>CAOKZL010001173.1:0-1200000 GCA_948472985.1 Iguana delicatissima | reverse complement strand
AAATATAAATGTAATCTAATTAAATCATTACACAATTTAATACTATCTTTTATTAATACTAACACTTTATTTTTTATACCTACTTACCCTCCTTCTCTTATTCCTCTACATACTTTAAGGATAATTATACAATACTTGTCGTTGGCCAACATTTACTACAGTATTCATTGAATAATACCACTACCTTTCACGTAATTTCAAAGTTTATTTTCTAATTTCCACTTCTGAATCTCCAATTCTACAAATTTCTTAATTATTCCTGCCCCATTGGGCTTCCCAAAGGGGTTTTACTAAATTCCATTCTTCGGTAATCAACTCTGTCGATCTATCATTTATTAATGATGTGAGTTCATCCAGTTCCCATAAATCGTACAATTTCCATAGCCAATCCTCTACCGTAGGTATTTCCTTCGACTTCCATAATTTTGCAAAAACTAGTCTTGCGGCTGTTACCATATAAATCATCATTTTTCTCAGTGAATTCTTTTTAAAGTATATATCATCCAACATATTCAATAAATATATTTCTGGACTTCTTGGAAATTTAATTTGTAGTGCTTTAACAATACATTCATGTATCTTTCTCCAAAATTCCTTAGCTTTATCACATAACCACCATAAATGATAAAACGTCCCTTTCTTTGAACATTTCTAACACGTATCTTTTATATTCTTACTTATTTTAGAAATTTGTACCGGTGTATAATACCAACGATAGAAGAGCTTGTAATAATTTTCTTTTAAATTAATAGCAATAGCAATAGCATTTATTTCTATACCGCCTATCAACTAGTGTTATCTAAGCGGTTTACAATGTATTTTAGCTAATTGCCCCCAACAAGCTGGGTACTCATTTTACCGACCTGCGAAAGGATGGAAGGCTGAGTCAACCTTGGAGCCTGGCAGGATTCGAACTCACAACCTTGTGGTTGCAGTACTGGCATTTAACCACTGCGCCACCAGGGCTCCATTATTAATATTAAATTCATTATTAATATTAATAATATTAATAATAATATTAATAGAAATATTAATACAATATTTCTTCACATCCCTCCATGAATCTTCCCATTTCTGTAACGGGATCGAATGTTCCAGATTCTTTGCCCATCCTATCATATTCTCTTTAATTGTTTCATCTTCCAAATGCCAATTTAATAACAGTTTATATATTCTACCTAACAAATGGTCTAAACCCGGTTTTAACAATTTATCAAATTCCTTCTCTCTTGTTTCAATTCCCTGTGTCTTCTTATCCATTTTAAATCTTTCCTCTAGTTGCCTTTGCAGTGACCAATGAGAAATAATACCCACCCGAGCCAATTCCTCTTTATTTTTCCAAATTACATTTTCTCCTTGTATTTTTAATAAGTCTCTGTAAATTATCCATTTATTTAATTGGGGCTTCTCTCTTCTGTAAAATGCCTCATGTGTCGAAACCCATAGTGGTATTTTCCCATACAATTTACTTTTGTACTGTAACCAAACCTTCAACAATGTTCTCCTTATAACATGATTATTAAATTCCTTGTTTACCTTTACTTTATCATACCATAAATAGGCATGCCAACCGAAATAGAGATCCGCCCCTTCTAAATTCATTAATCTCCTATTTTCTAATTTAATCCAATCTATTATCCAGCAAAGGCAACTAGCATGGAAATACAATTTTAAATCTGGTAGTCCTAATCTCCCTCTTTCTTGTACATCTTTTAACACCTTCCATTTTATTCTGGGTTTTTTGCCATTCCAGACAAACTTCGATAAATCTTTTTTCCATTGATTAAAGGGTACATCATTTACAATAATCGGTAAATTTTGAAACAAAAATATCATTTTTGGCAAAATGTTCATTTTAATTGTTGCAATCCTCCCCATTAAAGATAAATCCAATTTTGACCATTTCTTTAAATCCTCTTTATTTTCCCCCAAATTCTCTTATAATTATTATCAAACAACTCCGTACTTTTACCAGTAATATTAATACCCAGATACCGTACTTTCTTTGATATTTTAAGATTAGTTAAACCTTCAATTTCCATCTCTTCTTTTTTAGAAATATTCTTAGTTAACAATGTTGTCTTTTCCATATTTACCTTAAAACCTGCGAGTTTTCCATATTCCTCCAAAACCTTAATCAGTCTTAACACAGTCGTGATTGGGTCATCCAACATAACTACAAGGTCATCCACAAATGCCCTTAACTTATACATTTGACTTCCAATCTTTACTCCTTTTATTTCTGAATCTTGCCTAATCTTATTATTTAATATTTCTAATACCATTATAAAAATTAAGGGGGATAGTGGACAACCTTGTCTTGTACCCTTCCTAATTCCAAATTTCTCTGACATTTCCCCATTTATAACCAATTTTGCTGTCTGATTTTTATGTATCCTTTTAACCCAATCGATAAATCTTTTCCCCATATCCATCTTTTCTAGTACCTCAATTATAAATTTCCATTTCACATTGTCAAAAGCCTTTTCGGCATCTACAAAAACCAATCCTAATTTCTTTTCATTGTGTTTGTGATAATGTTCAATTATATCCAATATTATTCTTACATTGTCTTTTATTGTTCTTCCAGGCAAAAATCCGCTTTGATCCTCATGAATCCAAACTTTTAAAATCTTCTTTAATCTCTCTGCCAAGATAGATGTAAATATCTTATAGTCTATGTTTAGTAAGGATATTGGCCTGTAATTCAAACTATCAATAGTTAAGAGCAGGATAAATAGACATTTCTGGCAAGGCAGCAATGTAAACAATGGAGTGACGCAAGGAACACACGTTTAAAAATTCATTCATAAGTCTTCTGGAGTTTGAGGTAAGTAGCAGGATGTACAATTTTTTTGTTGACATCAAATTGTTTAGAATCAGTAAAATACATATCAGTTACAAACTCCAAAATCATCTGTCCCAATGGGAGAATAAGCATTCAAATGTCAAATTCTGTTCAATAGGAAAAAATGTAAAATGATACATGCTGGGGCAAAAAAAAAATACATTTCATGTATATACGGATGGTATCTAAGCAGGTGATGGCTGACCAAGAAACAGATCTAAAGAAGAAACAGATCCTAAAGCAAATAGTTTCATGCAACTATTAAAAAAAAATCTACAGTGATCATGAAAAGTGCCAGTTATTGAGTATAAGAATCAGAAAGAGATGATTTAAACCAGTGTGTTGATCTAGGTTTTTAAAACAAAGCTATGCAAAGGGATTAATAGTCTGAGAGACAGTACCTGGGAACACCATACCTCTTATCGAAATTTTCAGAGATTGTCATGCCTCAAGAGCATCAAGGAACAAAGAGCATCAAGTGTCACACTGAGACATGGTTTATCAGTCTCTCTTTTGTGACCCTTTATTGAACACAGCAGAAGAAGAAACATGTTGCCATTCCAGTCATGGAGTCTCTTTGGCATTTTTCAGCACTAGAGGGATTCCCAACGGAGATGAGTAATATAATACATCTGCAGGGCAGTCTTGAGAAGTACAAGACTAAATTCTAATCAGGCCTCAGTTTTCTCTTTTGCCTAGAAAGCACTATAAAACTGGTGAAGTTTACAAAGAAATTTTAAGCCTTGACATCTACCAATTACTTTAGAAGAGAAGTACCCTTTAACTGCCACACGTCATCGTTATTTTTAAAATAGCACTTTGGCAACATTATTACATGAAAAGTGTTTTGCACTCCATGTAAAGCTTTTTTCTATTGTTATTGGACCAATGCTGGCAACACCCCTAGGACTGTGTACTAAAAACCATAAATATAATTTAGAGTGATGGTTTTCCTTTTTAATCTTGAAGGCCTTGTGGGAAACCTAATGCAAAAGAGGTGTTTTGGTTTTGGGTTTTTTTTTCCAAATTAATCATCTTGCTTTGCACATCCAGTCAATTTCCTTTAAAAATCCAAAAGCTCAGAAAAAGGTAGTAATCATTGCCACTACTCTAACTGGGTACTTAATAATTTAAATTTAAAAATCAATAATTTTCTAGTCCTCTTCAGTCATTTAGAAGTAGTGCAATCTTGAAATAAAAACTCAAAACTATTTGTCAATAATAGGGGACATAACAAAGCAGTTTGCACATATGGATGTATACATCTGTAGGCACAGCGCTACGGCAAAATAAAAGAATAGGTTTAATGTTAGAAAATCTGATTTTACAAAAACGTAAAAAAGAAAGGAAGCATAGCAAACTCCAGCTGTAAGCTAAATTATTGCTGTGTGCCTTCAAGTTGTTTCCAACTTATGGTGACCTTAGGGAGAACCTATCATGGAGTTTTCTGGGGGCTGAGAGTGCATGACATGCCCAAGGTCACCCAGTGGGTTTCCATGGCCAAGTGGGGAATCAAACCCTGGCTTCCAGGCTTGTAGTCCAATGCTCAAACCACTATACCACATGGGCTAAATTATCCCTACCTAAACGCACTAATGCAGCAGATCTCATCAGATCTTGGCAGCTTATTAGTGTCAGCTCTGATTAGTACTTAGAGAGGACACCACACCAATGAACACCAGGTTCTGTAGGCTATATTTCAGAGGAAGGAACTGGAAAAATGACCTTGAAATATTCCTTTCCTAAGAAAATTCTATGGAATTCATGGGTCAACAGACAACTAGAAGGCACAGAAGCTGAACTGTCACTATCCCAAGACAACATGGTAACAGTAAGGTTCAGGGGTTTTGGAATTAAAGATGTGGGAAGTAAGAGACCTGAACTCCTAGCAAAACTGGCTCATAAGCACTACCCTCTTGACCACTAGAAATTAAAAGTTTGTTTTCTAGATCCAAATTTCATTCAAGGGAGGCAGTTGCTCGCCCACTGTTGCCCCAAAAGTTGTCTAGGATAAATGAGTACAAACAAGTGCTCTATTTGCTGGCATATAAGACTCACTTTTTCCCCTCAAAAAATACTGTTTGAAAATGGAGTGTGTGAAGATAAGTAATACAAGATGGAGATTAGGTTTATCCTCAGATGTTGGAAGGGGGGTATATATCATGTATTGAATCTGTATGATGTTTTTTCTTTTTTGTTTAGTGTCCTTTGTGTGTGTGTGTGATTTTTTTTCCGTGTCTTTGTTATGTGGTTTACAATTTTGCGAATTTGAGTTATGGTGTGTATGTTGTATGTTTGATTTTGTGTTAAATAAAGCATATATTTTTAATAAAAAAGAAAAGAAAATGGAATGTGTCTTATACACCAGGGTTTCTTATACGCCAGCAAATACGGTACTCAGTGTGCTGTTCCTGCGTTTAAAGCTTCTTTTCCTATTATATCCTTGTTTTAGAAATAGAGTTACCACTTGTGAAGTTTCTCACCACCGCCGGTAGGGTTTTCTTAGCACTGTAAGCAGCAACAATTTAAAGGATTCCAGCTCCCTGCACTTCTTTTTTGGTGTGTGTTCTCCCATAGCATTAATAGAGCTACTGTTTTTGCCCTCCCATATTTGTGATATATGTTTTTATTTTCAAACTTCTCCCACCCCTTGTTCCCCCTGGCCATATGTCAGCCATATTTTCTATCCCACGCTTTCTGGCCTACTTTTCTTGTGAGAATGTAAAGGCTGTCCTGTTCCCAATTTTTTTCTTCTTCTTGTTCTGCCAAACTTTCTTTTCTGAATAGGTAGGAGTTAAACAAATACATCTATGGTAGAAGTGGGCAACTGAATGGGGACTGGGGCAATTTTCCCTACAGCCCCTCCACAGGCTGTCCCCTGCTTCCAGCAACTCCAAATATCTCCATTTTGATCTGCAATGCGTCTAGGCATTCAGTTCCCATTTTAAACATGATTTTTAAAAAGGAGGTATTGAGGGAGGAAAGGATTCTCGGGATTGTGTGAGTGGAGATGTTCTTATACTTTTTTGCACCTCTAGAGTATTTATTACTGAATAGATACCCCCAACCCAGAGTAAGACTGAAATTGCAACTTCTTCAGGCACCAAGCTGGGTCCTGCTTAAGTCAGTGAGGGTTCCTTCTGAACAGCCGTTCCCATCAAGAGCAAGACAGAGCCATTGTATATCAACCTGGGAGTAAGTCCCAATAAACACAGCAAAGTAATATTTGAGTAGTCACTCCTTAAAGAGCAATACTGAAAATGCAAGCCTATATGCATCTATAAATCCCACTGAAGTCGATAGGGCTTCTTTCTGAGCAGAGCTGTATTAACTCATACTGTATAAAGTTCCAAAATACTAGGAGTCAGTGAAAAATAAGCACTTAAAAGTGAAATGAAGAAAAGAAAGCTGCTTTCCTCTAAATAAAACATGTTTCAGGAGCCTAGTAAGGCATCATAGCTTGGATGTCCTGATGACTGGGGAGCGAACAGGAATATCCACTGAGTCATTCCCTTAAGCACCCGCAGTTTGAGATGACTGATGCAAACTGAAAGAACATGTGAAAGATTAGAAACCAGAAACTGGAAGATTTCTGTGAAATAATGTGAATAAATCCTTCAATTTAACACAAAGCAGGCCATTAAAACAAAAGCTGCTTGAATACTTCTGTGTGTAAACACACACCCAATATTTCAGAGAAAGGGCATAATATTATTAGCATAATCTTTTTCTAAGAAGAGGTCAAGGGTTACCAGTTCATCAGCATCCCATTCTCTTAGTTTTCAGGGCCAAAACAAAACCAAGGGGGGTGCATGTTTGAGATTGCATCAAGGTTGGGTCCTTGCAATGTCACAGAGGTAGGAGTGGCAAGGGTTGGGAGACAGACTCCAACTACTTCTGAGTCAGCTGATTGTGAAAATGGATGAGAGCACAATGACCCAGAATTTGTGTAAAACCCAGCTAATGAGATAATATAGCAACCCAGAAGCATGGGGGGGGGAGAAGAATTTTTTAATGGCTGGCAGGGTGGCAAAATGTGTCCAGCCATTGCAGCAATTGCTGCCATTCCTGCCAGAGCTGGCATCCCATGTGGTCTAACAGCAGCACACAACAATAACATAATTACTATTCAAATCTAAGCTCTTAGGAAGTTCCCCAGACCTTTCACCGATGCTACCAAGGCCTTGTACAGCAAGAAGGTTTCTGAGTCACAGTGCTGGCACTGTAATCCCAGCATTGGTCTAAATAGCAGTTGGACCCAACTGCTTGCATCCTAACTTTCTCTGTTAATTCCACTCACCTTGCTCTTGACTTTTTGGTGCACTGACGACACACAACCACAAATACCTTTGCAATAACTCAGAGATCCCTGACGTCAGCTGGGAATGGGTAGAGATTGATGTCCATGTTTTAAAATAAGGGCCAGCAACTCAGAGGGGGGTCAATTCTGCCCCTCTGTGGTCAGAACTATGTCATTTCTGCTGCACAGGAAGTGACACTGTCACTTTCAGATTCCATTTGGCAGATTTTTAGCCATTTTTTATTTGTCTTTTAGTAGGTTGGGAGGCTCTGGGGATGGGAGAAGCGAACCATGGTTTTGAGGTACTTTGGGCAGTTCTCTGGTGAAAAACAGCCTGAAAATTGACCAATTGGAGAAAAATCCAAGGTTTGGAGGGCTTTGGGTTTGATAGGAGGCTTTAGGGGCTACAAAAAAAATGGATTCCACAGACACCCACTTTCCCAAAAAGCCACTTCATGGGCAACAATCAAGCTTCTGACTCCTCCAAGGTCACTCACCCTGTAATTTGGTCACTTAGCCTATGACCCCGTGAATCACAATTCCCTGAGACCTCAGCCAACCACCCTGAGACCTGGCAGCCCTTAAGCAATCTTCATTCCACATGCAGATGAAGGAGTAACATGAGCTCTTGAGTACTTTTTAAATTGTTGAACCATTAGATGAAAAATTAAAAAAAAACAGGGACTAATCTGTTACAAGCTAATTTGTTAAAAATTAGAAATTCTTCCAGAGGATTACAGGACACTCAGGATCCACCGGTAATAACTATCTTGGCAGAGGGAAGCAGGAAAGAAGCTAGTTTCTTGTTGTCATGGCAACTAACAAGAAATACAACATTCCAGCATAATTGGCTGTCCTAAAAAGGGAGCTAAGATGTTCCAACAATGGAGTCCAGAATGCCTGTCAGAGCCTTTGACTCAGGTACTCACTGTAGGCTGAACCTCAAGTTACACAGAGCCATGAATAAGAAGAAGTTTGACAGCTGTTTTGAGAGCAGCTTTCACTAGGGGACAGCAGGGAAGAAAATATACTTACTCTTTTTTCTTAACTTTCATTTCTCCTTTACACACCAGACCTTTCCGAACCACTTTTTCCCCTCATCTTTTGTAATGTAAAATGCGTTTCTCTCTCCAAACACGTGTTTGAAATCGCACAGTAGGAGCAAAGGAAGCAGCTTTCACTCCGTGAAAGTGGAGTAGTGGGAAGGGAAAGAGTTTATGCTCTTCTTTTTTTCCCCTACCACTTCTGTAGTTCAAACTGAGCTTGAATTATGTGGGAAATGACAGGTTGCCCTCAGTGAAAGCCTATCATAACTCAGCCCTTGGAGGACTCAGACAAAAAAGAAGCAGAGGCAGATTGCCATGAAGCAGCAGCTGCCTCTGAGGAGGTCAGGACTGAGGCAGTAGAGATTCCTGTTCTCCAGCAGGACACGATAGAGATTAGAGACACCAAGCCCAAGCTTTTTAGCAAAAAATCCTGACCTCATTAGCACTAATGAGACTCCTGTGACTTGAAGGAGCTGGTCATAAATATCATGGCAGTTCCTTCCTAGCCTTAGTGCTGACAACTGTCTTTTCTGGTTGCTTAGCAGTACTCTCTCCTGTTCCTGTTTTGTCCTGTTCTTGGACTATGTTTTGGATTATTCTTATCCCTTGTTGGCTCATGTACTTGGCCTTCTGATACAACTTTTGGACTAGCTAGAGACCACCCCTTGCTTCTCCCTGCATCATACTCAGATAATCAGACTGGACTATTTGCTGCTGCAGTGGGCTCTTGCTGACTTGTGTACTAAACAAAGCCTATCTTTTTCTTCACAAGTTTAACCATGTTATGATCATTTCCTGTAGCTTTCTCAAAAAAACCCCCCCACAAAAAAACAGCAAAGTGGGTCCTCCTCACATAGGACAACAGGGGCAAGTTCCCTCTGGCCCCATTCTAACTAGAGAACTGCTTCACATATAGATTTGTTATATGTGTTGGTATGTAATGTGCAGAATATTCTTTGTTGTTGTTGTGTGCCTTAAGGTCATTCCTGACTTATGGAAACCCTAAGGAGACCCTATTACAGGGTTTTCTGGGGCTGAGAGTTTGTGACGTGCCCAAGGTCTCCGAGTGGGTTTCTATGGCTGAGCAGGGAATCAAATCCTGGTCTCTAAGGTTGTAGTTCAGTGCTTGAGCCACTACACCGCACTGACCTTTTCCACAATGTTCTACCCATAGGACATTCCACATTGCTTGCCAAGATACCATGGCATAGCTGACATGGAATTGCATCCTGTAAGCAGTGAACGCCGTGGGGCATGCTTCATACAGTGAAAACAATCAGTTGGTACATGTGTGGTAATCTGAGGGTTTTAAAGGGAGAGTTAAAGTACACAGGGATCTCTGTTGCTATTTGTCAGTATATATCACAATATACTTTTCAATTTTTTGAAGCACAATCAGTCTTCTCATGAATCCAGATAAAAGTGTCTGAACATACCCAACTTTATTCTTTGGAAAGTGAGAAATACAGGGAAGGTGGAGTTTTATTTTATGTTGATTAATTAGTATCCTATCACTGGGAAGATGAAATCATGTGAGGCAGGGGAAACTGGCAGCAGCAGATGATAGCTTCCATGTCAGCAGGGCAGTGAATGTGGTCTTCAGCTTAAAGGAAGCAACCAAGCCGCTGGGCTGGCTTTGTATGAAGTTAGGACTAAAACTTGGAATGGAATTACTAAGTTGCTAATATGGAAGCCATCAGCCACAACTGCCACTGTAAAATTCAGTATTCTTTATTTAATGTGTTTATATGTGATTATGTGGAAGCAAACCCCATGCGAATTTGACAAAACTTATTTACATGTATGTATACATTGCAGACTAAGGATGATTATAACACACATAGCAATATCTGTGGATCTTGTACTTTAAAGGAAATCTGTTTTAAAATAATTGCTAGGATAGCTAAACTAATGTGAACAATAACATGAGTTTTTATGATTGCTTAATGTGGTCTAATCAGAATGTTACTCAGGTCTCATTTATTTTAACTGTGTTTGTGTGAAGCCGATAAGCATTACAAGGAACAAATGAATCGGTTACTAGCACACAGGTTCTTGAAACACCAGTAAGAAGTCAAGGAGAAATGTTATCAGTGCACAGAGATCTTCAAATAAGAATGGGTAGGCACCACTGTTAGTCAAATAAGGCAACCTGTCTCAGGCAGCTGATTTGTAGTGAAGCACAGCAGATCATTGTTTTATTATGAGTGTACTTTTTATGAAAGGAAAGGTGCTTGTAGGGTTTTCTGCTTCAGGTGCCAAAGCAATGTGGCTGATTTGTGCACTGGGTACTGTGCACTTTGATTATGGGAGTGAAGCACCCTCTGACACTCTGCCTCACGTAGAAAAATGTTTTGGGCAAGCCTTGCATGTGAATTTATGTGAAGGAACATCTATGTGTACTAGAAGATAAATCATCATTATTACCTTTTCTATGAGTATCTGGTGTGTTTAGCCACTACAGAAATGGGAGACAGACATAATTTGATTTGAGTACCTCATGCATTTTGTTGGAATTTTTTTGGCACCTCAGAGTCTCCCAAATGTATTATAGTATATATTTTCTTGGATAAGGTTTTGCTTCTAGAAAAAAGCATTCCACTTATTCAACTAATCCTGCTTCAAAGTGATGGATTTGTGTTACCCTTCTAGTTATATGATTTTCTTGCAACTGAATTGCATATTATGTTATACTGCTTATACAATCATAGAATCAGAGTTGAAAGGATCCAACCACTGCTCAATGTAAGGATCTCCAGCTAAAGCATCCCCAATAGGAAACTGTCCAGCCTCTCTTTGAAGACATTCAGTGAAGGAGTCCCCACAACCTCTCTAGGCAATTGGTTCCATTGCCAAACCCCTCTCTCAATATCAAAAAGTTCCTTCTAATGTATAATTGAAATCTACTATCCTGTAACTTAAAACCAATAGTCTTGGTCCTCCCATCTGTGGCAGCAGAGAACCAACTTGCCCCTTTCTGTCTGTGACAACCCCTGAGGTTTTCAAAGCGTACAATCATTGTCACCCCCACGGTCCTCTCTTCACTGTGTTGTTCTCCATACCTCTTATGGAAGTATGCTGTTCTCTGAACCTGCTCCAACTTGTCTACATCTAATATAGAACAGTCAAAGTTTGTGAGTTTGTCTGCGTCAGGCAGACAAAGACCTCATATGAGTGGCTGTGTCAGGAAACAAAATCTCATATGATTGGCTGCCTGTGAAGATTCTATGGAATCCCGATTGGCTGCCTGTGAAGATTCTGTGAATTCTTGGGCTTGCAGTTTAGGGAGGGGCCTGTAGAATTCTCAGCCAGATAGCTCTTGGGCCTGGCCAGTTGTTGTGGAGATGAGGCCTAGCAGCAAGGAGGAGGAAGCCAGTGTATTTCCCTCAGAAACCAAACCTCTGTATGTTAACTACTCTGAATAAAGATTGTATGGGGAATATGGGGAAACGTTACAGATACTGGTCAACGCAGTTTGGGGAATTAGAGACACAGGATATCAAATCTGTGTATTTCAACCACATCTAATTCCTAAAGGTAAGATAACTCCTAAGGTATTTCTAACAAGTGTTACCTGTGCAAAAATAAAATCCTGGACAAAACCAGTCTTTCTTAAAATGAGGTGCCCAGAACTGAACACAGTTCTCCACATGAGGCTTGACCAGTGCAGAATACAATGGGGCTATTACTTCCTTTGACTTGGCAACAACGCTTCTAGTAATGTATACTAAATTAGCATTTGCTTTCTTTGCTGCAGCATCACACTGCTGGCTCATGTTCATCTTATGATGAAAAATTATCCCAAGGTCCTTTTCATAAGCAGTACTGCTGAGCCATGTGTCCCCTATCCTATACTTTTGCATTTAGTTTTTGTGGCTTATTTTTTAATTTTATTAATTTCTGCCCAATTTTCTAGTTCATTTGTGCCCATTTAAATTCTACTATTTTCCAATGTGTTAGCTACTCCTCTCTATTTTGTATCATCTGAAACCTTAAGGAGAGTTCCTTCCACACCATTATCTAAGTCACTGATAAAAACGTTGCAAAGTAATGACCCTACGACAGAACCCTGAGGCACTCCACTCAAGACCAACCAGTCTGAAGCACAGCTGTTGATGCACAACCTTTGGACATGATTTTCCAACCTATTATGGCTCCATCAAACAGTGTTCCCATCTATTTCACATGTAATCACTTTGCTGATCAAAACAGTGTGGGAGAGCTTATCAAATACTATGCTGAATGCCTTCCCACCAACTAGCAGTCTGATGGGGGGAAAAGACACAATATTAGTTTGGTAGGATATCTTCTTGACAAACCCATGCTGGCTTCTACTGAGCAGTGCACTGTCATCAAAATATTTGTGGACAGCCTCCTCTATAATCCATTCTAATATTTTTTCCCTGGTACTGAAGTCAGGCTGACTAGTCTGTAGTTTCCTGGATCTTATTTTTTAACTTTTTCAAAGAGAGCAACAATATTTACCCTTCTCTAGTCCTCTGGGACCTTGCCTGTTCCTCAAGATTTTTCAAAAATAATGGCAAGTGGTTCAGAGATTACACCAGCAAGTTCCTTCTGTACTCTGGGATGCAGTTTCTCCAATCCTGCAGATTTGAACTCATTCCCCATCAATCTGGATTTGCAATCCAGATCCCTTGCCAAGGCTGCCGCTGCTTCATGAAAGCACAGAATTCTTTGCAGGGAGAGGAACTGAAGCAAAATTGGGTAGCTGTGCTTTTTGTTGTGATCTGTTAACATTTTACCATCTTTACTGAAGAGTTGCCCCACTGTCTCCTTGGTTGTTCTCTTGCCTCAAATGTATTTCAAAAACTTCTTTTTGATGCTCCTTCCTTGTCTAACCAATCTCAGCTGATTCTGAGCTTTAGCTTTGTTCATACTATTCATGCAAACTTGAGCTACACACCTGTACTCTTCCTTGGTGATTAGTCCTTCCTTTCACTCTTTATACATACTCTTTTTTCTTTCACTTCCCCCTTGAGTTCTGTCCTGTGCTGGCAGCCTGCCAAGGCTTCACAACCATGTAATCAACAGTAACTAGCAAGCAGGGTTTGTTAAAAGCAGTCCAGTCTGAATTTACCAGAAGTCCAGGGAGAGAGTGTCCATGAGCAGAAGCTATAGTCCAAGCAAAGGTCCAAAGAGGACAAGCAGAGAATGCAGGCACCAACAAGGCTGTCACCACCAATGGAATCAGTAGATTCCAGCAGCTTTCTACTGTCCTGATCTCTGACTATATAGCCTGTGTCCTGGCCAGCTGTGGCCTAATTAACAAGCTCTTCTTTTTCCACCTGCACTGGTTGCCATAAGTACTCTCTCTCTTATGTCTCCGGGGTGTGGCTGTTAGGGAGAGTCTTGTCTGGCTCCTTGGGCAGGGGAATGACAAGTTTGCTGTGCAATCATGTTGACTTTTTCAGATGTTTCCCAGTTTTCTTCTTCATGGAATTGTTTGTGCTTTTTGAAATTCCTTCAAGAATTCCCACCATTGCTGGGTGTCTTTTTGCTTCACCACTAGCCATGGGTTTCCACCCAGTGTTTCCCTGAAGTTGTTAAAATCAGATTTCCTGAAGCTCAAAGTCCATTTTTGCTTATATGTTTATTCGGCCTTTCCCACAATTGTGAATTCTAGCATTTCATGGTCACTTTCTCCTAAAGTACCAACTACTTTGATTCCAGTGACCAACTCTTCCTTATTGGGTAGCATCAAGTCCAGGAATGGAAAATAGTACCCTCAAGGACCAGTTATTGGTAGAAGGAGGGGCTAGGTTTGGTAAGAAGTTTGGTATGGACACCCTATCCATCAAAAGGTTATTCTAGACTTCAGCCCCACAACTGTTTTTTTCTTTAAAAGTAAGAGTACTGAATTGAAGTACCAGTTTTTTTATAACATGAAAAATATTACTGTGAAGCTTGTCCTTTAGACATCACTCCTATGCACATTTATGATGGAGTAAATCCAGGGACTGACAGCCAGTGTGATGTGCTTATTTGCGTGTTGGGTTAGGAAGCCAAGATTCAAATCCCTGTTCAATCATTGAAACCCAGTAAGTTCAATCAAGTCACACACTCTCAGCCTAAAAAGAAAGCAATGACAAACCTCCTCTGAATGAAATCTGCCAAGAAAACCCTATGATAGGGTCACTAGCAGTCTCAGTTGAATTGAAGGCATGTAACAGGAAGTCCAGGGAACACTGGAACTTATCTTTCCAATAAAGATTTGTAGCACTGGGCTTTTAGATTTGCCAATTAATTACCTATTTCTCCTTGTGTTTAGTTCCATAGTCTTCAGTATCTGTTGGTAACTTTCCACCATCACCAGCGGCTACATTTTATTGGACACATAACAAGCCTTTTATTGGGCATAGTTATCAAGGGAAGGGTGAAGATAAAAGAAAAACAATGTTTGTTGAGTAAATTGGCAGGGCCTGCCCAAGATATTCTCCTGCTGCCTGAAGGAATCCCTATACTGGACTAGAGTACTAGCTGAATCTTGTTTCAACTCTATGAATAAGGCAGCGTGGGTCACTGCAGTTGAAAGAAGCAGAACTCGAGCTTACAGAGGGTCAGGGATGACTGTGTGGCACATATATAATTGTTTTGTGCTCCAACAAAGGACAATGGTCGTCAGTGTCAGCCCAACAGCTCTGGAGACTGATGTCACTGCTGACTCCTCAATCCAGTATCTGCCACCTAAGGCATTGCTTCACTCTGCCTGATGGTGGAGTTAGCCTTTGTCTATGAAAATCCGCTTGTGCAGAAAAAGAAAAATGCTGAATGAAAAAATCGCGTAAGGAACAACCAAGGGCAAAAGTCTAGATCCCTGCGATCTGATTTTTCTTGCAAAAGCCAAATAGGCTCTGCACGTCCCCCCTACCGCGTTCAGTGGGTTTATCGTTCAGGTACTCCTTCAACAGGTGTTCTTACAGGGCGAGGGAAAAACGCTTAAGAGCAGCGCTGGACTGCTCCTGTCAGAGATTTTTCTTCCTCTTTTCAATCAAGGCACGGTGGAGTTTGATTTGCGGCGTGGGGCCAGCTGCTCCCCTGAAGAAAACCACCAGCTGGATGATCTGGCCGAGGAACATAAAGCTTGCCCGCCTCGGCTCACGCGCGCCGGGAGGCTCCGCGCGTCTTTCTTCGCCTCTGGAAAACACGTACACATTATAACACCCTCCCTCCCTCCGGGACGACACTCATCCTGCAGGCCTGTTATTTTCCACTTCACGGCGTGGTAGTAAAAAAATAAATAAAAAAGTTTAGGAAAGCAGGGAAAGAAACAGATACGATAAATATTCATGAGGCCTGTGATGTCATGAGGAGGCGAGCTCAGGCCTCCCGAAAGCGCCATTTCCTGAGGCGAAGGAAAGCGCCGAAGCGAGTAAGACTGGCCGAAGGAGGTCGCAGCGACGGCAAAGGGAGGGCGCTCAGAGAGCCCGCCCAAATCAAGGTGGTGGGTGATCGCCAAGTGAACTCTTTGTACTGAGGAAGGCAGGCCGGCAGGGGGGAACCTTTCCGGCTTGGAGACGTCGCGGATTTGCAAGCGCAGTCAGGGAAAGAGAAGGAGAGAGAAGCCAACCCAGCGAGCATTGGTGTAGTAGTGGCTCCCAGTTCTGCCACGCCAGGTTCTTTGCCTCCTTTCTCGGCTGGCTCGAGTGCGTGTGTAAAAAACCTCTCTCTTTCTGTTTATAAACACACACACGCACATATCTTGAGGGCGGTCGGCTCATCACTCTCCTGTGGGAGTTCCTTGGTTACGGGCATCATCGCTTTTGCCCCCCTCTTTTTTTTTCACTCTTCGCCGCCCTCCCATCCTCCTCTTCTCCTTCTATCTCCCCTCCTCTTCCTTCCTTTTTTGAAAAGAAGAAAAATATACGTTCTGGTGGAAGCGAGAAGAGGGAACCGGCTTGGAGTTAGCTGGGAGGATGGTGATAAAGATGATGATGTGGAAGAAATGGAGATGAATCAGACTATGCAGATCCGGGGACTCCTGTTGCTCCTGCCGGCGCTATGGGCTCTCTTTCTGCGGGACGCCAGGGCTGTAACAGGTAAGAAGGACTCCTCTCTCGCTGCCGGGGGAAGCCAAGCCAAGCCAAGCCAAGCCAAGCGCTGCCCGCCCGCTCGAAGGGGCAACGGAGGCGAGGCGGGAGGAGCAAAGGAGCTTCGGCTCCATTTACTTGGTTGTTGTTATTCCCCTCTTTTTTCCCTTCGGCCCCCCCCCCCGCCATTCCTGGCTTTGAATGCTTCCCAAGTTTGTCCCCAGGAGTAACCTTTCAGACTCTTTCGGTTCCTGGTGGGTTTATTGCTCAGTCCTTCTGTGGTTGTTTGGGACATACGTTATTGATTTCTTGAGGAATGGACTTCCCCCCCCTAAGCCTCTTCCGCGGTTTTCCCTCCGCCCTTTCCGAGATTTCCCATCCGCAGGGTTAGAAACAAACCAGTTGCTATTGACAATTGACTTCCAGTGAAGGGACCCATGTTGCCAGTATTAAGTACCACCCCCCCTTCTTTCTTCTCAGTGTGGAACTGGCCTAAATCTTTTCTTGGTTGCTAATCGGAACTGGAACAAGTTACAAAACTTAATTATGAAATACGTGTTTCTTATTTTTTTTAAAAAATCCTTTGGTTTAATGTTATGAATGTTAATCATTTAATATCTCACTTTGTATAAATGAATGCTGTCTACAAGAGAGTCATTAGTTGGTAGCCTCCGAATCTGAATCTCTACTCTCTTGTAATAACCTGCAACAGTGCAGGGAAGGAGCTCTTCTGAAGATACTGAATGTATAGTCACAGCTTCATTGCTGTAGTAGCATGTGGTCCTCCTCACTTCAAGTATCTTGTTGACTGGGTGAACTGATCCGTTTTTGAGCAGTTTCTAGCATGATTATGCTCTTATGAGCCTGCTCTAAATCCCTCTGTAGGTGACTTCCTTATTTTTTCAGAAGTCCTCAGTGAGGAAGTCTTCAGGTGGACTTCCCTGTGCATAGCACATTTGGAGCAGGGATGGGAACTGCAGCATCAAAGAATGGGTCAACATTCTCTAAAACGTGAGGAACTGGAGGGCTGTAAGTTTTTCATCTATCAGCCCCAGCTAACCCAGCTAATGGCCAGATATCTTCAGAGTTCTGGTCCAAAAACATGTGGAGTACACAGGCTAGCTACCTGTACTCTAAAACCATTATTTTACAGCTACACCACTTCATATATTTGTCTTAAGGACTATCTCTTTAAAACACATCATCTACAAGAATGAGCATCACTGGGAATTTTGATGCTAGTGGTTGCTTAGCAGTCAGCATTTTATATATATCTGAGACCTTTAGCAGTTGTAGTTATGTTCCCATATTCCAGTATGAACCTCAGCAATTATATGTGGGGAGGGTCTCCATCATCTGTGTAACTTGATCCCATACATTTGTGAATGATTTAATATCCTTTTAGAGTTTGAAATCATTGTTTTAAATTGATTTTATTGTATGGCACCCTAAAATCCTCAGGTATAAGAGGGGGTATAAATGTTGAAATAAATAAATAATAAATTAAAGGATGGGTTTTTTGAAACAGTGGTAAACATACCATTGATACAGTACACTTGGGAATGGTATATAAGACGTTATATGCACACATAAACACATTTTCATGTATTATATTATGCATTTATTTAATATTTTGGGAATAAATATTCCAAAATGGTGAGGGACATACACAGAAAATAGCAGTCCAGTATACTGCATTTGCAATAGTGTTGACATTTATGATGTCTTCCTCTAATTAATGTGATGCTACAATCTTAAATAGAGTTACTAGATAATAGTCCCTACCAAGTGAAGTGGAGCTTAATTTCTGAATAAATATACATAAGGCCAGACTGGTCGATCAAATGGGTTATCAGTTTCTATAGGCATCTCCCAATTTCCTCTACAGTAGACAAGATTTAGTAGGGAAGAAAAATGGAATGTTACTTAACACTTCCCATGAAAGCTATAAAAGTTCACAGTGAGAATGTAGGGTTACAAAGACTCATCCTCTGCGCTAAAGTTGACGTATGAGATGAAACTGAATATACAGTGGCATATTATTACAAGGTGCAGCTTGTAAATAAACTGGTTCATAACACAGGAACAGTCTGCATGGTGATCTGATGCTGATGGTCAGGCAAGTTGTTGATCTCAGTTTGTTAATACCTGACTCAAAGATAAAACCTGTTGAATTAACAGCTCCAAGACATTTGCTGACCAGTGTTTGTGCTGCGATGATCCTTTTCCCTGTGATAGCACTGGGATGGGAGTTGCTATTCTGGAGTCACAGAAGTTATCTACAAGTCATGAATTGGCAGTTCTAGATGGGACTGAACTGCCCCCAGTTTTCAGAGGTGTTTAGTCTGGGTGAATGGGTGTAGGCTGAAGCCAGTATTGAGTTAAAGCAATTTGTAGGCAAAAGGTAAGGAGGAAGACATGAGTGTATGGGAAAGAAGTGACAAGAAAGAGAAGATGAAAATATAGCCCCACCTCATTGCCACATATTTTCTATGATGACAACACTATGATTAGGAGTAAGATTCATGAAAATCAGGTAGCTTTCTATACAGCTCCCACCCTGTCTGAGTCTGCGCAAGTTTTAGAAAAAATATATAGAAGAAAAAAAATGAATTGTCAGGAACATGGTGCTAGATAAGGCTAGTACAATCACTTCAGCAGCCGGACAGAATCTGTTGGAAATGCTACATGTGTGAGAATGGTACCATGCACCCTTTTACTTTCAGATTGTCCTTGTCAGTATCAGCTGCTATCCAGAATGTGTGACAGTGGCATGGAGTCTGTCCATATTGATGGATGGGTGGGGTGGTCAGCATAATAAAAAGCAATCACATAGTCCAGTCATAACACGCAGCCACTAACTGTAAAACACCCACAGGTCCCAAAGGAAGTAAATTATGATTTTGCTTGTTTGGCTTCCAAGATAAAAGCTTTTGGGGGACTATTCACATCCTCCAATCACCCATTTTTTTCTTTCTGAAGAGTGTAATTTAATATTTTTGCCAGCAGTAATCAATATCTGCAGATAGCAAAAGTTAACAAGCTGCAGTGCAAAGACCTCTTGGAGCACTTGATTCATTTATAAGGTAACAAAAAATAATTTCATAATTAAACAGGGAACAGTTGCTTGCTAGCAGTAGAGGCTCATAGAAATCAGGGCTGACTAGGAAGTGTTACCAAGAAGGAATTCACAGTGTTGTATATTTCCTGCTGAGTGTTTTTCTGAAAAGAAGAACACTGAATATCTCCTGCCTTACAGCTCCTCCTTTTATTGGCAAGGCACAATTTACATCTGGGCAGGCATGATGAGGGTGGCAGGCAGAATCTGCTTCCTGCCCACGTGGAACCCAGTTGGTGGGCTTGGTCTCTTCTCATCAGCAGAGCAGTTCAGTGAATGTTCTAGGTTGCCATTATGTCAGCTAACTAACCAAGTAATATTTATTAATATAAATATTAACTAATGCTTATTATTCCTTTCATATATAGTCACATAAATAATATTGGTTCTTTAGGTGTATTCTGCTTGGCTGGGGAAATTATGTAGCTAAAACCAACACTGGTACATGAATCCAAGATCCATAAGAATGCTAAAGCTGTCCCCCAATTGTGTAACTTCTTTTGATTTCCATAGCCTTTGCATTGTGAAGACACATTAATGACTAGGTGTAATTATCTCTATGAGTAAGAGTTTACTCAAGTAATAACCATGGCTGGAAACTAGTGACCCATATAGATAGCTAGATATGTATGTGTGTGTGTGTTTGTGTGTGTGCATGCAGGTAATATATATTAATATTAGCTGCTGGTCTTTCCAGGTCTGCTGGTCTGCCTGTGTTGTAAGCAGTCATTCATTTCCTTTTACCAGGAGCCAAGAATATAAATATATATCCATTTGGTTCCATGAAAATCTATATTTTCCTCTCTTGAGATCCAGTTCTTTTTATACTTTGTCCAGTGCTCTCATTCAAGTGTAGTATCAAAGGTGAACCGTACTTTGATTCCTTGAACCTCAGCAAGGGTGAAAACTTCAGTCTCAAGTTCTCTCCAAAGACAGCAATGTTTGTTCATAACTACTGATTTAGCTGGGTGGATTTCTAAAAGCTGAGCAGTTTTGCTGTTACAGGACAATGCCTGTATTTCATAAGATTGCCTGTCATTTCGTGCATAGATTTTAGGTGTATATGGCATTGGTATATAAGTTTTGTTATGTAAGACGTCCTGCTTCACTATTATGTATGATGGGGAACGGATGTTTATACACACACACACAAAATTTATGCCATCGTTGAATTAAATAACTGTGGCTTAAATGCTGCGTCTAACCAAATTGCCAAGAGCAGTGAAGCTGGCAAAGTGATATTTTACACTCTGTCAGCTTCACTGCTCTTGGCAGTTATTATTAAAGTAACAGGAAGGAAAAAAAGGAACAACTATGAAAGATTGTTGTATCAGAATCAGTAGATTAACAAATTATAATCTAGCAAAAATCGTGGAAAAGAACAAAATAATTCTGTTTTATAGAGGTTCTCTAGTTGTGGGCAAGTGTTACGGAAGCTGTGCTGATTTATTCTATTTATGTATTTACGATATTTCTATATTCTAAATCAAACTTTATGTATTGGGTATGTTTAGCTTGGAGAGGAGTAGACCAAGAGGTGACATGATAGCCATCTTTAAAAATCTGAAGGGATGGCCTGTAGAAGGTGAAGCAAGGTTGTTTTCTGCTGCTTCAGAGACTAGAACACAAACAAATGGATTGAAATTACAAGAAAAGGAATTCTACCTAAACATTAGGAAAAACTTACTGTAAGAACTGGCAAAGAATTGGACTAGATGCTCTTAAGGTCCCTTCCAGCTCTGAGATTTTATGATTGTATATTGGCTTACAGTCCTCCCTCCACATTTGCAGGTTTGACCTTTGCAAATTTGATTAATTGCGAGGCACCTACTTGCCTCCCCTCATTCCCTTGCATTCCTCACCCCAGGCTTGGGAGGCTTGTGTTTAAAATGGCCATTTTTTCCCTTTTGGGTGAGCAAAGTCCCCCTCCCACTGCTGGAAGTGTGCACATTCTGCTGTGTAATGGCTGCTGATTGGTCAGGTGCTCTCTTTGATACTACACCTTTCTTTTCAAGATGGCCACTGGAAGTAACTAGAACCCAAGAAGTCTGCTCTTCTCCCTTTAAGGGGAAAGTACCAGTAAGCCCTTTATTGTATCTTTTTCCTCTCCCTTCTGCGGGGGCCAGAGGCAAAGGAATGGGATAGGGGAGCTCTGGAGGGGAATTGCGCGGGCAGTTATTCGCAATTATTCCACTTTTGCAAAGGTTGTATGCCCCTAAATCTTGTGAATATGGAGTATTTCCCAGTAACCAAGATTTTCTGAGTAGTTTACAGTGAAAATTTTAAACCATAGAAAGGCGTGAAGGAAAAAATAAACAAACATTAATTCTAAAATGGAATAAAATCAGTAGAAGTAGCATAAAATTGAAATAAAACCAAAAATGTTAAGGTTGAGAAACCTAGGGAAGTAGAGTGGTCTTCACTCGGCACTGAAAAGACTATATTGCCAGTACCAGGCATGACTCTCTGAATTAGGCATTCCATAGTGGGGTAGGGCTACCACTATAAGGGTCCCAAGATCACATTCAGATGGTTTGCACCAAGCAGTGAAAGATTCTCTGACAGTGAACGACAATCAATATTTGTTAGTTTGCTTGTTTACCTGTTTAATTTATGCCTGCCTTTCTATTTTAAAAAAGGTTTTCAGAACGTAAATGTCTACTCTGGACTTCTGCTTGCTGAGTGAATTTTTCTCATTATCTCCACTCACCCCTTCCCCATGCCCACGCTCTCAAAATCTGACTAGAGCGTTCCCCACCTTCTCTGGAACAGATTTGGAAGAGTAGAATATTGCAGAAGAGAGAAAGAAGGAATCTGGTGTACCAGTGAATACTGTTTCTTCACTAGAGAGACACAATTCAATTCCATGTGCCAGGTGCACCTTCTTGTTCTTTCTCAATCAAAACTTCTAATTGGTTTCACAATATCACAAGGTATTATGGCCAGCCACTAGTATGTCAGTGTGAATGTAAGCATATTAGATCAGCATGAGTATGACATGCTGAGAGGTAAAGTAGTCCCAACCTAGTTGTTAATCTGGATCTTGGTTATGCCGCTTGAAACTGCTTGCATATTTCAATGTGTGACATGTTATATGTGACATCAAAACAGAAATCCCAGTAACATAGAAAACTAGTTGTCATATTGCCTAGCCTTCTCCTTAATATGCTAGTTTTTTGTGTGGAGCAGCATTCATTCATATTAATAACCAATTACATTCTGAACTGGTATAGTTCAGATGCTAGTTTGCTACTCTCATGAAAACCAGGCAGTAGTCATACTATGGTCAACCAGTAGCAAAGTCTGGGAGAAAATGTTAATTACATTGTTAAAATTAATTGTTAATTTTTTTCAGTTTTTTTATTAAACAGAGTTTTCAAGAACACTAAAAATAAGACATTATACAAGAGAAAAATATCAACACAAATACAAAACAAGGAAAAAAGGGATTAAATGTTGGAAATGTAAGACTGAAAGAGGGACATTTTTCCATTGTTGGTGGGATTGCAGAAAAGCCAAAATATACTGGAAAAACATCCATATAGAAATTTCGAAAATGTTAAATACAAATTTCCCCATGTTACCTGAATGTTATTTGCTGAACATGGTTGAGCTAATTGAAGGATTTATTGGGAAGCAAAATAGAAAAATCTTTTTATATTTGATAACTAAAGCCAGATTATTATTTGCCAGAGACTGGAAAAAACAGAAAGTGCCAGAAAGAGATGAATGATTGTATGTTATATATGATTTGATGCAAATATATAAACTCACTATATTGTTAAAAGATAAATCTTTGAATAGATACTGAGAGGAATGGGGAGATGTCTATAACTACCTGGAAAAGAAACGGGGGGCTCTGTCAGTAATCGTGCTGAGAGATTGTGGATAGCTATTATTTTGGAGTCTGGATCATAGAGTCTATTTATTCTATTTTATTTTACTCACTTTATATTGGTATTGGGGGTATTCATCAATGAGAAATTGATACCTGTATGTAATTTTTGTACTTCTGATATTCTATTAGGTTGTATTGACTTCTTTTTATATAATGTGCTTTCTTTTTTTTCTTTGTGTTAGTGTATGTAATTTGAAAATAAAATAATTTGAAGAAAAAAAACAAGGAAAAAAGGCACATTTAAAAAGTGACATATACAGGGAAAAAATATGGCAACTGGAAAAAAATGTGGCTTCTGCCCAACCAGTGTTAGTGTTTTGTAATGATTATAGACTCCTGAAATATAGGTAAGTTGAGTAAGACCTCTACAATGGGAATAAAACTTTAGTCCATGGTTAAAGTAAATATATGCAATTGAGACCTTATTCATCAAAATCTGCTATTGATAAATTCCCCTACCTTAATTCCTAGAGAAGAGTTAAAATTCTCCTTTCATGTCTAAAAATGTCAATCAGATTTATTATCTAATAACATTGTTAATTTATCCATCTCTACCAAATCATAGAGTTTCAAGATCCAGTCATCCATTGATGGAATACAAGGATCCTTCCATCTCTGTGCAAAAGTTAATCTGGCATCATAAATCATATACAACAACATTCTCCAATAATTGTTCCTTGATTGGGAATCAGTACTATTAAGTATATTGAGTAGATAGATGTCAGGTAAAATAGCAAGATTAACTGTTTTTGTAACTTGCTCATGTATTTGTTTCCCAAATTTCTTTGCCTTGTTGCATTGCCACCATATCTGGAAATAGGATCCTGTCTTTTCCCATTTCTGACATTTACATTGTTGTTGTTTCCAATCTTTGAAATTTCTTCCCTTCCTCCCTCACTGCTCCATGTTCATCTCTTCTGAAGCTGCGCAGAAGAGGGCAACCATCTCTGATAGAAGGAGTATACCATTGTTTGGTTAAGGGAATATGATAGCTATGCTATCCTGCTAGAACCTCCAAACAATATTAAATTATTAAACTTTAATAGATTTCCCCCCAACGTAGCTGAATTGCATGGATTTCCTGATTAATGCTGAAATGAATTCACTTTAATGAATTAATTGCATTAGAATTTGTTACAGAGTAGGTTCGCTCCCTCTCTGATAGGCTCAGTATGACTGGAGGGCTCCTGTATAAGAAGAATTAGGGTATGAGGAAATGAATCATGTGGCTCTGTGTTGGCTTGCTTATTGCTCTGATCTGCCTGCTGCATTGATAATTTTAGACATACAAAATTGTGAGGCCTTGTCTGGAATGGAAGAATAAAATATATGCCTGTGCTGAAGTGCGTGTGTGCTCTGTTTGATCAATAGGAGATCCTTAAGCAGCCATAGCCATTTCAGAATTTCAGGCCCTTTTTAAAAGTGAAAGCTAGCATTCATGTGCCCCACTGACCTGTGCAAAAGTTGTGAAAGTTGTTGTAGCAAGATGGTAGTGGCAGTTTTGTGAAACTTTTCAGTTCTACTTGCATTTTTATTAATTTTTTAAATTGATTTTATTTTCTGGGTTTCTATATTGTTATTTGGGGTGAGTTGCAATAAATCCCTTTCTGCCCTTCTAGTGTTTTGCTCACAAAGTGTTGACCACTTGGATAATGAAGTGAAAATTTTCTTTGCCCTCATGCATTTTTCTCTCTTACCTTCTTCCTCTCCATCTCCCTTTCTGCCCATCCACTGTTTGCTTCAGTAGGTCACATACTTTGAGAGGTTTTTGTAAAGGCTAGAGTTAATAGTTGGAATGTAAAATTCCACTGATATCTCTTCTTATTAACCTTTATGTTTGATGTTTGTTGTTTGAAGGGAGAATGAACAGTGTATATGTGGGTACAAGTTGGAAAGAAAAGAAGAGAGATGCAGATCAGTGAAAGATCAGTGAAAGAACTCAAATGAACAGGTTGTAAAAGGTGATCCCGTAAAAAGAACAGCCTTTCCCAATCTGAAAGTTTCCAGACATATCTCCCACTGTCCCCAGACAACCATCATATTATAGACTTTGCTCTTCCATCTGGATAAAAAAATCCATGTTGTGGGAGGGCAATTTTAAAATGATGAGAAGAGCATTTTTGATGTGCCCCTTGAGAACAATAGTGACAGCCTCCATTCCATTTTTTGTAAATCCCACAGCCTGTTTCAAAAACTGACAGTCAAATAAAGAAATAACATCAGTGCAAAGAATTAAATTATTTCAATTATTAAAATTAATGACAACAAATCCATCTCCTTATTTTAACTGTTAACATTATCTATTTAATTCCCAAACCAATAGTACGGTGATAAGGTCAATTCATCACAGCAGTGGCACACATTTAGTATCCAGCATGGCATGACATGTAAATGGCCAAATATTGCCACTCAAAGCCTAAGCAGGAAATGCCAGATTTCTCATTAAAAGTGTGCTGCCACCACCAAGGAGGGAGTGAGTCCATTTGGTACAAGCACTGGGAGTAGGGCGTTCAGTGGTGTCTCCAGGCACACCAACAGTGCCATGGCCAGTAAAGTCTGGCACTTATTTCACAGTAAAATAAATTTTGGGCTATGAGTGTGAAAACCATTACACAGGAACTGAAGCTGGAAATCTTTTGAAGGGAACCCACTGCCTTTGAAGGATACAATACAGAGGGGCAAACAGATGCAGCTTTCTGTATTGCTGTAGTTCTGTTTGGGATAGGATTGCTGTTGATGCATTGTTGTCTGCCAAGCACTCTTGAAAGGCAAAGTAGCCCCAGATAGGACACTGGGGAAAATCTCACAGAGACATAAGCAGTTTTGTATTGGCCATTGTTGCTATAGATTTGTTATCGAATATGCTCTGCTTGACACCAGCGGGAGAGATGAATATATTTTCTACTGTGTACAAATGGGTGGCTCAGTAGTTGGCTGTTGAATGACAAGAGAAACATGGGGATGAATTTTGGGTAGCAGACAGTTCGTTATTGGTTGTTCATTGTGTATAAGGAAGAACAAGCGCTGGGTGCTTTTCTACTATGCATACCTCAGCCTAGCTTCCAGTGATGCTTCCCCAATTTCTACTTTTTCATCTGCTAGGAAGGGAAATGTAGACAGTGCAAGAGTATTCAGCCCTATATTTTGGGGAGTTTAATTTGCAACACTCCATCTAAAGGTGCACTGCATTGTCTGTTTTTTTTATCTATTGTATTCCATCTGTCTTTGCTCAGCTTCTAAAAAGAAGAATGTATCCCAGTTGTTCACTGTCAGAGATGGCCATATGCCCTCTCTCCAGAATTCCTGTCTGTGCCATCCCTAATCCCTCCACTCCTAATGTTTACATGTTCAGCATAAAAAGTCTGAACAATGGGAGCTGGTGGTTTCTATATTGGAGAGGGGGAGCAAATCCATTCTTGTTTTTAGTCCAAAATGCAAGGGAGCCAACTCAGGTTCTGAACACTGTCTCCAAATTAGGCTCAGTGCCATGGATATATCTTTTAAAATTCAGAGCAAATTGATGGAAGCAGTCACCGTTGCCAATTTCTTCTGCCTAGTATGCACAGTTAGTGGTTTCATGCTCCCAACGATGAAATATCGTTTTACTAATATCAGTGAAAGCCTACATTCCCTACAACGCTCATTTCTGAAAGTATAAGTTTGGATATATTCAAAGACTTTTACAGTAGAGTCTCGATTATCCAACATAAAGCCGAAAATGTTGGATAATCCGGAGGGCTATCCTTGCCCGTCATGACCGCCGTGTTTGGGGCGTGTCTGGGGGCGTGGAAATGCCTACAGCCACCCCCAAGCAGCCGCGATGTCGGATAATCCGGAATGTCGGATGACCGAAGGACGGATAATCGAGACTCTACTGTATATATTTTCATGGAGAAGGTTGGTTGCATATGGATGCTTTTAAAAAGAGAAAAGAAAATTCTGATATATACTTGCAAGGAGCAATAGAGGTCCATGTGTACTTTAACTCTCCTTTTGTAATTCTCAAATAACCACATATGCATCAACTGAATGCATTCAATATATTAAATGTGTTGTATAGGATCCACTATAAAGATGCTGTAATTCTATGGCAAATATGCAGGGATTTCTTAACAATTTGGAAAATCCTGTAAGTTGAATACAGTGGACATTATATTAACACATGTAACAAACCTACGTGTGGAGTAGTGCCATAGGGACATATGTAGTTTGCAACAGTCTAAGACTCATTTGTTTGTCTTTTGGGCAATCCAAAGTATCTGCAGAACTCTCCTCAACACATCTCAAATGTGGGTCTCTACTTTTAATTTCCTGTCATTGCAGGTGAAGACAGCAGGCATTTTGCAACTGGTAGTTTTATATAATAGGTTTTCTGTTTTAGCACTGCACTGATTTTAATCTGTGCTTTTAAATCAATGTTTTATATGGTTCTAGTCTGCAGACAGTTCATATTTTTATTTTGTTGCATGTAAATGGCTTTACTGGTATTTCTTTTTACTCTGTAAGTTGCCCTGAATCCCACTCTTGGGGGAAAGGTGGGATATAAATAAAGTAATTGGTTAATTAATTAAGGCATGATCTTCTTCTCCTTGGTAGCCTCTTTGCCTTGCTTATCAGTGTGAGGCACCTTGTCTTTTCATCCCAATTTATGATGTGGGATCAAAGTTGTTGCTGAATTTGTGATCTGGGTCCTGAACCAACAATCTGTAAGGATTCCAAAAGGACAGGTGTTGCTCATCATATATTTTTTTTTTAAGAGAGAGCCCTTTCAGACTATTTCAGCTTAAAACCGAGAGGGAGGATGAAAATATGTGGCACCATTAAAACTAACCAATTTATTTTAATATGAGTTTTCATGAATTACAATCCACTTTCTCAGAAGCGCAACAGTCAAGTCCCAAATTATTAATCCCACCCATAACTATATAAAGGTGTGTATATATAGTCAAGGCTTAAATATGACGTCTCATTAATACATCTGAGGATGTGGGTTGTAACACATGGAATTTCATGCTAACATAAGTCAGCTAAGTCTTAAAGGGGTTGAAAGACTTCTTTTTTAAATCAGACTCTTCTTTTTATCTTCATACTTCATTTATTTTCATAGAATCATAGAATCATAGAATCATAGAAATGTAGAGTTGGAAGAGACCACAAGGGCCATCCAGTCCAACCCCCTGCCATGCAGGAAAACCCTCAAAGCACTCCCGACAAGTGGCCATCCAGCCTCCGCTTAAAAACCTCCAAAGAAGGTGACTCCACCACACTCTGTGGCAGCACATTCCACTGCCGGACAGCCCTGGCTGTCAGGAAATTCCTCCTGAGGTTCAAGCGAAATCTCCCCTCCTGCAGCTTGCATCCATTGCTCCTTGTCCTGGTCTCAAGAGCAGGAGAAACAAGCCCACTCCCTCCTCGACATGACATCCCTTCAAATATTTAAACATGGCTATCATGTCCCCTCTCAACCTTCTCTTCTGCAGACTAAACATACCCAGCTCTCTAAGTCTGTCCTCATAGGGCATGGCTTCCAGACCCCTCACCATTTTGGTTGCCCTCCTCTGGACCTGCTCCAGCTTATCCATATCCTTCTTGAATTGGGGTGCCCAGAACTGGACACAGTATTCAAGATGAGGTCTAACCAATGCAGAATAGAGTGGTACCAATACCTCCCTTGATCTAGACACCATACTCCTATTGATGCAACCAAGAATTGCGTTGGCCTTCTTGGCTGCCGCATCACACTGCTGACTCATGTTCAGCTTGTGGTCTATGAAGACTCCTAGATCCCTTTCACACGTACTGTTAGCCAGCCACGTGTCCCCCATCCTATATTTCTGCATACCATTTTTTCTGCCTAAGTGTAGGACCTTACATTTCTCTCTGTTGAAGTTCATTTTGTTAGCCTTGGCCCAGCTCTCCAATCTGTCCAGGTCCTTTTGAATTTTGATCCTGTCATCAGACGTATTAGCAACCCCACCCAATTTGGTGTCATCTGCAAATTTGATCAGCGTGCTCTCTATTCCTTCATCCAAGTCATTAATGAAGATATTGAACAGCACCGGGCCCAGGACAGAACCTTGTGGCACCCCGCTAGTCACTTCTCTCCAGGATGAGAATCTGCCATTGGTGACCACCCTTTGGGTACGGTCAGTCAACCAGCTACAAATCCACCTGACAGTAGCCCTGTCCAGCCCACATCTTACTAGCTTCTTTGCAAGAATGTCATGGGGAACTTTGTCAAAGGCCTTACTGAAATCAAGATATACTACGTCCACAGCATTCCCTTCATCTATCAAGCAAGTAACTCTATCATAAAAAGAGATAGTCTGGCATGACCTATTTTTGAGAAATCCATGTTGACTTTTCGTAATTACGGCATTGTTTTCTAAGTAATTAGAAACTGACTGTTTGATGATCCGCTCCAGGATCTTTCCAGGTACTGATGTCAGGCTGACTGGGCAATAATTATTTGGGTCCTCTTTTTTTCCCTTCTTGAAGATGGGGACAACATTTGCCCTTCTCCAGTCTGCCGGAACTTCTCCGGTCCGCCAAGAGTTTTCAAAGATTATAGCAAGAGGTTCCGCAATGACCTCTGCTAGTTCTTTTAAAATCCTAGGATGCAATTCATCTGGCCCTGGAGACTTGAATTCATCCAGTGTGGCCAGGTATTCCTGTACTACCTCTCTATCTATTCTGTGCTGCATTTCCCCCACTTCCTCACCTGCTCCCCAACTGCCAGGTTGCGTGTTTTTATCCTTTTGGGAAAAAACTGAGGCGAAGAAGGTGTTGAGGAGTTCTGCCTTTTTTCTTCCTCCTGTTATTAATTCACCATCTCCCTTGCGCAGTGACCCTATTGTCTCCTTCTTTTTCCTTTTGCTGCGGACGTATTTAAAAAAGCCCTTTTTATTGTTTTTAATGTCTCTGGCCAGCCTAAGTTCGATCTGTGCTTTAGCCTTTCTGACCTTCTCCCTACATCTCCTGGCTACTTGCTTATAATCTTCTTTGGTGATTTCCCCCTTCTTCCATTTCCTGTACATGTTTTTCTTAATACTTAGCTCAGCTGAAAGCTCTTTAGTCAACCATTCCGGTTTGTTCGGATGCCTTCCATTTTTCCTCAGTTTTAGCCTGTGCCTTCAGTACCTCCCTTTTAAAGAATTCCCATGCATCCTGAACTTCTTTCTCATTGACTATTCTTGACCACGGGATTTCAGCCAGCGGCTCCTTCAGTTTACAGAAGTCTGCTTTTTTAAAATCTAAGACGAATGTCTGGCTACACTTGCCTTCTCTTCCCCACTGAATACAAAATTCTAATAGGGCATGGTCACTCTCTCCTAAAGATCCAACCAGTTCTACGTCATTAACAAGGTCTTCCCTGTTGGTCAGGATCAGATCCAGAATATTTGATCCCCTTGTCGCCTCTTCCACCTTCTGGACCATGAAATTGTCTGCAAGACAAGTAAGAAACTTGCTGGACCTTGCCGCCTTTGCAGAGTTTGACTGCCAACATATATCCGGGTAGTTGGACTATTAAATGCTAGTTGCTGATGCAAATGCTTCATCTGCATATAAGTGGTCTCACTTTTGTGCATTATTGGCACTCTAGACATCAAATGAGGAAGATTCAGCCTTATAACATGTATTTTGATATCTGAACTCTTTTTCAACTGAGGCTTTTATTTTTCTTTCACTGTGCTATAATTCTTTGCAAATAGAATTAGAAATCAATCTGCCACTGTGACTTTGTTGATGGGGGTGGGGTGCAGAAGCAGGCATCCAAAGCTCTTGATGAACTACAATGTCACATAAGATACTTACACACTACAAGGGACAGGACTGACCTGTCAGCAAAAATGGGACTCTGGCTGCAGCTCATGCTACAACCCTCTTTCAAAGTGGAATTCTTCTGTTGCAAGGATATCACTGTGCCCATGTTCTGGTTCTCTGCTGATATTGTAGTGATCCACCAGCACAGGGGGATTTTGGACTGACTGTCTCACTCCTAGGCCCGTCTTTCATAATTTAGATTGCATGTGCCAGATGGAAAGAGAGGCCTCTTGAAAATAGCTTGGGAAATAGTGGCAGTTTTGAATGCTGGGATGGAAAGAGAATATGGGCAAAAATCTATCAGATTGTCTTTGGAATTTTTTTAAAAACATGCAGGCTTGGGGCTAAATCCAGCATTAGTCTGAACTGGGATAGACCCACTCAAATCAATTATCTTAATTGTGACTAGCAAGTTCCCTTCATTTCAGTTGATCTACCCTAGGTAAAATTAACATTGCAGGAATCACACTGCTGACTGCAATTTCTGTAAAAGGATATTGGGATTTGATTTTTAGTTTTTAGGGTTTAGTTTTGACTGTTGAGCAGGTAATTCAAGGACTCGTCCTCTAAGCACCATCCTTGTTTTGTAATTAGGGCTGTCTCTGTTCATCTCACCATCCATACCTCATCTTCTATCCACTCCAAAATTAGGTATCATACCTAATTTAATGAGAAACTTTTTATGTAGTTTCATAAGTATGCGCTGATTTACATATGTGCATACTCTGTTTATATGCTGTATTTCTTGTAAAATAACACAGGGTATTTTTTATATGAAAACATAATGTAAAATGAAGGCAGAGCATATTACAGCAAAGGGAAGTGTTACCATTGGGAAGAACTACTGCTTGCTAGTTCCAAAATGAGCCAGTGTAACGTAGAAGTTTGAGCATTGCACTATGACTCTGGAAACCAGGGTTGGAATTCCTGCTTGGTGATGGTAACTAACTGGGTGACCTTGGGCGAGTCTCGGAGGAGGGCAAAGGCAAATTTCCTCTGAACAAATCTTGCCAAGAAAACCTCATTAGAGGATTGCCTAGAGTTACCGTAAGTCAGAAATGACTTGAAGGCACACTATAACAAACTACCAGAGTAAGAGCATTGCAGGATCAGGTGAGCCATCAATGTCTATAATGGTGAAAGATCATTTATATAGCTGGTTTCCTGTTTATTAATTTCACATCCTTCTTCTTATTAGCATGCTCAAAGAAGTTCATAGAATCATAGAGTTGAAAGAGACCACTGGGGCCATCCAGTCCCCTGCCATGCAGAAACCCACCTCAAAGCACTCCTGACAGATGGTAATCCAGCCTTTGCTGAAAAACCTCCAAAAAAGGAGACTCCACCACACTCTGAGGCATCACATTCCACTGCTGAACAGCTCTGACCATCAGGAAGTTCTTCCTGAGGTTTAAGTGGAATCTTTTCCCATAATTTGCTCATTGCTCTTTGTCTTAGTCTCTGGAGCAGCGGGAAACAAGCCCGCTCCCTCTTCGATATGTCATCGCTTCAAATATTTAAACATGGCTATCATGTCCCCTCTTAATCTAAACATACCCAGCTCCCTAAGCCGCTCCTCGGAGGGCATGGCTTCCAGACCCTTCACCATTTTGGTCACCCTCCTCTAGACACGCTCCAGCTTGTCGATATCCTTCTTGTTTACAAAATCAATCTTGGACAAAGCTGTCATATCAAATGGACAATCCTATGATAAAAACTATCAGCGTGCTACAGAATTAACAGCAAGTTCTTCCCACTTTGCTAACAATATTGCCATTGGCTACCACAGGAATAGTTAAGGAAGCTTGAAACTGACCATTATGTTTTTATCTTCAGTTTCAGTCCACTTTGCCATTTTGTTTATTTTCTCCTTTGGCACACATGTTCATCCTTCTTCCAAGTGCATATACCACCTGCTTCAGTATTGGTGCATGCTAACATCTTTGAAACATTTCACTTCTTACAGAAGAGATTGCTCTCCAGTTGCCCACTTAAAAACATCCGAGGGCCCTGAAGCTCATTCTGAATGCATTTTCCCCAAAGGAAATCTGAGAAACACCACCACCTGCAAATGAATTAGCAATACCCATCCAAGTGCAGGATGAGATCAGAATTTGGCAGTGTGTCTTGGGCTTCAGGGTTGCCTGGCTACTGACTGAAGTAGTCCCACACCACACATAAGAAAGGAGGAGAGTAGGTTCTGTAAATGGTTAGTTTCTTTTCGTACTAAAGCTCTCGATCAGTCTTTATTTCCACAGTGTTTTCACATTGTTTAGAACCTTTTGCAATAAAAGGAGAGTGCACATTGAACAACCCCCTACATGAATGACTTTATAAATGTCAGCTGTTTTCATAGGTATGAATTAAAAGCATGATTTCCTAAGAGTGCACGACTATTACCTGGCAGTGAAGAATCTAGAGGAAATTTTTGTGGGATGTTGTACCACTGTTCCAAGAATAACACCTTCAAAAGCCTTGCTAGGTTTCTGTTGCAAGGATGTCCTCAGCATCTACATCTACCACTGACAGATTGCTATTGTATGAATTTCACCCTGTTGATCTAAATTGGCATGTTGCTGATCCAAGCCCTGCATGGATTTAGCCACTTCTGTTGTTTCGTAACGGGAACTGTGTTGCTCCCATCCTATAATCATTCCAAAAATATAATAAAACTCTGATGAGGTGTTTAGATGGCTGTGCATTTTGTTCTTTGACTGTATTTCACTGCAGGCCACCCACTAACCTTGATTAATTTGCTGTACTCCCAACCTCCTCGCTCCCCTCTTGTGGGTGTGGAGAGGAGGGAGGTTGTTTTCTTTCAGGAACAAAGGTTACTGGAATGCCAATCAAACTGAAGGTGTCCCAGGGACAGCCAGTGAAACTGAACTGCAGCCTTGAGGGAATGGAAGATCCAGAGATGCTATGGATCAAGGATGGAGCTGTGGTGCAAAGTGTAGACCAGGTGTATATTCCAGTAGATGAAGAACACTGGATTGGTTTCCTCAGGTAGGAGTTGTATAAATGATATGAAATGCAGATTTGTTGTTGTTGTTTACTAAATTAAAAAAAAAAGCTGCCTTTCCTCCATGAGCTCAGAATGGCATATATGGTATCCCTTCCCTGCTTTTTACACTTACAACAGCTCCATGAAGTAGGTTAAGCTGATTGATCATCTCAATCCATTTCTGCTAATTTGCTGTGCAAATTTGCAACATCAGCTTTAATTTCACCCAAACTTTTTTTTCTTTCTCTCTTTCTCTCAAATCCTAGGCCCCTAAACATTTCATGCCAAAATGTCTAGGAATATTAACCATTTTGGAGTTTTTTTTCCATTTTTGTAATTAATAAAACTTAATGTGTGTATAGTATTTTCAAGTATTCAGAGCAATTCATGTGCATTATCTAGTTGCAGTACTTACAACTCCTCTGCAACCAGACTTATTGTTCCTAGTACTGCAGATGAATGGGCTAGGTCTGAGGCCTTTTCCGCATGACGATGCTCTCCCGCGTCATCTCATCACAATCCCAGCAGCACCTCTGCCGGGAGTTGAGCGTGTCCTCAATGCTCCTCTCTGCATACAAGTGGCTACCTGTAGAAGGGAGTGTGAGGGACATGCTCCAGCCTTCCAGACTGCAGCAGCCTTCTTCCCATGCTGCAGTAGGGGAGGAAGTGCATAGATCACACTTCTGGCCCAAGGCTTGCATGATCAGGGGTCATTGACAGTTTCTCTGTCAATGATTCAGCCCATGATCACACTGGTTGGTGATGCGAAAAGGGTGAGACTGCAATGACCTCATACAGAAGTGTTGTCCTACTCCTTTCACATACCCATGTTGGGACATCGTTGTCATGCGGAAAGGGCCTGAGATTGCATGGCTTATCTAAGGTTACCTTGTCCATGATAGAAGAAAGACAGAAACCAGGGACTTTCTGAATAATAGCTCCACCTCTTAGTAATTCTAAAAGGAGTGATCAGGACTTTCACTGTTGAATATGACTTTCACTACCAGAGCATATTTCTTAAATACTGCTATTTTTTCCTGTCATGCCCCACAGTTACAAGGGACTACCAGGTATTATGTGCCAGTGCTAAACACCCAGTGTTACAAATAATTTAATAATAATGTCTATTGTTACACTATTTCTCATGCTCTGGAAGGTTAAAGGAAGCAGAGAAGGCAGAACCGCCCCTAAAATTGCCAAGAGGCTGATTACCCACCAAGCTGATCAAGAAAAATAATAGTTGCTGTTGTTTAGGCTACCAGTAATTCTTAAGGAAGATGGAGAGATACACCCCAGTTTCAAAGACCCAGTAACTGAATTCATTGTTTTGTTTGTTGTGCTTCAGGAGGTTTGTTGTATGTCAGGAATGGGGAACCTGTAGCGCTCCAGAGGCTGAGATATTCCAGCTCCTATCAGTCCCAGTCAGCATGGCCAGTGGACAGGAATGATGGGAATATAACCCAACAACATCTGTAAAGCCAAAGATTCCCCACCCCTTCTGTAGGTGGAATTGAGCTGAGCTGAAGGCTAATGGTGGGGTGGAATAGAGAAAGCTGAAGCTGGAGAAAAGTAGTCAAATCCTGAGCAGTAAAGTTTCTGGTTCTTCTACCATACAGTAATATGAAGGAATATGTGTGTTTTAAGAACAGTTGGGATTCCTTTAGTAATTAATTTTTAATTCAATATTAGATTGCATTGAGCCTCTGTATCTTAAAAACACTAGTAGAAGTAAAGAAGGCTGGAGGAAAGTGATATCATGCCCTGCGTACAGATACAAGAGAAATTCTTCAGGGGGCTGTAGAAATCCCAAACTCAAGACAAGGTAGATTGGGAAAGGAACGTGAATGTTTGCACTCTGCAGAAAATGAGCATAGTATATCTTGGGACAGATTGACATACAGACAAGAGCGAATTCAAATTCCTGGAAGAAATAAGATTGGGCAAATAATGCAAGGTTTAATACAGGGAAACTCTATAAAGGTGACAGCTGTAATTGCTATAACCATTTCTGAGAACATGTGAGCAATAGAGTTGAGTGTGAACAGTAGGAAGAAAAGGCAATCCCTTCTGGGTGCCAGTGAAATCCTTACAGTGAAGAGAAGGTGCAAAGAGGAGGAACTGTCAGAAGAAAATAACAGCTGTAAAGCAAGATGAAGTGTGCCCAGAGGAAGTCACCCAAGATGACAAAGGGTCTAGAAAACAAACCTATAGCCAAGAGGAGGTTGAGGACTTTTCCGCACTACCCTGTTAGAATGCTATTATTCCACTTTTAACATCTTATGGAATCCTGGGGTTTGCAGTTTAGGGAGGGGCCTTTAGAATTCTCAGCTCTTTAGAGAGCTCTTTGGCCTCAGTAAACTGCAAACCCCAGAATTCCACAGGATGTTGACAATGTAATAATAGCACTATACCAGTGTAGTGCAGAAAGGCCCTGAGAGGTGATACGATAGCTATACTTAAATATCTGAAAGGATTTTCTGAAAGGCTGTTGTGTGGAAGATGAGTGTGTTTGTTGCTGCTCTGTAGGATACAACCCACACCAATTCATTTCAGTTACCAGTTATGAAGTACTTCCTGACAGTACAATCTCTCAAAAGTGAGTCTTCTTTACTGTAGGCTTTTAAACAGAGGTCAGATGGTCTCCTGTCAGGGATGCTTTATGTGTGGATTCCTGCCTTGGCAGGAGGTCATACTAAATGACGTTTGGGGACCCTTCTAACTCTATGCTTCTGTAACTTCGTCCCAGTGTTTCCTGTGTAATTTGCACAAAAACGTGTATTTTAGACAGGAACTCTGTCCAGAAAAGCTAGGAACGGTCCTGTGTACTATACTTCTCATGCTCTAATGAATTCCCACTTGGACAAACAGAAAATGGCAGTTTCTTAAAGTGAGCTCACTATTGCTGATGCTCTGGTCTGAACTGAAAGGAGCTAAGAGCCTCTATCTAGAGTCAAAAGAAGAAATAGAAAATATGTGTTGCAAATAATTAAACTGATGTGTACGTAATATGCCAGTTTCTGATCTAAGAGTTTGTTTCCTCCATGCTGAACTTGGATGTAGAATAGGGAATCATTTTTTTTAAATAATGGGCATAGAGACATGAAGTCACAAGATGATTTGCCACCCCACCCCCTTTTATTTATTTATTTCTAATATTTGTTGGCCTGGTGCTTATATTTTTTTTGAAAAAGAGTGAAAAACAACAACAGTAAAATGACTAACACAACTAACATGTGATACAACATAATTTGATGCAAAAGCATTCAAATCCTACATACAACAGCTTTTGGTAAATTTACAGCTGAATCAGCCAGCTCAGTATTTTATCACAGCTAGTGGCATGATTAGAATTTTTATCACAGCTAGTGGCATGATCAGCAGAGGTAACCCAGAGGGAGTATTAAGTCTGTTAATTCCTCAGTGTGATTCCATAAGACCAGGCCTAAGCAGAGCTGGCAGCATGCATTGTATTAGCCACTACTACTTTCTGCTCTTGCTGTGTCTGTCATTCTAATACAGGAAGACTTTTCTTCTGCTAGCCTCTCTGCTTGTAACATCTTTCTTGAAGGCAAAGGAAAAAGAAAGCTTTTTCCTATTTGTTCAGACATGCTCTGCAGCAAAATGAGAAGGTTAGAATCTGAGATCTACTTAAATATTCCTTGCACTCATTTATTCCAACTATGTCCTTCTCTCCTTGTCTGTGACTAAAGAGAGATGCCCTAATTAAAATCAGACTTCTGAGGGCAGATTTGAATCCTGTTGGGAGAGAAAGATGTGTCATACAAACCAAACCTTAGTCATCCCCCGTAAGAAATGTTCCAGCATATTTACTCCATCGTTTATATCAAGCCAAGCTTGCTATATACCTTGCTAAGGTACAATATTCAAGGGTAGTTTTTTTCTTGGGGTGTGTACATCTCTATGTGTACTGGGGGGGAGATGGAGTATCAGAATTTTTTCTTGGTAGTGTTTATGAGTGGCTGCAAAAGCAATTGCCAGATATATACAAGAATTCTCTTCTCCCAAACATGGCTGCCTTGTGGTCTTTTGAATTAATAGTCCTTTAGACTCTTAGATTCCCAGTGGAAAAATCAATTTGTGATTTTGTAACTGCTTGCACTGGAGAAAAATGTACATCACTGAATTATAACCAGGGGGTATGGTGTAATGCTGCCCATTCTGGCTGGAAGGTTCATGAAGTTGTAGACTAAAGAATAAAAAAAATCACAATCTCTGCTTCAGCAATCATGATTAAACTCCTTATTGATTATTGCAGATGGCTTAGCAAATGGACCAGTAAATCAGGGAAACCTAAGAATGATGCTGGTACCCTGGTACCACTTCTACCCCCTGTCTGAGTCATGCTTGCTCCCACTGGTCATACTGCCATGATCTGACACAGCTAGAAGTTGACTTGCGCTGACTTTGTCTTGCACTTGCAACAATATGGAGCTGTGCAGAGTGTTCCTCAACCTTATAAATATCTATCTATTTATCTTAACTTGAATAACTTACAGCATTTCTCCTTTGAATCACAGTTTAAAGTATATTAACAATACCTTGCAATGGATGTGGTTATCTCCCCCCAAAATGAGTGATGCATGCTGTTTCTAAGGATATGTTTTTGGCATGTGTATGTTTTCTCTTCAGTTACAAAAGATAAGTTCATTAAAAGCCTTGTTAAGTTTACATTGTGCTGAGTAAGTTCAAAGAAGAGATTGAACCTTTGAGTCATCACCTTTATGAGAAAATGTTTGCTCCACCCTTTTAAGTTGCTTGAGATGAATACATTTGATTTCTCTGCATGTTTTCAGACTTCAGTCTCTGGGCAGTCTCCAATACGAGAGCAAATAGATTTCCTGGAACCAACGAGTTAGTTAACTTTTTCATATTCTCCAAACAGGAACTGCATAATACTTGATAAATTAATTTGCACAGAAGCTTTAGATGAGTACTTACTGCCACTATTTTCCTCAACTTCTTTGAAAAGAATAGTTTTTCCTCCTATCTTCCATGAACACATTTTCTATCACTTACATAGTGCCATGTTATTTTCAGTTATTGTTGTCCACTAAAGAGCTCCCCTGTACTTCCATGTCCAATTCACATAAGCATTTTTAGATGAAAGGATCTCAAAATATTGGTTTTGCATTCTTGCCAAATCTGAGTAAAAAATGATAGTCAGAAAATGCACTTAGCCATAAGATCACAGTGTCAAATGTCACACGCAGCTCTGGAAAACACCTTTCATTATATGAAAAACTGTTCTTACAATTGTAGAAGAGCCAAGCATTAGTAATAATGATCACACATACACACATATTAGCTGGCAGTTCATACTAACATAATCTTGGCTAGGAAATAATCAAGGCCAGGAAATGCCTCTCTTTAGGACTAAGGAGAATTGCTGCCTGTCAAAATAAGATAGCGAGTTAGATTTTGTATCTTTTTTTTCTTCAAAAGGAGTTTTAGGGCATTGTGCAAGCAATCATCAAACACGAACCCAATGATGAAACAATAAATGTAATGCATAAAATCAGCTTAAAAGAAATTGAATTGCTTGAGTTACTAAAGAAGTATTTGTGGCCACTGAAACAGTTGCAACACTGATGGTAGGTGAATCTCCTTAGGGCCTCTACAGCTAGAAGCTATCAGTGAAGATGCCCACTATGCTGTGTTTGTGATAAAAGGAGTCACCTGAAAAATGGCTTCAGCAGACTGTATCAAGGGAAAGGCAGGTTGTTGTGGGAAGATGTACTCCTTTAGGTATAAATGAATTCAGTTCTAAGAGTATATGACAACCTCAAGTCTCTGTATGACTCTCTTCACAATACAGTGTGTATGTGAATGTTGAAGAAGAAAGAGAATGAATGTCTCAGAGTGGTTCTTTCATTTCAAGAATAGTTCAAAATGGTGGCACATCTATGGATCACTGAATGCATTGAAGATGTTTTGTGATGACAGCTACCTGTTTGTATACAATGTGGTGTGGAGTGCCATAATCCCATGCCTTCTCTTAATGCTTTAGCTTGAAGTCTGTAGACCGGACAGATTCTGGAAAATACTGGTGCCAAGTTGAGACTAATGGGAAAAAGGAGGAATCACAGCAAGTGTGGCTAATTGTGGAAGGTAAGGACACACATTTCTGCCTCTTTTCAGAGACACGTGTGCTGAAATGTAATAGTCAATTCCATGTAGAAATGTGACGGGTGAATACATGACTGATTTTGGCCCACTGCTTGTCTCTGTACAACTGTGGCCAAACAATGATGCTGTCACAGTTTGCCAGCTAAAGTCCAGAAGAGAATGGTAGCTGCAGTAAGGATCTGTTAACATCATTTTTGCTCTGTCTTCAGTTCTGAAGAATATGGAATCCTTACAGTGTTGCATTGCTTGACCTGTATTTGAAAATGTTCACAGGAAATTGCTACAATATTCTTGCCAGCACATCTCCTTGTGATATTAAAATGATTGGTATGATGTCAGGCATATTAACCATGGAGAAGGTTCAAAGACATTTCCAAAATATGCATATAATCATTCTGACAAAATAAAAAACTTCATCTTCTTCTGTTTTTTATTTTTCTCCCTATACACATTTTCAGAACACAAATAAGGAAATACAATGCTAGGAGAGGCATTGTTTGGTAACCTCAGACTTTGCAAACCTTAGCTTTGCAAGTCTGCCAGAGGGCCCAGGTCTATCACACGTACTTACTGATTGGTTAAGTATTTGAGTGAGCAAAAAAGAGGCAGCTAATAGAAAATAGACATAATCAGAAACAGGCTGGAATCAAATACTGGACTGGACTGCCGAGAACGAAAGGCCAGTGACAGAGATTTATTCAAACAGTGGAGTGAAAATTAGGTAATGCAAGTGATAAGATGTTCAAACTAAGATGGTAGGTGTGGAATCATAACTTTCTCTAAGAGCTGGTGTATTTCTACTGATTTCTGAGGGTGGCTACCCATCCTCAATGTCTTGAAGCCGTATAGTCAACTAATAGCAGTCATGCTTATACTTGTGTCTAAAAGGCAAACTTTACATATAGAGCCTTAGTTTGGGTCCTGATAGCTGGATGTGTGGGAGCCTGACTACTGGAGGCTCAAGATCTCCTTTGATACTTTATAGAGAGTTATCATGTGATAGTTGTAGATTTTTTTGTACATTCAGTGTTTAGGTTGTCAAATAAACTATGATTCTAATGCCAGGAAGAACCACGTGTGATTTTCTGTTGTTGCTGTGTGCCTTAAAGTCATTCCTGACTTATGATGACCTTCAGGGAAATCTGTCACAGGAGTTTCCTTGCAACATTTGTTCAGAGGTAGTTTGGCTTTGCCTTCCTCCGAGGTGAGAGAATATGACTTGCCCAAGGTCACCCAGTGTGTTTCAGTGGCTGAGCAGGGATTCATACTCTGGTCTCCAGAGCTATAGTCCAGCACTCAAGCCACTATACCATACTGGTTCTGATTTTCCTTACTTATCCATATATCAGGTTTGAAACATTAGTGGATCTGAAGCACTTGGAGAGAAGTACTTGGGATTTTATTCACCAACTTCGCTTAGACTGGTCTCTGTTAATTTACATCAACTGCTTGTCCAAATCTAGAGGACATGTCAAATAGCACTCTGGCCTAATAGCAATGTAACGATGTCATCCAAAGCTACATGATTTTGAGTAGGTTGTTGGTTTCTTCTAGCTTGCAGTGGTTGGTCTTCTTTGGGCTATAATTATAGCAGCTCTCATAAAGCTAACTGTGTCAGACCTGCACTGTATCTGGAAGGAATTTTGCAGCTGTAGCAAGGTTACATTGCTGATGCAGTAGGCAGTACTCTTCTGTCTGACTCATAGATGAATCAGCGTCCCAGCATGGGCTCAGGGTTCTGTGCTGCTTCAGAAATTTGTCCTTTTGCATGAAGAACCTTAGTCTTTCCTAGTTGTTAGAGATTTCAGAATGTGTGTGTGTGTGTGTTTTGCAATTGCTGTTGGTGACTAGAAATAATATACGTGGGATGTGTGGATGTTTTCAGCCACATGAGAGAGAAAGGAGCTTATGACACGTACAGGAGCTTATAGCATATCCCTGAGCTGTAGTGTGAACCCAGGTTCTCTTTTATCTTCAAACTGTCATAAGAAGGAGGTGTGTGGGAGAAGGAAGCAGTTTTTGAAGAGGAGATAATTGAAGGAGATGCAAGGCAAATATATGACTGTGTTTATATACGTATATTTCACCAATCATGCATAGTTTCCTAGTGCAAGATAAATACATCAGAACACACATGTAGGACACAGTCTTTCATATGTCTCCCCTTACTTTAACAAAGCTTCAGTCTCCCATTCCCTGCCCTACAGTCCTTCAGCATAAATTAGACTCCACACAGTTCAGGGATTGAGATGAAGCTTTTGTGGAAGCCATTATGAGTTCCTTTAAGCTGTCCTTCATCTCTAGCGTGCCTGAATGGAAATCAAAAGCAACTGAACAGAATGATATTGTATGTACGCCTGGGTCCTCTGCTTAGCTATACATGTAATGTGCAACAAAACAAATGCCTTCCAGCTTTTGTTCCGGTCTCTAAAAACTATAATATAGTATTTACAACCCACATTTAAAAAAATTATTGTGAGGAAAAACAAGTTTTCAAAAAAGCCTTTTACATGTTAAAAATAACATATAAACAATTATAAATATTGCATTTTGTCCAGAGACTGGGGTGAAGCTTTTCAACTAGGGGATTTTTATTTTAATAAGTTGGGCAATGATCTGTTTTTTCCTTCATATCCAATTGTCTAAAAGGAGGAGGACTTCAGCCAGATTCTGAAAGACATGCAAAGTGTCTATGCTTTAGACAGTAGAAACTTGAGGTAGCCTTGAAGGACAGCAAATACGAAAGCCAATTGATAATAATTGTAAATTATTCCATTTGTGTCTAATGCTGAGGAAGTGGGCAGCAAGATGTTGCATGAACGTTGTACATCAAGACATCAAAATACTTTGGGTGGTTTCTTCACATAGCTTCATGGTCAATCTCTGAGCTAATTTGTACAATAATTTTTGATACAGAAAAACCAACATAGAGATGCTTCTTTCCCTGTTAATTTTATATGGTGACATCCTAGATGATATTCCCCTCCCCCATACAGCTCATCACAGAGCATGTGCATGTCCCAACCTCCAACACCTTTGGCTGTTTACATATGGAAAGCATATCTAAATATGACCGAAGCCCTTAAAATCTAACATGAAGAAGACTAACTCACATTATTTGCCCTGATGACTGTAGCCACAGGCATGGCATTTATACATTTAGGCTGCACTTGGATCTACCATCTCATTGTGGATCAAGATATGAGAATAATGTGCAGAGGTAGGCATCCACCCAATCTCCATCACAGGTTAGGTGGAAAATACTGTCTCATCTCAGCTGTAACAAAAACTTGATTTTGCTGTGCAATATTAAAAGAATTAAGACAGATCTGATTTATTCAGGTGCTGAATTGCAGCTATCTGCAAACAAAGTGGTTGCTTCCTGATTATCTGACATAGAATCATAAGGACTAGAGTAGTCATAGATCCTACTTCACAAAGATCACCTCTTGATGTAAGAGCATCCTCTGTTAAAGACAAACAGGTTCCTCATCCTTACTCTCTTGGAAAGAACTGTCCAGTCTAAGCAGTGTTTAAAGATAAACAACTCCTGTGAATCCTGGCATCATCCCAGCAGTGCCTTTGCCAGGATAGGAGCATGTCCCAAATGCTCCCCTCCTCACCCCGCTGGCTACCAGCAGATGGTAGTGTTTAGGACACGCTCCTTCCTTCCTTCCGCAGTGCAGCCAGCCTCTTCCTACACTGCACTGAGGAAGGAAGCACCTTGATAACACTTCCCCTCTACCTGCACATCCACAGCTGATGCAGTTGTCACACAAAAGGGGCCTATTACTAGATTTTTTCTGGTGATAGTATACCAAACAATTGCGATGACTAGGGATGCAACAGGAGCAGGACCGTGATATTGTCATGTTGTAGCACACATCGTGGACTGGCTTCAATGCATCCCTGGAGCTGTGGTGTAGAAATGTCCAAAGTTGTCCCTAGAATGCAATGTGCAGGTCTTCTTGACGCAGTCCTCCTCACTGTGATGATCTACATCGTATTCCTGTTTAAATTACAGTAAGAATGTCAAAATCTTCATCTATAAAATTAATTTGCCTATGCAAGGTTTGTGCAAATCAGTATTCCGTCTTGCCCTTTTTATTTTAGGTAATATATTTCCTCTTTTATGACAATCCAGAAGGGGCCACCCTGATAATGCCAGACCAGACTGGAAGAAAGGCCCTAAATACAGTTTGTAGCCTTTGGGGGGGAGATAAATTGAAAATGTTGCCCTGAAAATAAGAATTCTGCCCCAGTCCCCATGTTTCTAGCATTGAAATAACTTCAAACTTCAGCTGAGCATTTAGAAATACAGTTCAGGCATTTTATAAAAAAAGCAGACAAAGATACCAAGGGAGTGCAAATACAACAAATATAAGAGTTCTAGATGTGAACAATTTTCAGTGTTTCACTTTCTGCAATGGTAGAAATTTTGGAAGTGTAGGAAAATTCATCGGAGTGCAGAATCCATATTAGGAGAGTGCTTTCATTTTGTTTCCCCTCAGCCACAACTTTTTAAAATCATATTAAAACAACAAAGCTCCTAAATGCTCAGATACACTATGTAGAAAATTTATTAGCCCTTTTTGGTCAGAAATTTTAAACAGGAAATACTGAATTACCTTTCTTTTTCTGTGTTCGAAGTCTGAGATAGGGAAGTATCTTTGTACTATTGATAAGTACCTGTCTTCTACCATAATTTCATAAAAGTTCTTCCCTTGAGGATCTTTGGCATCTTACCTATGTCACCAACATGCACTCCTGCTGTCAAAATAAATAGGTTTATTAGCTGTGTTTCCTGCTAATTCCAAGCTTAGCTATGGAATTCTTTTCTGTTGCAGACTTCTGTACACTTATAAATGCACTTACCATTCACTTGCTAATACCTTTAAAACATATCCATTATTGCATAACACTGCTAATGCACACTGTCTGCTACATTCTACCTAAGAGGTGTCAGAGTTAGGGGTGTGTCAGACTTTATATACAAAGATACTTCAACAGACATTGGCATCCTCATTATTAAAACATTCTGGATATGTTTTATTCAGGGAATTACATAGCTTCTGCTTTCATCACCTAAATCTAAAGGTCAGACTATATTGCTTTTACCTTACAAAAAAAACCCAAGTCTTAATTTAGAGCCAACACTGCTTGGAGGGCTATTGAATTTGGCATTATGCTTCTTGTTTAGAATTGAAAACAATAAGCTGTTATTTAACATTCTTTCTCAATGATAAAACACAATACTGTCTTTGGTGAAATGGCTGTTAGATGATACTTGGAAAAACAGCGCCACGGTTGCTAAACAAGATAGTACATGGGGAGAGGGGCAGAAAAACAACCAGAGAAATCACAATTAGTAGGCTATCTTCCTGCTGCTAGGCTTTTTGTTTAATTTAAAAATGCATGCAGCTATTACATCTTTCTGCGATGGAAATTTGTCCCTGTTTTATTCTCTCAGGTAACAAAGTACATATGTATATTACATTTATACCAAGCCTGAGGTATGGTGGCTTATCTATGGCTGCACTAGCCTGTTAGTGCGTGAAAGCCAGACCTGCTGAATTGGGTAGGACTCAGTGGCCCATGAGGCCTCTTCCAACTCTATGATTCTGTGACAACACCAATAAATTGTCTACATCAAAGTGTGCAGATCTGGGGGCCAATTTCACCAGCGTCTAATGCAAGTAGGGAATGCACATACATACAAGTTCAATTCACCACAACAATTTGGCAGTGCAGCAGCCACCAAAAAGAGAAACGCAGCGTGCTTATAACAAGACATGCAGGGAGGTTGTGCTTGTTTTAAAGGATAGTTGCATTTCTGGGAGGCTTCTGGTAGTACAAATTTCTTTTCAAGCAAGATGCATCGTCCCAGTGGAGTATGTTTTTACCTTTGATGCAGCTAGACAATTAATTTGCGGCAGGCTGTTCAGCATGAGCTGCAAAAAAAGGGAATGTGAAGCCTTCATGTTACTTGCCTTTATTTTATGTATTGGTTTGCGTGTACTCAAACCATTAATCAGAATATAGATGACTTGAAAGCTAACACAAGCCTGCCTGCTTAGAAAGGGCTCTTGGCTAGCCTTCATTCCATCTCCTTGTGATGTCACTGTACAGATATCACTTTGAGGCTTAATCCAGCCCAGATGAAGCACTTTTAAGCCCCTTGACTTCAAGGTTAGGAATGTGTCGCATTTTCCCACATAAAAAATATTTAACTTTGGCTGGATTATGCCCACAGTTGTTCTCATGGGCACAAATCAACAGATGCAATTCAGAGTCTTTTGCAGGACACACTGAGAATGATACAAGATAGCAAGTGTTGGTGTATTAGAATATTGCTATATAAGCAGGATTCCTAAAATCCTAAAATTTCATATTCAGCAGCAGCCTTAAAGAGTACAAGGAGAGAACATGTCTAGCTAAAGAGAACAAACACCAAATCCAAAATTCATAATTTTCAAATGCAAGTTTGGGTGTGGGGAGTTGCTCTGGCTAAATTGCATAGTGCAATCTGTGGTGCATACTTTAAGCATAAAAGAATAAGTCAACAATGGAGAAAGAGAAGGAATACTTTTCCTAAATTGTTTTTCTGCAATCTTTGGGAAAGAGGACTTTTGCTACATGCTGTGTAGAAAACGGATTTTTTATAATAGGGATGTGGGTGAGAAATTAATCCATAGCTGGTAAATCTGAAGTAGAACTGTATTACTACAGCTTCAAAAAATACAGTTCTTCTTTGTGGTCTCTGTGCCTCACACACTAGGAGCTTTCGTGCATGCGCGGTAGCATTCGGAAGATTCTAGAGCTTAGCAGCTTGGCGGGAACCCCTCCCCCATGCTCCTACCGAGCATGCTCAGCCCACCAAGCCAATGGTCTCTCCTCAGTTCTTTCTCGTCCGCCCTAGCGAACGGAAGGTTCTTCCTTAGCAGCGCTATTTGGCTTGTTCTTCAGACTGTTTTTTATTGGTATTTCACTAGGATTCAGATATTTGACTTGGCTTTTGGTACTCGGACTTTGGTTTTAGTATTTCGGACTTTTTTCACCCCTCCTTCGACTTTCTTCTTCTTCAACCCTCGTCTGCTCCTCCACTTCTGTGAGTTCCCCCTCGTGAACTTCTTTCCTCAAGCCTCTTCTCCTTCTATGTCCACTCTGTTTAAAGCTTGCGTCACTTGTGGTCGCAAGGTTGCTCTGTCCGACAGACATAGTGAGTGTCTCTTCTGTTTGGAGGAGACTCACAACGTGAGGGCTTATCTCATCTGTCGGGACTTCACCGCCCAGACTCTGCAAAACCGTTCATCCTGCTTGAAATCCCACTGTTGGGAGGAGTCTCTTCAGGCGAGGGATCAGCCGGCTGGAGGATCCATTATGTCTCAACCATCGACATCGAGCTGACTTGTGACCACACCCTCGTTGGTACCGGCGGCTGCCGTACTGACGACATCGATGGTACCGGGCTCGGTACCGTCGTCTTCTCGGCACCTGATATCGGCCTTGCTGCAGATCCTGAAAATATCTTCTGCTGTGTTGACCTCAAGGGAAGCTCCTGCGGGCTCGCAGGCAGCCAAGTGCACCAGGCCGCTTAGTGCTGCCCAACACAAGCAACCTACTGGACAGGATATCTCTAAGGACAAGGAGAAGAAGAAGAAGAAGAGAGAGAAGGAGAAGCGGAGGTCACCACCCAAGAAGACATGCTCTCCGATACTTCCTCTAACCCAACAGCCTGGGGAGCTAGGCGAAGAGCTAGAACCTCCAGAAATCCTGGAGCTGTCTGATGAGGAGCAGATCGCTGCCTCAGCAGCGCCCTCGGGCCCACCTGTACTTACTGCCGAGGTATCTCTGCCCAGTCACCCAGAATGGAAGGAAAGCCCAGAGAAAATCCCGCCCTTAACTCGGGCCTTGCCCAGTCATCGGGCATCTTCTTTGAGGAGCGAGTCACGCTCCCAGAATGCCAAGTGAGGCGCCAATCCCCATGCCGGTGGGAGCCCTACTGGGAGTGGGCCTTACCTCGGTCCCCGGTCAACTCGCCGTACTCCTCTACATCACACATGGTGAGAATACGCCTGGCGGGAGCATTGGGGCTCGTACTGGTCCTATTTGCCTGCGTATAGAGACCAGTACTACCCAGACGTGAGGCAATGGTCGCCCTACCAAAGTCGCACTCACCATCTGGCGGCAGGTACCACCCACGATATTAGCAATCACCTTCTCGCTCGCTCTCGAGGTCCCCGTGTTACGAGAGGTCCTGAGAGCACTTGCCCTGGTACTGGCCTGTGTCTCCGCCTCCCAGGGTTACTGCAACTGTCTCTCGCCCACCACCGGAGCCTCTCCCAGCGCAGACCTCGACCTCCGCTGTGACCGCTACCCAGGCGATTCAGCGCCCACTGCCTGCGGTTGTGCCAATTACTTCAACTCCAGCACCTCAGTTGTCGGTTGCTCCACCAGTGCCAACCACGGTACCGGCAAGGACAACTGCGCCGACGGTCACCTTGGCGTTACCACCTCAGCGGCTATCAACAGAGAGGTCTCCATCTAAGTCGTCTCAAACTTACGAGATGGACTCAGAGTCTGACGAGTCCCACCTGCCTCTCATGAATCACCGCCCTTGGCCTTCGGAGACCCCGCTCCGGATTTGGCACCAGAAGACGTGAAACAGTTTTTGGACATCCTCCTCCGGATGACGACGGCGCTTGGACTGAAAGTTGCAGACCCGGCTCTGTCCGTGCAAGACCTGGTGTTCCAGTATGTCGACACCCGTCCACCGTGCCGCTACTGTTCTTGCTGGCTTTGATGGAGGCCCTCAAACGTTCTTGGGCCCAGCCGGTGTCCGCTCAACCAATCCCGCACCGGTTGGAACACCTGTACTGGACGCAGAAGGAGGAGGCTGATTTCTGTTCAGGCACCCAGTGCCAAATTCTGTCGTGGTCGAGTCCTCCCAGACCAAGGGCGGTTAGAGGGCACACACCACCCTGCCAGATCGAGAAGGCTGCAGACTAGACACCTTTGGCAGGAGATTTTATTCTGCCTCGTCTCTGATTGCCAGGGTGTCCAACACCCAAGCCTGTCTTGTGGCCTAGAGAGGAACCTGCTGGACAGATTCTTTCCTCTCTTAGCGCACCTCCCTGAAGAACATTGGGCGAGTGCTATGCAGTTCTTTAACCAATCCGTCGCACTCGCCAACCAACAAATTCTATCATCGAGGCACTCAGTGGAGGTGGCAGCGCAGGTGATGGTTGGCTCTGTTGCCCTCAGACGCTACGTGTGGCTGTGATCGATGGGCCTGCAAGAACATACTCCAAAGTGGATTGAAGATCTCCCTTTTGATGGCCGAGGGTTGTTCAACGCCGCGACCGACGAGATGATGGACCATCTCGTTAAAGCGTGCTTGATGGCTAAGAAGATGGAGATCCATCAGCCACCTCAGCCCCACCATAGTTTCAGCTCCTGCTTGTCCTGGCACTGGTCGTTGTCCTTGATCTACCAGCCTCGCTTGTCTCGTTCGGCTCTGTCCCGCCCGTTGACCTTGTCCTCAGCATGGAGACCTCTTCGGAGATGCCCATCCTCTTCTTCAAAGAAATCTTCGTCCGGGACAAAGTCTCGGTTTTGACTGCCTTCGCGGGTCACCACAACAACCACTCTTCAGCCTGCCAGCAGCCTTCGAAGATCAACCGAGCCTGGCCCGACATATCACCGAATGGTGCCACATCACCATGGACTCTTGGGTTCTTTCTATCGTCCGTCTTGGTTATGCCATCGAGTTTGGAAGTATACCTTCACGAGGTGTCTACTATTCCACCCCGGCCAGCTCGGCTCTGCTGGAGGAGATCCAGTCCTTGCTCTACAAAGGAGCTATTGAAGAACTACTGTCCTCGGCCAGTACCACCGGCTTTTTTCCCTGGTACTTTACGGTACCGAAATCGGACGGTACCCTACGACCAATCCTAGACCTAGGGGGGTGAACGAATACATCCACCCCAAGAGATTCAAGATGGTCACCCTCTCTTCGATCCTGCCTTTCCTTCGACGACGGGACTGGTTCGCCTCCATCGATCTTCGGGATGCTTACTTCCACATCACCATTCGCCCGCAGCACAGATGATACGTATGGTTTGCGGTCGACGGTACCTGCTACCAGTATAGGGTGCTACCGTTTGGCCTCTCCACCGCCTCCATGATCTTTACCAAATGCATGACCCCTGTGGTATCGCACCTGCGGATGAAGGGCATCATGATCTATTCTTATCTGGACCACTGGCTGTTAGTGGTGTCCTGCAGGCAAAAACTCTACAGAGACATCCATTGGACTCTCTCCCTTCTGACCCGCCTTGGCCTTCGGGTCAACCGAAGAAGTCGCACCTTGAGCCGGTGAGTGTCCTCGACTTCATTGGAGCGACCTTGGACTCGGTGTCTGCCAGGGCGTATCTGCCTATAAAGCGTGCACGCACTCTCCCTCGGGCCACATCCGCTGTGTTTGATGCCCCTATGATATTAGTGAGAAGGATCCAGCAGCTTCTTGGATACATGGCCTCGACCATGTTGGTCACTTACCTGTCTTGTCTCCATGCCCATCCACTCCAGCACTGGTTCGTCAGGGTTTTCGACCCACTCCTAGATGACCAGAGGTGCCTTCTGCAGATCCCCCAGCAGGTGCATCGCTCTCTGCTATGGTGGCTGTCCTACCGTCATCTGCTGTCAGGATGCCATTCCAAGAGCCGACCCCTCGGCTCACAGTAATGACGGACGCTTCCCTCTTCGGATGGGGAGCACACTGCGGGCAATCTCAGAGTCCAGGGACGCTGGATTGACGAGGAGACCCATCTTCATATCAACGCCCTCGAGCTGCTCGCCATCTGGAAAGCTGTGAGGGCGTTCCGCAATGTGGTCACCGACTGCACAGTGCAGATCCTGTCGGACAACACGACAGCCGTCTGCTACGTCAACAGGCAGGCAGGAACTCATTCGACCACCCTCCTTACCATAGCTCTTCAGCTTTGGGACTGGTGCATGTCACTCTGAGTTCACCCGGTGGTGGTGAACCTGGCGGGCCAAGAAAACACCACAGCAGATGCACTCAGCAGGGACACCTCGTGCTACCACGAGTGGTCCCTCTTGGATGCGGCGTTCCAGATGATACGAGATTGGTCGGGCAGCCAACAATCGACCTCTTTGCCAGCAGCCGCAACAGGAAGTGTCATCGGTACTACTTGAGAGCTGGCCTCGATCGGGACTCTTTCAGCGATGCCTTCCAGTTTGAATGGACCGACGGGTTCCTCTATGCGTTCCCGCCGTTTCTGCTCTTGGGTTAAGTGGTCACCAAGATCCTCGTGGACCGAGCTGACGTTGTCCTTGTAGCCCCGTATTGGCCAAGGCAACACTGGTTCCGGCCCCAGTTCGAGGCTGCTTGTGGTCGACTCCTCAAGTTTCCGACAGCATCCGATCTCCTGTCGCACTTCGACGGTCTCGTTGTCCACCCGGACCTGCTGCTCCTGGCCCTCCACGCCTGGCGGATAATGCCTTAGAGGACCCAGCCATCCAGGGTGTCCCTACCGCGGCCAGGAAGGAGTCGACACACCGCAACTACCACTACAAGTGGCAGAAATTTGTCTCCTTCGCAGAGGCGCGTCGGAGCCGATATCACCTGTTGATCTGCCTACCGTATTCCACTTTCTTCTCCACCTTCGGCAGCAAAGGCTCGCTTTTCCATCCCTGAAGGTGTACCTCGCCGCTGTCGTGGCCTATCAGCTGTGGGGGTCCCCCTCGGCAGCTCTCTTCAGGGATGCTACCCTCAAGCAGTTTATGAAGGGCCTGCAACACCTCTACCCACCGGTGTCGCCCCCGCTACCACCTTGGTCGCTGTCCTTGGTACTATCACAGTTGACATGAACGCCCTTCGAGTCCATGGTGACTGCTGATGACAGGCTCCTGACCATCAAGACTGCCTTTCTGGTAGCTGTCACCTCAGCCAGGTGGGAGAGTGAGCTGACAGGGCTTCGATCAGATGAGCTTTTCGTCGTCTTTCATAGAGACAAGGTAGTCCTTTGTTCTGACATTTCTTTCCTGCCCAAGGTGGTATCACACTTCCACCTTAGTCAAGACATCATCTTGCCTGCTTTTTACCCGGACCTGACTACACCTCTGGAGCGCTCCCTCCACTCCCTTGATGTTCATCAGGCCTTGACGTTCTATACGCACCAGACTGCGCCTTTCTGCCAGACACCCCACCTGTTCGTTTGCTATGGTGGGCATCGAAGAGGCCATAAGGTGTCCACCCAGAGGTTCACCAAATGGGTGGCCCAGACCATTCTGTTGGCTTACGAACTGGCCAAGCAGCCTCCGCCAGCCTTGATTCGGGTTCATTCCACCAGAGCCATGGCTTCCTCAGCAGCTCCCCTTAGAGGAGTGGACTATGCTGCAAGAACTATGCCGTGTGGCGACCTGGTCTCAACCTTCCACCTTTATGCACCACTACAGACTGGACTGTCGGTCCCAGAGAGATGCCCGTTTTGGACATGCGGTTCTTCTAGGACCTGACCCACCGTCCAACTGGTAAGCTACAAAATCTCCTAGTGTGTGAGACACAGAGACCACGAAGAAGAAGAACAGGTTGCTTACCTGTAACTGTGGTTCTTTGAGTGGTCATCTGTGCCCTCACACACACCCGCACAGCCGTCCCCTCTTTTCAGGTCCCTTATTGGCGGATTCTAGAACTGAAGAGAGACCGTTGGCTTGGTGGGCTGAGCATGTTCGGAATGGGCATGGGGGAGGGGTTCCCGCCAAGCTGCTAAGCTCTAGAATCTTCCGAACGCTACCACGCATGCGCGAAAGCTCCTAGTTTGTGAGGGCACAGATGACCACTCGAAGAACCACAGTTACAAACTGTTACTAAATGACAGGTGTGATTTGTATGCACTGAAATTTCACAAAAATTAAAACTTTAGGTATTTAAGATACAGTTATATGAGTTAATGTACATTTTCATTGTTGATCTAGAGTAAAATATGACTGTAAATGAATGCATTTTTAATATGTAGCTAAAACCCCAAGGGAAGGGTGTTCAAAGGCAGAATACAAAATAATTGTCCCATTTCCTATTAGCAGCTACCTTCAGGAGTTAGGCATCCTGGTTTTGGAAATGTTTCTTAGGAACCATGACAGGTGATTTAATATGTGTGCTACTGATTAATGTATCTCAGATATATAGATATTTATACCGCTTCACAGTGAATGCTTTCTAAGCAGTTAATAAAGTTAACACAGCACAACAGTAAAAGAAAAATGTAAACATCTCCCTTCCCACCCTTTCCCAGCTTAACAAAATGGCTATGCAGATATAGCCCCAGCAAGTTCATCAGGAACTGGTTTGCCAAATCAGGATAGTCCTGCGTTTCATTTCAGGGCCAAAACCTGAGATCTAGGGACAGTGGAGGGGTGGTTCTTCTTCATGGTCTCTGTGCCTCATACATTAGGAGCTTCGCGCCTGCGCGGTAGCGTTCGGAAGATTCTAGAGCTCGTTAGCTTTGGCAGGAACCCTCCCCCACACCGGTGCAGCACATGCTCCTCCCGCCGACTAACGGTCTCTCCTCAGTTCTTTCTTGTCTGCCTCAGCGTACAGAAGGTTCTGCTTGTTGGCTTGCTTTTCGGACTTGGTTTTGGTACTTTCTCGATCAGTTTGACCTCTTTTCTGGCTTGGACGATGATTTCGGATCTCGGACTGTGTTTGGCGTTCTCGGACTCTTGTTTTCTTGCCTTGCCTCCGGTTTATGTCAGCTCTCTTCAAACGCTGCGCCTCCTGTGGAAGGAAGGTCGCTCTCTCTGACCGACACTCTAAGTGCCTGATTTGTTTGGGTGAGGGGCACAACGTTCAGGCCTGCCCCATTTGCAGAGAGTTCACACACCAGACTCTCCGCAACAGGTCGGTAAGGCTTAAATCCCACTGTTGGGAGGAGTCTCTTCGTGCTTGAGGACCCGAGACGATGGCCGAGAAATGCCCGTCCTCTTCTTCTTCTTTGGCAGCAGTGGCGGCTGCCATGCCCTCGACCTCGTCGGTATCGGTACCGGGCTCGGTACCGTATGAAGTTGCCGAGGATACCGAAGATCTCGGCAACTCAGGTACGTGAGGACCCTGCGGGCTCGCAGGCCTCAACCTCCTCCTCCGGGCCGTTGACCGCTGCCCAGAAGAAGCGCCCAGCCACCGAGGGCCTGGGGAGAAGAAGAAGAAGAAGAGAAAGGAGAAACGGTGCTCTTCACCGACGGTGGTGCGACCCCCGACTCCACCACCCACCCAGCCCGCCGAGGACCCTCAACTGATGGAGCTCCCTGTGGAAGAGGAGCCTCCGGAGGAAGAGGAAGTCCTTGAGGTGTCGGACGAGGAGCAGGTCATGGAGGCCTCGTCTCCTCAACCGCCCAAGCTGATCGTGGAGATCACTCCGCTGAGTCGCTGTCCACCCTCGGCAGAACGCCGAGAGGAGGCTGTGGTCAGGCAGCGCCCAGCCTCTCGACGCGACCAGTCCCCCTCGCCGGAGCAGCGGGCCAGGCCTCCATCCCCGCGATATCGGGAGATGCGCCTGGAGAGGCGCTGCTCGGGCAAGAGCGCCTACTCTCCTGCCTACCTAGGGAGGTACACCGAGGAGCAGGTGTGGCACGAGCCGGCCGGCTCATACTATTCGTATTCGCCGTCTTACAGGGACCGGTACCATCCAGATCCAAGGTACTGGTCACCTCGTCGCCGGTCTCGCTCGCCACCACGGGAGGCTCGCTACCAACGCTATGAGAGGTCACCGCTGCGTCGTTCGCTGAGTCGCCGTTGGTCCCCAGAGCCCTCACCCCGCTACAGGGCTGTTTCTCCACTGCCGCAGACAACGGCCACAGCTACCCGCCCGACGCCACACCCACCATGGCCCAGCCGGCGGTAGTGGCGACTTCTACCACGCAGGCGGCACACCGTCCTTGGCCCGCGGTCATGCCCCTGCAGGTGACTCCGATACCGGTCACGACATCGGCCGTATCGGTACCGACGCAGCCTGCAGCTCCAACTGTTACCCTGGCAACCCCGGCCCGTGGGCCGGCCGAGGAGAAGGAGGAGGAGAGGTCGCCATCACCATCCGGTGACTCTTACGACTCAGACTCGGACTCTGCTGAGTCCACCCCTTCTTCTCATGAATCCCCACCGCTGGGGTTCGGAGAACCAGACCCGGAGTCTGCACTGGAGGACGTCCACCAGTTTTCCGCGATCCTCCTCCGGATGGCCACAGTCCTTGGCCTGAAGGTGACCGAACGTGCTCCCCAAGCCCAGGACCCGGTCTTCCAGTACTTGGAAGCCCGCCCACCGTCGACCGCACCGCTGCCGTTCCTGCCTACCCTGGTGGAAGCGATGAAGCAGCCGTGGGCGAAGCCGGCGTCAGCACAGCCTATTCCTCATAGGCTAGAGCATCTGAACAGGACACAGAAGGAGAACGCCGAGTTCCTCTTCAACCACCCTGTACCGAACTCTATTGTGGTCGAGTTGGCTCATACAAAAGGAGGCAATCGAGCACATACCACCCCTCCGGACCGTGAAGGACGGAAGCTCGATGCCTTCGGCTGAAGGTTCTACTCGGTATCATCCCTGGTGGCCAGGACCGTGAACACGATGGCATGCCTCGCGGCATACCATCGGAACCTGTTTGACCGACTCGCTCCGCTCCTTGCTGACTTGCCGGAGGAGTCACGCGCCTCAGCCACACAGATCTTTGGCGAGGCCATTGCGGTGGCTACACAGCAGATCGCCACCTCGAGGCACGCTGTGGAGGCTACCTTGAGGGTGATGGTTGGTGCCGTAGCCCTCCGACGCCACGCATGGCTCCGGTCCTCTGGGCTTCAGGAGGACAGCCGTCGGCGGATTGAAGACCTACCGTTCGACAGCGAAGGGCTCTTCCACACCTCCACCGATGAGGCTATGGATCACCTCGTCAAGGCCCGGCTGACAGCGAAGAAGATGGGCATAAACCAGCCTGCCCCGTCTCGCCGCTCTTTCCAGCCGAGGCCTGCATGGAGAAGGTCCTCCTTTTCATCAGCGTACCAGCCGCGGTCCCCGCGGTCGACCGCGTTGAGGCCGTTGACCTCTTCGGCTTCCAGGAGGCTTCCCAGATGACGCCCATCTTCGTCGTCGAAGAAGTCGTCCTCCAGAGCGAAGTCCCGGTTTTGACGGGCTTCGCAGGACTCACCCGTGCCATCCTTCGCCCTTCCGGTAGAACTGTTCCACCACCCGAGCCTGGCCAGGCACCTCGACTGCTGGCGGGAGATCACTGCGGACTCCTGGGTACTTACCATCGTCCGCCTGGGGTACGCCATCGAGTTCCAGGCTATTCCGCCACGGGGTGTCTACTATTCCACCCCGGCCAGCTCGGCTCTACTGGAAGAGGTCCAGTCCCTCCTCGAGAAGGGAGCGATCGAGAGGCTCCCGCCTTCAGCCAAGACCACCGGCTTCTACTCGAGGTACTTCACGGTGCCGAAGGCGGACGGATCCCTGCGGCCCATCCTAGACCTCCGAGGGGTGAACGAATACATCCGCCCCAGGAGGTTCAAGATGGTCACGCTGCCGTCGATCCTCCCCTTCCTCCACCGAGGGGACTGGTTTGTGTCCATAGACCTCAAAGACACCTATTTCCACATCTCGATCTGCCCGCAGCACAGGAGATACCTTCGGTTCGCGATCGACGGCACCAGCTACCAGTACCGGTTGCTGCCGTTCGGGCTTTCCACCGCACCGAGGTTGTTCACCAAGTGCATGGCTCCGGTCGTGTCCTTCCTGCGGACGAAAGGCGTCTCCGTCTACCCTTACCTGGACGATTGGCTATTGGTGGCGTCCTGCAAACAGAAACTGTACAGGGACATTCATCGGACTTTGTCCCTTCTCACTCGGCTCGGACTCAGGGTCAACCCCAAGAAGTCCCATCTCGAGCCCACCCGGGTTCTCGACTTCATCGGGGCGACCCTCGACTCGATATCGACGAGGGCCTTCCTACCGGACGAGAGGGCACGGACGCTTTGTCGAGCGGCGTCTGCTGCCCTCGAGGCCTCGACGGTATCAGCGAGGAGGATCCAACAGCTCCTCGGCTACATGACCTCGACCACCGCCGTAACCTACCTCTCCAGGTTCACGCGCCCGGCCGCTCCAGCACTGGTTCGTCAGGGCCTTCGATCCACTCTGGGACGACCAGCGCCGCCGGTACCGTCTGCCCCAACAGGTACGCCGATCACTCCTGTGGTGGCAGTCGTACAGGAACCTGCTGTCAGGCATGCCGTTCTGCGAACCCAGTCCGTCGGTCACGATAACGACGGATGCCTCGCTCTTCGGCTGGGGAGCGCACACCGGGGATCTCCGGGTCCGAGACCGGTGGATGGACGACGAGTTGTTCCTCCACATCAACTCTCTCGAACTGTTGGCGATCCACAAGGCCCTGAGAGCGTTCCGACACCTGGTCACCGGCCGCACGGTGTTGATCCTCACCGACAACATGACGGCGGTCTGCTACGTGAACAAGCAAGGAGGGACGCACTCCACCACGCTGCTGGGCATCGCACTCGAACTTTGGAACTGGTGTGTCCCGCTCCGGATACACCCTGTGGCGGTTCACCTGGCGGGGCAGGAGAACACCACGGCAGACGCCCTCAGCAGGGACACCACTTCCCATCACGAGTGGTCCCTGTCCAACGAGGCCTTCCGGATGCTTCGGGACCGATGGGGCGAGCCGACCATCGACCTCTTCACGACCAGCCAGAACGTGAAGTGCCGCCTGTTCTGCTTGAGGGCCGGCCACGATCGCCGCTCCATCGGCGACGCGTTCCAGTTTCCGTGGGACGAAGGGCTGATCTACGCCTTCCCTCCGTTCCCGCTCCTGGGCCGCGTGATCGCAAAGATCATCGCGGACCGGGCGGACGCGATCCTCGTGGCGCCGTACTGGCCGAGGCAGCACTGGTTCGGACCCCTGATCGAGGCCGCCCGGGGCAGGACTCTCAGGTTTCCAACGGTACCAGACCTGCTGTCCCACTCCGACGGACTGGTGTTGCACCCGGACCTGCCGGTGTTGACCCTCCATGCCTGGAGGATGTCGCCCTAGACGACCCGGCCATCGGGAACGTCTTGACCACGGCCAGGAAGGAGTCCACGCAAAGGAACTACCACTACAAGTGGCAGCGCTTCGTGGCCTTCTCCAAGGAACGTCGAGAGCTGGTATCGCCTGTCACCCTGCGTACCGTGCTCCACTTCCTCCTCCATCTCCAGCAACAGGGCCTGGCCTTCCCGTCGCTCAAGGTCTACCTCGCCGTGATCGTGGCATACCAGCCCCCATGATCCCCGTTGGCCGTGCTCTTCAGGGATGGTACTGTCAAGCAGTTCCTGAGGGGCTTGCAGCACCTCTACCCGCCGGTATCGCCGCTGCTACTGCCGTGGTCGCTGTCATTGGTGCTGTCCCAGCTGACGAGGCCGCCCTTCGAGCCCATGGCCACGACAGACGACAGGATGCTCGCGATGAAGACCGTGTTCCTAGTGGCCGTCACCTCTGCCAGGCGGGCGGGAGAGTTGACGGCGCTACGGTGCAATGAACCATACTTGGTCTTTCATCGGGACAAGGTGGTCCTCCGGCCTGACATCTCCTTCCTGTCGAAGGTGGTGTTCAGCTTCCACCTGAGCCAGGACATCATCCTGCCGGCCTTCTACCCGGACCCGACGACACCTCTGGAGCGGTCCCTCCACTCCCTGGATGTGCGTCAGGCGCTGGCCTTCTACAAAGACAGGACTGCAGCCTACAGACAGACACCCCACCTGTTTGTCTGTTATGGCAGGGCCGGAGAGGCCACAAGGTATCCACCCAGCGCTTCTCTAAGTGGGTAGTACAGACTATTCAGCTGGCGTACGAGCTTGCCAGGAAGCCTCCGCCAGACCTACTTCGGGCCCACTGCACCAGGGCCGTGGCGACATCTGCTGCCCTCCTGCGAGGCGTTGACCTGTCAGAACTCTGCCATGTGGCGACCTGGTCCCAGCCGTCGACCTTCGTGCGCCACTACAGGCTCGACTGCTGTTCCAGGAGAGATACCCGGTTCGGACGTGCTGTGCTGTCTTCTGTGCTCTAGGATCTGGGACCTGACCCACCATCCTACTGGTAAGCTACACAGTCTCCTAATGTATGAGGCACAGAGACCACGAAGAAGAAGAACAGGTTGCTTACTTGTAACTGTGGTTCTTCGAGTGGTCATCTGTGCCCTCATCATCCCCACCCTGCCTTCCCCTCTTTTTCAGGTCCCATCTGCTTCGGCGGACCAGAACTGAGGAGAGACCGTTAGTCGGTGGGAGGAGCATGCGCAGCACCAGCGTGGGGGAGGGGTTCCCGCCAAAGCTAACGAGCTCTAGAATCTTCCGAACGCTACTGCACAGGTGCGAAAGCTCCTAATGTATGAGGGCACAGATGACCACTTGAAGAACCACAGTTACAGGTAAGCAACCTGTTCTTTCCAGCGATGTCACAGGAGGCAGATAATGGGGAGGTTGTAGTATTACTAAAGAAAGTTGTTCAAGTTCTGCTTTGAACAGGAAATAGTTTTCCTACCTCTGTTTTCTAAATACTGGTTTTAATATATGGGAGCAAGAGTATATTCAAAGATTAAGTCTGAACAAAAATTAAGTTTCTTAGAGTCTACTTTTAATGGATTGCTTCTGTTAACCAGTGCCCGCCCCCCAGCCATGTTTCCTTCCTTCTCTTTTTTAACAAGCATGTTGTGGAATCTGCCCTCATCCCCAAAATGATGATCATAAATGTAAAAATGCTATTAACAATCACTAAATGTGATTGAGAGTGACAAATGATAACAATGATGGTAGACCTTCAGGGCAATGTAGACTGACAGAGCAATCCTATTCATGCATGTCTATTCTATTGAGTTTCATGGGACTTTCAAGTGGAAAATGCTAAGAATATAGCAGATCAAGCTCTATGAGAGGGGGAGTTGGAAAGGGAAGAATTGTAGGAGAATGGAGATGAGATGACTGGAGAGAAAGATGAGAGAGAGAGAAAGGGAGGATGAGGGAAGAAGAGGAAGACAAATGTGGCCAGTAAAATTGGAGGGGGAAGAAGGAGAAAGAGGATGAGGGGGAGAGGGACTAGGAAAAAGAGCAAGAAAGGAGTGCATATAATTATGGGGAGTGGGAAAGAGAAAGAAGAGAAAAAGACATTTAGTCAGAGGTTGTTGGTGAGGATGAAGAGAAGAAAAAAGATTTATTTATAGGAGGATTTCTTTCTTTGTTTCATTAAAATATTTATATCTTACCCTATATCACAGGATCTCAAGGCAACATACAAGTACAATAAATTTGAACAGTTTAAAACAAAAATGTAATTCATGTCCATCTATATTTTGAAGAAGCTAATCAGGCCTTAAAGATTTTAATACCACCCCACATTTTATCTTGGCACTTAAAGCCAGTGTTGGTGCCAGTTGACATTTCACAAGGGGGGCACCACAGCTGACAAGGCCCTCTACCATGCCATTCTACGGTATACTGTTTCCATTGGACTGGGAGACAGAGAAGAAGCTCTCCAAGAGACCTCAGCACTAGGGCAAGTGTATTTATAGAGAGGCACTTTTTCATGTATCTGTGTCCAAAACCATTTAAGACTGAATGTCATCACTAGCACCTTGAATTCAGAGTGGACATGTAGAGGTAATCAGTGCAGTTAAGACAGTTATTGTATGGTACCAATGCAGTATTCCAGTCACCAATCTTGCTGTATATTTTTGTACTCGTAGCTTCCAAAACATCTTCAAGTGTAGCCCCGTATAGTGCAATAATCAAATCAGGAAGTTACCAGTGCATGCACTATAGTGGCTACATTATCCCTGTTCAGGAAAGGCTGTAGCTAGTGGACCAGGAAAAGCTTGCCCCAAGTACTTGTGCCATGGAGTTTATCTGGGTCAGAAATGGATCTGGTAGTATCTCTAAGCTCCATACCTGGTCTTTCAAGAAGAGTGCAATCCCACCATGTATTGTTTAACTTACACCCAGACCCAGGAAACATCTCTCCACAGCGCCAATGTCTTATTGGGATTCAGCTTCAGTTCATTAAGAAGGGGACAATCAGAAGATTTTTTTTTAAAGTGCGGGAGAAAGACAACAGCAAAGACAGAAAGGAAGGGACTAGGAAGCAAGGAAAAAGGTGTTTGCAGGCAAGGATTTAGGGGAGGGGGAAAGAAGGAGAAAGCGGTAGAAGAAGTTTAGCTGGAAATGGGGAGGGGAAATGAAAGACTGTTACAAAGAAAAAGTAGTGATATAAAGTGGAAAAAAGGAAGCAGTTCTATGTGTAAGCAAAGTCAAAGAAGAAATATCTTCATACCATGATTTTTGATAACAATGATGCAACCTACACATGCCTCAGATGAAGAAGGGAAATTATGCTGTGACTTCAACTATTTGGTATAGGAAGAGGAAGGTGGAAAGAGGTGCAAAGAGTCACAAAGCAGCAATTCTGTAATACCATGTTCAGCAACCCTTGAGGCAGCTTAGTATTTCCCCTCACCACTCAGTATTTCTCCCATCCATTGAGCCCTGATGCTAACCATGGTGCGGACCAATCTGAGAGCAGAAGGAAAAGGAGGAGGAAGGGATTAAGGAACGGCTCTGAAGGGACTGTAACAGATTCTTCAAATTAGCCTTTGGCAGTGGGGACAGTAGCACACATAAATATAGATATGTATATATTCTTTTCAAGCCAGCAATGTCATCTGAAATTGTTCCCCCATGCCCTAAGGATCACAGAAAAGGGGCCAGGTCCTGAGGGCCAGGGAACTCGGATCAAGAAATCTGTAGAAATAAATTTTCCTTTTTCTCTGCCATGTAGTTTTCAGCCAGTGTTCTGTACAGTATGAAACTATTATGAAAGAACTGAAAGGTTCCAGATGTTTGAAATGGAAACTTTCTCGCTGTTAAGGTTATACTTTGTTCTTATAGGTGTTCCTTACTTCACTGTTGAGCCAGAAGATCTGTCTGTCATCCCTAACACACCTTTTCATATGGTCTGTGCTGCAGCTGGCCCACCTGAGCCAGTTACAATTGTCTGGTGGATGGGTGATTCCCGAGTGGGGCTTCCAGACATCTCCCCCTCCACTTTAAATGTGTCAGGTAAGGCTTCCTCGTAGGAAACATAAGCCACCAGGAGGGACTGCTATTAAGGAAACAGTTGAAGGCCATTTCCACACCAGACTGTTATACTACTATTATTCCACTTTCCACATCCTGTGCAATCCTGGGGTTTGCACTTAGAGAGGATTCCATAGGATGTTGAAAGTGGAATAACAGCACTATAACAGTCTGGTGCGGAAATGGCCAAAGTTGCACCACTGTCACACTGCTGATGTTATGTGAGATTATGTCTCAAATATGTCACAATCCTTAAAAGCAATTGTAGCACTGCGTATCCGATATGCAGTGACAGTTAACAAAGATGTAGTTATCGCTGGTGAGTTTCCATGGAACTCTGAGGTGAGTTAGATAACCATGGAACAAATACATCTTAAAATCTTGTGCCCCACTTACTGCAAGGACATTTCCTGAACAATTTTTTCCCCCGTATCTTTTGTCAACTGTAATAGCTTGAGTTATTTGGAAGGCTTCTATTTCCTCCAAAATGACAGAAAACAAGAACCAGTACCCTTACCAGCTTGTTAGCAGAATAGAGAAATAGAACAGACCAGAAGTGCAAAACATACAGGCACTGATATACTCAGGTGCACTCAGTGGAAGTGTTATTCTATTTTTACTTAAAAAATAAAAGGCTACAGAATTGAAATGTAGGACATTTATATGGCTATTGACTGGAGTTTCTGAATCCTCAAGACAGAACTGAAGAGTTTATAATGGTTCCTAACGTTTCATAGCCCCCTTTTAACTATTTTGACCCTCTCCCATTTTAGCATGACTAAAGAACAGAACCCAGAAGGGGAATATGAAGCCAGAAATGCTTGACTGTAATAGCTAAGGCTGCAGTCCTCAGCATGGCTACTGCTAGCATTCTAACATTCCAGACAACTCCCTTGAGTTCTGTGAGGCACTCTGTTTGAAACATATTCATTTATTTAAATCTTTGAGGTGAATAGCTGGGCGCACTGCAGAATGAAGTACCAAGCTTCAGTCACCTGTCAACTTAATTTTTTTACAGTGCCTGTGTATTGCATATGATCCCAGAGGCACTGTTAGAAAAATAAAATGGGGATCAGACCAGTGCTCTGCTTTCCATTGTGTTTTGATATTTACTAAATAAAGTTGTTTTTAAAAGAAAAGGAGGAAAAAAGATGCAGTCAAAGCTTTGTATGCCTGGGGCATTAATGTGTAGTATGGTAATAGAAAAGGGCCAAACCTTGTTTAGAGCTGATGTTGCTGGATAGCACAGCCACCAACTAACCAATGTAGAAGGGAGTATGAAATGAACTCTTCTGAAAAGAAGTCCAGAGTTACAAAGCAGAAGAAATAGGTTTTTCTTAGAAGAACCACAATTTTAGTTACTAGAGGAATAAGTGGTTTCCCAGGAAAGGTTCCCATCTGGTTATATCCTAAAACAAAATAGAAATTGGTAGCTTTGTAGATTGCAAACAGGATTCATATATGAGTAGGACTTTCCAGGCAGAAGTGCGTATAGTTCCAAAGCTCTGAGCAGACTGTGCTTCATTTCATGCTTATTTTGCTCAAACAACCCTGAGAAGGATTAAAATTCCTTGTGCTGGAATCTGTTTCCCTCATACTCTCTCTAGTGTTCCCTTGGCTTCACATGTTGGTTCTTGCATCTGAGGAGAATCAGAGGGTGAGTGATTGTATGCTTTCACTAGGTCACAGTTCCTGAGCAGGAAAGAAGTAAGACATGTATTAATTTTAAAAAAAAAATAGCTAGTGTCAGCAGGAAAGAGCATCAAAATGCTCAGTTAATGTAATAAGGCAAAAGATTTATACGATCTGAAGAGAAACCAGAGTAGTAGTAAGCCTGGAAGAAAGTTAGGTGTGTCTGAAATTCAAGTTAGTCAGCCAATTCACATTTAGAATGTAGACTGCTTCTTTTTCAGAGGAGATTTTTTTTTCTGTTCGTACATCAAAAATGATGTGGCTTTTTCTGCAGAGAATAGTTCTGCACTACCTGTGAGCAGAATGTCAATAATGCTGACTGAGGAGGAAATCACTCATTAAGCTTTGGTTAGAGGCCTCCTTCCTTATCATTGTGTATTAAGGGGCAAAGTAAACATTTCAACAAGCATACCTCTTCTGGTCAAGTAGCCTTCACAGTCTTATTATATGCTGTCATAAATAGCTATGTGGGTTACCAGTGCTTTGTTTGGAAGAAGGTCTGGTATTTCAAGGCTGACTAGAAGTCCCAGTGCATGAAAGGATATAGCACAGCTTGTGTTTGGTGCACTGTTTCAAGAACACTCCATATTCTGGACTAAGCAATGTGTCAAGATGCTTGTGCACTTTATTGTGGCAGTTTGTACTCTGTTTCTTATCTAGTGCAATCTTTAGCCAGCCAGCCAGCCAGCCAGCCAGCCAGCCAGCCAGCCAGCCAGCCAGCCAGAGAATAATAGTTCCTGCAAATGTACAACATGGAAGGATCTGGGTTTTGGATATGACACCAGGAGGTGTTTGCAGAGTAAATTGGATCTATATGAATGTGCAATTAAATATTTGGATTTGACAAGCTGAAAGGGTATTAGGTATCCTAGATTGTGCTGAAACAATAGATTTCAAGAGTTGTCCCTATAGTTACTTATTTCTGGTTTAGGGGAGAAATTCCATGTGTACTCAGTCGTTTGCTATCCACATGAAAAATCAGATATACTCGAAGCCATGGATGAAAATGTAGCTCTGGAAAAATCTGAAGGTGGTGGCATTCCATTTTTCCTCCTTCAGAATAACTACCAGTGTTGGCAAAGGTTAATGGTGGAAAAGTAGTATTGCTGGCAGGTTCTAGCTCTGCTTCTTTTATTGCTCCACTCTGGTGGCCGTATCAATAATCAGAAAGCTATTATGTGTATCCAGACACTTAAGCCAATCATTGTGCATGATTATACACACTTTTCCCAACAAAAGTTGTCCTTTCCTTGAGGGGCTATTAGCTTGCCCTTGAGGTAATCTTCTCTCCATTTCTGTGTGTAGATGCTTACAGGGAGCACTTATCACAACTGAGGCAAAGACACTGATTTAGTGTCGACATAAATCATCCTGTTATAGTTCAGTTTTACAGAATATTAGCTTTATTAATCAAACTGCTATGAATTCATTTATTATTACTTTTGGATATAGAAATTTAATTCAGCAGTGGCTATAAATCCTGGTCAGGTCTGAAGCTCCACTTTTGCAAGAATTGCACAAATGTATTAAAGGAGTGTTTACAAGCCTTGATATGAATGCAACAAACAATAGGGGTGAATCCAGCCAAGGACAGAAAGCACAACAATGTGAGGGCTAAGAGCTGAACGCTCTTTGTGCCTGCATCACATAGTCCCTTCCCTCACACCCGTCTGTCTCCCCTTTCATATATTCCAGAATGAGCCTTGCCATGAACTCCTCTGTGCCAACATTCTTCTTGTTTTATAAAAAGAAAAGCAATTGACATGCTAATTACACACAAATCCTCGTGATTTTGATCAGCTTCCATTTCAGCCCCCAAAGTTGCCTAGAAAGAATCTGAACACCATGTCAAACAAAATTGAAATTCTGCTTGAGGTTGAAGGGAGGGAGTTATATAGCATTTTTGTGTGCTAATTCTCTTCTCCAAAACTTCCTGTTTTCTTTTTATTGGCTCATCTCCAGGTATCAATCAAAGCACAGTTTTCTCCTGCGAAGCCCACAATATAAGAGGACTGTCTTCATCTCGGACAGCCACTGTGCAGATTAAAGGTGAGAGTGTCTTTCATGCCTTTCAGAGAAGGAAGCATGTGGAGGAGGAAGATGCACTGGCATGTGGGAGGCACACAGAAAGCAAGGAAGTGCTAAGCTAAAATGGTGTCTGTTTTTCTCCCTCTTCCCCGCCCCAACACACATGCAGGACTTCTGAGTGGCTTTCCAACAGTGTTTACTTCATGCTCAGAGCAATTGAAATAATATACTGTGCTCAGTTCTTGGTATGCATGCCCATTCCCCTGCAGGGACATTCATAATGAAAAACAAGCCACAAGTGGCTCAAGAAGGAAATGTGACGCAAAATAACAGATTTTCCTTGAAATGGCTATCTGAATGTTTGTGGAAGGAGGTGGCACCTAGATATTATCTTCAGTGACTAAATGAGGGTATCTTTTTCAGCCAGACAATCTACCCAACCCCACCCCTTTTCCTTCTATGTACTAATGTGTCTTTAGCTGGTGAAGAGGAGGAGACCAATCAACATTTCAGGTGATTATAATTCAGGGTGTAGCAGATTTCTCTGCTTTTCAGCCCACTGACCCTCAGTTAAAGCATATAATTATGAGCCCTCCTTCTACAATTGCTGATTTCTTATTCGTGTTACACCAGGCAACTGCTGGCCATGAGGAGTTCAAGCACTCTTCCTTCTAGGGGAAATTGCTACTAAATTTTGGTTGATTGGTTATTTCTCCTAGCATGCAAAATACAATGAATTCTTGAGTGCATTGTTTTTGATGAGAATTTCATTTATTTGATAGAGCAGCTTTTTTCTTCTCCTTTCCTAAGAAGGACCATGTTTGCTGCTGTGATTGTATTGTACAGAATCTGGTACCTGGTGCAGAATTCAACAGCTTGACAATCTTAGTTGTTACTAAGTATACTGTGTTCAGTCAAATTCCAGAGGACAAAGAATAGCTCCCATCTTGTTCTGGAAGTGGGGCTGCTAAAGGTATTGTCTATAGTTAGATGTTCTTTAGGTGTCTGTCCAGAATAAATTATGTAAAATAAACAATACTGCTAGGAACCAATGATCACTTGTGGTGAGAACAGCTCAGGATTTTCTATGCCAAGCAAGATGGCAATAACAGCACAGCCCTCTGTAAGACTGAGATGTCTCCATGAAGGTGACTCAAAGAGGAATCCATCTGTCACTTCCATCATTGAAGCTTGTGTGGATGGATCCAGTCTGCAACTGGTGGTGGATCCAGTGAGAGAATGGTCACATAACCAAAGACAGGAAGGAGAGTAATGAGAGATGTGGTAGGACAGCTACAATACAAGAGCGAGAGGTTGCAAAATGACTGAGATGAGTTGCTTTGCCATTGGTTGAGGATGTCAAAAGATCATCTTCAGGGCCTGGTCCTTTGCTGTTGGTTGAGCTGACACCAACTAGGTCAGTACTGCAGCTTAGAAAATGCTTTTGCACTATACCAGTGGTTCTCAACCTGTGGGTCCCCAGATGTTCATGGACTTCAGCTCCCAGAAGCCCCAGCCACTATGGTCAATGCTCAGGGCTTCTGGGAGCTGAAGTCCAAAAACATCTGGGGACCCACAGGTTGAGAACCACTGCACTATACAGTTTAGTTGAACTTGCTGGTTCAGAGCACTTGTAGTATACCAAAGGCTGGCTACTGTGGAGGCCCTGATTTGAGGCCCCCTTCAGCAGGTTAGATTGGGTTCATGGCACTGAATGTGATTTTCAGAAGGGTCCGTCACCACTATGCCAACCTGTTTTGACCATAATGAGCCCTAAGATTGTTGAGGTGGTTTCAGTGAGAATGTGTCCTGTTGTTCCTCCTTTCAAAAACAGACATGAACAGTACACAATGCCTGTGTCCATCTTGCTCTTCTTATGTCCTTACCTGTTGAATAAAGTAGGATATTTGAAGTGACCTTAGGTCAGCAGACCACTGGTCTAATATTACCTGTCCTAATAATTGAAAATATGAACAAACATGTGAAGATTCAAAAGGCAAGAGAATTAAAACAACTGTTTGTGGTCTCTTCAGGAGCTGACTGCATGGGCTTTGCCAAGCAAGGAGTAGGAGACAGTTCCAAGAGTCAGTGATAGCATGAATGGAGTTCCTGGGCCAAGAGTGGGAGCAGGAGATGACGGGAGCAGTGAAGAGGTGGAATGGGAGAGAACATATGGAGTGAGAAGAATGGGAGTAAATTAGCGGAAAGTGAGCCAGTGGAAAGGGAAGGCAAAATGCCTGAACTGACGACATTAATTAAAAAAAAAAAAAGACGACAAGCAAGAAATTTCATTTAGCTCTTAAACTAAAAAACAGAACAGAAGTGTAGAGATTTTTTTCCTCAAAAGTGCAAATCTCTTGTTTCCTATGTAGAAGAGTCACAACCCAATCACTGCAGAATCTCTACACAAATATACTTTGAGTATAGTGATGATGTGTACTTCTCCCCCATACTTCCCAACCCCCAAAATGTCCACATTTTTATTGTGACAGTGTTGCTGTTGTCATGTGCCTTCAACTTCAAATTATGAGGGGGGTTTTGGCAAGAGGAGGTTTGCCTTTGCCTTCCTCGAAGATGGACAGATTGTAATTTGCTCAACATCACACAGTGGGGTTTCATGACTGGATGCAGATTCAGACTCTGGGAAACCAGAGTCCTTGTCAGACACTCAAAGCCACCAAAGCTATCAATCAATAAGGCATCCTCAAATGTGTTTTTGACGGTACCTTATGCTTTTTTTTATTTCTTTAAAGCATATGGTTTCATTGTGAGAGAAATCCAAACTGTGACTCCATTTCATTTGAAATCTTCCCTATCTTCACACACAGATTTTATGAAGTACAGTCAACCTTCCATATTCGTGAGTTTAATGTTCATGAATTTGATTATTTGTGGATTATTTGCCACCACCCCTGCTGCTGCCCTATGCCATTTTTAATAGGGAATTATAAGTCTTACCTCATGTTCGCAGTCTCTCTGAAAATCTTGTGAGACTGAGAAACTGTGAACATGAAGTGAAGCTTGTAAGTTCCTATTAAAAATGGTGCAGGGCCACAGCAGCAAGCACCGCCAGCCATCTGCTTCTGCCTTGCAAAGGAACTCCACCATCTTGAAGACAGAACTGGATGGCTGGCATGCTCCCCACCATGGATTCAAATGTTTTGTGTATTGCACATTTGAATCTGCAGTAGGTTGAATCTGCAGATCATACTCTGTGTGTGTCCTATAGATCAGTGGTTCTCAACCTGTGGGTCCCCAGATGTTTGTGGACTTCAGCTCCCAGAAGCCCCAGCCACTATGGTCAATGCTCAGGGCTTCTCGGAGCTGAAGTCCAAAAACATCTGGGGACCCACAGGTTGAGAACCACTGCTATAGATATACATGATTTTTCCACTTTCACGGGTCATGTGCCCCTAACCCACATGAATATGGAGGGTTGACTGTGTTAGAGCTGTTTGGGCTTTTTATTTTTCTGTTTATTATATTAAATTAGAACAAACTTTTCCAGATTCACTGAAGTTAATGCTGCTATATAAGTTCCACTATAAAAAGAGACATGCCATCATTCAAAAGGTTTAAGAAACTACAAATAGCATCTGAGATATTGTAAGAGAATGTTTTTGGAAGTGTCTGTAACAAATGTTCTGTGTTTTCCTTATCTGGTTAACTATCCAAATACTGAATAAAGAAAAGTTGTACAATGTTAATTGGGATTCATAAAGTTATAAGCAAATCACCCCTATTTTTACAAAGATTGATTAACACCTCTCAGGGAACTTATCTAGATTGTCCTACTGTAGTGTCTGTTCATTTCTGTACAAATACCTCCTCAGTTCTGCATATGGTAAACAGTTTCCATCCTTCTGTTTCAGCTCTCCCCTTTCCACCTCTCAATGTGACAGTAACTCAGATCACCAGCAACAATGCCAATGTCACTTGGTTACCAGGATTTGATGGCCTTTCCCCACTTCATTCTTGTATAGTACAGGTTTGTAACACACATATACACCCTACCTGTTAACTTACATGGTCAAAGCAAACAAATCAGTAGGCAACCCATTATCCACCAGATGCTTTGAATTACTGTTCCCATAAGCCTCAACCTGCTATAGGTAGGAGAAGTTGACTTTTCTGGGGGGTTTACAACAATTCTTAGGTGTGGTTGCATTTTCCCCATAGAACCAAGTATGCAATGCAAAAATTGTCTGGGACTCTGAGCTATTTGGGGTGACAGTGGCAAGCACACATGGATTTGAGTTGCTTAAGCTACAGAGCTGTACTTCAGGGAACAGGTTTTATCTCAGTTACCTGTGCAGTGAGCCTAGTTATTTTCAAGCTGTACCACTAATGTTTCTTACATGGGCCTGTCTTTGAAGATAACTTATGAGCTTTAGCCAGTGCAGAATACAGCAGTCAAAGTAATGCCTTGGTCACAGTGATGAAGTCATATGCCACTTATACTGCACTTGTATATATCCAAGTCCAATTTAAAGTTCTGGTTTTGACTATTAAGGTGTACAGTAATGGATGATCAACTTCTGTGGGTGCAGGAGCTATCTGTGCTTATACTTGGCCAGTGCTGCTGAATTTTGTAGCAACAGAAAATAGTGACTGTAACTCTTATTTCAAAATGGAATTCCACCATGCCTTAGAGGAGGTCTGTAATAAATAACACAGCCCTCTTGTACTGAAGAGTTATGATTTTGTTTCAGAGTTGCAAGCCCCTGAAATCACCCCTGTGTTGATACGAGGCTTGAAAAATTGATATTGATACTAGTTGGAGTCCTTTTTTTTTAAAATTCAGTTGCCATACATAGGTGCCTTCAGTGGGAGGAGTTTGCAGGATGTAGGAAGGGAGAATTAACCCTGTCTTCTTTACTCAGTCATTCTTCCAAATTATACTCCCCCTCAGCTCTGCTGTTAATTTAGAACAAACCTTTCATCACTGTTAACAAAAGGTTTTCCTTAAGCCTAGTTGCTGTCTGTATCGTGGGGAGGGCAGAGTGAATAAGAAAGGCCCTTCTAGCTTGTGCTCTGAAAATTCTCTGCATCTGCAGTAAAGACTATTCTTGCCAAGACAAAGCCCAGTCTGGACAATAAGCGCTTCTCACTGAGTAAACCTAGTGCCCTTTCTGGGGTGGTGAGGGGCCATTGTAGTACCTGGTCTGGGAACTTCATGTGATAGGGAAAGGCAGCACACAGCCCTTGTGTTGTAGACATCTTCCTGCCTGTCTTTCTGGCTCTTGCAGGACCTACCATCACTACCGAATTCACCACCATGCCCCCAATTTTGTGTCATGGCAGCAGCAGCAAAAAAACCTGCAGTTGACTTTTAGAACAGGATGCATGAGGAGGGCATGCCTTCTTTTCAACCACGATTACATGCAGGGAAGCCTATTGAAAGTCTGATTTTGCTAAACACACACACACACACACACACACACACATCTGAGATTATCCTGCTTCTGTCTGAGTAGAGACACAGGAGAGGCTCTTGCATATGTTTCCTGTGAAATAAAAGAATTCATTGAGATGATTACATTCATCACAGCTTTCTGCATTCAGCAGCCTTACCCTTCTTTCATGTACCATTTCAGCTACTGTTCTTATGGGGCTCTTGACAGATCAGAATGAATTTCCTTCTGCATACTGGAATGCTGAGCTTTGTACAGCCTATTCTCCCTGGTCTGCACGTCTGCCAGTCACCATACAATGCTAATCTGTCTAAGTTCCAATCTCCTCCCACAACCCCCTTTTTGAAATCAATGAAGTGGAGAGGGAAACACAGTGAGAACAGTCCAGAGTTTATTCTGTTTAGGTGTTCCAGTTTCCCAGGGCTATACAGGCCTTTCTATCCCAGACTGGGGCAAACCAACTGCAATTTCTTACCAAGTTTTACATGACAACAGCATTTCATTACAGAATGCCTTACCTGGGAATGAGAGCATTTTGGCTTCTCTGTATTCTGATTGCTGTTTACAAGCACCATTGTCTGTTGACCCATATTTCCACACAGCAGGCCCTACATCAGTGGTTCTCAACCTGTGGGTCCCCAGATGTTCGTGGACTTCAGCTCCCAGAAGGCCTGAGCATTGACCATAGTGGCTGGGGCTTCTGGGAGCTGAAGTCCACGAACATCTGGGGACCCACAGGTTGAGAACCACTGCCCTACATGCTTCTAGCTGCCCTACATGTTTGTCATTCCTTTAGACCTGGAGACAAACAATCCTTTTTCAGAGTTGAATGTTTCCTGCTAGAGGCGCCATTTCCAATTATATGTTCACTCATTGCTGTGTGGTCTCTGTTCACACGTTTTGTAAGTTTGTAGTACTTTACAAACCTATGGAATCTATCTGACTAAAGTTAATAGTGGAACAAAGCTAAAGTTCATACCAAATAAGAAAAAATTATTCCATTCTGGCATTTTCAACTTTGTTAAGAACAATAGTTTAAAAGGTTGGATAAGATTCCCCTTGAACCTAAGTGAGCAGATGGGTACCAGATCATAGAACTGTCATTTCATTTTGTGTCTCTTTAAAAACAGCAAGAAAGACTCAACTTTTAATTTATTCCTTTCTGAAGCTGTGATAATGCAATCGCCCATTATCTGAGTAACACAGCTGGGGGAATATTGCCTCCCCTCCTGATAAACAAAGGGCTAAGGATGTGTTGATCTTAAATTACATTTATTGGGAGTCAGCATCACAGACAAGCAGCAGGGATTGTGAGAGACAATTGCCCAATGAGGATGACCAGCTGGGGGAGAAGTGTGAAAGCTTTGAGATAATTCCAAGTGAGAGATTATAAAACCTCAAGATGCCATGGGGTAGAGAGAGAGAGAGACTGATCAAGAGGTGCATGGGTGCTGGCTGCCTCATTTTCCCTAGGGAAGCTTGGTTGTAGGCTGGACAAAGGGATTCAAATTCCCAGCTTTCCATGACCGTACAAGACCCAAAATACCATCTCTATGTGAGCAGAACAGGAATGTTCAGCTAGTCATGTTAAGGTTTATGTTGGCTGACTATGACTAAGGCTGTTTTTGTAATTTTGTAGCTATTCCTAACTAACGCTTGAAGGAAGATGTCTTCCTGTATCATATATAGCCTTTTGGTAATGCAAGATTGCTTGCTTAGAATAAAAGCTTTCTAAAGATCTCTTCTATCCACACCTCTTCTTAAGACGTTGCTTGGTATGTGCACACCTATGCAGATAGGATTTTTATATCTCACAGGAGGGGAAGCAAACAAGGAGGCTGAGGAAGGGGCAGCATGGCCCTAAAAGGGGTCTGCAGACCCCGCCCCCTCTCCATCCCACCGTGCAAGCTTTGTCGCACAGTGATTGCATGGTCTCTTCTCATGGGAGGCCAGCAAAGGTGCCCCCCGCCACGCATGATCATGCGGGCAGGGGGAGACGAATTATTTTCAGTGAAGGACAGGAAAGAGAGCTATCACTCAAAAATAGCATATTCTTCTCACTATGTTTTTAGTATATAGTGATTTAATCGGTAATAAGCTTGGCAAAAAAATCTTGAACAGGTGTGAGTTATTGCTTTTTCATGCAGTTTTGGTGCCTGTAGCTGAATTCTTGCTGCAACTACTAGAAAAAAGAAGGAAGAAAATTAGTTAATTGTATACAGTAAGGAATTGTTCTGTGTTCATGTACCTCAGGAGAACTGCTTTGGTTGTACAGAAAGTTTGCATTTGGTACTGGATTTCTTCACATCAAAAACTTTTACTTCAGATCTCTGGACTTTCAGTTATGTTTACAAATATGGTGAAAAGATTATGGCCATTTCACTAGTGTCTATCAGCTAAGATGTTATTCTAAGAATATTCTGTTTGCTTTCCAAAATCCATTTTAAGAATTAGTCCTTGTGTATATCAAGATAATACACAGCTTATTATATATTGCATGCAACTCCCAACAAGATGTCCAGTTTAAAAAAATAGTCATTTTGTTTTAAACCTGTGATGGTGCGTCTGGTTTCTGTGTTCTTATCTTCTTTATTTCCGTTTTTCAACAGATGGTAGAGTCGCAAGTGCAAGAGGAAATATTCACAGAAGTTGTCTCTGTGCCCTCCTTTAGCAAAGTTTTGCTGGGTTTAAAGCACTCTACCAATTACAGTGTGCGGGTTCAGTGCACCAATGAAATGGGAAGCTCCCCTTTTACAGATTGGGTCTATTTTCAGACCTTGGGCTTAGGTAAGAATTCAGCAAGCTGTGCTGCACAGAAATATTCAAAGGTGTTTTCCTTGAATCGGACAGTTCTGGAACAGAAAAAGACAGCTCTGCAGTGAACAGCTCTATTAGACCTCCGATTAAAGTAAAAATACAAGGGACATGTAACCTCATGTGGCAGTTTCAAGCAAGTGGCCATCTCTTTCCTTTTTGCTATTTGCTCATAACAAATAAATAATGTGAGGTTGTTCCTAGTTTGTGCAAGGATCTGGCTGTGACTGCTATTCTTCAGTTTTCACAGCTTGCAAACAAACAAGGATCTTTGACTGGCCAAGTTCACACGGATCTCTTGTAGAACATACAAGGAATTAGCAGATGGGAGATGTGATTGTTATACTGGTTGCTTACCTTGCTGTTGAGTAATTTTTTCTCTCCCCCTGCTTTTTTTTCTTTCTAACAACACAATATGCATTGTGACTTTTTTTTCCATTGCAGCTCCAAACAATACTCCACAAAATGTACACATCATCCAGAAAGATTCTTGCCTAATTCTGGAATGGGAACCAGTAGCTCCAGAAATGCTTAAGGACAGTGCACTTGGATACAGATTGGAATGGAGTCAAGATAACATAACTCAGGTAACAAAATGAGATCCCTCCTGGATCAGAGCAAGGTCCATATACTGAAGCAGAGTTTAAGAATGAGGACCAACTTCTTTTGTTTGTCCCTGGAAACAATGACATGAAACAATGATTTTCAAGTATCTGCAGATAGGAGTGGTTACACATATGTTGGTTTTGCACATGACAAAAGGCTTAAATTGATTTGTGCATTCGTGTGTAATGTAGGAGAATACACCTACCTGCATGTTTGCAATATCCATCAGTGTTCTTTTAATTTCTTTTTTCTTCTTTTTCTTCTTTCCCTTCCTCTGTTTCTTCTTCTTGCCTTGTGTCTAAGATCCAGCAGCATTCACATATGGCCAAACAGCGAGAAAAGCATTTTTTAGTCTAGAGTGTCAAAACTGTATGAGAGCAACTCGGACAGTTGATCCTTTCAGTCAAGGCTGAAAAAGGCTAACAGTGTCTTCTGAATCAATAAAAATTATCATATACTGTTTGTCAGAAATTGTTCATTGTTGCCCCAGATTTGCTGAGCAATATCCTGGGCTGTATCCCAAATTACCAGGGTTCTGAAATGAAAATTCATCTGGGGTGAGAAATGTTTTAATGTTGAAGAAAGGTTCTAGAGTCACAGCTCTGGAAATGAAAACTGAAAAATCACACAAGTCTTATGAATGGTTTTGCATCACATTAGAAGGGTGTGACATATGTTATCCTACTGCAGTCTGTTCTGGATCTGATTCTGTTCAACATGTTCATTAAAAACAGGAGAATTCCCCACCCCCGGGCTCCAAAATGCAGATGGCTTAGAGTTTCAAGGCATTATAGTTACAGTACTTCATCTCTTCAAAAATAACTTGAGCAACCACAAACAGGCTTAGTGCAACTATTAGGAATATAAATTAAAGCACATAAATCAAATACAGCTATGATTTAAACAATACTTTTTATTTTTATCTGCCTTGATGAGTGCCTTTGCAGCAAAGTTGGATTGGAAATGTGGTAAGTACAATAGCAAATCTGTTAGGTACCATTTATAAATATGGCCAATTCTAGGAACTGTCTAGATCAAAAGAACTGAAGTTATTGACCTAAATATATGCCTGCTTTCATAGAATCTTGTTTTGAATGGGTTAATTTGTGTTATCTGCAGCATCAAGCTTTGTAGTATCAAAAGTTAATATTTGCTCACAGGATTGCAAAATAGGAAAGACATAAAGGTCTGCCTGCTCCTGTACAAGCCTGCCTGTTCTTTCAAGGTTAACCTGAAGAGGCTCTTCTTCAGCTATCTCTGCCTATGAAAGTGAGGCAGTTCATGTTTGCTGATCAGCCTTTTTCTGCTGTGATGTCCCAACTCATAATTGCTCTACCCGGAGTCATCACCTAGTTTTAAATTTTGAAATGATTACTTTTGTTCTAGCGTTCCAACTCGGCAACAAGGAGGTTCTGTCTGCTAGTATTTAAGTGAATCTCTCTCTCTCAGTCCCCTCTTCTCTCTCTTTTCTGCGTATCTGTGTCCAGCATTCAGAAATCATGAGATGATGTACCAGACAACAGAACAATGTTAGAAATTTAAAGCCCTCAAATCATATTGCAAATTTGATTTCTATTTTATATGTGGCTGTATTTTATCCTATTGTTCTTAGATACTCTGTTGAAATTCTGTTTCGTAAGGGAGGGTAATCACCCTAATTAAATAAATATCAGTGCAGATATAAAGGAACTCAAGCTGAATATGTATGTATTATATGAGAATTGGGAGAAAATTTCCTCTTCTTAAAGTGTTTTTAACACAGTAATTCTGTGCTGATATAAATTTAAACAGCCTTGTCAGGTCTTTGAACACTGATCAGATAAACACTAAATAGTGCCTCAGTTTGGCACTGAGCCAAAAAAATTCATAAAGTGACATAATAACCACCTGTACAGAGATGACTGTGCATGAGTCTTGATTTCCACCTGCAAGCAGAACAGCAGCTTTCAGGAAATGATATTTGTGAAACTGGACAGGATCAAAAGGCTAACTGTACATAGAAAAATCTATAGAAGAATTTACCCATCATTTTGCCACATAGCAGCCTTTGCATTCTAGGTCACAGTATGCCACAGTGTGGGACATGGAGAGCAAAATATAGTTGGAGAGCAAAAATATTCCTGAAACGAAGAAAGGAAGTCAATCCCCATACCACAGGAAAGGGAAACAAGCAAACATACATACTGCAAGATCATTTGACAGTCTAGTTTGGAGCAAAATTCCTTCTTTATCCACAGATATTTACTGGCAAAATGTGATATTTAGATACTAATTCACTTTTTCAATTCTCCTTTTTAGGGGGAGATGGTAGTACAGGAAGCAAGAGCTAACCTTACTATGTGGAATCCGTTAAAAGACCTTCTGATCAGGGTGTGCATACTAAATCCGGCTGGCTGTGGACCATGGAGTGAACCCTTACTGATTACAGCTGAAGATTTAATAGGTGAGTTACATATTTAGAAAGCTTTTTTCCTGTCCCCGCCCCCACCCATGGAAAATGATCTATTGTTATTACAGTGCATGAGAGGAGGGACAGTGAGAGCCACTGGTACCATTGTATCTTTCTGGCCATGCTCTTCCCAGTACTCACAGCTGCATGTGCTGTATGTTTTAACTGAGAGACAAACGTCAAACAAGGTCAAGCAGTTTAGCAGGAAGAAAACAAACCTCCCACCATCCCTCAGCTGTAATGATGACAACTTTTTCCTCCAAAGGATATTGCTATAAATTGGAGGTTTTTTTTCCAAAGGGATACTGCTATAAATTGGACTTTCTACAGGAAATTAATGTATGTACATTATTATAACCAGGTGAAAATTCTGTGGTAATAATATATTGTATATATTATGTAAAGTCCTTCAAACATGTTTTTCACATTTAAGAATGGAATAAGGCAGTTTGCAGAGATGGGATTTTTTTTCACAGATTTTATAAAGAGGACTGTTAATAGCAGTTAGTCACAGGAAGCCATCAGTAGTAGTTCTGATTGTCTGACTGACTGACTGATCTGGGATGTCATCAATGTACCTAACACATTACAGTATAATATATCATGAACAGAGTAGAAGGGCACCTGACCCAACTTTGCTGCCACCTTACTTCACCCATGCCAAGCAAAGGCGGAAGAAGGATACACATAGCCCAGGTGTCAGCTGCAAGAGAATTTCTGCAGCCAGTTCTTGTGTCTGGAAAGCTTTGCCTGCCCTATGCTTTCCCCAGTTAGTAGTACGTGTGATAAACAAAGCTATCTCCAAGCACAGACTGTGCAAACACTTCCACAGCCAGTGTCTCAGTGGCTGATATTCTCCCTCATCAGGAAAATACAAGGGCTTGTATGTACAAGGTGAGAAAAGTTGTCTGTGAGACCCAAGTACATGACACAGGAACACTTGCATCCAGTGGAATTGGGTATTGGAAGCTTTGCCTGCTCCATATTTTTCTCTGTCAGCAAGAATGCAAGGGAAGAAAGCTCCCTTTGATCTGAGTCTAGTGATAACTTTGCTGTGTGCAGTGCTAGCCTTCCCAAATAGAAGGGCGAGTAGTATGGGGAGAAGATATCTGCTACTGACTCCAGTATCTTTGACTGAAGATAACAGGGTGATGATTTTCCTTTCCCTACTTTGTTTCAAGTTGGGAGGGTATGAGGGATGGAAGAATTCCAAGGGGTGGAATATTTGGAAGGTGGTCCATCCTGAAACCCATTATTTGGGTCTACTTCCAGTCTGAATTGCACTTGCAGATCAGATATGTCCTTCTGCTGATGTACACCCTTTTCAAAGGTTCTGTCTGTTGTGCTATCCCCACCTAGGTTTGTTTGTGCCGTTGTTGTGTACCTTCAATGCATTTCTGACTTACGGCGACCCTAAGGTAGCCCTGTCATGAATTTTTCCTGGCAGGATTTGTTCAGAAGAGGCTTGTCTTTGCCTTCCTCTGAGGTTGAGAGAATGTTACCCAGTAGGTTTCTATGGCTGACCAGGGATTTGAACCCCATTCACCAGAGTCATAGTCAAACACTCAAATCACTACAACTATGCTGGCTCCCAAACAACCCCAACCTGTGTACACTCTATTAAACAATAGAATTAGACCCATGGAATCAATTGTTGAATTATGAGTCAACACTTATATAAATTCCTTTTATTTTATTTTATTTTATTTTATGGATTGAATTGAATTGAATTAATTGAATTGAATTGAATTTATATCCTGCCTTTCTCCCAAATGGAATCCAAGAGGGCCTACAATATTTGAGGCTAGCAATAAGATTTTATGAAATGGTAAGACTGAAATAACGCAATGGCTCTAGGAATTAGATACCTTTTTGTCCTCCACTGTTTCTTTCTGCAGTTTATCTCAAAATATGGCTGAGAGCTTATAGATGAAGGCCAAGATTTCTCATACAGTTTGGTGTGCTTTTAAGTCTAGTGATATCAAGCATGCCAGTGGTTGGATTATGGCTGAAGCATCTAGAACTGTAATTACTAGAGTCTTCGAACTGACTAAATTTTCAATGGCAATGCGTTCTCTAAAATCTGACAAGAAAGCATTAACAACAAGTAACTTTCTTTTGTTTGAACGACTGTTTATCATAAAAAACCCACAAGCGTGCTCTCTCTCACTCTCTCTTGTGGCATGAGGCTCATTGTGTCCAAACAAGAGTTGCACCTAATGCAGCATGGAGCCCAGCTTTGAAAACTTGTAAATAAAGCTTCATTGTGGAAATGCTGAGTGAACAAAACCATAGATCTGTAAAAATAATGAAACTTTGTTCTAAGCCTACTGGAAAATCAAAATCGCTTATTTTTCAGAAGTAACAAGCCAGTACTGAATAGGCATTTTCTGCGTTCCCTTTTGCGTGTGAAATATCTGGGGCAGCTTGTTAGTGTCTCCCAGTGTATGGGTGGAGAAGCTTATAAAAACATTTAATAGCACTATTGATGGAATCATTTGCAGTCTCATTTGAAGCACCCTCAGTCTGGCAAGAAGGGAAAGCGTGAATTATCTACAATGCAAATGAAACAGATGTTCCAGGACCTCAGTGGCAAAGTGACTCCTGTGTTGTGTTCACACAAATGCACACATAAATGATGGTTTCAAGAAAGAAATACTCCTGGGAAGAGAAGGATATAGATGTCTCTCACTCTCACTCTATCATCCTGCCCTGCTCAAGGATTGAAAACATTTTCCACCCACCCTGGCCCCATTACTCAGCTGTGGAGGAAATGAAGTGGTAGGTGGCATGTTGAGGATGTTGCATGTTGGATTCCAACCTCCATCATGCTGGTTGGGTCCCAGACAGAGCCAGAACTACCCCACCTCCCTCACATATGAAAAAGGCTCCCACCCAGGGAGGAATTCTCTTGACCTAGAAGCACCACCAAGCCTCATCTACTGCAATGTTAAGCCAACACATTAAAAGGGTGGTTTTGCACACATGTACAAAGGACCCCATGATTTTCAAATTGCTCCAGGCCCCTCTTAATCCAGCTTTGAAGAAGAATGCTTGTACTCCCTTCAAGATCTAGAATATTCTTGTTAGTCACTCTTACTGTACTGTCATTTACTTCATGCCAGTTGTATTCTAACCCAATAGAAGGGCTTCTTATCAAACAGCAGTAGCCGAGGATATTTGATGTCCTCTGTGCACTCACCTGCTCCACATGATTGCCTGTGTCCTGCCACAGTGGAAGCAGCATGATGTAATTACTATAGGAGCCCTAAGGACCAGAGCATTTGCAACAGATGTACTAACTAGAAGACTTCTTCCCCCATCCCAGCTTCTACCAAGAACATGGAATGAAAGTCAATACACTCATTGCAAAGGACTCCTGAGAAGGTCTACATGAGAATTACTTCCAAAGGTGGCAGGGAGAGCAGAAGATCAAGTGGATACTTTGGCTTTTTTGTACACAAGTGATACTAAGTACTACTTTTTAAGCCCTAATTCAGTTACTTTAAAACTGATGTGCAGCTTGAAGTTATATGTTTAATATGGCATATAATATGGAAAAACTTTTTTTTAATTTGAGCAATAGTCCAGGAAGATATGTGATGCTTTCACACACTTATTTTTAAACTACTGTCTGTGTTCAAGTACACATTCTAATCAAGATTTTACATTTTTTCCCGTGTGTAGTCAGTGTTATCATTCATTAAAAAAAAACTTAAATGCAAAATAGAGATGATCCTTGTGACATTTCTTGAAAAGGATTGACCAAGGGCTACCCATTCATAGTAATGCACCATTCATTTTCAGTTTTACAGAGTGATGGTTGGAGTGGATGTTGAAGGACACAAGATTAAATATATAAGCACAAGCAGAATTTACAACAATACAAGTTATTTTAAATAATTATCAGAAAATATTGTATAAGGACCACTAAAATGCCTTACATGGAAACTTCAGGATGTTAAATACATAAGGTATGCAAAATCATTAGAATTAGTACTGAGATCTTCCCATCAGTTTTTCCTCAAGACTAGAGACACCGTCTAGTTTTTTTTAATTTTGTAAAATGTATAGAAACACATAGTTTAGCAGTCTGTTTTATACCAATATGTTGCTGGTTTGAAATTCAATATGATCTCTTGAGCTGCATGCATCCATGCACACACAAACATATATACTTCATTATATTTGAGCAAAAAGCATAATATACAGACACATGCATGACACATGATCACACATACACACACATGCAGCTCACTACAACCAGTCCTTTGGAGGAAAATTTCCATTGACATTGATGGAAACTTATTTAAATGCTACTTGTTGCAAGGAGTGGTGGTTTGGTGGTGGTGGAGTCACAGAGCTGGGAAGAATTAGCTCTTCATTCTCCCGCAGCATTCCTCCCCACCTCGGCCCCAAATTCTCTCTATGCTGTCAAGCCTCTAGTTGGGTGCTTTAGTTGGGTACAGGAGAGGGAGGGAAATGCCTTGTCTCCCGGGACCGGCAGCTATCACTGTAAGGCCTGCAGGAAGCTGGCAAGCAAGGACTTTCTGTGGTCCATATAAGGCTTGGAAGTTCCTCATACATGCTTTATGGCTGCAGGTGTCTGAAAACTCTCCACATCTACCTCCTCTGTTGGAGTCTTGGAGCAAAATAATTGGAGGAATTACAGCAGTCATACTGTGGAGTATGAGCTCCCTTGCCCTAAGTTATAGGATGTCTTGAGGTCTTTGTTATGGTAGAGGAATGAAGGTTCGCCTGGTAACAGTATACAGTATATATCTGGAGGATATATCTGGAATGGTGATGGGGAGAATCTGTAAAGGGGCTGTAAAATGTTAGAAGTATGCTCTTTGTCTTTTTGTTATATGTATAGCATGGCCATCACTGAAGCTCCTGTTTCTCAAGACATGGGAGCACTGTGATGTCATTTGCTGCTGCAAGCCCTTCTGAAGTTTATATATACCTATTTATGTTCCCTTGTGTTGGTGCTCTGCTGCCACTGTTGCACTATGTAATGTTGCTAGAAATGTAATGCTATCACAGGGATGGGCAGAAGGCAGATAAGGATCTGGGATGATTGGCAGTAAATTGGCAAGTGTTAGCTACATGTGGCCCTTTCTGGCCATCCAAGGGGTCAAAAAATGTTCCAAAGTGTTCCAAAAGCCCATTATGGGGTATGCTCAGCATTTCCACTACAGGAAATCACTTCTACTCACTTCTTGTTTGAAAAAGGCCTCCTCTGGGCCTAAAATGGTCCAGGAATGTCCAAAAAGGATGGTGAAAATGCCCTCTTGTCCACCAGGGGGCATTTGGAGGCAAAAAAGTTGATTTTTCTTGCGGGAGTCGGTATAGTAGGGTGTGTGGCCCTTCAAGGTCTGTTGGGGGTCTGATGTGACCCTCTGCCCTTCCACAGTTGCTCACCCCTTACTTACAGGCATTCTCCCATAAATTAGACTTTGCTAGTGAAGAAATTATAAGTCTGTGGGTTCAATTCTGCTTCTGAAAAGAACTTCTTAGGCTAATTAAAGGCATCCTGGTCATTTATTGTAGATGGACAGAAGTCCTCCCTCATTCCTGCAGCCCTGAGTCAAAATTTTGCACTTGACTCTGATTAGCAGACCTTGAGATTCAAGCTGAGAAAGAAAGAACCCAACCCAAGTAGATGCATCAGACCTACAAACGGGAGACCTCTGTGTTATATGAATGTAAATCCACTCTGCTCATGCGATATTTTAATACAGTTTTAGTAGCAGTTTTATGAACCCACTTTGTGTAACTCAAAAACTAGATAAACTCTGCTTTACGTTCCTGTTGAGACTTTCAACAATGGACTTCCGTTTTTCTGCAGATGTTCCCCATCAGTTCTTGGAATCAATATTAGGTAATGTTTTAGAGGTAGTTGTTGGCAGACTCTCAGGTGCTGGGTTGTCCTGTTACTGCAGGTTAGGCTGTGTTGCTGCTCTGTCTTTTCAGAGTTACCTGGAACCTGACCGGTGGGTCTCTGTTTAGTGCGAGAGCCGTTTACTAATGAAGATATTTATTTTAAGGCTGATCATTTTGAGTGCATTTTGCCACGTGGGATCTCTTGCTTTTTCTCTTCTCCACAGAAGGACAGAGACAACCTCCCTATGGGACATCCTGGGTTCCTGTGGTTTTAGGTATTTTGACTGCACTGGTCACAGCTGTTTCCTTGGCTCTCATCCTCCTGAGGAAAAGAAGAAAAGAAACTCGTTTTGGGTAAAAGTCTCATTGTGGAAATGACTAAAATATATCTCTAGGTCAAGCCTGCACAGAGTTAATTGCAGAGTAGGTTTCCAGTTTACAAGTCAGACGAGCAAGAACAATGTGAGGAGGATGAGTTACTTTAGGCCATTTCCGCACTACACTGTTATAGTGCTATTATTCCACTTTCAACATCCTATGGAATCCTGGCGTTTGCAGTTTAGCAGGGACATTTGGAATTCTCAGCCAGAGAGCAATTTGGCCTCAGTAGCTTACTAAACTGCAAACTCCAGGATTCCATAGAATGTTGAAAGTGGAATACTGGCATTATAACAGTCTAGTGCGGAAAGGCCCATAGTGATGGAAAAAACAAGTGTTTTTGTACTGGGGCAAGCCCAGTTAGAACCAGTGTGGTGTAGTGGTTTGAATGACCCTGGCGACCAGGATTTGATTCAGTTATGGTTGTTCCTGGGGATATCACACACACTCAGCCCCAGAAAACTCTGTGACAGGTTCACTTTAGGGTTAACATAAGTCAGAAATGACTTGAAGGCAAATAAGCCTTTGATAGTCAGTGTGGTGTAGTGGTTTGAACGTTGAACTGGAACTCTGGAGACCGGAGCTCGACTCTCCACTCCACCATGGATACACACTGAGTGACTTCAGGCAAATTGCAAACTCTCAACCCAGAAAACCCAATGACTGGTTCCTCTGAGGGTCCCTATAAGTTGGAAGCGGCTTGAAGGCACACAACTGTACAAACGCAATTTCCCTCATGGGGATAGCATATTGCATCTGCATGTCTATGTTCGTGTTGCCTTTGGGAAAATAAAAGATAGGGAGGACATGCCCCTATGGACATTAGAATTTTTGCACACTCTCACAAAGAAGAAAGAGTTAACAATTTAAGAAGACTCTAGGCCAGTGGTTCTTAACCTTTTCTTTACCAAGGACCCCCTGTAAATATAATTTGTTGCCAGGGTCCCCCAAGACTTAACTCAATATTTAAATTTGGATCTAAATATTCAAATATTTACTTAAATATTCGAATATTTACTTAAATGAATAAAGATTTGAATATTTATTAAAGACCTCTGGAGACTAGGATTCAAATCCCCGCTTAAACATTGAGTAACTTGACCAGGTCACATTCTTTTAGCTTTGGAGGATGGCAAAGGAAAACCCCTTTTGAAGAAATCTTGCCAAAAATACCCTGTGATAGATCGGGTCGCCATAAGTTAGAAGTGACTTTAATGCACAAAACAACCAAGTGCTGCTGACAGGGGGAGATTCTTTCTAGCCATCATGTCTCTCCCCTTTGAAAACTGACTTATGGCGACCCTAAGGCGACCCTATCATGGGGGTTTTCTTGGCAAGATTTGTTGCTTTTGCCTTTCTGTGAGGCTGAGAGAATGTGACTTGTCTGAGGTCACCCAGTGGGTTCTTATGGCTGCGTGGGGATTCACATCTTGGCCCCCAGAGTCCTAGTTTGGGCACATGTACATGCCAGCTTCTGTGTCCCTTTTGTCAGGAATACAGCAGCAGGAAGAGTGGCTGCCAAGGAACACAGCAGCAGGCGTGTGCATGTGCCCAAACTGCTACTTCATTTTTGTCAGGGAAGGGGCAGTGGAGTGTGTGTGCAGGTGCTGAAACTGCTCCCTCATTTGCAGACAAGGGAGCAGTTTCTGTGCATGCACACCCCTGCTGCTATGTCCTTCAGCACCCACACCCCCTGATGCTGAACTCCAACAAAAGTGACATGGAAGCAGATGTGTACATGCCCAAACTGCTCCCTCGTTTGCAAATGAGGGAGAAGTTTTGGAATCCATATCCTTCCAGATACCACGCTCCTGTTGTTGCCACTGCTATTGGTGTCCAGCAGCTGGGCTTTGCGGACTCCAGGTTAAGAACCATTGCTCTAGGCCACTCTCTGTGTTAAGTACATGCAAGTGGACTATTTTGTACTTTTGTGACACTTTTGTGCATATTACATTATTGAGATTTTTTTTGCCTTTGTTTGTCTTCTAGTCATGCCTTTGGCAGCATGGTGGGAGGAGATCCAATAGTCCATTTCAGAGCAGTGAGATCGTTCAATAGAGAAGTCCCAGAGCTTATTGAGGCAACATGTAGGTAAAATGTTCTAATGACTCTCTTTTACAAATTCCATTCATCAAATACATTTCGAAATTGCTAACATAGAGTGCTCTTCTCTCCTTCTGCTTTCCCACTCTTCCACTTTTCTGAATCTTGAACATTGACCGTTTCTAATAAGGACAGGAAGTAAAGAGCAAAATGATCTCATGGACATGTTTCTGGAATCTTTGTCCAGAACCCATGCTTCAGGCAGAACTTTGAAAGTTACTGAGATCTTGACATCACAATCCCTCTCCAAATTAACCTGCTAGCTCTGCACTTCAGATTCGTAGACTGGATTCTTTAGCAGATTGCTCTATGTTGCTGGATTGAGATGTTGCAAGGACATGTTTTTATTTGACTTCTACCTAGCCTAACATTTTATTTAGAAATAAAAAGGCAATCTCATGCACATTAACAAGGAGTAAGCCATATTAATCACAACAGACTTTTCTTTCAAGTAAACATGTATCAGTTCAGGCTTCAGAGCTCATTAATTTCCATGTGGCTTACTTCCATAGAAATAGACTGAGCTAGTTCATAAGTTAGAGCATTGTTTTCATTTTCACTAAAAGTATAATCTGTTAAAAAGCGTCTGCTCTCATATGTTCTGCAATACCAGGGATAGTTAGAAAAGGCTCGGCTCCGAGTAACATGGCCTTTTTAAAAGATGGCTTCAAAAAGCAGGGCCTTCTCAGTGGTGGCACCCAATTTCCAGAACTTGTGAAAGTTAATTTAGCAGCGCTGGTTGGAGGAACTGGGAATGGTAGTCAAAAAAGTAACTTTTCCAAGCACTACTGCTTTGTAAAATTCTTAAACTGTGAAAGCCTTGCAGATCATCTTATGTGCCACTTTAAGAGACTGGTTAACACTTTGTTTTTACAAATCTAATTAAATTTACTACTCTTAGCGTTTTTCTTAGTTTGGTTTCTGCTGATCTAGATGTAGTCATGCATAGAACAGACCCTTTGAAATCAATGAGATTTGCATCTGATGAAGTAGGCTGCAGTCCGCAAAAGTCTACACCAAATAAAATATGTTTGATTTTAAAGTGTCAGGAGATTCATTGTTGTTTTTAAGGACTAACTGAAGGGACATTGATTTTAGTAGAGCTGTTCTAAGGATAACTGGATTTGAAACCAATATGTTTTAAAGTGTACTCACATCTTTTAGCTTTATGTTGTAGAAAGAAACTGGAAATATTAATTTTTTGCTTAGGCTTTCTGTGTATAATTTCTTGACATAGCAATGCAGTATAATATATAAATTAATAAAGTAATTAAGCCACCTTTCTGCTACATCTCAAACACAAGCCTGGATAGTTCAGTACTGTAAAATATTCTAGCTCCTATGATATATCAACGGCTACCATTCACCCTCTTTGGATTGACTCACAAATGGCCATCTGTGGAACTGAATTATATAAGTCTGATCCATCTGTACTGCTTACATTGTTCTTATTTGCTCTCTATTAATTTTAATTGTGTAATAAATTAATTTCATTGCATTTTAAACTCTGAAGCTGAAATAAATGCAATTGTAATAATTCCAAAATGTGAAAATTTGGGATATCTTAAATCTTACAATACTTAAAAAGAGAATTAATGTGGCATCAACCTTAAACATATTTTCTATGAAATAATTCCCACAGAATTCAGCCATACATTTTTCATACTCTCTGCCTTTCTTATTAAATGCAATTTATATCTAGCATCAAACACCTATGATTCTAGAAAACAAGAGCAAAGCTTACTGAGATTCTTTGTTAAATCCATCTTTCTGTCTCTCTTCAGTGGACAGTATAGGAATCAGTGATGAACTGAAGACCAAACTGAAAGATGTCCTGATCCAAGAGCAGCAGTTTACTCTGGGAAGAATGCTAGGCAAGGGTGAGTGAAAAACAACGCATTGACAAAAGTGCATTTGCTCTGAGCAACACTTACACTTCAGTTTGATGTAGTTAATAGCTCATGCCTAAATCCATTGATTTCAAGGAGTTTTAGCATGCCTTAATGGTCCGGAACAGGACTGTTAGACCACAACAGCCACTGCCTTATTGGAATGAACCAAACCCAGCCTAGAATTTACAGGGGACTTATTTTTCTGTTTATTGACTTGCCTTTTCACGGCTTTTAGCACAATAATGCAAACTGTCTCTGACAGCTTTGGATTGCTTGGACCAAATGTGCCAACATATATAACTTGTAGTGTCATGGGCATTGCTGAGGAACAGAGGAATCTAGCAGGGCAAAGAAAGGGAATGATTCAGCTAAGAGAAAGGTAAGAAGGATGACATATTTTTGAAGAGCACAAAAGTGGAAATGGAGAACACATCGTAAACTAGAAGAAAGAAGTAGAAATGAAAAGAAGTTGAGAGAGGAGATACTGTTAGGGAAGAATCAGGAGAGAAAATTGCTGGAGCTAGAATTAGGTGAGGAAGTTTTTGGAGCAGGAAAAGGAGATTAAGAAGTCAACTGCTGTAGCTTCTTTGCCCATCCTCCCTCCATTCTTCATATCATCATCTGCTAAAAAACTAACCACAATACAGTCAAGCACTTTTATATCCCATGGTTTTTATTGTTGGCTGTATTGTGTCCTAATGTTCTTATCAGTTCTTATTCTTGTTCCTGAGGTTTTTCAGTCCCAGTAAGATATTGTCTATCTTCTTTCTCACAAGTCATTCCAAAATACATTTGTACAACCATGGAAACCCACTGGGTGACCTTGGCCATGTCACATACTCTCAGCTCCAGAAAACCCCATGATAGGGTCACCCTAAGTTGAAACAACTTGAAGGCACACAACACAACAACATAGAAGAAAACATTTCACTGGAAGAGACCATTGTTTTGTAACATCCATCTATATAGCCTTTCTTCACATAACATCTAAACCCTATATAGTCCATGGGGGTAAAATTAAATTTCATCGTATTTGACTTGTAATTTTTGTACTTTATCAGGGGAATTTGGTTCTGTAAGAGAAGGTCAGCTGAAATTGCCTGATGGCTCTCTTCAAAAGGTTGCAGTGAAAATGCTAAAAGGTAAGTAGCATCTAGGCTAGTTGATATGCCTCCAGTACCTTGCTATTGCTATTCTTGTCATCAAACAACATTATGTACTGTTCTTCCTTTTCCTTTCCTCTCCTTTCTTTTTGTCTTTTATTGGCTTGTGTCTTCCATGTTAAAAGCCTTGCCCTACTTTAGTACTCACACAAGATCTTTGAATGTTGAATGTTTAATGTAACATGTGTACCTGTTAGTCTGTGAATTAACTGCTCAGCTGTACATTATGTTTGAAAGGAAGTATTAGTATGTCTTTCTCTTATTTTAGCGGACATCTTCACTTCAAATGACATTGAAGAATTCCTGAAGGAAGCTGCTTGCATGAAGGAGTTTGACCATCCGCATGTTACCAAGCTGATTGGTGAGCAGTTTTGGATGTTCCATCAACTTTTGTACAGAAACATTCTCAACTATGCATAATCCATAGCTACTTTGCTACAGGCAGTACTATTAGAAAATAGCAGTAGTCAAGTATCATGTGGCCTTATTTAGAAGTTCTTGATGTGTCACTTTCAAAATACTTGTAATAGAGAAATGGTTCTCATGGTTTTCTTATCTAACCCTCATTTCCTCATCCTGTTGACCCTTAGGAATGCATATTGGTTAGTTGTAATTAGAGACAAGATGATAAATTGGCTACATTGTAGAAAGACATGATAGAAAAAGAGGGCTCAATAATAGAACCTCATGATGCAAAACCATCTTGTTGTCTTAAACTGCATGTTTCTGTTTTCACATGGGGGAAACAATGCCTATTTTGGATTTACAATATGGCGCTGTGAGATGTACTGTGGTGCAAACCAGAATTTTTTCTGATTACTCCAAGTAGGACAGCATTCTGGAAAAATTCAAGAACAATAAGTTTTTGTAAAGTCCTTAGCAATTATATATCCCTCTGAAACAAACAAGAATAGATAACACAAAATCCATGGATTGGTCCAGGCCAAAGGTCAAAATGCTGACTTCCAGAGATATAGTGGCATATTTTCAGTAAGTTATAAAGAGTGAAGTGTTAATAACCTAGATCAAGGATGACTGCACTTACTAACTTTTCTTCTCTGTTTCATCAGGAGTCAGCTTGCGCAATCGGCCTAAAGGCCGGCTCCCAATCCCAATGGTTATCCTGCCCTTTATGAAGCATGGAGACCTTCATTCTTTTCTACTAATGTCCCGGATTGGAGAAAACCCTTTTGTAAGATTCTGTCTTTTACTATGCCCCTCACTGAAGAATTAATTTGAAAGTTACATTTTGAACTGAGGTTTTTGTTTATCAAGTATTGTTTATTCTGGACATGGGATGCAAATCTGTGTGTTCCTGTTTTAAGTTCAGCAGTCTTCCTTATTGCTGTCAGTTTTAGACACTTAGATATTTTGGTTGCTTCTTAACTCATAAATGTATTGGGCTCACATAGTCAGTTCAGATGCACTTGCTGTTGTCAACAAAGGTGAAAGATGAATGGTGTTGTCTACAGAAGATGGTATGTGTAGTTTCTTTCTGTTGCAAGTGTGGTAAAAACAGTACCATTACTGATCCTGCCTGAGCATGTGCCTTCTGAGTAATATGGTCTCAGTGGTTTCCTTAGTGTTTTATTAAAGTATTTTTCTCAGTAAGATTAGAGCATGAACATGTTGTTCTTGGGCTTTGGTATTCAGGCTTCTTTGAAAAACCTGTGGGCAGAGTCAGGCTACAGGATATTAACTGAGAATGTTTAAAACAAGAAAAAAGGCAAAGAAGTTTATGCACAACTCACTAAACATCTTGAGTGCAAGTTGAGTTTTATATTTAAGCATTAATTGTCTCCTAATTCTTTGAGAGAGAAATCAATTAGTCAGGAAGTAATGTCAAGAAGGTGCATGCTTTCTGACTGTTTCTTTCTAAGGTATCCAAGGTACACAAGTAGGAAAATTTGTAGTACAGCTTTATCAAGATTATATTGTTTTTGCACTGCAGACAGTAAAATGGATATTTAAACATTCTCCTATAGAAAAAAATCTGCACATAGAAGGTAGTGTGTCTTGATAAGCCTCCTATCTTTTTTCTCCAGGTAGTTAGTATTCATATAGCTCAGCCCATAAAATGCCACAGAGCCAAGCCAAGATGTCCCATATCTCAGTTTTCTTTTTACATTCCTGGTGAAAAGACAAAGCCATTTTTGCTGCACTGGGGTTTACCTGTAAGATTTCTTAAATGATATGACTGTGCTAATTGTGCTTTTTCATTTTTCAAGTTGGGAACTGACTAAATGCCTGCATAGCACGGTGCAATATTTCTTTTTCCTCCAATAACTCATCTTTTGTTGTGCTTCATTTTCTGCAGAACTTGCCCCTCCGGACCCTCTTAAAATTTATGATTGATATTGCTAGTGGCATGGAGTACTTGAGCTCCAAAAACTTCATACACAGGGACTTGGCTGCTCGGAACTGCATGTGAGTCCACAGTGTTCTCATCTGCTAACTGAAGTATTCGTAAAGGCTAGGAAATACAGAAGAGATTAGTTGAGAAAACCCAAGAGTCACCAGGTGTGGGATGAACTTACTTAAAGGAAACTATGTAGTAGAGTGCTTTTGCACACAGTTAAACAGTACAATGCTTGTTGAATTCCTGCAGAAGAGTCAAATGGCATTCCCACATACTAGTCTACTGATTGTGGAACTCTGTGTTTCCAGCATTCCTATCTGCTAGTGCAGGCATGCCAAAAGACTTAAGACTCCTGGGGTCCCCTAGCCTCTCAAAAATGTTGAAAATAATTTACTTGAAGCACAAAATAGCTAAAGATATACCCATGCTACCTAGAAGATCCAAAGTTGAGTTTGAATTCATGTTACCTAAAATGACTTGGAGAGGAACATCCTAAGGATTTGAGGACAGATTTAGTGTCTCCCCCCCAAAAAAAAAAGTTAAAAAAAAGTGTGTGTGAAGATGTGGTAGTGGGGTGCAGCCCTCCAAGTTCTCATGGGAGCGGTGCAGGCCCCAAATCCTTGCTCATTCCATACTCCTACATTTATTGCAGAAATACTGATGGATAAATATAATTTCCCTTTCTCCTAGTGGCAAGTTTTTGTTTGGTTTTTTTGAATGCTATGCTGGTGATTGGACTAATGCTATGAACAGTCCCCATGGTATGAGCCTTACAACTTTCTCCCCAATTAAATTGTCATTTTCTAAGCCAGCCTTTCCTAAACCGATGTCCTCCATATGTTTTTGACTACAGCTCCTGACAGCACTATTCAGCATGACCATTGGTCCGGGGTGATTTTTGGAGGATACTGACTTGGTTTAAGAAAGATTGTTGTAAATAAAATTTTAAAGTATGTTCTTTTTGGCTGTCTTGCTGGATTCTTATGACATGATTAACCAAACAGAAAAGTGGCAAACTCATACACCTTATGTGCTACACGCCTAACCATTTCAGGAATCAGGTCAGATAAACTGAACGAGACAAGGCAGGGGGGATCTTTACAACAAAAGGATTTTGGACATTAAAACAAGGGACAGGACACAGAACTGCAAAGCAATTCAGATAAGATGTCAGAGTGGATCAGAATTAGACAGGAGAGTTATTGAAGTGTCAGAAGCATAAATGAAAGACGGTAAGGAAGAGCTATGCATGGCTGTTTGTAAGTAGAACTCGTCCTAAGCCATTATATGGGAAATGGATATCATATACAGATTCAGTATGAAATTCACTGTAAACTTCTGAAGCATTGCTTCAGAACATCTTTTGAGAGTAAAGATCCATTAGGTATGGAGAAAAGCTAAGAAAATTATGGTAACTGTCTTCTTTATGTTGCCTGTATTTATATTGTTCTTCTGCTGCATCTATTTTAACATTTTATGCTGATTTCTTCAGCAGATCCTGTGTAATACATTTCTGAAACATAACATTTCCATAATGGAATTTCAGAAATGTACTGTTTTGATGAAATGCTATTGCCTTTTTCAAAAACAAAAGAGAAAAGAATAGCGTTTCCTGGGGCTGAGGCTATTGTGAAGGCCCCAAACACTGTTGGCATTGAAAGATAAGCAGGCAAACAGGTTATACCAAACATACATCCAAAATACAGATTCCAGTGCTTCGGGGGGGGGGATAGAAAAAATAGGCATTAGCAGCTCTGTTTGATGTGAAAACCAGTGAAACTGGTGTTGGAATGAATGAATCATATCTCCTCCTCCTTCCTTCCTAGCTGTTACAGGGAACATGGAAAGAACAAGGAAGGTGGATCATTTTCTTACTGCTATGTAGCCTGGAACAAGTTCGTGTCTGTTCTTTAAGGTCCTTCAGAGTAGTTTCTTGATACTGAAGGAGGAGCAAGCCCAGCTTGTTGTCTTTGGCTTAGGGATCTTAGGTGTTCTCCCTTGTTGAAATTCTGTTCCAGGCTTCCTATTAGTTCAGAGATTTGATTGCTTCCAGTTTATTATGTTCTGTTTCTCCTCTCAACTATGTCTGACGAGACTTCTCTGGTCCAGTACTTCTTAACGTGCTCAGAATGAGATGGGCATGTCACACACTCTCAACCCCCAGAAAACCCTGGGATAAGTTTGCCTTAGGGTTGCAATAACTCAAAAATGATTTGAAGGCACACAACAGCAACAACAACAAGGAATACCCTGTGTGTAGACAGTATTGTTTACATCTCCACAGCACATAACAACTGTAACCACTCTCATACACTGAAAGAAAAAAGGGTTTCATGTATGCCAGCACCATATGGACCCCCCAGTAGAAAACTGACCAGAGCTTTCCGGTTAAGATTGAGTTATTGTATTTACAGACTGCTGGCACAGCCAACGCAGCTTACAATGGAAAATACTATTTTTAAAAAAGATCCAAAAAGCGAAACGAAGAACAGCGGACTTTCTCACCCTGGAATAGTACACTTCAGGAGGCAACTGGATGAGTGTGTCCTCATCTGTCCTTCCTTCAGGCCTTTAAGCAATTTCAGGGGGAAGTATTGCTCCAGCTGTACTCTCTTAGGCCATTGGTGGTCTCTGAGAGCTCCTCATCCTTACACAAATTCTTGGAGGAGGCAAGGTGAGGTTAATTCCTTCTTCTGATTAAAACTATTCTCTCTTCTTAGATTTTAGTAGGTTAAACTATAACCTGATGATAAACAGAACCTATAGCTTATGCCAGCTAATTACCAGCCAGTAGATGTTGATAACTTTGGCTTGTTATTACCAACAGTCTGAAACATATTTGATCTTCTGGTTATCATGTATCAATATCAAGCTGTGCTTTGACACAAGGGATGAGATAATCTGAAGAAGGAAACCTGTGCCTGATTTTACTTCCTCTGGTATGCTAACATGATTAAATTCTTTATTCATCACTTTTTTGTTTTGTTTTGTTTTCTTTAGGTTGGATGAAAATATGAATGTATGTGTTGCTGATTTTGGGCTGTCGAAGAAAATCTATAGTGGAGACTATTACCGTCAGGGCTGTGCCTCTAAACTGCCAGTGAAGTGGCTTGCACTGGAAAGCCTGGCGGACAATCTCTATACAACACACAGTGATGTAGTGAGTGCTTTTTTTCTCTGAGTTTGGGATTAGGAAGTGGTTATAACATGTAAGAGGCACTGATGTGATACTTTGTGAGGAGGGACAGTAAGACTTTTGCCTAAGATGCCTTCTCAGACTGAAAGCGGCAAACATCAGTATAAGCATTAACAAGATCACATATTTAGGGACAGAAATCCAGTACACAAAAGGGAAAAGATAAAATTCAGTTTTATTCTGCAATTCAGGAACTACAAGTACATCCTAGTACAGTAACTTCTGCCTAGAAGGCTACCTTTGCAATAATTTCTCTACCACAACTGGGAATAACCACCAAGTGACATTGGCTCTTTTTTCCATAAAAAGGTCAGCAGGTTTTTAGATATTTGGTGGAGAGAGGCAAGAGCTAAACTGAAGCCTTGATTACCACCTTATCTTCAATGAATATAACTGGAGCTAATTGTGTTGACTTTGTCTTGTTTAGTTCCTCTGTCCTCATTTTCTTGTCTCTTTCTCATCTTCTCCTTGTGAATCTTTGTGTCCCAGCAGCTCTTCTCACAAGAAAACTAAAAAAGAAAGATAGATTACATGATTCTTCCTATTACTTTTGGTTGAGTTCTTTACATAAGATTCTTTATACATAACATTGTCCAAGTGATGATTGCTTCTTAAGATATATAAAAGAATCATTCGTTCATTCATTTTGATTACTAGCAATGAATCCTTGAAATGGAATAATCTACTGGAACCTGAAGCCATCTGGGACAAAGATTCTTTGCCCCTTTCTCATGTGCATCACATGTCCCCTTTCTCTTGTACTTCCTTCCTATTTTTGCCAACTCTGCACATCTCTTTAAGCTCAGGCTAATTTCAGCTTGTTGGCATCAGCATCTTTGAGCAGCAAGGCATTGCCCTTGAGGTACTACCAATCTCTTTTTATATCTACAGCAAGCACAAGGACAATATTTCACAAAGATCTAGAGAGTAATTGCCTCTCTCCTGCCATATCAGTTTTTGTGCTAATCCAGTAGAATCTTCAAATTTGTAAGACATTTCAAATTTTGAAGCCACCTTAAGTCCCCAGATAAAGATGGTGGTGGAGTGATGGTGGTGCTGGGAAGAGATTTGGAAATAACAAGTCCAATGAATTGAGATTCTGTATCTCTGGGAAAGAAAACAACTGTGGGTCCCGTGGTGATAGGTGATCTGGGAGCAATGCCAAATGGCATGACAAAATTTCTGAATGAAATTCCCATAAATAAGATCACAATAGCAGAATTATAAAAAGTGCCACTGTTTGGAACATGCCACATTATCAATGATACCTCACTGATTCCTAGATTCGTGGATAGAATCCAAGTCACTCCTGGTCTAAAACTCAAACCAGTACCACCTAGTGGAATGTGAAACCACCACCACCAACAATAAACAGGGATAAACAGAGAAGTAATAGGTGATTGTTTCTACTGCACATACATAAGCCTATTACAGTAGTGCATTGGAATTAGGGGATTATGCCAAAGGTACATTGTTTGTAGGAAATGACTATTTTAATGTGAAAGAGTTGAACACATTATAATACAAGTAATAGCTTTCTGACATGGTCTGATTACTCATAGATACAACTGATTGATTTGTTTCATGATAGTAGAAAATGAGAACATATTGAGAGACAGCAGATAATAGTAGGTAGAGTTATGGACTTAGAATGGGTAGGCTTCTTCAGCCATATAGCTCATTGTCTGGTTTTGGACAAGCCGCTATCTATAGCATGATCTATTTCATTGCAGCCAGTATGGTATAGTGGTTTGAGCACTGGACTTTGACTCTGGAGACCAGGGTTCAAATCCTCACTTGGACGTGGAAACCCACTAAGTGACATTGAGCAGGTCACCCTCTCTCAGCCTCAGAGGAAGCCAAAGGCAAACCCCCTCTGAACAAATCTTGCCAAGAAAATCCCACAATAGATTCACCTTAGGATCGCCTTAAGTCAAAAACTACTTGAAGGCACACAACAACAGCAACAACAACAAGAACAATCCCATTTCATATGTATGGTACCCTGAACTCCATGAGGTAACAGTGGGATATAAATGTAAAAATACAATAGCATCAAAGGTCTTTGCAAGAATCTTGTTTTGTTTCATTTTAGTGTGATTTTTACTCTGAAAAGAAGATGATTGCTCCCTCTAGTGTAATATTATGGTAGCTCTAGGTCAAAAGCTGTGTGTCTCCATGAGCACATTTAACTGTTGAAACCAGATCTAATCTGAGCAGTCCCCATCCCGCCACTTTAGGTCTATTACAATGGTAATTGGTTTATGCAAATAAAGAATTAAGCCATATCAAACCACTTGTAATTTTATTTAGGATTATTTGCCTCAGGAGGAGAGAAAGCAAAGTACAAACTAATTCAAATGAATGAAAACACAATTCTCTGTACATAGCAAATAAGACATGCTTGAGTTAACTCCATTCACCACCCAGGCAAGACAAGGGTGATGGGATCAAAAGCTCTTCATTTGTAGTTTTAGACCTTTAGTTCCTCTCATAGTTTTTTCCCTTGAAGTCTGTGGAATGTTCAGGTTGACCTCCACTGGAAAAGGAAATATGGGAATAATCTACATTTGACTAGATTAAAAGTGCAGGTGAACAAAAGAGCATCAATATTGTAAGAACACTCATAATCAAATGTATGCCGAACCCTCCCTCTGTCTTCAGCTTTTGGAGGTGGGGAGGGACTTGCTTCATTTCTTCATGACACATTTAACAGCTTACTCTTTTTCACAGAATGCAAATTTTGCAGTTAAACCAACGGAGTTAGAATCTTCCCCTCTGTTCAGCAGTGATGGCTGAATCCTGATTGCATCAGGAAATCAAGGCAGTTGGAATCCAGTTACACTCATTCAGAATGATGCCTAACACAACTTCTGGACAAAATGTAGCTTTTTTAGAGTTTAGTTGAATGGACTATGGATTGTTGTGAACTAGTTGGTCATTGGATACATGTGAGAATACATAACAGTTAGTGGTGTTTCATTGTACATGGTATTTATAGTTATTACACAGTTGCATGTTGAGAGTCAGTTCTGATGATCAAGGCTCTAGTTAACAGGGGATCCCTCCTATGGGTCCAGCGTATGTCCAATAAAAACCTGGCAAATGCTAGGAGCAGTTTCTATTACACATAGTAGTAAAACTCTTTGGCAGATAATGTCAGGTTGTTCTCAGTAGCCATAATGAAAGCCTAGACTGTTATATCTCAGATAATGTCTGGGAAGATCATTTTTATTCCATTTTTAATTACTCTTACACATCTAAATTTAAAACACGTCCTTCTTTACCTCTGGATGTCCCAGAATGGCTTAATGTGAATGTGAATACAGCTGAGGAACTATTAGATCAGCTTAAATCTGGCAAGGACACTGAATTTGATGTTATTCTCTAAGAGCTGCTGAAATAGTAACACAAGTTGATGGTTGCCTGTGTTGGTGGTTGCTTATGTTGGCTCTTCTTTTTTCCTCAATTCACAAATTTGGTACAATCCCTGCAACCTCGTTAAAGGCTTTTGTTATTCCTATTTACAAGAAGGGTCTTAAACGTACTCCTCATAATTACCAACCCATTAGCCTGTTACCTATCATCAGGAAGGTATATGCCAGTTATCTAGGACTTAAATTAAAAGTATGGGTCAATGATAATAACATTTTCTGGGGGAAGATAAGATTGGTTTCAAAGTGGACTGCTCCACTGTTGACCATTGCCTGGTTCTGGCCCATCTTGTGCTTAAACACATTGTATCAAATGGAGGCAAACTTTTTTACTGCATTTATTGATCTAAATCAGTGTTTGATTCAATTCCTTGTGACCATCTCTGGGGCAAATTGGAACAGAACTTCACTGACAGGTGACTTTTATTCTTAATTCAGTTTCTGTGCTATAACACATCTGTACAGGTTCACTGTACTACCTGAGGGCATCTTTTACAAACAATTGCCTCCACCTGAGGTGTAAGACAGGGATGCGTTCTTGCCCCCACTTTATTCAATTTATATTTGGCAGACCTTTCCCGGACCTTGGCACTTTTACCATCTCATCCACCAAAGACTGACTCAATAAAAGGTTTCATCCTTCTTTACGCTGATGTTGCAGTACTGACTTCCCAGACTCATTTCAGTCTTAGGAGACTATCGAGGGGTTCAGTGATTACTGCACCAGTAATATCTTAATAATTAACTACTCAAAAGCAAATGTTTTGGTTTTTGCCAGAGGAGGACCAGATCCTCATAGTCTGTAGGGAGCAATAAAATTGAATAGGTTGACTGTTATAAATATCTGGGAATATGATTTTATAAAGCTATATTTTAGAGGGTCCAGGAAAAAAAAATTAAATCCAGAGCAGAATAAAATGTGGGAGCATTAACCTGCTTCTTTTTGACTAGAAATGGAAATTTTCTTCCAGCAGCTATTCAGCTTTTTAAAGTTGCAGTTGTCCCTCAGGTACTTTTTGGGGCCTCAATTTGGTTTCCTGTCTCTAAGAGTTCCCTTGAAGGAATCTAATGTCTTTTTCTGTGGCTAATATAGGGTGTCTCCAAGTGTGTTGCCGGATATGTCCTTTAGCTAGAGTCTAGCTTAAATTCTTTAAAATGTCTGGCATGGGCTTATTCTATTCATTTTTGACTTTGCTGCTGCTTTACACTTAATCCCATCTCCTTGGTGTTCGAGACAACATCAGACTCCTTCAAATTGCCCTCAATGAAGGCAGTGGCATGTAAAATTACCTTGGTAGGGTTATCCCCCTCGTATCCATAGATTTAGAGGGGGCCAAATCAACTGTCAAGAAGAGACTAATGGACATTGATTATCAAGAGTTACAAGGAGCTGCACTGGGGACCTTACTTCCCTCTATTACTGGGTTTATTGTGCCCTCCTTCCAAGGATGGGATGTCTTACCTTGGCTGGTAAGACATTTTCCATGGCAAGATTTAATGTCCTTCTCTTTAACCTTTTAACTGACAAGTCTAATAAAACTCCACTGCATGAGAGATGCTGCCCCTGTGATAATCATGAAATTGAAACCATATCATGTGAATTTTTCTGCTGCAGTTTTTATCAGGGGGCCTCGGAAGATCTGCTATACCCCATCAATTCAGCATTTCCTTAGGTGCTCCTTCCAGTCTCTTGTGGTTATCTTGCTCCGGGGCTCTGACAAATTGCTTAATCAGCAAGTGGCTAAATTTTTTAATCTGTTCTAACCAGACTGTGTTGGTCTATGTAATATTACTATGTTTACTTATTACAATAGAATTTATATGTTTAATGTCAAGGCCCTAATTTACTGTTTTAAAATATATTTAGTATGCTACTTCAATGGTCTGTTGAGTATAACATTGCTATTGTTGATAATGTTGTTGTACGTCCAATAGATTAGAAAACGGGAGGGCAGCTTATAGTTTGTATACAACCTCTTGTCTGGTTTTGTAGGCAGCAGTGCTTCGTCTGCTGCTAAATTTTGGTGGCTCAGCAGGAAAAGAAAAGCTCAAATTGCCCTTAAAACAAGGTGTGCAGGTAGTGCACACTTCTTTGTTCTTAGCTGATTAGTGCTCCCAGAAACCCCTTGGAGGTGCTGATCAGGTGACGGGAAAGGCAAATACCCTTTTCTGCTTTGGCTTAAAAGAATGGAGCAGGAAGGGGGAGGAGGAGTCACAAAGGTTCTAGTAAGAGGCTAGAACTGAATCTCCTACAAGCCAATAAATAAAAAGCTAAAGAATCTCTTCTGAATGGAAAGAAGACAGTGAGTAATTATAAATATTTATATCGGAAGGAATGGGGCATAAATCAGAGTGGTTTAATTGGACTTTAAACAGAGAGAAAGATAAACTTTACTTTTACTTTTGCTGCGGACAAAGCTGGTTGACATCCAAAAGTTTCAGAACGTTAAACTAAAGTAATAAATTGTGAATTTAGCCAGTGGAATGTCTTGGGGAGGAACAAAATTGACTAATTGAAGCTTAATTGAAGTTTGGACTTGGAAAAAGGAAAATAAATTGTACTTTTATTTCGGCAGCCGATTTGCAGCTCAGCAAGTTGGCTGATGTCCAAAGCACAAAAGACTCACAAAATAAAATCTAAACAGCCTGTTGTAGCGGCTTGAAAATGCCCAGCAGATAAGAGTCATCAACATCCATAAGATAAGATTCATCAACAATTAATCAAAGTAACATCAGCTGATAGTTTAATGTCCAACAATAAAAAAGAAGAAATGGAAAATAAAAGCAAATCTAGTCCCACTGAAGGATCAGAAATGGCAGTGAGAGCTAAAATTCCAGGCACACAGCCAGAAGAGAAAGAGAATGGAGCAGGAAATGGAGATATGAAAAAATGGTTCTTATAGGCTTTAAGTCAGAATAATGAAGTTCTTACAGCTATAATAACTACTAAAATTATGAAGGAGATGAATGAATCTATGCAGGATGTAACAAAAGAAATTAACTGGATAAGGAAGTTGATACCCTGGAAGAAAAGCAAAACTTGAAACAAAAGGCAATATTGGAACATACAGCGAGATTGGACCAGCAGGAATGGCGAATTATTGACCTACAAGGCAGAAATCAAAGGAATAATATTTGTATTCGTGGATTTCCCAAGATTCCAAATGAAACTATGAAAAGTTTGAAGGAGGAAGTCCTGAAATGTTTACAAAGTATTGTTCCTCAGATCACCTGGGATGAACTGGAAGGGGGGGCATATTCAACAACAGTAAAGAGAAGCCTGATCCCCAGAGATGTAATCATGAGAGTGACAAGTTTTAATAAAAAGGATATTTTGATGAAAGCAGTTAGAAGATTTTTGGATGATTGAAATATGGTGATACTACGATTGAAATCTTCAATGATTTTTCTCGGAAACAATTGAGTGGAGAAGAGGAATGAAACCCCATACCATAATTTTGCAGCAAGCTGGAATAAAATACAGTTAGGGGTGCCCTATTTTTTTGATATTTCAGAAGGCAGGCAAACAACACAAGATATATTCCCTTGAGCAGGGAATAGAGCTTCTGAAAGATCTGAAATTGATGCAGCAAGAAGAAAAGACAATGCAAGAGCAGCTGGAGGACCTATGGAGATTGGCATGGCTGGAGGATAGAGAGAATGAAAAGAATAATAATATTGATAAGAAATATATATACACACACACACACACACACACACACATACATACATACATATATATGGAAAGAAAAATAATAATAACAATAATGGAGGAAAAAAATAAAAAGCGATATTAGAATGGATATGTACAATAACCAAGTGGGAAGAGGAACCAGCTTTTGTGCCGGGGAAGGGTGGCTATCTCTTGTCTCCCCTGCCCCCCACTGGAGGGCTTGTTAAAGCCATGAGTGAGGTTCGAGAATCAATACCTTGGGAAGGAAGAAGGCAAATTGTATATGTGGGTATGGGGAGGTGTAAGGAGGGTGGAAGGGGGGGAGAGGAGTGGGGAGGGGAGCGGGGAAGGGAAGAAATGGGTGCACTACACAAAAAAGCCAAATAAGAAGATCAGGGGAAAGATTTTGGAAATATGTAATATGGCTAATAAATTGAAGATAACAACATTAAATGTTAAAAGATATGGCATCTGTGATTAAAAAGGAAGAGAATAGAGTCACTGTTGAAAAAAGATATAGCGGATATAATTTTTTTTACAAGAAACACATCAAATATGAGAACGGACAAATGAACTCAAATTGAATTGGGCTGTTACTTATGAAAAAGCATTTAGTACCTCCAAGGCGAGAGGAGTAGCAACTATAATATCTAGAAGATGTAATTTCAATGTGTTAAAGAGTTTAAAAAGATGAAGAAGGTAGATGTGTAATTATACAAGGGGAATGGAAGGAGAAATGTATGTATTGGTTAATGTATATGCTCCAAACCAGAAACAAAAAGAATTTTATGAAAAGATATTTAAGGAGTTGGAGGATATACAGGAAGACCTGATAATTGTGGCAGGAGATTTGAATATGGTTATGGACAAGTGCAAAGATAAATCTGACCCAGCAATAAGGGATAGATTGAATAATATTACATCCTTGAATAAAATGATGAATAGAAATGTGTTAAAAGATGTTTGGAGGTTGATAAAGGGGGATGAAAAGAGGTATACTTATTACTCATCAGTACATAAAAATTATTCTAGAACAGATTTTATTTTTGTTTCAAAGAATATAGTGGCAAGGTTATTAAATATAGAAATAGGAGTGATAAAAGTCACGGACCATGCTTTGGTAAATATGGAAATGGTACTTAAGAAGGAATATAGAGAAGCGAAAAGATGGAGGTTAGACACCAGAATACTTAATTACAAGGATATAGTGAATAAGACTGAGAAGAAATGGCAAGAGATATGAGATATTAATAATATGGAAGTTTCTCAAGTGGTGTTATGGGACACTATGAAAGTGGTGGCAAGAGGGATTTGTATCAACGAATTATATAATTTAAAAAAAATGACAGAGAGAAAAAATTAAAATTAGAAATGGAGATAAAAAAGGTAGAGAATGAATATATAATAGATATAAGTAAACAAATTTATATAAAACTACAAGCAAAAAGGATTGAATTGGAGAAAATAGAAACTGATGAGGTTCAGAGGAATTTGATATATTTGAGGACGGATTTTTTGAATATATAATAAAATTTCTAAAATGTTGGCCAGATCTGCACAGTCTAAAAAGGTAAGAAATATGATTGTGGTAGTTAAAGAAAAAACAAGTAAGTTATATAGGATAATGAAAGATAAAAATATTTGAAGAATATTATCAAGAATTATATTTACCAGGGAAAAAGTCAGTGGAAAATATTGAGGAATATATTGAAAAAAATTGGAAAATAAAAATAACAGGGGAGGATAAGGGATTGATGGAACAACTGGTTTCGGAAAAAGGAATAGAAGAAGTTATAGATAATTTAAAAGGACGGAAATCACCAGGAATGGATGGGTTGGGACCAGAATATTATAAAACATTTAAAAAGAACTTAATACCTAAATTAAGAGTATTATATAATAAAATAATAAATGGAGATAGGATCCCACCTCATGGGGAAAAGTCTTTAATAATATTATTGAACCAGATAAAGATTTGACAGATCCAGGATCATATAGACCAGTGGTTCTCAACCTGTGGGTCCCCAGATGTTCGTGACTTCAGCTCCCAGAAGCCCTGAGCATTGACCATAGTGGCTAGGGCTTCTGGGAGCTGAAGTCCATGAACATCTGGGGCCCCCAGGTTGAGAACCACTGATATAGACCTATATCATTAATAAATCAAGATGCTAAGATACTGACAGCAATAATGGCAGAAAGGATGAATAAGTTTATTTATAAATATTTGCAAAAAGATCAATGTAGTTTTGTACAAGGAAGGCAGATGTCAAATTTAATTGGTAGAGTATTGAATAAAATGAATATAATTGAGAGGAACAAACAAAAAGCAGGAATAATGGCACTGGATATATACAAGGCCTTTGACTGTGTGGAATGGCCAGCATTAAAAATAACGTTAAAAACATTGGGATTGGGTGAAAAATTTAGAGGGTTGATAAACCAGTTATATTCATATAATAAAGCAGTAGTAATGGTGAATGATGGATTAACAAAAGAAATTCAAATATCTAGAGGTACAAGACAAGGTTGTCCTCTATCTCTGATTTTATTTGCAATTGTTATTGAAATTTTGGCAAATGTTATCAGAAATAATGAAAATTTGGAAGGAACTGGGTTTAAGGAAAAAAACAAAGTAAGTTTGTTTCATGATGATATCTTGCTGACAATTAAAGATCTGATAAAGAAAATGGATAGAGTAAATGAACATTTAAAAGAATTTGGGGAAATGACAGGGTTACAAATAAATTGGGCTAAATCGGAGTTAATGTTGTTTAATTACACTAAGATGGAAGAGCAAGATTTTTTTAAAGGAAAGAAAAATAGATATAAAATTAAAGGAAACAATCAAATATATAGGAATAAACATCACAAAAAATCTAAAAAGATTAGAGGAAAGAAATTATAATAAATTAAGACAAGAATTGAAACAAAAATTAGAGGAATGTAAAAATATTAAGTTATCATGATTTGGAAGAATTGCATTAGTAAACATGAAAATATTACCTAAGATTAATTTTTCATTTAGGATGCTACCAATAAAAATATCAATAGAATTGAAAAATTGGCAATTACTAGTGAATAATTTTTGTAATGGGAATAAGAAAGCAAGGATCAATAAGAAATTTTGGTACAAACCACAAAAAGAAAGTGGATTGGGCCTCCCAAATTTAAAATGATATTATAATGCAAATCAATTGATATATATTATAGATGGAGTCTTGGAAAGGGGGATTTAGAATGATTAGAGATGGAAACAACAGAAATTGAGAGGAGATTAGAGAATATCTTTTTTTGGAACTTTGGTAAGAGAAATAGGAAAAATAGAAAATCCCTTTTTGAAGAATATATTAGAAATTTGGAAGAAAAATAAGGAAAAATTTTTGCTGGCTATTTCACCATTAACCCAAGTAGTGATGATGGAAAAATTTCCAAAGAATTGAGGGATGAATTAGAGAAGGAATTAAAGAAGCAGAGAATATATAAGTTAAACAATTGGATGAATATAATGACGAATAAAGATAAAATAAAAGAGAGATTGCAGGGTACCAAGATGTCATGGTTTATTTATATTCAGTTAGAGCAGTGGACAAGGAATTGGAAAAGTAATAATAAAAATATTGGAGAATACACTAGATTTGAACAAATGATTAAGCAAAGAAATGGAATGGAGGAAAATGAACTATTGAAGGGTACCACAGGTAAAATATATAAAATATTGTCAATATATGAAGATGAATATCTTAGAAAAATATGAGAGGAAGAACTAGCACAAAAAATAGATACTCAAGAATGGGGAAAGATTTGGAATCAGTGTCATGTAAGAAATTTATCTGTAAGGTCTGGAGATGGTACCTAATACCAGTAAGGTATATGGATAAGAAACACTCATTTATGTTGAAGGGGTTGCTAAGAGACTGGCACATATGTTCATATGTGGTGGAATTGTGAAGGTGTACAGAAATTTTGGCAAATTGTGTTTAAAGAGATAAAAGAGGTAGCAAGAATTGACTTACAAATATGTCCGAGTATAGCATTATTATCTACATTTGATAAGGTTAATTGAACCCAGGCAATGAAGGATTTAATTACAAATTTTTTAACTGCAGCAAGATTAATTATATCAAAAAAATGGGAATGCAAGATTTTCAAATAAGGTTGGAAAAGGTGGGAAAATAGCGATTAATGATAAGCTAAGGCCTTTTGCACCAGGTTTTTAAAATGGGCAAGCGATCTCCACGGAGGTCTTCACAACAAGGGTGGCGGGGACGGACTACTTTTTGATTTCCATATCAGTCCGGTTCGCACACCTTTGGTCGTGCAGCTGTTTTTTAAAAACCACTTCTTCTTCGTGTCTCTGTGCCTCACACACTAGGAGCTTTCGCGCATGCGTGGTACCGTTTGGAAAATTCGAAGTTTAGAGCTTGGGGGAACCCCCCCCCATGTCATAAGATGAGCCCCCGGAAAGGTCTCCCTTTTTTTTTTGCCATCCGATGGAGGTTTGAGTTTGTGGTTTTTCTTGGCATTCCTTTGAAGTCTTTCGGGTTTTTTTATTTGGATGGTATTTCGGACTTCGTCTTAGCCTTTCAGACGGGTTTTTTTGGGATTTTGGTGTTTACTCCCGTTTTCGGCACTTTAATTCGTTGCCCTCCCCCGCCGTCTTCGTCTCCCCCTTCGTTTCCCTTTCCACCTACCTAGACTTTATGTCGGCTTCCTTTAAGCCTTGCATAGAGTGTGGTCGCAAGGTCGCTTTATCAGGGGGCACAGCCGGTGTCTCTTGTGTTTGGGCAACCAAAAAAAGGCCTGCCCAACTGCAAGACTTTACCTCATAGACTTTGAGGAATCGTCTGGCCCGTCTCAAGTCCCATTGCGGGGAACACTCGTCGGCACAGTACTCAGCCCCATCAGCCTCGAAGATGTCTAAGTCCACCCCCGAGCACCTGCGACCACTCACCCCCGGGATCATGGCTGCCAACCACAGCAACGGTACGGGGCTGGTACCGTCACATAGGGCTCTGTCATAGCCCTGCCAAAGATCCCCAAGACCCATCAGCCTCAGCTTTGAGGGAGGCCCCTACGGGCTCGCAGGGTGCTAAGCCGTCCAAGACGCTGACCGCGGTCAACGCAAGCGGTCTGCCTCTTCAGAGCCAACTCAGGAGGGGAAAAGAAAAAAAAAGAGGAAGGAGAACGGATTCCAGCTAGACTGGCTCTTCCTTTTTTCCCTCCTCCATCAACCCCAAAGAGGATCCGACTCAATTTCCATAATCCTAAAAGGGGAATAAACCCCTGGAGGTTTCTAAACCCGAAGAAACCGAAGCTCGGCAGTGCACCCGACCCGCCTGTTTACAAGCCGGGGTCCCTCCACCCGGATGCCCCCCCAGCCCCCCCCAAGCCCCAGGTTGGCCACTGAAGGTCCTTGGGAGAAGCCCCTCTCCAATGGAACAGGGTCAGACAGCCTTCCCCACACCCCCGGGGAAACCTATCTTGGACGGTCTCGACCCTCCCATGACTCGCCGTTTTCCCCCGCCTTTACGCTGTGAGGTATGGACAGGAACATACTGGGGGGAACCCTTTTTTACCGCCCCTATTCATGCCTAAGGGATTGGTAATCCAGGAGGCAGTGGTCGCCCCCGCGCTCCTGCTCCCGTCTCGCGGAGCCTATTCTTCAGGCATGAGCGCCTCCCCTCGGACCTTCACCCGGATCGCCCCCACCGCCACCCCGTAGCACATCCCTCATTATGGGCGGGTTTCTCCATCCCCAAAGATCATTTCCACAGTCGCCCGCCAACCTGGGAGATTTTCCGGCGCCCCCCTCGACCACGCGTTACGGTCACCCGGCAACCCAACCAGGTGCCAACATTTAACAACCTAGGAGGGTCACCCATCCCAAGCGAGGTTTGATGCCTCGTCAAAGGCCTACCACCACTGCTACCCCTGCGGTCACCTTGTCAGTGCCGTTTCACTGCCCGTCGGCGGAGAGATCCCCGGGACAGATCTTCCTCGGCATCCTCCCAGGACTACGAGTCACTCAACCCAAAAGTCGACCCGGACTACGAATCTCCCCCCTTTGGCCTTCAAGACCCAGCACCGAGTCGGCACCGGAGGATGTCAAGCAATTCTCGGACTTCCTCCTTGGGAGACGTTTTGGGTTGAAGGTCGGGGAGGGCCCCCACGGGCGGGACCCGGTTTCATTACGTGGATACCCTACCATTGACAGCCCCACACCATTCCTGCCTGCTCTGATGGAGGCCCTAAATACCATGGGCCCAGCCGGTTTCCAACTGGACCCAAAGAAAGACGCCGAGTTCCTCTTCATATCCGCTGCTAACTCTGTGGTTTTTGAACTGCCCAGCCCAAGGGAGGGACCAGGGCACAACGACTCCGCCCGCAAAAGGACGCCGGCTTGACACTTTTGGAAGGAGGTTTTTTGGCCCCCTCCCTTATAGCCGGGGCTAAACCCAGGCCTGCCTGGCAGCTTACCTCGGAGCCTACTAAGGTTTCACCCTTCTTTCCACCGTCCCAGAAAGGGGGAGGAAATTTTTTTCCCCGGGGTGGTTGCACTCCCAATAGCAGATCATCTCCTCTCGAATTTGTAGGGGCCGCTCATGTCATGGGGGTCCAGCCTTGCGCCGTTAGCATGGCTACGTTGTGGGCCGAGGAGGACCCCAAAAAAAAATAGAAAACTCCCCTTTACGGCAAGAAGCCATAACATTGTAAGGCTTACTAAAAGCCAAAAGATGGGGATCCGTCATGCAGCCCCGCAGCTTTGGGTTTCTCGGCCAGCCTGGTGCAGGTCCTCCTTGTCCAGCTTCCGCCCGCCCTCCATGATGACCTCCTCAAAGCCAACAACCTCTTCGAAGAAGTCCTCATCTGGGACCAAGTCCCGTTTTTGATGTGTTGCGCAGGCGCTTCCACAGCCAACCTTCCATCTGCCAGCAGCCCTAAAAGATCGTCCCAGCCGGGCCAAAACACCACCCTCGTAAATCACCACCTTTGGGCCCCATATCCCTTTGGTTACACCATCAGTTCTCAAATATTCCACTGCGAGGATTTTCATTCCACCCTGGCCAGCCCGCCATTGCTGGAGGGATCCAGCCCCCCTGCAAAGGGGCGATCAAGCAGGTTCCACCCCCGGAGACCACCAGCTTTTTCCAGCACGGACTGAAGTCGGATGGAACCCGCAACCCATCCTGGACCTCAGAGGGGTAACGAAACATCCGCCTCAGGAAGTTCAAGATGGTCACGCGTCGCGACCTTCCTTTTCCCTTTGCGTGGGGGGTGGGTTCCCTCCCCTCATTGCAGCACTTTCACATCTCCATGTCTGCAGCACAGGAGGATCTTCAGTTTGCGATTGATGGACCGTTACCAATACAGGGGCAGCCGTTTGCCCCGTCCACCGCTTCCAGGGCTTCACGAGGCATGGCCCCGGGGATCCTACCAGGACGAAGGGCGCCCCCGTCTTCCCTTACCTCAATGATTGGCTGTTGGTGGTCCTGCAAAAACAAGCTCTATACGGACATACACAGGACTGTTTCTCCTGACCCATCTTGGCCTCCAGGTCAACCCAAAAAAGTCACACTTCGAGCCAGTGAGAGTGCTTGACTTCATCGGAGCGACCCTGGACTCGGTTTTGCCAAGGTTACCTGCCCCTAGAGCAAGCTCGTACCCTTCGCTGGGCTGCGCTGCCACCTTCATGACCCAATACTTCGGCGAGGAGGATCCAACAGCCCTTGGGAAGGCCTCCACCATGGCAGCACCTACCTCTCCCACTCGGGCGCGCCCACTCCAGCACCCTGGTTTTCCAAACTTTCAATCTTCTAGGGATGACCAGAGGCTGCAACTCCGAATTCCACCACAGGTACGCCACTCCCTGCTATGGTGGTTCTTCACCGCCACCTCCTGTTGGGGATGCGTTCCGACAGCCAACCCCTCACTCACTCTACGACAATGCCTCCCTATTCGGATGGGAAGCGATTGCAACGACCTCAGAGTCCAGGGCTGCTGGATGGGGACAGACTAGCTACACATCAGTGCCCTCGAGCTGCTCGCCATCTGGAAAGCTCTGAGGGGATTTTAAATTGCTTGCTGGGGGGCACAGTCCTCATCCTAATGGAAACACCACGGGCCCTCTGTTACATCAAAACAGGGAGGGATCATTCCACCACACTTCTCACCATCGCTCTCCAACTCTGGGAATGGGTGGTCGCTTCAGGTCCCCCCGATTGCCGTGCACCTGGCTGGTCAGGGGGAAAACCACAGCAGACGCTCTCAGCAGGGCACCTCCTCCCACCACGAGAGTCCCTGTCAGACGAGGCGTTTCCCGATGATATGCGACCGCTGGGGGAACCCCATGATCGACCTCTTCGCCACCTCATCGAACGTGAAATGTCGCCGGTACTGCCGAGCCGGCTGGGGACCGAGCTCTCGACGACGCTTTCCAGTTCGAGTGGACCACAGGCTACTCTCCCTTTTCCCCCTTCCCCCTTCTGGGCCGCGTGGTCACCAAAAATCTGTCGGACCCGGGGGGATGTCATCCTTGAGCCCCGTAGGCTAGGCAACACTGGTTCAGGCCCCATTGAGGCCACTTGGGGGGCATTCTCAGGCTCCCAAAAATGTCCAACTGCTGTCTCACTCAGAGGTCCTTCTCCACCCCGACCTGCCGCTCCGGGGCTCCATGCCTGGTGGATAGCGCCCTAGACGATCTGATCATCCAGGACGCTTAAACCCCGGCCAGGAAAAAATTGATCCACTGCAATTATGCCCACAAGTGGTGGAAGTTTGTAGCCTTTGCTGAGGTGCAAGGTGAGCCAGATTGCCCGTGGGTGGACCATGCTCCCTTCCTGCTCCACCTTTGACAGCAGGGACTCGCGTTTCCCTCTTTGAAAGGGCTACTTTGCTGCCATCGTGGCTTACCAACCTTGAGGCTCCCCAGCGGAGCGCTCTTCTGGGGCGTTTCCATGAAGCAATTCATGAAGGGTCTGCAACACCTTTCCCGCCGGACGCCGCCGCACCGCCCCGGTGCTGTTCCGGACTGTCCGCAGTCATGCCCCCCGAGCCTATGGCCACTGTGGATACAGGCTCCTACGATCAAGACGGCCTTCCTGGTAGCTGTCACCTCAATCAGACGGGCCAGGGAGCTACAGCGCTGAGGGCCACAGCCTTTCCTGGTTTTTCCCTAGGGACAAGTTAGCCTTCACCCCCACATTTCACCCCGCCCAAGGTGGTGTCACACTTCCACCTTAACCAGGACATAATTTTGCCAACCTTCTGCCCAAACCCGACACCGCCGCTGGGGGCTCCCTGCACCCCTATGTTTGTGGGCCCTGATTTCTACACTCACTGGATTCATTTCAGACAGACCCCCACCTGTTTGTGTGCTATGGTCAGCATCCCGAGGCCACAAGGTGTCCACCCAGAGGTTCTCCAAAAGGGTGGCCCAGATATCTCCCGGCTTATGAGCTGGCCAAACAGCCTCTGCCGACCATTCTACTAGAGCTGTGGGATCCCCAGCAGCCCCCCTGCAGGTGTGGATTTGCAAGAACTCTGTTGGGTGGCGACCGGTCCAGACCATCGACCTTCGTGTGACACTACCGATGGACTGCCGGTCCCGGAGAGATGCCCGGTTTGGACGAGCGGCGCTGGCCTCCAGCTCAGGGACCTGACCCAAGTCCTTTTGGGAAGCTACAAAATCTCCAGTGTGTGAGGCACAAGACCCCTAAGAAGAACAGGTTGCTTACCTGTAACTGTGGTTTTTGAGTGGGCATCTGTGCCCCCCATGCACCTACCCAGCCGTCCCCCTTTTTAGGTCCCTCATCGGTGGACTTTAGAACTGAAAGGGGGAAACCCTTGCTCAGCAGGCTGAGCATGCTCAGTAGAGGTATGGGGGGGGGGTTCCCCCCAAGCTACTAAGTTTTAGAATTTTCTAACGGACCCCATGCCAAAGCTCCTAGTGTGTGAGGGCACAAGACCACCGAAAACCCCAACAGGAAGCAACCTGTTCTTTTTAGACAGGGTTCTCACTTGGGGTCCCCAGGTTTTTGGACTTTAGCTCCAAAACCTAGCATTGACCATAGTGGCTGGGGCTTCTGGGAGCAAGTCCAGAAACATCTGGGGACCCACAGGTTGAGAACCACTGTTTTAGAGGTTTTTAAAAAACACAGAGCACGCAACCCATGCCGCTCCGTCACCGCGCTCCAGAGCAGATTTGCAGGCGCACACAAGTGCATGCCTGCAGATCTTCCGGGGGTGGGCTTTTGGCTGGCAAGCTTCTCCGGTTGGTGGAGAGCCTCCACCAATTGGAAGCCGCCGTTTTGGATGCCGGAGCAGCATGGAGCGACGAGCTCGCGCTGCTCCTCATCGCGACGGACTCACCCGGATGCTCAGGAAATCCGGTGAGTCCCGTTTTTGCACGGCTCCTTCCCCACATCTGGAAAGGTACTAACATGTCAAATTAAAGTCAAAAAAGGAATAATGAAAGGGAATGATTTTGAAGAAATGTGGAAGATATTTGTGGGAAAAGTCCTAATAAAACAGGGAAGTGTCACACCTCCAAAAGAAGAATTACAATTTTGGAAAATAGAGTAAGCTGAAAGATAATTGGCTCGGGGGATGAGTTTACACTTAGTGTTAGGGCTTACATTTAAGGTTTCATTTAAGGTTATATTTAAGGTTACATTTAAGGTTAGGGTTAGTATTAATATGTTTAGTAATAGGATCATATTTAGCGACAGCAATAGGTTAAATAAAGTTGAAAAGGATAGAGTTAAGAATGTAACAAAAATATATAAGTAATATGATATATTACACGTGGAATAAGTATATGATGATAAAGGATCTGGAAAGAAATAATAACGTAAGCTATTTCATTGTAATGTTTTCTTTTTCACTTTTATGGTAATCATGTGGTGTTATGGTTTGTTTGTTCTTTTATAATTAAAAAAAGAAAAAAAAGAATGGAGCAGAAAGAGCAGACTGTGAGCTACATGCAGTCCCCATAGGCTATTTTGAGGCTGCTGGTGCCCTCCAGCAGCCTCTTATTTTATTTAATTTCGGAAAAGTGGGGAAATGCTTCTTTACTCCCCTCAGGGAACCCTGTGGATATTTTGGACTACAGTTAACTATTAACTCCAATAAGCATGGCTAACAGGTGGGGGTGATGGGAGTTGTAGTCCAAGCAAGCACCAGGTTGCCTACCCCTTAAAAAATTGTTTGTATAAAGATAATATTAAAACCACAATCAGACTGGGGATGGATCCCCTGGTTTCTCAACTATGTTTTCAACAAACCAGTTTCCTATGTTCAGTTGAAATGGGCAAGTGTAATTTATTACAAAATGTGATTAGAAACTTTACATCTCCTTGCATCATATGCAAACCCAGAGAAATGGAATGAGAAAGTGCAAGCGTGAAGCTTACTGTCACTTGTTCCTGTTGCAATAAGCCATGGCTTATTCATTTGTGTCAACTGTTATACTATATAGAATCCCAAATAAGCTAAGGCCAGTAGAGTGTTTTATGAGATGTGAAACATTATAATTTTCCCTGATTGCAGCTCAGCGACAAACTCGCTATGTAGGTTTAAACTCACCAGTATGTTTTCAGTCTTATCCCCTCCCAGCCACAGCTTCAACATAGGGGATGAATTATATTGGCCCAATACATCTGTCACAAGGAGGAGGAAAGATCCATGTAATCAATGCTGAAATCTCCCTAAATCTATTCATATGCCCAGAATGTTTAGCAGTAAGTCATTCATTCATACAGACATTACTGCTTATAGTCAAAGTCCATCACATGCCAGAAATTAATAAATATATTAGATGAGAATAATTTAATTCCTCTTCTTGAAAGCAATTGCTTAATATATTTTTTCAATCCCCCACACCTTCTCATTTGTTTCAGTGGGCTTTTGGTGTGACTATGTGGGAGATTGTGACCCGTGGGCAAACTCCTTACGCAGGTATTGAGAATGCAGAAATTTATAACTACCTCATCAGTGGGAACAGACTGAAGCAACCCCCGGAGTGCCTGGAGGATGTGTAAGTAGCTTATTAGTCCATTTTGTAACCCAAATATAGGTGTATCTTCTTCAATGCAGGCTGCCGCAGGATAAGTGGAAGCAACACAAGAGCACAGCCATGTTTTCAGCCAGCTCAAATACATTTTGACAGTATTTAACAGAAGAAATTACCAAGGGACTCTCCCTATAAAAGAGTTCTTTCTTCATTGAGGATAGGGGTGATTTCGTCCAAATTCTTTTTCTTCCCTGTTTTTGGATTTTCTTCAGTGTGTCTTCCAGTAAGTGTTGCCAAATGCTTGGAAAATGTCTTTAACAAACAAGAAAGAAATTTAATATATTTAACTGCTGTCCTCCAGTGTGCAAACTGAATGTGCACTAGTTTGCAATAAGTCTTATGCCTGCTTACTTGGAAGCAAAAGTAGCAGTAAACGGGAGACAGAGCTCCATGTGGTGATTGATGATCACTTGTTTTATTTATATTTAAAAAACCCATTGCATCAGATATCCTTATGAACAGTCTTAGGGCCTTTCCACACTACATCACTTTCAACATCCTGTGGAATCCTTGGGTTTGCAATTTAGCAGGCGTTTAGAATTCTCAGCCAGGAATTTAGCAGAGGCATTTAGAATTCGCAGCCAGAGAATTCTCTGGATTCAGTAAACTACAACCCCAGAATTCCACAGGATGTTGAAAGTGGAATGACAGCACTATAACAGTGTAGTGCAGAAAGCCATTTAGAGTAACCGTTGGTGGGTTCTTTTCCCCTGACTGAGTCCATCTATAAATATCCAAGGGAATAGTCTCTAGTTCCATTTGCTCAGTGGTCCATTTCTTTTGAGAAATGCATTATATAACTCCAGAAATTTCTATGTAAAGGCATGTATATACAAGTTGCTTTGCAGAATAATATATGTTTTTAAATATTATAATTAATTTGGTGTTGCCATTCTTAATGTATTAAATAAAATTGTATTTGTATTTTTTAGTGTAGCTACTGAGGAATGTCATCTTTGATAGGGACTGAAAAGCATTAAATTGGCATTTTAAAAAATAAAAAAAGCAGGTGACCCTCAATCAGCATGTGGAGCTCTGTCTCCTGTTTACTTCTACTCCTCATAAATGCTCATTAGTTCTTTCCTTTGAACAACAATTACTTGGAAGCAACCAAGTTCTACTATATTCAGTGTGACTGAGTCCTAGGGAAGTGTATATAAAATTCAAGCCTTTATTACTTTATGTATATGGGTTTTTACACATCATCCTTGAATCATGGTCATAGTCATATTCTATTTATTTTTATATAGTGTTTTTTAGAAATAGATTTGTGCTCCGAACAGTTCACAGAATAGACAGTTTAAATACAATAACCATAAGTACATATATTACAAAAAGACATTCATAATTCAACAATCACCATTCATTTAAAACATCAAAAATTTAAATTAAATTAAAAATAAGAGTGACAGTACAAATGCAGTGAAATAGAAATCCTTTTAGCCACTGCCTTGGGGATTTTTCTGAAAACTCTCTCTCTCTCTCTCTCTCTGTGTGTGTGTGTGTGTGTGTGTGTGTATTCCTATATGAAATAAAATATAATAATTTAAAACAAGTGTTATGGTCTTTTCCCCAAACAATTTAGGACAGTGAGGTTTTTAGAAGATTATTAGAATTATGGGTTATTGTGGATTGGTCCCATTAACCCCCTCCTCAGTCCACTGGGTACACACTCTTTAATTTTGGTGGTGGGGTAGTGCCACTGGCAAAAACCCTGCATCTGTGGGGAGTGCACATGTTTTTTTTTAAGTAGTTCCAGAAGACCTGAAGGCATGTAATACAGCTTAAAAACAAAGTACAGACTCCATGCATGGCTTTTTTTTTAAAAAGTAGCTACCACTGTACCACTGCAGTTCGGAAGGTACTGTAGAAATTGTTGGGAGCTGTGTGTTACCCACATGTGTTCTCTAGCAATTCCCATATCCTCTGGGGAAAGCCATGACAACAGAAATTCAGTTTATCCAGGTGGTATAGCAGGACCTTCATCATCATAAAACAGTAGAGAAGGTATAGCATAATCAATGAATAAAAAATTGTCTGTGTTGAACAGATGTATGGAAAAAGTCAGCTAGCATTTATTGCCCAGACCTGTGCACCCTTCCTCAAAAATAAATGCCATTAGTTGGTTCAAATATTGTGGAGGTGATGGAGGGAATTACAATTTCAGTGCAATATGCATTACCAGGTAAATAATGTTCTTTAAAAGATTGAATTGGCATTCTGTCATTCAATAAAGACACTAGATAAGTTCCAGTAAGCCTGAGCACTCTGATACAGAAAAAGATCTTGTCAGAACCCTGAACAGAAAAAAATTATGTGTCCTATTTTCTGAAAACAGATTTTCAAAAAGAATCCTGTTTTATCATTAGACATTAGATGCTTGGCTGATAAGGGTGTCATCTGCATACTTTTAAAGTTTGTTACTTGGCTTCTTTTGCGGGGTTCCTTTGCAGTTTAACATTTTACAGCAGCTTTGCATATGGTTGAGAACATGATGGCTTTTGGCATACAAACTGTAGCCACTGTCCCAGGTATCTGAGAAGGCAGCATATGGAAGCAGGATTAATGGCAGGAAATCCATAATAATCGGAATTGATATATCCAGTGGAATAGAGCTCTGTTTTGCAAGAGCTCTGGGAAGCTCTTGTACTGGGGCTTACTCAAATGTAGACATGCATAGAACTGAGCTCTGGTTAGCCTCTTGGGAAGCTGTTGTGCTGGAACTTACTTCTTAGTAAGTTTCTATAGAATTTGCTGTGTATGGTTGATCTCCATCCCATTGTACTGTTAAGATAGGGGCTCTGAAACCTAAATAATAGCTTCTGGGTGACTTTATACATTTTACCCCCACAAATGAAGGAATGTAGAGTACAGACTACAACACTGCTGAGAAGCAGTGAGAAGTTGCAGTTCTTTGATCACAGTACCAGATTCAAGATTAACTTTGTTTTTAAAAAGAGTCAATCAAATATACACAGCCTTATGTAATGGATTTTTGGAAACAACAAAAAGATAGTAAAGACATTTAGTCAGTGATATAGTTTATGGTGACATTTACACTGTAGGAAACCATTTCGATTTTCCTTAGACTAGAGCATTGTGATTTTTAATTGCGCTGTAGTGTACAATGAGGGGCTTACTTAATGGTTGGGTGGCTGCTCCAAAGCTGTTTTCCTCAGTGCTTTTTACTCTGTTTGCCCTGCAGCTATGATCTCATGTGCCGATGTTGGCATTCAGAACCCAAGCTACGCCCTAACTTTGCAGCACTAAAATTGCAACTTGAAATGATTTTGGCAAGACTTTCTTTGCTCTCGACCAGCCAGGATCCTCTCTATGTCAACATTGGGAAACCACAAGAAGCTTGTAGAAATGACCCCACAGTGAATTGTCCCTTTGGAACCTTGGACAGTGAAGCAAACATTGCGGGAGCAGCTGCTGCTGTGACCAGTGACTATCGTTACATCATGAGCCCCATGTGCCTTGGGAATGATACTGAAAGTGAAAGACATCTAGATGCATTGGAGGGAGAAGCCAGGAGCCTTCTTTATGATTTGGAGATGGGACCAAAACAGTGTTAGCCTGCAAGAAAAAGTGACTCATCATTCTCCTCCAGTGAGACATATGTATCTTTATCATCATATGGTACTGCTTTACAGAGACAGTTGTAGGCTGTTTTTAACCAGCATTGGTAGCTGTAATGCAAGCTACTTCTGTAGCTTCCTTCAGCTGTTTGGGTCGCTGTAGCTGACAGCTCAAAATGACCACAAATCCTAATCACCTCTTGGCCTTCTAAGAGTAACTTCCTACAGCAGTCAGTGAAGTCCAGTGGGAGTGGCCTCAGCCTGTTCCAGCTAGTAAATAGTTTGTTGACAGAATTCTCACTGAGTACTAAGGGTCAAGTAGGGTGGTATACAGCACTCTTTATTTTGTAATATTTTTCCAGATCTGGGCAAGCAAATTTGGGACCAGCGTATGGGGAGGGGTATTATCTACTGGATTTTCGTGTTGATTTATATCCGCTTTCAGGGCATGAGAAAAGAGTGGATCTAATTTAACAGTTCTGTCTAGACCTTCTTGTCTACCTCAGTGGTTCTCAAACTGGGATCTGCATGGCTGCTTCTACATGATGAAGAAATGTTGCACTTTTCCTCAGCGTGGTGTTTGTTTGCCAGATGTTAACACTCCTAAAGACTTATCCAGCAGCAAAGCAACAAATTTCTGATGTCTCCCACCCTCCATTACAGGGTTGGTCTTTCTTGCCTGTTTCTGCTTTCTGTTTGCCGTAATATTAGTTACAAGCAGATTTGCCTTGAGAACAAAACTGAGGGGCTCAAATGTGTATAGGTATAACCAAAGTTCAAATAGATTTTAAAAGAACAGTGGAGAAAAAACTGGTATCTTGTGGAATATTGGCTCAATCTCATCAATTTAGGAATCAGCTCCACTGAACTCAGTGGGGCTTGTTTTTGAGTAAGCGTTTATAGGATTGAGTTGTACAGAATTCTACATTTTGAGCAAAATACACCTACAAATGAGAGTGGGAAGCAACACTTTAGATTAAAAGTATATTTCATTCCATTTCTTTTTTTTTTCTGAAATACTTTTTTAAAAAAATAAACAGCTGCAGCAAAGAAGGTGGTCAGTTGACATCAGCAGATGCCAATGGAATATTTTTATGTAAGGGAGTAGTCTTCAGTCACAAAATTTGAGAACCACTGGCTGACCTAATTGAAAGATCTTCTGACATCATGCAGAAGTTCAGATAGACTGGAAAATCACTTTGCCCATTTTGTCAGTGCTCCAGTAGAAAATACTAATTTTTAAATTTTTATTTATCAATCATAATTAATCATAACTGAAAAGAATAGCATGCTTTGAAGAAGAAGACAACAATGTCCAAGTTAATCAGTATTTTTGAATAACTGTTCCTAACATAGGGTAGGTAGGCCCTAAGGGATTTATATCTTATCATGGCTGCTTGAATTTTTAGCAAATGCTCATTACCTCTCTGAGTGTTAAAAGGTCTACCTGATGCAAAGTGTTTCAATATATAGTGTCAGAGAATCACACTAGGTGTGATACAATTGAAGTTAAGTCTTTTGGAGGTTGATTTCTATGAGAGAATTTAGCAGAGGGGTAGGGAAGCTGTGGCCCCTAGGTGTTGTCAGACTCCAGCTCAAATCAATCCCAAGCAGAGTAGCCAAAGTTATAAATCATGGGAACTGTAGTCCTGTGATACCTAATGGACCACAGATTCCCCAACCTCTGGCTTAACTTATTTCATAGCTGAACTTTTTGATATTAAAATCTTCAGGTGTTGAAAGCAATTACTGGCTATATATGTAGATCCTGTGTAGCCCTTGGCCTCCCTGGACTCCTACAAACCCTACAAAATCCAGAAATTTCAAATAAAAGCTGAAAAACTCTTTAGGAAGTACAGTTTGACCACTGAACTCTATTTCAGAGAAACCCCTACCCCACAGCTAATAATTGCTATGAAAGATCACAACATAACTTCAAGTCACCAAAAATGGTGGTGCTGCAGCCTGCATGGGGTCGGGAAGGGCCAGCATTGCTCCTTTGATCTATGCTGCATCTGCATCCCTGCCATATATGCTGTTGGCACAGCAAAACTTACCCTTTATCTTTTGTTCACATAAATAGGATGCTGTAAGGTGGTACATTTTTCTTTGATGTTTAGAGAGTAAAGTGGTCTTTTTCATCTCCCACTAATTCATCAAAGCCATTCGCACTCTAGTGCTCTCAGGACATTTTGAAACATTATCACTGACCACTAGGTGGAATTCATGGATGTTCTACTCCAAAACATCTATAGGACATTACATCAAGGAAAGCTATTTCAGCATGAGTAAGAAACAGAACCAAGGGCAAAGTTATGTGGCTAGGACTGCATCCCAGCAGCATCCTGTTTTCAGTTGTTCTTCCATTTTGTGTGACATTGCACAGTCTGCAAGACAATTTAAATCTGCTTTATATCCACCTATGCTAAAAGGCCGGGAGTGGGATTCATCAAGAGGAAGAGGTATACATAGCCCCATCCCCTTGTAAATATCCCTAAGTTCTGTTTTCATTCCTGTGGAGAAAAGTATTTCCTTTTATGTTTGACAATAACCATAGGTGGGCTGCCAATCCCTATGAAGCGAAGGAGGTATGATAGAAACATATATGTTTATTCCTACATGTTTCTACCCTATTCACATGTAAACTGGCAGGTGGGTGAGCTTCCAGATTTTACAGCAAAAAAAATGTGTGCACATGAGGATAATTTGAATGTTCCTTTGCCTCGCCTTAGCACATTCTTGTCACTTCAGCCTATGTCCAATAGCAGAAGGGAGCTGAGCTGAGAAGAAAAGGGCCTGAAGTGTTAGAGCACTAGGAGCTAAGATGAGGAAAGGTCCAATTTCCCTTATCGACATGAATCTTTTCTACACAGCTCCTGCTGCTTATGTGAATGGGGTAGATAAATTAATTGGTTCTAAGGGCAGTGATGTAGAGCAGATCTTACTATCAGGCAGCAGATGCTGGTGGTACAAGCACCCCAATCCCTCCTTCTGAGGCCCTCAGTTACTAGCATCCTACTGAATCAGCACTCTAGCCATTGCGAAGCTTGCTTGTTACTGTCCTTGACATGTGCCCTGTACTCCCTAATCTAGCTTCTTATGCTTAAGTGCAGTAGAGGCTGCTGTCCCATTGCCAGTATTGAAGCAAGATCTCACTGGCTTCTGATCATGAAATAGGGAGAACATTTTATCCTTTACTTCAGACAGCAAAATGCTATAGAGCTACTTTGGAGGTGATAAGGCACATAATATCTCTAGGTAGCTGGATTTCTACAACATATGAATGCTCCTGGTCTTGCTCCCACCTAGATTAACATAGTATTCTGAGGAATGCTCATAAATATCCACTTATATGTGGAGAGAAATCTGTTGTATGCTGGCAGTGAAAATGGAGTGGCTAAGGCCTACTGAAAGTTCATTAATTAATTACCATTAAGCTATCATGAAAATAAGCACAGAAATACTGGAGAGATTACAAACATTAATTAATCTACAACACAATAAGATGATTGAGAAAGTGAGTTCTTTGTGCATGCATTGACAGTTTGGCTTCATCACCCATGGTATTTATTGAGCATATGATCTTCCTATTGTCACAAAACTACATTATCAAGAACAAGTAAATTGATGTGGTGCTTGCTTGTGTTAACAACTCCTAACAAAACTCAGTAAAACTGATGGCATATTAATTATGTTCTGTACTCTAAAGACATTGATCCTATCTGATCTTGGAAGCTAAGCACGGTCAGTCATGGTTTGTACTTGGATGGGAGACCACCAATGAATACCAGGTGCTGTAGGCTATATTTCAGAAGAAGGAACTAGCGAAACTACTCTATTCCTTGCCTAAGAAAATCCTATGAAATTCATGGGGTCACCATAGGTGGACAAGCAACCTATAGGTTAACATATACATTCAGTAAGTACTGAGTACATAGAATAAGTACTGAGAATTTCATAGTTGACATCTAAAATAAAGTAGCAGAGTTGGGACCAAACAATAATATTCCAAGCAATTGTCCTATGAGTTTTGTGATAAAGACCCAGGTTTCATATTTCATTTTTGAATTTCAGCCCAGGTTTGAAACTGATTTATTTTGAACTGAGATATTTGTGGTCAGCCACCTGACTGAATTAAACCACCAGAAGCACATATTCTACAAAATCCTTTCCAAGGCCGCTGCAATAATCCAACATGGCTGCATTGGACATTTTTCACCCCGCTTCATTAAACATGTTTAAAGGATATACAGGAAACTGGTCAGAATGTAATTCTTAACCAATTATGCTAGATTGGCATCATCCGTATACTACCATATTCTGCAGAGTAAGCCATGACTACCAGTCTGATCCTGTTGTATTTAAGTACTAATAGTGAACTCAGTTCTAGTCTTTATGAAGCCAGAATTGTACTATTCATGTACAAAGTAGAGGTAGTAGTTGGGAGGAGGGGGCTCTGAGGTTTGCAAAAGTACAAAACTGCTTGTTAAAAAGACTAAAATGAGAGGATGATAAAAGCAGTCCAATGAGGATTAAGCATACTCAGTGGGAACGGAACGTTAGCTAATGCTGGAGGGATTAAAATGAGAAATGGTGGTAGTAGAGTGGAATGGTTGAAACCATGCACAGAAACACTCCATACAGTGATATTTTGTTGCAGGTCTCCCTTGTGCCTCTTTATTTGGAATTAAGTCTCAGTGAAGTCAGTGGGATTTACTCCCAAATAAATATGCATAGGAGTATAGCTAAAGTTTCTTGCAGCAGCCATTTCAGAAGAAAAGCAAATGTACATTTTAAAAAATCTAATTTTCTGAAGCATGTCTTTAGTTTTTATGCTTTTTTAAAAATAAAACATGTACTGTGTCCTAGTGCTTGCCTTTTATTCACACTCTGTTCTGTCTGTGGGAGTGCTTTTTTAAAAACTTTGAAATAAAATCAAGAAAATTAGCTGTCATAGGTGCTGAAAAATAACATAAAATGTACTGAACCCAACAACCCCTACCTTTGCAAAGCTGAGTAGACAAAAATTGAGACAAAGACTGACAGTATACCAGAATATGCAAAATATATTACCACTGTGTACTGGCATTGACAGAAGGACTTGCATGCCTCACTTGTGAATAAAGTGAGGCCTTGTTCCACCAGCTTCTGTTTTCCTAACATGGTGGTATATCTGAAAGGATACCAATACCAGTTTAAATGGCAACCTCATGTGCAATTTACTAAATACGTAAAGAGAGACATTTAAGCAGGGCAAACCTTACACTGAAGTGCACTGCCATTTCCTAAAGCTAGCCTTGCTTAAGAGAAAGGAACAGCATTCACTGTTATCCCTCTGCCATCTTTTTTCACTGCTTTTCTTTTTCTTGCAACCATTAAATCTGAATAATTCAACAATGTAAAATATACACAATGCCCAGATCTACATACAATATTTATGTTATCTATTAAATAGATGTCAAGTAAGACCAGAAGGGCCAGTATGCTGTGGTGGATTGAGCATTGCACTAGAACTCTGAGAGATTAGGGTTCAAATTCCCACTTGGCCATGGAAACGCATGGGGTGACCTTGGTTATGTCACAGTGTCTCAGCCTCATAAGAGAGCAATGGCAAACCACCTCAAACAAATCTTGCCCTGCAAAAATCCATAAATGGTTTGCCTTAGGGTTGTCATGAGCTGGAAACAACCTGAAGGCATGCAACGACAATAACAACAGGTACGCCTATATAAGGAAAAGCTTGCATAAATGGGCATGTTTTCAATGTGTATACTTTAAACTAGTAATTTTTGGAACATAATGGATTTATGAGGACATATAATGGTCACCATAACACTAAACTCTGCTCCAAATGACTCCTCAGGAATATGCAGCAGCACAAGCAGGGCCTTCTCAAATGACCTTGAAGATCAAATGATTCGGTAAAGATGGTCTCCCAGGTAACCAAGTTGTAAGTTATTCACAGATTTATTTACTGACAACAAAATTGTAAACTTGGTCTAGTATTGTAAAGGTACATTGTCCAGCCTTCTTTCTATCAATCTCAAAGGTCCTATGGTACCCTGTGGCATAATGACCCAGACTAAAGCCATTTCCACACTAGAGTGTTATAGTGCTATTATTCCACTTTCAACATCCTATGGAATCCTGGGGTTTGCAGTTTTGGGAGAGACCGGGTGGCCTAACACATCAATGTTTTTGAATTCTACCTTCTTGGTATTTATTTAAATGTATTTAAATGTTTTTAAATGTATTACATCATTAAATGTATTTAATGAATTATATAATATATACTATATATATTTAATATTTATAATATATATTTAAAATGTTAATATAATTAATATATTTAAAATGTTAAAACACAGAAAAACTAGCAAACAGGCAGTCAGCACAATTTCTTCAACAGAAGTGTTATGTCATGAGCAGTCTACATTCAGAAAGCGGATACACAATATTTTTAGTCAATGAAGTCACTGGAACATTCAGAAACAAAAATGGCTCCCCAGGCACTCCTCAAACTGTGCCCTTGATTTTTCAACCCAGTCCAGCACAGGCAGCCTATTTCCTGGGCATAAGTAAACACTCACCCAGAAAGCCTCTGCCTTGCTAAACTCAATTCCTTCCTTGTGTAACGAACCTCCCCTATTTTGCCTATGCCCTGTTTTCTGCTTACTCCCTTCCTCCCTTGATTTTGGAGCAGCAAGCATTGTGTAAAGATCAATACAAGGTGCGAGGATGGAGACTCTCCCTCCAAGTTCAATCTAACCTATTACCCAAGCTTAGAAAAATTCCTTTTTGAACTACAGCTCCCAAAATCCCCCAGGCAGTGAGGCTTGTGCTGGCTGAGGGATTTTTAAGAGTTGTGCTGCAAGAAAGGAACTTTCCCAAGGTGTCCCTTGGTCCCTCAAATGTGAAGCATTTTAAAACAAATTGTCTCCTTATCCATTAGGGTCTCAATCCATGAAACGGGTAATATAGAAGAGGAGAAAGGAGAAAGAAAATAATGAGATGAACAGAATTTGGCTATGCATAAATATCAATGATGATGAAAGTAAGGGTGAAATTATTTTTACTTTTTATAGTATAAAATCAACAACAGGTAGAACTCTAAATATGAGGACATTCTATACAAAAGAAATAGCAAGAAAATGGTGCGAAAACAGCAGAAGAGGGAAGTTAGACAAGCAAGAAAAACATTGTATGAATTTAGACAATTTAAATTTGGTATGGTAATAAATGGAGAGCTACTGTAGAAAAACCGGGGGTGGGATAGCTGAGAATCATTTTAATCATGAGTATGTTGAATATATCAGATGTCATAATGTTAAGAGACACTGAGATGCATGTGTCAAAATGGCAACGAAGTTGAAGTGAGTGATGATGTCACTTCCCTTCTTTGCTTGTGAACTTAAGACTCCAAATATGTGGGAGTAAAAAGCTTCAGCAAACTAAGTCTTACGAGAATATAAGACAAAGTCTGAGATCCAACAGTACTATTGGTGGAACATAAAGTATAAAGCTCTGCTAGCATACTTAGGCTGTGCTTCCCCTTTCCCCAGCAGGAAGAAAGAACAATTGTTGTCTTCCTGGACCTCTGGAAAGTGAACTCAGGATCTGGGGTGTTGAAGGCTTTTCCATTTTCTTGGCTACCCAGCTGTAGCCAGATGGTGCACAGGTACCCCTTGCTTCCTCCATGACTGGCCATAGAGATGTACTCCAATATCGTCAGGCTGTGGTTGAGCTGGGTAGGTGGACTGTCCTGTCTCTAGATGCAGCAAGTGCTAGGAGAGCCAGTCTCTAGTAGAGTGAAGCAGTCACAACTGAGTGAGGCCGTCGAAGTCATACACATATAATCTGGGTGCTCTCCAAAGATGAAAGCAGGCAGAGCAGTGAGGTTTCAAGTGTCTTCTGTTAAATATGGACAGCAAGCAGTCACAAGATGTAAAGCTGAAGGAAGGAGGTTACCAGACATGTAACTTAAAGCCAGCCCAAGGGACAGCAATCCAAGCAGTCAGATGGTACACAAAAGCACACACCATTTTGGCTACATAAATCACCAAAGTTAAATGGAGTATGTAGCTCTGGAGTGAAGAAATTATAGAGATTTTTCATATTCCAACCCACTACTAAACTCTTAACAACATGTAGCTAATTTATGGAATTTACCCCCAAAGATGGTTGTGAAGCCATCAAATTTAAAAGCGTGCCAAACACGTTCAAAGATTAAGCCAATCAATAGCGGTAAGGAAAGACATATACATGCTGTCTCCAGGATCAGAAGTATGCCCTTCTGAATATCAGTTGCTGTAGGAGACAGCTAGCGCTTGATGTCTTCCCATCTTATCTTTAACCCTCACAGTAGAGACACTGTAGTGCCAGCAAAACTTTGAGTGAGTGATATAACAATTTAAGAATGTTAGAACAGTAAAGTAGGCTTGCAAGCTTCAGATCACATCCTCAAGATTGTCACTGGCTTCACTAAGGACTCTTTCATACTACACAGTTGCAACACTGTGATCCCCATTAACTGCATGGCATCATCCTAGGGAACCCTAGGATTTGCAGCTTGGTGAGGCACTAGAGCTTTCTGGCTGAAAATTCTAAATACTCTTCCTTAGACTGCAAATCCCAGGATTCTATAAGATGACACTACAGCAATTTATAACCCCCAACTAATTACTTATCCTTATTGTTTGCTTATCATTTCTTGCTTTGTTGTTGTGTTACTCTGAAAATTGGGGGTATCGTGAGGACACCCAAACAGACTTCAAATTAAGGGAATTAACAGAGAAACGCAAAGCTTGCGAGAGGCCAGAGCAGGAATCTTTAACCCTATGTCTATGGGGTCAGAACCACGCAAGAGTCAGAGGAACAGTCTAAAGTAACTTTATTAAAACTAACAGTGAAAGTCGCAACACACGTTAACAAATAATCCTACAATCACACAAAAGCTACAGGAATGAAGCTGGAAATAAGAGACAGTTGGGAGAGAGGGTATACGGACCTTAGTCTAGGCTTCCTGGAGAGTAAGAAGATCAGTGGAGGCTCGGTGTAAAGCACCAAGGGAAGGCTGGATCCCGGGGCTGGAAGCAGCAGGGTTTTGCGATGGGTCAGAGACGCGAGTCACGTTTAGCTCTCAGCAGCATCTGAGAGGCTTGAGTGGGACACCTCGGTAGCAGCGAAACGGGCCCTTGTCTGGTCTGGGAGGCTCTCCAAAGAGGCTCAAAAAGTGAGGATTTTTATAGCTAATTTCTGTCCTCAGGCCAGATATCGACTAGCAAAGTGGCGTTAATGGGCGATGATTATGGACTATAATGTTAGGCAAATATCACAACCCCTCCTCGGAATTGTTTCTTACTGGGAAGTTCAGGTGCTTGATAGGTTCAAAATTCTGAATTGATGGGTTTTGTTTGTTTGGCTGCGCACAGTTCATCAACGTAGCTTGGGGTGTGACAGTGTCCAGGAGCGAGTCTATTGTCTGCCTAGAGATACGTGACTTGGAACAATAGGTCAGTCTATTAGCCTAAAGGACGTTGTCTACGTTCCCATACAGCAGAGGGAGACGGTCTGGTTGTTAAGGATTTCCCATTCAACACCAAGGTTGTTTTTAACTGCAACTGACCTTTGCTAACCAGTATCCAATATGGGGAAGTCTTGCCAATTTAGGGGCCCTCTCTTAGGGTCACTCTGGGGTGTAACAGCTGCTTTAAAAAGTCTTAGAATTTATCAGAGAAATGACATAAAACATGGAAAAATATGCCCAAAACATCTCTTAAAATGTTTTACAATATCTTGTTAAGTGACAGAAAACAAAGAAATATGTTCCTTGTTAGAGCTAAATTTAATGTGGTTCTACACCTTTTGGAAGCTGTAAAACTGACTTTGAACCCCCCACCCAACCATGTAATCCATGAACAACACCAAAAAAACAGGACTAATACTTCTCTTGAATCACTAACGTGTGTTTCACTCCTTCCTTTCTTGATTACACGTTAGTGGTCTAATTCAAGTTGCTACTCCAATTTATTTTTTCATTTCATTGTCTCACAAGGCACGGAATAGGTATACTCCTCTAGCAACTGATTTCTTCTGAACATTACTGTGTAGCAAATATTATTCACATTAAAAGGATTTACTCTGAGGGGATTAGCTGCACCGCACTGCGTAAAACGGAGCGGGAGGTCAAGGGGCTGCCAGGTAATGGCTGCCACTTTTATGATGACTCAGGAAAGAATGAAGGGACAAATGATGAGGCTATTTTCTCAGCCAGGTAACCAGGAATTCCCAAAGTGGGGAAGGGAGAAATACATAGCCGCATTTAGCCTGTCGCAGCAATTTTAAAGGCTAATTTAAAGGCGAATGTGTTTCTTATAACACGAATTTTTGTGGATGGCGATCAGCACAAAAAGGGTCGGGCTATAATAAATGCCGCACTGTTTTAAGATGCCACAGAGGTGTATGAGACTCCGCTCTGCACGCCCCTTCGCACCTAGGGACCAAGTGACGTTCTTAGGGGCTACAAACTGTAGTTGCAGTATTCTTTATTTTCTGGTTCTGCCCAACTGAGGCCATTTTCGCACTGGGCTGCTATAGTGCTATTATTCCACTTTCAACATCCTATGGAATCCTGGGGTTTGCAGTTTAGGGAGGGGCTTCAAAGGATTCCATAGGATGTTGAAAGTGGAATAATAGCACTATAGCAGCCCAGTGCGGAAATGGCCTAGGCAGCGGAGGAGCACGTAACAGTGTGTAGAATAGGTGGGCAGGCCTGCCTGCAACACAGGCTGGGTTTGTCCTAGGACAGGCACTCGAGTAGGCTAGGCGTGGGAGGGGAATGAGGCAGACAGCCATGAGGGAAAACGGTGTGGGCACCGCAGGACTAAGAGGAATGGTTGGGGCGCCCAAAGTACCTCTCAGCTTCCACAGATTATTATTGGATGCAGCAACCAGTTTCTATCAGCTGAAAGTTACAGATACTTCGGATGAAGAAGGGCATATCATTCCACGTTCTGTGCATGACTATTCACGTCTGGTGGCTACTAGCAAAGCCACACCTTATCCAGCTGAATGAATATGCTGCCCATACTTCCACTTCACCCACAGAGGGTTTTTTTTTAACTTCTGTTGTTGTGATTGCCTTTCAAAACATTCAGATTAGACAACCAAAAATAGACTAACATCAGTTTGTTAAAGCATGAAGAGAATCAGGACAAGTGCTTACAGCAGGGCTTTCCAAATGGTTTGCAGCAACATGTTAGTGTGTTGCCACAGGTGTGTAGGTGTGTCACCTACAATCTTGGAAATCTCTGCTATTATTTATAAATCATATATTTTTAAAAATATATGAAAGGTTTTCATGAGATATGTTGTGTCCCTATACATTTTGTTATTACAATTTATGTATGTGTCTGTATCTTTTATAAGAGATTAGTTTAACCTCTGGTTTGCTAGTAAAACTGAAATGATGCATGTCTAAAAAAGTGTGTCACCAACATGAAAAGTTTGGAAAGGTCTGGCTTACAACAACAAGGAAGTGGATTTTCAGAAAATTATAGCAGCGCCACTAAAAGTTACATTCTGGTTTCACAGCTAAGAGTCTTAGATTTTTCATGCAGTGTGCAGAACATACTGCGTTCTGGCTTGGACGAAAAAGCATCAAATCCAGACACAGGTGCAGATGTATGTGGTGCATGAACATTGAAGCAGGAAGAATCTGAATAGCAGGGCTGCATACATAATTTTTAATACAGAATAACGTAAACACAAACTGACATTTTAAAACATTTTAAAACAAGACTAAAATGCTAAACTAAAAATACTAAACACTCATTCGCTAAAATACTAACTTACTAACTAAGCACTAACTTAATAAAACACAAAAAGGCTCTGTTTCCCCCCAAACCAGACTGTAATTCAAGAGAGAAGATAAAACAAGAAAAAAGTTATTCTACCATTACAGTTGCAATGAAAGAATATTAATAATAACCATATCCACAGTTTTTTTGCATCATTAGATTTCCTATTGTTCAGAAAGTCTGCAAGTGGTTTCAAATCTTTCAAAAAATCTTCAGTTGACTTACCTTTTTTTAAGACACAGATTAGTTTGGCCATTTGGGATAACTCAGCAACCTTAACAATTCATTCTTCTGTTCTGGGTGGGTGCTACAGTCCTTTTCTAGGAATAAGCAACAATATTCTTGCAGCTGTTATTCAAATAAGGAAGGAGTATTATATATTTACTATCAACTCTTTATCCTTAGTATCCAGCAAAAACATTTCTAGTGATATTACAAAATTTAGATTAATAACTTTTTGCCTTCTTACAGGTCTACCACATATGGAAAAAGAAGCCCCCCTTCACATATCCAACAATGATCTTACTATTTTTGTTAGGGCAGATCTAGGCAGTGCAGCCCAGAGGGCTCCTAAATAACTGTCAGACACATTGTGATAGTTGCATAGTAGTGCTGTGCTGGTAGGAAAGAAAACTGTTGCCTGCCATCATTTTAAGTCTTTGAACTTAAAGAAAGCGTCAGGAAGTTGACTCAGTTCAGTGTCACCTTTGTGGTTATGGGGAATCAACAAGAGATCCTCAGCTGTGAGAGGGTGGGACAAGCTGGTAGAAAATGGAAGGTGGAAATAGTCTTCTAGCCCTCTAATAAGCTACTGCTAATTGGTCCATTTTTCTTTTGGCAAGCATGGCATTTTGTCAGTTCCATTTTCTATTTCTTGTTTGTGCTTTTCCCCCCTTCAAGGTCATTGGCAGTTTTTAATTATGTTAATAAAATAAAATGATTTTTCCCATCTAGTGCAAGATGAGAATGTTGATGCATATCGGATGGCAGCAATGCATGGAAGTCAGTTGCACTTGTTGAAGATTCACAGTGGGGTGGAGCTGATAAAGTAGTGTGTGACAATCCACAGTGAATACGAATGGCCGAGCCAGTTCTGCAGTGTAAATATAAAAACAATGGCTAGTGCTTGCAAGGTTGTTTTAAGCTGTTCTTTCAGCTTCAACTACATTCCCTCATAAAAGGATGATCTTCAAGAGAGATTACTTTATAACTATTGATGACATCTACTACAAAAAGGTATCAGTTACAGTAATTGTTTTACTAAATGTGTAATATAATGTGCAGTAAAGGACAAAGAACACTACAACAAGAACATTTCATATTTATAGTTGGCTCTCCACATTTGCAAAACTGGAAAAATCAGAAATACAGTCCTCCGTCCACATTTGTGGGTTTGACCTTTCCAAATCTGATTATTCGCGAGGCGTGTATGTGCCTTCCCTCCGTTCCCTTGCATTTTGCCTGGCGCGGAGAAAGAAGGCAAGTGTCCCGACAAAAGGCTACAAAATGGGGGAAAGGGAGGCATTCACACACTTTCCTCCTCCCCTTCAGAGCTCCCCCTTCCATTCCCTTGCCTCTGGCCCTGGTGCTGAGAACTCTTGTCAAAAGCAAGGGAAAAGCAAGGGAATGGGTGGGGAGGCTTGGTGGACCTTCTCCCCTCTAGAGATCCCCTCTCCTGTTCCCTTGCTTCTGGCCCCAGCACTTAGAACTCGCACTGAGGCAATAGGCAAGGGAACTGAGGGGGGAGGAGTTCACGCGAACCTTCCTTCTTCCCTCTAGAGCTCCCCTTCCCATTCCCTTGCATCGGGCCTCGGTGCTGGGAACGTGTGCTGAGGCAATAGGCAAGGGAATGGGGGGCAGTTCACGCAAGCCTTCCTTCTCCTGCCTGAAGGTCTCCCTCCCATTCCCTTGCCTCTGGCACCAGTGCTAAGAACTTTCACCGAGGAAAAGGTAAGGGAATTGGGAGGGGGAAGGCACACATGAGCTTTCTTTTGCCATTCTCTTGTGTCTGGCCCTGGCACGTAAAAGGCAAGGGAATGGGATGGGGGAGCCCCAGAAGGGAATCAGAGGGGAGTTGTTTACATTATTTTCCCCAGTTTTGCAAGGTTCTGTGCCCCAAACCCTTGTGAAAGTGGAGGGTCCACTGTCTCACAATGTGATAGATAATGATGCTGTGATTGAGGAGCAACTGATTGTGTACGGAGCTGAGCCAGTGAGTGAGCAAGTCAACTGCAAACATCCCCTGCGCTGGAAGGTCAAACAGAGACTGAGTTGCCCCAGCCAGCTCACGGCAGAGAGGGAACCAGCAGTGAGGCAGAGGAGTTGCAGCCAGCTGTGCCCATCAGCCCTCAATCACGCAGAAGGCTGAAACGGGCTGCTGAGAGGGAGGCTGCCTGGGCTAGGCTGAGGAAACAATAACAAGCAGCACCTGCTCACAGGGGCTATTTAAGTCTGCCGGTGTGGCCGCTCCTTGCTTGCAGCAAATTATTAGTAAGCCCTCACAACCTTTGTGTCTCCTGCTCCCTGAAACCCTCTGGATGGATCCCTGCCTCCTGAACCTTTGGACTGGACCTTGACCTGGCTCGGCTTGTGCTTTCCTGGTGTTTGGTATATTTGGACTCCCCAAGTGTTCCTGACCTTTCTCCTCCTTTGCTGGCTGTGGCCTGGCAGGGAGAGATTCCTAACACACAATGTGTGCGTCCCTGTGTGTCTGTGGGAAGGCGGCTAAGGCATGGTGAGAACAGACACCCAGGTCCAAACCAGGTCAGACAAAAGAGAGGGAATGGAATGGCGTGGTGGCCATCTCCTTCCTTGGATGTGGAGTGGCATTGGGAGAAAGTTTGTGGTGTTGATAAATCTGGCTGTGGGCCATCCTTATCTGACCAAGCAGCAGCTGGTGGAGGAGGAGGAGGACTGGGGTGGGGGAGTTTAAAGTGATGTGTGGCCTGATTGGAGCAGCTGAGAGAAGTTTCCTTCAAAAAAGAAGCACCTCAGTTGGAGGGGGCAGGGGCTGAAGAAACTTGCAAATAATCAAATCCCTGAAAGTCACACCACCAAATGTGGAGGGTTGCAGGTAATTTTTAAATGTGCATTTTTCTGTATTGTTCTACATTTTGTTTTTTTTCTCCAGTAAAGTGACTTCTCTGAGAAACTCCTACTGAATTTAAATGGTGGCAACAATATATCCATTGAAGATGAGCCTATAGATGAGCTGTGGGGTGCCATAGGGTCTCACTTGCTGTTCAACATCTGTATGAGTCCACTGGGAGAGATCATTAGGAGTTCTGGAGTTGGTTGCCATCAGTATGTTGATGACACTCAGCTCTACTTGTCATCAGAGTCAGTTGGGGCTGCAGAGGTACTGGAGCAGTGCCTAGATGGTGTATTGGTCTGGATGAGGGCGAGTACCCAATAAGATGGAGACTTTGATGATTAGTGGTTCTAGAGTCCAGGAATTGGGTAGGTTACCTGCCCTGAGGGAGCAGGTGCATAGTCTGGGAATACTCCTAGATCCATCCTCGTCTCTGGAGGGCCAGATAGACTCAACGGTTTGGAGGGCTTCGTCTTTCCTGGACAGGGATACCTTAGCCACAGTAGTCCATGTACTAGTAGCTTCTCAACTTCCCAATCAGACTGCTGCAAGGAAATCCATATGGGGCTCCCTTGAAGGAGGCTCAAAAATTGCAGCTAGTGCAAAATGCAGCAGCTAGACTGCTCACTGGGATTCCATTCAAATACAATGTAACACCTGTTCTGAAAGAACTGCATTGGCTGCCAATATGTTTCTGTTCTGAATTTAAAATACTGCCAATAACTTACAAAGCCCTAAATGGCTTGGGACCTCGATACTTGAGGGAGTGCCTCTCTCTCTCTATGCCTGTCCAAGAAGTGAGGTCTGTTGGAGAGGGCCTCCTCCATGTCCCATCAGAAGCGGAAACAAACTGTGGGAGGACATGAGAGAATGCCTTTTCTGCAGCGGCACCCCAGTTGTGGAATTCCCTCCCTCTGAAGGCTGGATTGGCATCAACATTAGAATCATTTCACCACCAACTTAAAACCTACCTTTTATTAAAGCCAAGCTGATTTTGTCAAGGCACCACATGTTTTATAGTTGTATTATTCAAGATTGCTTGAACTGGTTTTAAATTGTTTGATTTTAAATTGAAAAAAAAATTAATATACTTTTAATCTTTTAAACTATTGTGATTATTTACTGTTTTAAGCTGATTTTATTGTAAGCAGCCCTGAGATCTTTGAATAAAAGGTGGGATATAAATATTTTAATAAATAAATGAACAGATGATCATGATTATGGGCCAAATGTAGATATTAAAAGTTATCTATGTAGCAAGAAGAAGTTGTTAAAGAGACAAATGTTTCTGGAGAGACAATTACTCCATTCTAGAAAAACTGTGAAGAAAAATATTGAAATAGGAAGAATTGAAGTAGAAATTAAATCCTACAAGCAACCACAGAGTAGCCTGTCAGCAGGAGTGTTATCACTGGATGGAGGGAAAGTATTTGAAGGCTAGCTGAAGTCTTGAGATATCCCCAAGACCATAACTTTCTCTACTCTTAAGTGTAGCACTGAAATATGCACACAGCAAATACTTTGCCTGCCTGTTTTGAAAGTAAGTCCTCAAACCCACTTAAAACAATGGAAGCAAAGCATAAAAACACCTTTCTGGAAGCAACAGCAATCTTCAAAAGGGGGAAAAAAGAGGACCCAAATAATTATCACCCGGTCAGCCTGACATCAATACCAGGGAAGATCCTAGAGCAGATCATTATATAGTCAGTTTATAATCACTTAGAAAGCAATGATGTAATCACTAAAAGTTGACATGAATTTCTCAAAAACAAGTCATGCCAGACTAATCTTGTCTCTTTTTATGATAGAATTATGGGCTTGATAGATGAAGGGAATTTTGTGGACTGTAGCATATCTTAATTTCAGTAAGGCCTTTTACAAAGTTCCCTATGACATTCTTGCAAAGAAGCTAGTAAAATGCTGGCTGGACAGTGCTAGTGTTAGGTGGATTTGTAATTGGTTGACTGACTGAACCCAAAGGGTGCTCACCAATGATTGCTTTTCATCCTGGAGAGAAGTGACTAGTGGGGTGCCACAGGGTTCTGTCCTGGGCCCAGTGCTATTCAACATCTTCATCAATGACTTGGATTAAGGAATTAAGGGCATGCTGATCAAATTTGCAGATGGCACCAAACTGGAAGGGGTTGCTAATACACCAGAGGACAGGATCAAAATTCAAAATGACCTTAACAGCTTGGAGATCTGGACCGAAGCTAACAAAATGAATTTCAACAGAGAGAAATGTAAGGTCCTATACCTAGGCAGAAAAAATGGAATGCACAAATATAGGATGAGGGGCACATGTCTGGATAACGGTACGTATGAAAGGGATCTAGGAGTCTTGGTGGACCACAAACTGAACACGAGTAAGCAGTGTGATGCAGCAGCCAAGACAGCCAACGCAATTTTTGGTTGCATCAATAGGAGTATGGTCTCTAGATCAAGGGAGGTAATGGTACCACTCTATTCTGCTTTGGTTAGACTTCATCTGGAATACTGTGTCCAGTTCTGGGCACCTCAGTTCAAGAAGGATATTGACAAGCTAGAACGTGTCCAGAGGAGGGTAACCAAAATGGTGAAAGCTTTGGAGGCCATGCCCTATGAGGAACAGCTTAGGGAGCTGGGTATGTTTAGTATGCAGAAAAGAAGGTTAAGAGGGGACATGATAGCCATGTTTGAATATTTAAAGGGACATCATGTCGAGGAGAGAGTGGGCTTGTTTTCTACTGCTCCAAAGACTAGGACGAGGAGCAATGAATTCAAGCTGCAGGAAAGGAGATTCCACCTGAACCTCAGGAAGAACTTCCTGATGGTCGGAGCTGTCCGGCAGTGGAATACGCTGCCTCAGAGTGTGGTGGAGTCTCCTTCTTTGGAGGTTTTTAAGCAGAGGCTGGATGGCCACCTGTCAGGAGTGCTTTGATGTGTGTTCCTGCACAGCAGGGGGTTGGACTGGATGGCCCCTGTGGTCTCTTGCAACTGTATTATTCTATGATTCTATGAAATATTTTCTATTCAAACATATGCCATGCAAAGATCCTGAAATGTGCTCAACAACAACAAAAAGTATCTCATTTTAATTACTTGCCCTGGCATCCATCGAATTTACCCTTGTTAGAAGAGAGAAGAAGATGGTGAAAATGTTGTTTTGAACCAGAGCATTGATAATGATTCAAATGTTGTGTTGCTGGGGTTCAGTTGAATTCAGTCAGAAAAACTGAAGTTTTCAAAGACTGAACAGTATCTGAAATTAACCAGGAAATCTGTTCAGTCAAGTCCTTTAGGTCCAGATTTTGCCAGGCCAAGGTTGATGCTTGATGTGGAAGATATAGATGGAGTCCTTTTTCTGTCCTTTAATTCAAAGTTAAATATATAATCCTAATGAAGTATTGTTGAGCATACTTTAAAACTAAAGATACTATTTCTTTTTAGCAATTAAATTTTAGTTTTCAGCAGGAGCAGGACATAAGTTTTGACCTCTACTCTTCATTGATTTAGAGTATAAAGTCTTGAATTTTGGATATGATTACGCAAAACTTTTAAATCTAGACCAATTCATTTTCAGTAGTTTGTATAAAGTCCTTTATATTACATTTGAATCTTGGCAGATTGCCTCATTTAAAACCAGATTGCCACTTTATGTAAAATACTTAACACTTCTTTTAATCTTTCTTTACACATGGGAAGTTCTTGCTAATCACACTGCTGATAAGATTGGAGAAAGGGGAGAACTGCAGAATGTACAGCATCTCTTGCTGATAAAATGTGGTTCAGATATGGTTAGTGTAAGGTAGGTGATATTTGTTGGCATTAGTACAAGACAGTACACCAAGCAAGCAATTCTAAGAAAAAAAGGTGGGGGAGGCGAAATGATATGTTCACAGTTGTAACTGATTGTGTGTTTCAGTAATAATCTTTTTTGACACTGTTGAAGCATATACAACTGCTAAAAATGAAAAAGATTCAAAGTCCTTCAGGCGCAAGTGATACACTGAAAACCAGGATGTATTAACAATCCTGCTCTTCCTAATCTTCAGGATGGTGTGAAGTATTAAATTATTTCAGATGTTTGTTTGGTCTGCTGAACTATATTTGTAAATGGTAACTGAACTCTCTGACCACAGTAGCCCCACAGAATCAATGATTGAACAGTAAGTCAAAACATAGGTAAACTGCATTGATTTTATGGGTTTATTCTAGTCAGAGCTACCTTTGTCTATGTTCCTCAGAGACAGGCTACCACCACCAGCAGTTTGTAATATGTACCCATCCCCCTAAACTAATATTTGTAACATTATTCTCCTTGCCCCCAAAAAACAAATGTTTGGAACAAGTTTTTTTTTTACTGGTTATTATTTTATGCTAATTAGGAAGCTGATCAGTCTTCCTTGATCAGAACCTAAGTGACAACCTCCATTATACAGCAATTTTTGTACAGTTTGCCCTCCATATCCATGGATTTTATATCCATAGATTCAACCAACCACACAATGCCCCTGCCTTTCAGTGTCCCATTATCTGACAACTTGCTCTTTTGATATTTCCAAATTAAAGACAAGCTCCATCAGTTCAAGGAGGGTTCCACTCTTTCATCAGGTCTTGCCTGTGGAGGCTCATTTGGGACTACTTTCATGCACTGCATACATAGCAAGCTGAGAGTGGGGGAAAGGCACCAAGCCAGCTGAGAGATATAGTGATAGCTACCAAAATAAATGACTTTAAAAGGGCATAGACAAATTAATGGGGAATACAGCTATTAATGGCTATTGATCATGAGTGCTATCTATGTCCTCTGAGGAAACATGTCTCTGAATACCAGTTGCTTTAATGCAGTGATTAATGCCTTCATGTCCAGTTTTTGGGTTTCCATTAGTTTGTCACTGTAGAAAGCAGGATTCTAGACCAGATAGGCTAGAACCAAGACCTTATGTTCCTGTATACTTTGAAGATCGAGATGGTCTTGCATGCACATTTAGGGCATAATTATATTATTCTTCCTACTTTTTATAGCTCACTAAAGGAGGCCTTAAGATATAACAGACCAAAATGTGTCAGGCATTAAAAAAAAAATCTCAGCTTCTTTTGACTTGTCTCTTTCATGTTTATTTTTCACCATATTTACACTAACTATGCACTGGGTAAAAATCAAACATAAGACGCAGATCTTTCCTACAGGCTTCAAAGACTGGGCACACAAAGAAAAGACAAATAGTAATGTTCTGCAAGGCCCAGTCCCCTTAAGCAGTCAGAATACAAATCTAGTTAGAGACAGGGACAAGTCTGAGTTTTTTTTCTAGAAAATATAGTCATATCCACACAGTTTACTCTCATGATCATGTTGTTATCCTCACATAGTTCAGCAGACGTTTGCATATTTGTTGGAGACTGCCCAATCTACAAAAGATGTTTCTATCATAGGAAAAGTTTCTATACATTTAGAAAAACAGATGTTTCTCTGTTGGAAAAACCCAGTTGCATTAAAATATTTAAAACTAATATAAAGAATCCACTCAAATATTTAAACTGAAATGGAATTGCAATAAACAAACCAATAAAACATGCCAGTTATTTTTCAATGAATGGACATTACAATCAGAGCAACCAAAAGCAGAACTTGTAAAAGCCACTTGTCATCCAATCCCACCAAATCAAAGGGCATTTCACATATCAAGAGGACTGCCGAGAGAAAGATTTTCCTATTATTGCTGTTTAGCACGCAGTGAAACTCAGTCCAGACAAGACGGATGCGTTCATGGTGATTTGTTGTTGTCTTGTGCCTTCAAGTCATTTCTGACTTAGGGTGACCCTATCACAGGGTTTTCTGGGGCTGAGTGTGTTACACACGCAAAGTCACCCAGTGGGTTTCCATGGCCAAGTGGGGAACTGAATCCTGGTCTCCAGGGTTACAGTCCAACACTCAAATCACTATAACAAAACTCTCTGAAATCCAGGAAATTTTTACCTCAGGAGGGGTCATTTCTTCAAAGAGGTCAGGTTTGTAACTTGAAAGTATTTTTGGGATCCAGGCCTTCATCTAGATGGCCACTCCTGTGATATGTCAAGAATATGTCCCAATGACATTGGCTGATGCTGCCATAGTGTCCCATTTTGAAGACTGTGGTATCTTACAACTTCTCCAACTGCTATTTGGCCTAGAATGTAGTAATCAGGTTAACAGTTATTTACATTTACACCCCAGTTTTCCATGACAGCAAGGCCATGTCACTGAATAGCTGTAGTAGTAACACAGAACAGTCGTAATAAAAATTTCCCTCGTTATAATAAAGCAAGTAAACAGTATTTATTTTAAATTGTTAATGCAGGGATCATGTAAGATTTCTCCCTTTTGAGGCTGCCTTGTCAATTTGTTTTCTGGCCAAATCCAAGGCATTGGTCCTTTCAAAGAAGCTTGTTCTATGCCCAGCATAATGTAAAGAGCACCATTTTCTGTCTTTCTATCCCTTTAGAATTTTGGATGGAAACTTCTTCATTGGGAGCCTCTGCCCCAACGCCTGGAAGAAATCATCAACTTTGACGTGACAGAACTAGGAAATGGCCCCTTTCTCTGTAAGCGAATTTTTAAGACATTCCTTTTTAAGCACACTTCATACAATCCGTGTTTTCACTGAAACAAATACTAAAGCAGAGGATTGACAATCACTGACATGCTTTGGGTTTTTTTGGTAGTACTTCACTCCTGCTGTAGTATTCGTTCAAAAGCAGACTAGGAATTCTATGAAATGTAATCAAAATATTAACACTACCGGGTTTAGATGAAGGAAGGCTGGAGAAGGTTAAAGGCAGGAAACGTGCTTTTTTCCTCCCCGAAGGGGCAGCTTTCCTTGGAACGGGACGAACGCGGAGCGCTCGCCCGAGGCGCGCGACTGAACGCGCATTTTGACACACAGAAAGACAGCGTGGCGCCGGCGAGTGTGCGTGAACCCACGAGCGGAGCGGAGCGGAGGAGGAGGAGCGAAGAACGGGGAAAAGCGAGGGAATACCGGCTTCGCGCTTGCAGAAACGCCAAGCAGAAACGATCCCGCCTGGCCCAAAGGCTGAAGGCTCGGCCTCCGAAGTAATAATCGCTCCGCGGAGCGGGGGAAACGGGCGGCCACAACCCGCACAAGGCGAGGGCTCCCCTTCAGCACATCCCGCCGGGGGAACGGACACGCGCCCTCCCACGCTTCGCTCGGAAGCGCCCGGCCGAGGGCAGCCACGCGAACGGGGTCGGGGAGAGCAGCGCCGCCGCGCCACACCTCCCCCTCCCTCCCTCCCTCTCTCCCTCCCGGGCCAGCGAGAGCAGGGAGCCCCCGGCGCGCCCAGACGCTTCAAGGGGGAGGACGGGAGAAGGAGGGGTTGGGAGCGGCTCTAAAACTAGGGCAGCCGCGCCTCCACACAGCGGGGAAAGCGCCTGAATTCCAGAACGTTCTTGCTACGCAACCCAGAGCTCCCCGAGGAAAAGCTAACGGAGCAAGCGCGGAGGGGAGGGGACGGGATGTGGCCGGGGAGCAGAGAAAGGAAGGAGAAATTGAGATACGGGCACGTGACAGCCTGCAGGCGAGTAGGCGGAGGCGCGCGGGCCAGCGCCGCGCAGGCGCCAATTGAGGCGCGCTGACGACGTCACATGGGTGCGTGCGCACGTTCTCTCCATCGGGTAACACGATTTGACTGGGAACACAACAGGAGGGGGAGGGGAGCGACCGTCTCACTCGCAGTCGCAAGGTAACTGGCGGGACGGGGCGGCGCTGGGGGAGCCTCTCGACAAAGTCCGTCGGGCCCGCGGCCGCGCATCTGGCGGCTCCCGCGCGCAGTTTTCCGCGTGGCGCGCACACCTCTTCCCCACGATGGTACCAGCTGAGAAAATTAACACCCGTTCTCGATGGCCCTGAGCGGAGCGGTCGAAGCCCGTGGGGGGAGGGGCGGGAATGGCCGATCGCGCGGGCGAGCGCGCGCGCTTCCTCGCGTGTCAGGGAGGCGCCTCACGCCACGCGGGGCTCCCCTTTCGAGGCACCTTCTCGTGGTTCGCTGAGGCGGAGGTGCCGCGGGGAGCGATGGCAGCCGCGCTTCACGACAGCGGTCGCTCAGCGGGCACGTTAGCCTTGTTCAAAATGGGGACTGGGAAGGTCTTCGCGTGAGAACAGGGGAGGCCAGGCACGGACGCGGCGGGCTGGGGAGAGGCCGCCGGCCTTCGAAAGCGTGCAGACGAACGGCGGATCTTTAACTTTCCCTCTTTGGCCATTTCCTCACTAGACTGTTATAGTGCAATTATTCCACTTTCAACATCCCGTGGAATCCTGGGGTTTGAGGCCCCTCCCTAAACTGCAAACTCTAGGATTCCATAGGATGTTGAAAGTGGAGTAATTGCGCTATAACAGTCTAGTGCGGAAATGGCCCTTGTCTCTTCCTCCTCTCCTGTGGTTCCTATACCCATGACTGACCCAGCCGCACAGTGGTGATTTTGCTCAGCATGTTGGCCGCGTAAATCCTTTGGCTAATCATTCCACAGATCTGCTTTGGTTCAGAGTCTGACGGAGGGAAGGAGGTATTTGTCCTTGGAAGGGAAGTCTTCGCCTTTCCAAGGGAGCAAGTGACTTCCCGGGGTGTTCAGGTAAAAAAAGTCACAAGGGCAAAGACCTAAATTTGCACTGATTGGGTGAATATATTAATCGGTATTGTTGGGTTGTATTTAAATCTCTGTCTTCAAGCATGTTGATTAGAAAGTAAATCAGGGCTTACTTGTGGCTAAATGTTTGTAGCCTTACATCAGGTGTGAAACAATGACATGGAAAGTTCAAGTTTTATGGTTCCTCTGTCACTTTATAAAATTGTAGGATCCATTATACATATAATGGAAACATTTTATTCTTGTTCGTTATTAAAAGACAAACAAACGCTGTTTATCCATGTTTATAAATCAGCACTGATCTCAAGCAAAAGCCAATTTAGGAAGTAGATTGCAAGGCTTGTAATTGTATTCTTACTACAATAGTAATTGATTTGTCTGTGTATAGTGAGAGAGAGCATGCTGTAGTGGTTTGATCATTGAACTTAGACTCTGGAGACCAAAACTTTGTATCTCTGTTTGGGTATAGAAACCCACTGAGTGACCTTGGCCATATTACATTGTCCAGGAACTTGAAACAATGTGAAGGCACACGACAAGAGGTGTACATAGCACTTCACAGGTTTTTCAAAATGATGCTATAATTGATCAGTTAATTATAGAGTGCAAAACAGTTAAAATCTACAAAATTCTACAAAAGCAGTTATATCTCCTCTTATGCATTGGTGTTGTATTTGTATATAGAAGTAAGAGCAAATGATTTTGTCCATGTTTGTATCTGAGATACTGATAATGTGAAGGGAATAATAGACGCTACGGAGTAAGTGCACAGATTTCGTTATTTTCTTCTCGCATTTTAGCAATCAAAATGTAAACTGCATTTCAGGAATCTTGCAGTGGATTGTTGTCTGTAGATTTCAGTGGGTACTTACTGAGTGGATGTTGTACTTTTATATTAATGCAAGTGTGGTGCTGAAACAATGCCAGTAGAATTCAGTAGTGGTGGTGCTGCTGCTGCTGCAGCAAAATCCTGCAGTGCCAGAGTAGAATCATTTTTTTATGTAAGATACACTGTTGCGCATTATTATACAGTGTATGCTATGCTAACTGTACATTTTCAAATCTAGTGAAAGCTAGCATTGTGCTGTTACTGCCAAAAATGTAATCAATTTTACTCCCATTGTTACTCAAAGAAATCAGGCTTCTTTTTCCTTTCTGTCCCCAGTTCCAGTCATTTTATTCTCAAAGTAATCTTTCGAATTACTTGGTCTTAAGAGAGAGTGACTAGAACATAGACATTTATCGTGGCTGAAGCTGGATTTGAATCCAGGCTTGATATTTCTGTCTCTGTTGCTAATTTGGAGGGGAAAAAACTGCTGGATTTCTTTTACACATGCATACATTTTATGATTGGTTAATGTTACTTTTCATTGCTTGGTTGGTTCAAACCATGATGGGAATATTCCCCTCCTCTTTTGTGGCTGAAGGTGATGAAATAGTCCAGGATAATAGGATTAATTTTTTTTTTTTTGTCCGTGTGATAGGGTATTTTCATACATGGGTCTTCTGATATGGTGCTGTGTAATGGCACCCTGTTGAGGTAAGGTTATTGATCAATATGTTACTAGTTCTAAATTTTACAGATATCAGAGGAAGATGACACTTTTGTTTGAAAGCTGAGAATCCTACATAACACTTCAATATTTCTTCAGTATGCTTTTTAAAGTAACTTAAATGGAGGCAAATTCTTTTAGAGCTGGTGGTAATTGCATTTCTTCAGTGTAATAGATGTTTGTAGCGGCATGATATTTACTTGGTGGGAAATTAATGTTGTAGCTTAACATCTGTGGTAGCTTCTAAATATGTGGCTTCTCAAAATTACAAATCTTACATTTTATATAAGTTGCAAAAAACTTTTAGAAACTGCAACATTAACTTGCAGACAATTTTATCTTCTATGGTTGCTCTTAAAAGCTTAAATTTATGTACTATCAAATAATCCTTCACTCAGTTTGAAACAAGGCATAATAGGCAGGAACCACGGTATTTGCATAGTTGGAAGTGACTTCCACACTAAACATTTCTCATGTGGCATAAAAAGGAGGAATGGAGAGGGAGGAGGAAAAAAGAGTATAGCAGCACTTACAGGGCTAACTGATTTTTTATTTTTGTATGAACTTTTGTTGGTGCAGTACAGAGTGATAAAGTGTCAGCAGTGGCAAGGAGAACAGAGAGATAAGGGACAAATCCTGAATGTTAGGTAGTGATACCTCTGGCCAGCGTTAGAGAATTCTGTTTCTTTAGCCCTGTGTCTCACAGCTCGTTCCATTTGACAAAAGCCTCTTTGATATGTCATCTTAATGCTCACTGCAATTCTTCAGTAGTTTTAATCTTTCTGGATTTAATCTTTCTTTCTCTTTTGCCATAATTGTCAACCTTGCTTGCTTCCTTCACAGAGATGTTTTTCTGATGCATCATATTTTTCAAGGTGGAAGCATTCGGGATCTGCCATAAACTAGAAATCTTATAAATTCCTAAGGGTATTTCAGTAAGTGTAGTTTGAGTTTAGGGTTTGAATGACATTGTGAACTGTAGTTAACATGATATGAAAGCAGAAGCTTCCCATCTCTGTCTAATAGGTAGGGTAGTTGGTTTAAAGCCTTTGGCAAGCAAACGTCATGTTGAAAGTTAGAGGAAACAAAGGACTGATACACATGCAACAGTCAAACTCTTGGGACTATGCTACAGTTTCTTATTTGTTTGTGCTAATTCACATCTCCATTTTCTCATTTACAGTAACTGTAATTGCCTCATTCAAACATTGTAGCAATTTATGGTTATAGTGAATCAGGAAGTAACAGAGAGAAATATGGTATAGAAATACTTGAGACTCCACCATATGTCTGACTTGGAAAACACACTATACATCAGTCAAAGTATGCTGCCTGATAAAATTCTGTTTATCCCATTACTCTGTTCTTTGTCCTATCACTCTGTTGGATTGACTAAACATGTGTCAAACTTTAACTTTTTACCTGGCAGATAAGGTGGTATATCCAGCCCATAAATCAGATTTAGATGTTTGCATTTATGTTTCAGTAAAATTATTTTGTGATGCTGAATGTTCTGTTCATGTTTCTACTAGTGATGAATGAGTGATATACAAGCTTATATTCATACTGCCAAAATCCACTAAAATGTCGTGCACTGTCTGCATTCAAATATACTTGAGCAATGATAGCTGCCACTTATATTTGTTTTTTGTTATAGCAAGATTAATGAATCTGTTCTAGAAGTCATGTATCATACCTTAGGTATCCATAGAGTTTAAACTTAGAAATTATTTTTGATAATACATATGGCCTTATCTTAAAAATATTTCTTTTAAAAAAACACTAATAATCATAGCATGTATTGGAAATTGTGATTAATAGGTAGTTTAGGTAGAAGGGGTAAAATCAGCTATTAAAATATTGTTTTATATTGCTATTTAACTGAAATACTTTCACGTTCTCCTTTGAAAATGTTAATGATTGATTGATTTGTATCCCACTTTCCCTCCAGAACTTACACTGAAAGCAGCAAATAAAAAATATAACAGAGATAAAATGTGTAGGTAAAAACATACCCAATTTTATTATTAAATGTGCGATTAAACTATCAGTAGAACTAAAAATAATTCAAAACATTTCTGTTAAAGGAGCAAGATATTCCTTTCCATCTTTGTTGCTGTATTGGTGTCTGCCATCATTAATGGACTGGATGAGGGCAGACAAATGGAAGCTTAATACAGAAAAGGCAGAGTACTCCTTGTCAGTCAAAAGGAAGATCAGGGAATTCTGCCTGTGCTGGGTGTTCCCCCTGAAGACACTGGCTTGCAGCTTGTGTATACTGCTGCACTCAGCCCTGAACCTGGATACCTAGGTTTCTGCAGTGGCCAGGAGTGCTAAGTGCACCGCCTGTGGGCATTCCTGGAGGTGTCAGAACTGCCTAAGGACACGTGCCTTCATTATGTCTTGTTTGGATTTCTTTGGCACATTCTGTGCAGGCTTGCATTTGAAACTGGTTGGGAAAATATAGCAGGTCCAAAATGCTGTTCCAGGCTGCTAAGTGGGGCAGGGGCGGGTTGCTGTCTGAGAGATTTTATCTCCCTGTATAAGCCTGCCTGAGATCCTTGGGAAAGGGTTTTCTCTTGGTTCCACTGTCACAGGCCCAGTTGGTGAGAATGCTTGAGTGTGCCTTTTCAGTAGGTGTTCTCAGGCTGTAGATGCCTCTTTGCTTTCCTTCCACTGGCAGGTGAAGACTTTATTTAAACACACATTTGGCTATTTGGTTGTGCAGAAGAGTGTTTTAAAGGTAATTCTATGCTGTATTTCTGTTATCTTAAAAAAAGTTATAATGTTATAAAATTATTTTTTAAAAAACTTTTTTAATTGTAGGTTTTTAGCTATACTTTGTTTTACTGTATGTTGTAGCCATTTTAGTTCCCATGTTGGGAGAAAGGAAGGATTTTAAATAAACAAATACATAAATAAATATGTGAATGATTATGTATTTTGTCATGTAACATTCATGTATTTTGACTGTGTTATTATTATTGAAACCAAAGCTGATGATATCAGTTTGTTGTTTATTGTATATGAATAAATGTGTCATGTCTTTCCTACACTGTATAAATGTTTAACATTCTTTTCTTGATTTTTCCCCATAGTAAAGTCAACATGAAAGAAAATCACCCAGCACTGTGAAATATTGAAAATTTTGAAGAAATTTCATCAGTTCCCAAAATGGAGAAGCAATCAGTTTTGTTAGGGAACCAGAATGGTGGAACAGTAACAGGTGCTGCACCTGCTCTTTTTGTCCTTGTGAAACAAAGTACTGGGAAATCTGACCAGGGAACCTTGGTTTCAAGTCAAGATGACTGTGGTCTTGCCAGTAGTGCAGTACAACCAGTGTCTAAAGCAAAGACCTACCTTCCAGCTGAGCACACCTCAGGGAATATTACTGTTACTTTGGATAACAGCAATATGTGGAATGAGTTCTACCATCGTAACACTGAAATGATATTGACTAAACAGGGAAGACGAATGTTTCCATATTGTCGATACTGGATAACAGGTCTGGAATCCAATCGGAAGTATATCCTGGTCATGGATATTTCTCCTGTTGACAACTTTCGCTACAAGTGGAATGGCCATAGCTGGGAGCCCAGTGGGAAAGCAGAACCACATGTACTAGGAAGGGTATTCATTCACCCAGAATCCCCTTCTACAGGTTATTACTGGATGCGCCAACCAGTTTCTTTCTACAAGCTGAAAGTAACTAATAATACCTTGGACCAGGAAGGCCATATCATTCTACACTCTATGCACCGCTATCTACCTCGATTACACCTTGTGCCTGCTGATCAAGCCACAGATGTTATACAGCTGAATGGTCCTGATGTCCATACTTTCACTTTCCCACAGACAGAGTTTTTTGCTGTGACAGCCTATCAAAACATCCAAATTACACAGCTAAAAATAGACTACAACCCATTTGCTAAAGGGTTTAGAGATGATGGTCTGAGCAGTAGACTTCAGCGTGATGCAAAGCAGAATGGTAGCTCAGAACAGGAAGGAGGTAGTTTAACTAGTTCTCCCAGCAATCATAAACCTCCCAATGAAGGTGATACTTTGGATCCAGAGCAGAGAACTCTAGAGACATCATTTGGTGATTCTTGTAACACAGATATGGAGAGAGAGTCACTCAGCCCATGTCATGACTTCCTGGGTTTTATAGAGACAGGCACCTGTGAAAGTAATGACTCTGCATTAAAGCAGGAAGCACCTGAAAGGTAAATTTACTTTCTTCAAAGCAAGTATTCATATTTTAGAAAGTTCTGTCAGATGTATTGTCAACTCCTAAATGCCATAAATATGTGGTCCACTTGTATATTGTCGTGTGCATTTCTCAGTTTAACAGTGATTGTTCATACAGTATGTTCCAAAGTGTAGAGTGAGCAGTTTTTAATGTACCTTTGAGAACCTGCATTTTCAGTTTTGCAGATCTCTGCCTTAAAACTCTTGGAAAACCGTATGCAAGTCGTTTAGTGTATGTAGGTAATCCAGTTGTGGGCAACTGAAGTAGGGTCAGTTTTTGCTCTGTAGTCTTCCAATGGATCACAGTTCCACAGTTTGGGTAAACTTGAACATAATGTCACATCATTTCTGGTTTTACTTTGGACTCTCCTCCTTTAGTTTTTTAAGGGTTGTGTGGAGCTAAACCGTCACGTTTTGGGGCCAGTTATAATTTCTGTGTAAAAAATTACCTCCCAAAACAAAGATTAAAATGGAGGAGTTAAGAGGCTTTTGATGGTCTCTGGTGGCCTTGAGGCCCTCAGAAAATGGGTGTAAGGTCTGCATTTTACTTGCACCTAATCTAATCAGTAAACTGTTTTGGAATTCCTTTAAAGATGTTTCTGGAGGATACTTGAACTTGAGTATAGCTTTGCTGATTTTGATCTAGGATCAGATGTATATGTTTTTATCTGTTGAAATCTGCTTTCCCTTTCTGGTTGTTTGTATGTTTGTATGTATGTGCGTGTGGGATATATCAGTAGTAGATACAGTTGAATCCAGTAGTGGACAGCACCATAATTTGGTGGTGCTGTCCACTTTTTCTGTTCTGCGGCTAGAATCCTGTTGGTAGTCCATTGAATGAATTGTTCTGTGATGAATCAAGACGTAAATTAATCCAATTGATTTAGTGAATCTACTCTAGTTGAGATTAACAACAGGATATAGGACTATTTGTGTTACTCTTTTATATTTCATTATCTCTCTCCGCAAACACATGAATTGATCATATGCAGAGAACTTTTGAAAATAGGCCAGAGGCTGCATGCCTTTAAGCTTAAGGACACGGGTTGTCCACCTTATTCTAGGAAAAGGTCTGATAAAGTGTTATGTTACTGTTTATTAAATTAATAGAGGGACAGAGGTGGTGCCACCAAGAGAGAATATTTTGCAGTAATCTGAGCTGTACCATTTTTTGCAGATTTTTTTCTTTCTTGTATGCATTATTTATTTAAGTCTTAAATGAAACGTAGGTAAATTGGTTGTTTTTTTAAAAACTGTACATTTTCCTTGCTTAGCATTTTATTTTTCTGTCTTGTCCAGTCCAATAGCTACCCTTTGTCAAAACATCTCTCATATGGCAGCTCCACTAAACTCAAATGGAGACATCAGTGTTGTGGTTAAGGAAGAACCAGCAGATGACTATGATTATGAGCCAAGTGTGTCTGTGGAAGGGTTAAGTGTGAAGCAGGAAGAAGAAGACAGTATGGCAGAGGTATATCTCAACAGCAGTGATTCTGTGTTAGAGCAGCAGCTGAAGAAACACAGTGAAATGGGCGAAAAGGAAATTGGATCCCATAAGCGACCCGGTGATGGCCAGTTAGGTGTTGCCAGGGCAAAAATGTTAAAGTTGGACAATGGGAAGATGCCTGTAGTATACTTAGAACCTTGTTCAGTCACTAGAAATACAGTAAAGGTGTCTGCCCTTTCACCAACGATGGTGTCAACTTCTAAGAGTGAGCAGTCTCCTGTGGGTCATTCATTGGAATCATTTCCTGCTTGCTTTGGAAATAGTTTTATCTCTAGTCCATTTGCAGCTGTGGAAACAGAGGAAATGCCAACTGAGAAACAGATACCTGAAGATAATTTGTTACAAACACCCTCTTTAGCAGGAGACATGTTCTTGGAAAATAGTGAAACTTCTATCAATGTTATTGCGGCAAATAAGATATCTAGCTGTAATGTTGAGACCTCTGCATACAGTGGCCCCACTTTAGCAAAAGTTAGCTCCAGTGGAAAAAATACAAGTGCACTAAAGAATAATCTTTCCTGCAAGGATATTATTGGTAACCTAAATGTTGGGTTGCCTGGCCCACGCAAAAGAGGAAGACCACGGAAAATAAAGCACCTGGGAGTTGGAAGACCATCTAAATGCACTGGAAAGTTGATCACAGCAAGTAATTATGCTTCTTTGGGACCTGATGGTATTAATTTGGATGTTAAGCCTGATCTTGTGGACGTGGATGGAGTGCTCTTTGTATCCTTCGCATCCAAGGTAAATGTCTGAATGAAATTTGAGGTTACCAGAAATACTTAGATGATAAATAAGAGGTGTGCTTAAAGCAAAATTTAAAAACTATAGTATTTGACTGAACTGTGGAATTTCAGCATTTTCTTTACTTGATATTTTGGGGTTTTGTACATTGCGCTGGACTTACTGCTGTCCTTAAATGGATTTCAAGTAAAGTTCTATTTATTGTTGTTAACTGCTGTTAAGTTGAATTCAACTTACGTTGACTGTCTGAATGAGAGATCTCCAAGATACCGTATCATCAGCCCCCCTGCTCAGATCTTGCAGGTTCAGGGATGTGTCTTTGTGCCTATTAGACATTATTAAAGTGGTAAAACTCCTTGTGAGAGGAGTGCATCATGTAGCTCTGTCCAAGGTGATGTACTGAACAAATAGCTGCACTTCAGAGGACTTCATGCACAAATTTGTGCAAGTGAAGTCATCCATGTGGTTGAGTAATGGACATAGTTAAGATGCCAAATTGTGTGGAAACCTTTTCACATACCACTATATGTGTAAAGATATGTTTGGTGCAGTCATTCACGCTGTACAGAGAGACAGTTGCAGGCAGAGCTGTATGGTGCAAGTAAAGTTAGAGCTAGGGCTACTCAGTGTGGTCCAATTTCTGCTTGCATGATAACCACTTTAATGGCACTTAATAGGACTCAAGTATTGTGTTCTGATGTCCAGGTCTAGATTAGTCTGAACTGATGTCTGTTTGCAATGTTTGAAGTGGCCTGTTGATAGTCTTTACTGTAAGCCTAAAAAATTTTTTTGGGAGGACTTATTTTTTACTTTTTCTGCTTTACAGGAAGCTCTTGATATCCACAGTGTGGATAGATCTGAAGAAACCAAACTGAAAAATATGCAGACTGCTTCATTGGCTACATGTGATTCCCGTGTTGATCCAGGTAATGATGAGACTTATGTTGGTGAGCTGAACTTTTTCTAAATGCCAGGTATAGTTGGAAGTGAATGATGATTTACCCTTTTGTGTAACACTTCCATCGTCTGCTATGGTTGACTACCAGAGTTGGCTAAGAAAGGGCCAAACTAAATGTGTAACTTTTAAAATACACATTGTTTAGGGGTGGAGGATGGATAATTAGAGGGCTCAGATTCAGAACAGGCATGTAGAAATAATTTAGCCCTTCTCTCTCTCTCTCTCTCTCTCTCTCTCTCTCTCTCTCTCTCCTGATGTGGAAAATCCATTCTTTAAGGTTGATGTGTACTTGCTGGGAGTGGAGGAGCTTCCCCCACTTAAGCCAGTGGGAGATTTTCTCCCAGTGAGGGATTTTTCTTAGAATTACTGCTGGGGATGAAAGGGTGAAATTCCCCACATGCCTGGTCTGATTCTGTTATTATCCACCCAATACCAATATACAGTTGTTTTTTGTTTTTGTTTTTTAAGTGCCATGTATTTGGTCCTGAATGACTTTTTCCTGTTGGCCAAAAAAAGTGTATAATCTATACAGTAGAGTCTCGGTTATCCGACGTAAACGGGCGGGCTGATCGTCGGATACCCGAAAATTTCAGATAATCTGGAGGCCCCTGGAGGCCGCCGTTTTGGGGGCGTGTCTGGGCATGTCTGGGGCATGGAAATGCCTACAGCCACGCCCCCAGGCAGCCGCGACGTCGGATAATCCAGAATGTTGGATGAACGAAGGTCGGATAACCGAGACTCTATCCAACCTAAATAAGCAATTGCAACTTAGATTTCCTTTCATTCTCTGACCCTTGTCCTAATATATTTGATGTATTGTTTAATTGCTTTGATGTATTGTTATAGTGCCACCTCAATCTGCTGGGAGAGGTGGGATATAAATAAATCAGTCAGTCAGTCAGTCTGAGAGAGTGGCAATCTATACATGGTCTCCATTGAAAAATGTGTTTATTCCTCCTGTTTTGCTCTACACCAGTGAGCATATAAATTAGTAATTAGACCAGAACTTCAAAACTAATGACAGTTTAAAATGTATAGTATTAAAAAAAAAGCAACAAAACAAGTAAATAAATATTTGTACAGTTAAAACACAGGAAAATGCGTTTTAATACCATAAAGCAAATGAAGAATTAGTACAGAATGATAATGTAAATGATAAGATGATACAGAACTGATTTTAAGCTTAAATGAATATGTTTGGGGAAAAATATAAGACACCACAAAGTAGAAGTAAACAAGAGACAGAGCTTCATTTTTTATTTATTAAATACTTATTTTGACAGCAGTTACAACTGTTTCCATAATGTTGTAATAATGTCAGAATATTATTACAGCAATATCAGTTTGTCCCCTCATATATTAATATATTCCATACTATGCTATACTATAATATAATCAGTTATTCAGTTTAGCTGTAACTGCTCAAATATTCTTCCTCTGTTCTTTTTTAAATAATTATATTACTATCCTTTCCCTCTCCACCTCTGGAATGGTCTAATTATTTATTATCATTCTAGTTTACCTTTCATGTGGTATATCACCTTAATTACCTTATTTACATCTCCGTACCCCACTCTCTGTTTTATGTTCTCAATCAGTAATTAATCTCCAGTTTCTGAATCAAGATTCCTCCTTCAGTTGTCCCATATAGATCCCTCTTGTTTCAAACATCATATATTCATATATTCAGAAATATAATATTTCAATTTACTACCATCCCATCTTTCTTGATTATTCCATCCATATGCAATGACAACCTGTGTCCCTTTTAATAACTGTTTTATTAACTATTTCTCCTCCTTATTTAATTCTTAAGTTTTTAACATTTGAAGTTAAACATGTTTCCTTATTAAATTCTGAATTTCCCCCCAATATTCTGTTTATTTCTTATTTTCTTCCAAAATCTTTGTAATTTACTGCATTCCCCATGGTTATGCCAACAACCTGCAGATAAGTTTTTGTTTATATACTAGCGCATTTACCAAGGGTTGCCCAGGATTATACTTTCCTCTTAAGAACTCACCAAACTTCTCTTCTCCGGTACCTGTAACTTTTCCCCATATTTCCCAATGCAATCTGTATTCAGAGTTATTTACATACACAGTTTGGGTTCCTGAGGGAATACACTGTCCTCCTCCTTGCTGCTAGGCCCCATCTCCATAGCAGCCAGCCTATTCCAGTACTTGTAACTTATCCCCATATTCTCCAATCCAGTCTATATTCAGAGTTGTTGATATACAGAGGTTGGGTTCTTGAGGGAATGCACTGGCCTTCTCTTTGCTGCTAGGCTTCATCTCCGTAGCAACTGGCCTATTCCAGCACCTGTAACTTACCCCCATATTCCCCAATCCAGTCTGTATTCAGAGTTGTTAACATACAGAGGGTTTGGTTTCTGAGGGAATACACTGCTCTTCTTCTTGCTGGTAGGCCTTGTCTCCTTAGCAACTGGCCTGAGACCCAAGAGCTCTCAGCTGAGAATTCTAAAGACGTCTCCCCAAACTGCCAGTCCCAGGATTCCATGGAATCTTCACAGTCAGCCAATCATGTGAGGTCTTCTTGCCTCACACAGCCAATCGTATGAGGTCTTCGCCTGCCTGACGCAGGCAAACAGACAAGATCTTTCACAAACTTTAGCTATCATCTACTATATGAAAGTCAAAGTGGTGTTCTGTGCCATCTTCCTATTATTTTTAACTGCTGTTCTCTTACCTTATTGTTTTTATTTTTTGTTCTCTCTTGTATCCATTGTTGCATTTCTTTTTTGTTTACTTTTAAGTCCTTTCCCATAGACCTAATACAGACAGACTCCATGTGCTGATTGATAGCTACTTGCTTTGTTTATTTTTAAAATCCCAACCCATTTCAGCCTTTGTCAGAGTTGGTCTTCCTCAGGGGCTACACTAAAGAATACAAATATAGTTCTGTTTAATACATTAAGAAAGACAACACCAAATTAATTATCATCTCTAAAAATATATATAAATTACATTATTCTGCAAACCAAAGTGTATATACATAGCTTTACACAGAAATTTCTGGTGTTGTATAGTGTACTCTCAAAAAAAAAAAAAGGACCATTGAGCAAAAGGAACTAGAAAGTATACCATTGGATACATGGACTCAAGTAGTCAGGAGAAAGGAAGACCCAGTCATTACTTTAGGACTGGTCACAAAGATATTTAATGCAGTTGTTCTAAATGTTACCTTAGTTTATCTTTCACAATCATATTTATATTGAAGAATGTAAATTCCATCTTCATTTAAACCTGTAGGCTCTGGTGGTTTTAATTTAGAATCCATTCTGTCTTTCTTTCTTCATTATGATTATGATCCAGAACTCCAAAATGCATATCTGATATGAAATGTTGTGTTTCTAAAAAATGTTTAACCTAAAGGAAACTTTTCCCACATATATATTTTTTACATGTAGATTGAATGGCATAAATCACGTGGCTAGTGCTAAAGTACTGAAATGGTTCGTTTTGTATTGTTTTGGATTAAATAGAATTATATTTGGATTTTTTAGTGTAGCTCCTGAGGAAGGCCAACTTTGACAGAGGCCAAAATACATTTTTAAAATAAATAAAACAAATGACTATCAATCAGCATGTGGAGCTCTGACTCCTGTTTACTTCTGCATGAAGTGAATTCAAAATACCTACAAGGTCTCACACAGCACTCCAGCACAACTACTTTAAGAGCAAACAGTGTGAAGATACTTTAATAGAATGCTACATATAAGTAAAATATGCTAAGACAGTATATATGAAACAAGTGGGATATTTATTGAAATAACTAGTTATGTATTAAATATACGTATACACTGGAAACTAGAAATACAGAGCAAGGCACTCTATATAAACATAGGAAGAACCATTGATAAGGCAGCCCATCTAAGAAACAGTTTAAAACAGTTCTTTTTCCAGTTCTAATGTTTCTCCAGTGCATGTTTCTCTAGGTTAAAATGTAAAAGTTTCTCTAGTTACACTTGGGTCAGACCTGCGTAAATTCATCTGTAGGTAAGAAGGTACAGGACTGTAAAATAAAGTTTCTTAAAAGAAAAAATAAAAGATATATGTCAACTAGGCTTCAGGTGTAGAAAATCTCTTAATGAAATGGTGAAGTGGGGAGGCTTCAGCAAAAGATCATGATATTAAGCAAATGGTGGGTTTTAAAAAAAATCTCTAAATCAAACTTGAGAGAAAATAAGAATGTAGAAAAATGAAAATGTAATAATCTGAAAGCACAAATTTGGAAGAGCGCATACTCTCTCTGGATATTCAAGAATCCAAACGAGGATGAAAGTTTATGGAAATGGCTCATCCTGAAATCCAGATAAGGAAACAAAAACAAACTTAGTGATTGCCCCAGTGGTCTAAACACATGAGATATGAGAAGCTATTAGAATAGGGAGTGTATCTTGTGTCAGCCTAGGGAAAGATGGTATTTTCTTTCCTTTATCAGCAAAATCCCACTCATTCTAAAATCCAAAGATTTAGAAGCAGATGGAAAAGAAGAGAAAGAATGTGCAAAACTCTTTTGGACCTCTTGTTAATTCAAGCCCTTATGCAGTGTGAATTTTTTTGTGCAACACCATTGGTTCTTTCATTGCTTTTATATCAACTAAAGACATGTAATGCAATTATTGCTATGCAATTATGTATTGTTATGTGATAATTGATCACTGGAGCAAAGGCCTTGCCCATTTATTTGCTCCTTCCATTCTTAATTGGCCTGTCTCAAACATCCTTGTCAAAATGATCAGTTTGTTTATAAAAATTACTGTAAGTCATACTCAGACTTACTACCTTGTATCAAATGAAGAAGCAGACACTGACCACAGCCCTGTGTGGTTCATATAGCAGTTCTGCTAGTGAAGAGTGGAGGGCAAATTGCTCTATTGAGGTCCACCAAGATTCTCCAGAGGTCTTAGTGAGTTATCTAACCACCTTGTCTCTAGCTGTGGAGACATAACCAGATGCCTCTGCAATCCTTCCTGGCAAAAGGGGGTGGGTCAGCAACTCTGCAGTAGGTCAGAAGTTGATTTTGGTGGCTCCAGAAGGAGGAAGGGAATACTAATCTCCATAGCATCTAAAAATAGACATATGCAAGATTAACTTGTGTCTATGTGTGCCACTAATAGGATGCCAGTGACCGCCAGTTACCATAAATCTTTTTTCTAGCCTTGAATAGACACAGTACAATTCTTTAACTTCAGGAATTAGGAATTAAATGAAGTATGACATTTTGTCAGAGAAACCAATGGAAAGATGAGTGCACATTGGACCGTGATTTAAAAATAAAAGAGACAAATATGATTTTAAAAAAAACTGTGGTAAGAACTTTGTGCCTTTGGCAGGCTTATGTGGATGCCACAAGGAGCCATAAGAAACCATGAAAGCATGGAGGAAATTTGTCCTTGTTCATTAAAAAAAAAAAGCATTAGTAATTGTTATCTTTAAAATAAAAGTAAAAGAAGGAGACGGAAGAATCTAATGCCACCTTTAATTGATTTATCGTAATAGGAACTTTTGTTGATTTCAGTGCATTTCTTCAGTTATATGCTAGGAATACATCTAAAGATATGGACTGAAATGCAGAAAATCTGGTGTAAAAATAAACCAGTTAGTCTTAAAAGTGCAACTGGATTTCTCCCAGCTCTTTCCTTTTATGTTGAAACAGACTAACACACCTATGTCAGTGTTTCCTCAGTATTGCCTCATAGCTAAAAATGAACAATGAAGAGAAAAGATCTCATTTTGAAAGTTTATTTTAATGTGAAGGACTTTTCAGGTGTGGTGTTACCTGTGGACATCCTTCATTAGCCCAGGTGAAAGGAGTAATATGTTCCACGCTTCAGTATTTAATGACACTGTATAATTTTTAATAGCATGCATGTTACCACTAGAGACACAACTTCCATTGCTTAAATGCAGTTGCTGGTCCCAGTGATTCAACAGTTAGATCCATTCAGTCATTGGAACCTTGGTAAGTCAGTGCTTATGTAAGTTCAGTTCGTTCAGTGGGTCTTCACTTGTTGTGTGCCTTCAAGTTTCCGATTTATGGTGACCTGAAGGGTAACCTGTCATGAGGTTTTCTGGGACTGTGTGTGTGACAACGCTCAAGGTCACCCAGTGGATTTCCATGGCTCAGTGGAGAATCGAACAGTTCAGCACTTAAACTACTATATCATACTGGCTCCTAAGTCTCCTCTACTTAAAACTTAATTGAATTTGGGGACTGAAAGTTGGATTTATTCTATGGACAATAAAGCCAAAAATAACCATTATGAACCAGCATCTCAGTTCACAGGTAGTCAAAGCTTTGTAGGCATTTTCTTTGTCCATCCCAATCTAGCAGTTAGAAAAGTAATCTAGAAATAGCACCTCAGCTGTGTCTATAGCAGTGTCAGGAATACTGTCAAGATCTGAAATTCTTTCCTGTGCCCAGACTTAATTTTTTTAGCCTGAGTTGCAAGTGGAGGACAGCTACTATTAGTTCTCCGCTGTTGAAAATTACTGCAGCATTCCCCATTTGGCTCCCTTTTTTCCTTAGAATTTGGAGGAAGTGTGGGATATTTTCATAGTAGTTCCCTCTCTGGATTTTGAGAATGAGGTAGGAAGAATTGTTGCTTAGATAAATGAATAAGAAATACTGATAGCAGTATGAGATTTTAAAGAAATATACATTTCACAGGTGGTCAAATGATACAACAACTGGAAAAAGAATTGTTGGAAGATTTGAAGTCTTTTAAGTACAGGCAGGTGATACATCCTAGCCTTCGAGAAGGTAGGTGTAACTTCTGTGAAGTGCTAATTGTCTTCTGATTGCGCTGATGGTACACATTCTGTTATTTGCCCTTTAAAAAATATTGGAATTTCATGTAGAGTGTCATTTTCTGTTACTATCACAACATGTGTAGTTCGTACCAAAGAATTTTGATTGGTCCAAAATTTCAGATGTGATATCCTCTAAAAGGCATACTAATTGTATGATCAAGACAAACCAAATAATTACTACTCTACTACAACTTTCATCTTCATCAGTTATTACATATATTTTTCATTGAATTGAAAGCTTTGTGTCCTCTTATAGTTTTTATAGCTGGGTAAGATTTCTGGCAGCCTGTTGCTTGTTTTGGGTAATCTGGTTATTCAAAGGGATCAGTGCATAGTCTTAGTAGAAGCAGAACTGATGCAAGCTAGTTTCTTTCTCTTTTTCCTTCAGCCTTGGAAAGCATAAATGCAGATAGTCATCGCTCTTGCATTTCTGCTTATTCTGATCAGGTGCCTCTGATGTGGCTGGCAGGTAGCTTGCAACGATCATTTTCTCCATATTTATTTCTAAAAGATTATTTATTGAATTTCATTCTGCTGTTTGCTCCTCCAGTTACATTTTTACTGTACTTCCAAAAGTTTAAAAAGTGTTGCAGTAACTTATATGTAACACAGTATATTTGCATTTCATAAATACGTACAAAAATTACCTGTGTTGTTAAGTGATCTTATTTGGGCTTAATGGCTTCACAGTAAGTGCCTTGTATACACTGACTCACTTTCTGCAGTATCACTTACCCACTGTCCAAAAAGAAATCCCCCCTACCGCTCACCTGCAACACAAGTGTAGTACATACTGAGAGAGATGTGAGATTGACTTGCAGTGCATCATCATATAAATATTGAGGAGAGGGAGAGAGTAGCAGTGAAGAGTGAATGGTAAGAATGGCAAAGTGCAGTGGTGGCAGCAGGGCTGCTCTCTCTTGCTGTCCTTTCCTGTAAACACGTCTGGCTGCCCGGCATCCACAGGGTGAGTGAGCAGCCCTAGGGAGAAGCCCACAGCTGTGGCCCTTACCAAGGCAGTGATGATTATGATGCCTCTGGCTCCCAAGGGCAAAGTGTGCAAATATCTGGAGAAGAAGTCAGCTATCTCCTGCAAGCAGTGGCTTATGCTGCCATTGGGTCCAGGACAGTTAATGTGTGAGAGTGGCTGTGGTATCAGGGAAGGAAAAGTAAGAAAAAGAAAAAAGAGAGTAAGATGGCAGCAGTGTTGCAGAAAATGCCATTGAAGAATTTGAAAACTTCTATGCCAGATTTATTTCCAGAACTGGGTTAGAATGGGAAACAGCGCTTATTACTAAGACATGCATAGGTTACAGTAAAAAATTGCACACATTTGAGAAAGAGCAGTGGATCTGTTGGCTGTTCTATAGCTCAATGGTCCTGTCTTGACTTTAATTTGAAATGCTATCGTCCCACAGGAAGGAAATGAACAAAGAATTGATTCAGCATTGAGAAAGTCTCATGAACCTTCAGCACTGTCCATTAGGGCATCAGTTGCAGTTGCAGTGTTTACTAGGGGAGCCGTATTATGGGTTCAGGAAATGTAAATGCTGGACTGTCCAAAAAGCATTACAGAAGTTAGAAAAAGTATTTCAATGTGTGGTTGATGCAGGTTATGATGCACCACCATTTACAGCATGTTTGATCACAGCTACTAAAGTGGGTAGGAGAGCACTGTGGCTGAAACATTGGGAGGATGCCCTGAAGTCAACAGTGAACTTGGTTAACGCTTCCTTCAAGGAGAAGCCATTATTTGGAGAAAAAGCACTGGAAAAATTTTAGTTGAAGGGAAAGATAATAAACTCTTTCTACAGTTCAAAAAATGAAGGTCAGACAGAAGATACTTCAGAGGAGAAAACCATTAATTTAAAAGAGGAAGAGGATTTCAAAAGCAAAGATTTTGAACAGTAATGGGATAAAGGTAGATAGCAATTCAGAAAACAAGGTCAACAACTGACAAGAGGAATTGGTCACTTCAGTGGGATGGCAGACAACAAAACTGACTTGAGGGAATTACTGATAGGGAGGAGGTTACTTTACTACAATCATTTACAGGAAATCATAGCTACATTCAGCCCTCAACATTTGCAGATTCAACTTTCATGGATTTGATTATTTATGAGTTTCTCAAATCCTTTCCGCCAACTCAGGCCCTGATTTCCTGTGGGAACTTTGCCTCTTGGCAGCTCTGGTCAGGCCATGCAGCCCTTTAAAAACCTGCCTCTGTCCTCCTCTTCCACCACCACCAGCAGCAGCAGCAGCAGCTGATTGGCCAGTTAAGGATAGATTGCAGCCCAGTTTCTTAGCAACACAAACCCTCTCCCAGTGCCTCACACACCAAGGAAGGAGGTGGGCACAGATGAAGTATAGCACCACCATGCCAACCCAGCAACTTTCCTTTTCCTTTCCCTGACCTGGTTTGGATCCTAGGTGCCCGTTCTCCCCACCGTGCCTTGGCCTCCTTCCCACAGACATGCACACAGATTTTGATAGTGTGGATTTTCCCCTTCTGCAAGAGTTCTGCAGCCCTAACTCTAGCAAACCTGGAGGGCTGCCTGTGCAGACAATAGGTTCTTCAGCTAGTTCAAGAAGAGTACAAAATTGTTTTCTCAAAAAGACGGAGGGAAGATACTTTCTGTTGCTGGTACCAAAGAAGATAAGAGGGTGATAATCCAAACAGAAGTTCAGCATTTAATTCAAATTGGGGCAGTAGAGGAGGTTCCTTCAGATCAGACTCAAAGTAATTTATTCCATTTTCATTAGGGTACCAAAAACAGTGGGGGACTATTTTGAACTTAAAATACCTGAGTTGATTTGTTCAGGATTGTGAAGTGGGCCAGGCCTGCTTTCCCTTCTCTCTGTTTGAAGTAGCAGCTTCCCTTTCAGCCTGCTGTAGCCTTGCTCACCCCTTATACGACCCTACTTTTCTCTTTAAAATGACCATCTTAGTGTATGGAGGATAAAGCTTCTCAGTTGTTATTCAGAGTGATTTACTGATCTGTGGTAGCCTGTTACTAATTGATTAGAACTAAAGAAAAGTACTCTACTGAGTCAGCATTTATTTATTTTTTATTATTTTTTATTATAAAGAAAAAAGAATAATACGTAACAGAATAAAACACAACAAAATAAAGCAAAAACACCACGTGAATAACATAAATGTGAAAAAGAGAAAAATCACAACACCCATAGCTTACATTACTATTTCTCTCCAGATCTTTTATCATCATATACTTATTCAACATATTATATATCATATTAATTATATATTTCATGTATCTAAATCTCATTCTCCTTGTACTTAATATTGCTATAATACTTTCATTTTTTTAAATTTTAATTATTTATTTATTTGAAAAAATACACAACACCACCAATAATACATGACATTTATCAAACTAAAACACAACAAAAACTACAAAGCAAACCTATACACTACAATACAATAAAATATAAGCATATAACCCCCTTATTTTCTCTTCCGCCTTGCCGAAACTCAGGTTCCGTTACTTCATTTATCTATAACATTCCTTCTTCATCTCTTCTTTTGTTTTATTAAAGAAGTTACACTTTCTTATTTCCTCTTTTGCTTCCTTATTCCCCTTTTACTTAGTCTTCTAAACATTACCTATTTTTAATTTCATTTTTCTATATTTTTTTCTATATTATATAATTTTAATATCATTTTTCTATAAATATTTAAACTTATCTTGTATCTAAAAAACTAATAGCTTTCTTTCCCCAACAAGCTTCCCATATCGGACCTACCATTTACCACTCTTCTCTCTATAATTTCATTTTTAAATCTATTCTTTTCAACTATATTCAATCTATTGCTAACACTATATATGATCCTTTTATTAACCATTAACTCTAACCCTAAATGTGAACCCATTCCCAGAGCCAATTATATTTCAGCTTACTCTGCTTTCCAAAATTGTAATTGTTCTTGTGGAGGTGTGACACTTCCCTTTTTTGTTAAAGCCTTTTCCACAAATATTTTCCATATTGCTTCAAAGTCATTCCTTTTCATTATCCCTTTTTTAACCTTAATTAGACATGTTAACTTATCATTGATCACAGTTTTCCACACTTCTTTATACCAATCCTTTATTTGAAAATCTTCTTGAATTTTCCATTTTCTTGATGTAAGTAACCTTGCTGCACTGAGTCAGAATTTATAAAACTATAATGTGATCTTTATTGCTACTTCAGTCAGAGAGAAGGAAAAGAAGGCCTGGCCCCCTCCACAATAGAAGTGGTTGCAGCAGTGGGATTTGAAAGATACAGTTATTGAAATATTAAATCCACTGGAGATCTTGGAAAATCTAGTGGGGATTTAGAGATCTAGCCTGGATTTCCTTGATTCAGTGGAGGAATTCAGAAATTTGTTTGGATGTATGGGTGTTTGAGTCACCTAAAAGATTCCCTGAAGTTAAAGTTTTAAGGTAGTTTGTAGGAGAATATTTGGAACACTGAAGGAGTTTTAATATAAGACTAAAGTGGTTTTAAAACAGTTCCTGAGGTAATATTTGCTGGTGTATGGTAGAGTACTGAAGGGAAATCTTTAGGCTCTGATAACTTCTAGCCACACCCTTAGGCTCCATCACAACGCTTGATGGTTCAAGATGGAGACTTTACAAACTAAATTAGAGGATTTAGAGAGGAATGCATGCTTATTATTGATAGACTTAGGAAAAGCTTACTTCCACATTTCTGTGCATTTCAGGTAGAGGAAATACTTAAGATTTGATTACAGTGGAAGCCACTACCAATTCAGGAATTTCTTTATCTTTTGGCATGGCTTCAGCCCCCAAGGTTTGCACCAAAATACTGGTTCTTTTGATAACATTTTTGAGGCAGTAGGGATTCAGTTGTTCTGATGTTTAGGTAATACTTTGTTGAAAGCTGAGTGCAGAGAGAAGACAAAACATGTCCTCTGTCTGATGCTAAAATGTTTACAGAATTATGGCTTCCAGATAAATTCCCATAAGAGTAAGTTGAGAGCTACAAAGACTAACACATTTGGGGGCAGAAATAAAGGTAAGGGATGTCTTTTCCATTCAAAGGACAGGAAGCAGTTCATAAAGGAGATAATAATGAGAGTGACAAAACTAAAAATGGTAGATCTAATGCATCTGGCCACAACAGTTGGATTATTTCTTTCAACAATACAACTAGTCCCATGGACAAGGTTTTATACAAGGACACTGCAGGTTTTCATGAGACCACATCAAAATCATATGGTAAGGAAAAAACATCTTCCCGATTGTACCAAGGCAAGTAAAGGGAAATTTGCTTTGGTGGCTCAAACCAAACAAATTGATCAGGGAACTTGGTGCCGCAGAAGAAAATAGCAGTGACAGAAGATACAAGTCTTTATGGATGTAGTGCCTTTTTGACAGGTAGTTCAGGGAGAATGGACAGAGTCAGAGAAGATACTCAGCATAAATTTACTGGACGTGAGAGCAGGCATATTAGGCATTTTAAAAATTTTCAAGCATAATGAAAAGAATGTACAAGTGTATAAGGACAACATCACTGTGAAAGCATATCTTTGCAACCAAGGGGAAACTCTAGTTCAGCAGTAGGTACCTTGCAGGTTCTGGATGATATTGTAGCCCTTGGGGAGTCTTTTATGACCCTTTTGCTTCTCTGGAATCCCCTTGGCCCTCTCAAAATCCTGAGTTCACATGCACAAAAAATTGACCACAGGAATACATTTTAGATTTTAATAGATGATACAGCCAGCTTAGTTTTGCACTCACTGTTTGAGGCCCCTTAACTCAGAAATTATCAAAAGATCCCCAGAAAAGTGACCAGAACATCATTCTCTGATCCAGGAAATAGTTGGCTGTGTGGTCTGCTTACTGTCGGGAGGACCTGAAAATGCCCACCCCTGCCTATTTTATAAAGAGCTGGTTAATAGTAATCCTAATTAATGTCATGCTGATATAATACCTGATTATGGCTGAGACTGGTTGGAAAAATAGAGAATAGAGGGAGAGAACAGATGGGGAAGTGCTTGTTTTTCATCTTGACATGCTATGAAATGAAATGCTGATACAGTGAAAAGGTATTGATACTTTTTGGTTATGTACCAGGTTTGTATTTACAGTTGGTTTTATGTATAAAATATTTAGGTGGCATTTTTTTCTTACAGTGGGGCTAAAGCTGAATTTTGTGGACCCAGCAATGAGCATTGATTTAAAATATCTGGGTGTGCAGCTGCCATTAAGTTATTCAGAGGACTATACTTCATGGAAAAATTTGAGGGGCAGTTCCAGTTCTGCTGGTAAGTCAGTATCTTCTTTAAAGCAGTGGTGTTTTAAAACTTGAATTACAGAATAGGTCTACAACTTTAGAAGACAACTTGAAGCATTTCTGTTTAGTTATAGGGAAACATGAGCTTTTCATTGTTACTGAAAATTTGGTATTTTAGCATTTGCTTTACATTTATTATGTAGTCCCATTTAATAAGACTGATTCCAAGAAGTTAATGTTCTGTGGTTATTTAACACACCATACACCTAGGCTAGGTTTACCTAACTTTGCAAAGGATTGTTTCATTGCATGATCTCTTAATAATATTGATGTAGTCATATTTTCAGAAAACGTTAAGTACATATGCCAACAGTGGAATTTTTGTAGCTCATTTCATTTGAACATTTTGTGTATTTTGTTTATGCTCCCAGCTCATTAAATGGTTTTATTATCTTTTGTATTTTCTTCTTTTCCATGCCTTCAGATGCTGGGCTTCCTTTTGTTTCCAGGACTGGGAAGACAAATGATTTCACAAAAATTAAGGGATGGCGAGGAAAATTGCATACTTCATCAAAACCTGAAGGTAAGAGGAAAGTTTTGGGTGTGTTTCTTACTGCATGCGGTCCTGAACATGAATGAAATGAAAAGGAGAATTCTGTAATTTTTTTTCTTCCTTTGATTATATAATAATACTTTTCAGTATTGACAATAGCCCCTCCTCACTTGTATCCACAGGGGATACACTGCAAGACTTACTCTGGATGAGGAGAAACATGGATAATGAAATGCAATTTTTTCAATGAGATGAATGACATAGGTATCGAGATGAGTTTGCAGCTTGGACAGGAGACCCTGAAACTTGACAGAACTTTAGTATCTAACAGAAAGAAGGCTTTGTAGCCATTATTTGCAGTCCAAAGCCAGTGCACAACTGATAAATACATAAAAATTAACACCATTTGGTCCAGAAAGAAATGGGAACAATGTTTTCAGAATACATTTCAACATGGATAAGTGAATCTGTGGATATTGGTCATGTGGAAATGGGGGACCTACCATATTTCTTTAGGAAGAGGAGAGGATTACAGTATTGAATTGCCCAAATAGAAAGAAGAAGGCTTGAAGTACACTGATAAATTGGAGTGTCTTGGCAATGGTCTAAAGTTGTTGCATCATACCAACCCCCTCCCCCAATATTTAACACCAGAATTAATTTGTATCAACTAATTCTAAGCTTCAGTTTCTGTGATTTGATAGATCAATTTTTAATAGACTTAGAATATTATAATTGTTACCGGGTCTTCAGAATGCTTCTGTGCAAGCTTATACTGAAATGGGCAGTAATTGTAATCTAAACCTAATTTATGTAATTTCTCAGGTGTCATTATAGAAGGCTCCTTGAAGAACCGATCTGCTTTTTGCAGTGATAAGCTTGATGAGTACTTAGAAAATGAAGGGAAGTTGTTGGAAACAAGCATGGGATTATCGCCTAGCACATCCAGTTCTCCTGTTGTTTATCAGCTTCCAACTAAAAGTACTAGTTATGTCAGGACACTAGATAGTGTTCTGAAAAAGCAGTCCACCATTGCTCCTTCCAGCTCTTATACTCTCAAGCCTCTTTATGTGCCTTCTGTCGCTAAAAAAAAGAGACAAAAAGTAAAGAAAAGAAAACCAGGTGTTGCTAAAAGCAAAGAAAAGTCACTTGCAAAGTCTGTAATAGCTGTGCCTGTTGTAAGAAAGCAGAAACATGACTCATCAGTCTTGGAAGAGAAAGTCACCAGATCTCAGCCTAGTAGACAAGTAGCAGATGAGATGGAGGCCATAGAAGAAAGTACGCAGGGGAAACAGATCACTGTGCGTCCACCACAACAGCAGCCACAGCAGAGTAGTCGTTTGCCAACTTTATCCAAAACTCAGTTGAAGCTGATGGATTTGGAGGATTGTGCATTGTGGGAGGGTAAGCCACGGACCTATATTACTGAAGAACGAGCAGACCTATCTCTGACAACTTTACTTACTGCTCAGGTAAGTTGCGTTAATGGTAACTTTCCTTCAGTAACTCTGTATTTCTGAAATTTAATGTAAAATTTTTAATAGAAGGCACGTAGATTTTGCAAATGGCACGCTACCTTTGAGTATTCCTTGCCTAAGAAAACCCAGTGAAATTCATGGGGTTGCCATAACTTGAGAAATGATTTGAAGACACATACAGGTACAAAGACTCTCCTGTTTGGGCTTGTAATTCTATCCCTAGATGTACTGGTGTTTTTGTTTTTGTTTTCGTCAGGCTCAGTAACTTTTTTTTTCTTGCTGTATTTCATGGCATTCAATCTTAAGTTGTGATGATTGGATTTTTATTGCATTTTATTATAATTATGCATTGCTTTGATTGTGTGTTGTTATATGGATCCTTTTTTTTCCTTAAGGAGCTTATTAAAATTATAGTTTACTTTAAAAGACTCCATAAAATCTAATTAGTCCCTATTTATACAGCACTCACATTTATCTTGGTTATATTATTTCTTGAATTCTTAATCTCAGTAAATGAAAATTTATAATCTAGAGAAGTAGCTGTGGTAATCTGTGTAGCAAAAACAACAAAGAATTTCAAACTCCTTAGATTCTCAGTTGTTTTTGAGCTTTAAACTAAATACAGCATGTTCTGGATTTTGAATGTCAGCTTCTTTTGCAGAATTTTATATTATGTCTGGAATCTATATAGTGGCAGTAACTGTATGCTTGTCTGAATGCCTATCTGTACTTTTCCAGGCTTCACTCAAAAACAAGCCTATACATAAAATAATGAAAAGACGAGCTCCGCCATGCAACAATGACTTTTGCCGGCTTGGATGTATCTGTTCTAGTTTAGCTCTTGAGAAACGTCAGCCTGCACATTGCCGCAAGCCAGATTGCATGTTTGGTTGCACTTGCCTAAAGAGGAAGGTGGTCCTAGTTAAAGGCAGTTCCAAGAAGAAAAAGATTCTAGAGAATCCTCTGCAGGGAAGGCATAAGTTACATTGTGAAAAAAGCTTGACCAGCAGGAGCAGGACATTGAAAAGAGAAGGAACAAGAGAAATTGAATGGAAAAGATAAGAGGAAAAAAAGGTGGAATATAGTAAGTATTGCGTAATCATCCTAGCAGGGATTTCAATTAGTACATCATTTGGGGAACGATATATTCTAATATATTTCTGTGAATATGAAACTAATTTCAATAGTAATTCTAAATAAAACATTCATGTCAGTTGTTTCGAATACCAGTACTTGTAAGTTTCCTTAAATTAACTGAATATATATGGAAGTGAAAAGTTTCTAAGTCCAATACAGTCACATACATTACATGTAGATGTCTCCAGAATAATTCAGAATTTCTAAAAAACAGCAATAATAGCAGCTCATCTAGAAGGTTAGGGAAGGCACCACCAAGTTAAAAAAAAAGAGAGAGAGAGAGAGGGTCACTAAGTCACCAGTCTCATGAATTGGCAATGTCAAGAAGGTATGGGAGGGGGGCTTTGTTCAAAGAATGCAAGTGGCAAAAATAAAGAGAAACTAGCACAAATGAAACACAAAAGCAAAGAGAACTGATAGCGTCCGATAGATGTGGAAAAGAGGCAAAGTCTCAGGATGTTGAAAAGAAAGATTATCTTATTACTGAAAATAGCCCATCCATCTGGCCTGGAAATATTTTTATGACTTCCTTCAAAGGATTACAATTAAGATCAACATAAGATTCTCAGAGGATTGTCTCCAAAACGTATCCTTGGCAACTAGTAATTTACAAAGTAGCAGACTACAAGAGATGCAAAAAAATTCAGAGGAATAAGCACCTGTTAACACAGAGATACTTGCATGTGTGATACTTTTGTAGAGTCAGGCTATACGTCTCATGACTGACTTCACTTGGATTTTGACTACTGAGCAGAGTATCACTTTTGTCAAAATGTCACTTTCCAAACCATGTGTGGGTAATGTCTGGCCCTCAAAGCGTTCGACCAGCTCCCATCAGCATAGTCAGTTGTGAAGTATGATTGGGAGTTAACAGTCGGGTATCTGGAAGACCATGCATTTGCCATCCTTGTCCTAATCTAAACTATGTTAAATAAATTTTACAGCATCTACTTTTTTCTTTTGCTGCCTAAGAATAAATTTCTTCATTACAGATTACACATCTATACCTAATCACCATGTATATACTGTGGGCCCTCTTTCTGTGTGACCTTCTCTTGCACAAATGCAAAGTCACATGAATCATTGTGTCCCATTATGATCAGTGGATGCAGCAGGTGCACACTTACGCTGCCACAAGCATGAACACAATGCATCCATTGATTGTAATGGGATGTGACTTTTTACTTTTTTTAGCGAGCACATTGTACTTTCTTTAGATACTTCACATGCAGAAAAGTATAATCAGGTAGTTACCATTTCTTCTAGATACCAAATTCTTACAAATATTAGGTATTCCAGCCATTGGACAAAGTTTTGTATTTTTTTTCACCATTTAAAATGTTTTCATTCAAGTAATTACCTTATAGCAGGCAGTAAAGAAACTCTTGCCAGTTGCAAAGTATTTTGGTTGTCTGTATTGTGTCCTGATAGCGGCCCCTTGTCCAGAGTATAAGTCACACATCAGGACAATCAAATGTTGTGGCACACAAAATTTTTTTAGAGTGATCTGTAGTTTTTATTCACATAATCAAAAGTTTTGCTATGACCTATAAAGCACAAATTGATTGTCTTCAGATACTCTTCATTATTCAGTATGTATTTGCAATATGATCCTTAGTGCCTCTTGCTTTTCTGATAGTAGCTTTCGCATCTGGCATTTTTTGCTCCATATATGGTAAAAAGTTTTGCTGTAAAATGTTGAGCGTCACTTTGCTTGCAAGGGAGACTAATAACTGCATTCCCTGGGGTTCCCTTTCTTGAGGTTGGAATCTATATTAGTTTTTCCAGGCTCTGAGCAATTGTTTTGCTTTTCCTATGTTGGCATATTTTTATTAGTATTTGGATGGATTCTGTCTTTATAGTTTAAAATAGTTTATTGTTGTGCCATTGTTCCTAGTGATTTATTTCTCTCTAGTGCTTTGAAAGCAGTTTCCATTTCACTTTTAAAATTATGGGTTCATCATCAAAAAGTTCTTCCTGAAGAAATCTTATATCTCTTTTATATAGTTATTCAGAGAATTGCTTTCGCTGTATTCTTATTTTGTCTTGATAGTATAGTGAATTCCTATACTGGCTCATATATCATCTCTTCATTTAAATTTGCCATTGGAAGCTACTCATATACTTCATTGGGTACAAAATACTGCCGCTAGCCTGCTGACTGGGGTTGTTTATGGGGAACATATAACATGTACACATCCCATTGAAACAACTTCACTGGGTATTGGTCCTTTTCCAGGCAGAATTCTGAATGCTGTTTATGACTTTTAATGCCCTACGTGGCTTAAATGTAGATGGTCTAAAAGATCATATCTCCCTGTACAAGCTGGTCCAGATTTTAAGATCTTCGTGGGAGGGCTTTCTCTTAGTCCCACCACAATCACAGGCGTGTTTAGTAAGGATGCGATAGCTGGGAAGAAGCAGGGTAAAAATTAAGTAAATCTTATGAAAGAGCTCACTTGTTCTTCTTTTGTTGTCTTCCTCTGTTTGTTTCTTTGAGTTATCATAATAGTTCTGTTTGTCCCTAAGCACAAGTTGCTGAACAGTTGCATTCAGTAATCTGATCCTATTTCTACCACCTTTTGCTTCTCTCCTGTCTTTAACTGTTTGAAGAATTTCAGTAGTTATCCTATAAGGGTTTTCTTTCTTTTTGACTATCTATAGCAGTGGTTCTCAACCTGTGGGTCCCCAGATGTTTGTGGACTTCAGCTCCCAGAAGCCCCAGCCAGTATGGTCAATGCTCAGGGCTTCTGGGAGCTGAAGTCCACAAACATCTGGGGACCCACAGGTTGAGAACCACTGATCTATAGTGTCTTTTTTAGCATTCTTCCCTGATAATGCCACCAATTCGGTCCAGAGTTCTTGGTTCCCAGTCATTTAGGCAAATTTGTTCTTTGCATGGTCTTCACATTCTAACATGTCACGGCACACTGTTTGGAAAGCCCTGTTCTAGAGAGATGCTTTTCATTTTTTTTTTTTTTTGCACTATAGCTTTGTGTAGAATAAATTTTTTCTGTGAAATTAATCATTGTATTAAGTTGATTTTATTTTGCTATGTGCTTAAATAATAAAGATCCAACCATGAAGCTGACAAACAATCTTAAAGCATTCTGTACGTATCACTTTCACATCTTTTGGCAAACATTAGTTAATGAATTAGTTTTGTAACTGATATACGATTCAGAATGTTTTTTTTCTTGCTTGCTTGGCCTTGTTCATGAGATTATCTCCTTGGTGCCTTTCACGGCCTAGGACTGTAATCATTTTTACACAAAAGATAGGAAAGATCTGATGGCTCCTTTTTAATATACAGATAACCAACTAGTTTCCAACCATGTAATCTTATTCATAATTAGGCAGTTCTTCAATGGACATTTTTATAATTTGTATCAAAATACAAGTTCTTCACATGAAAATAAACTCTTAAATCTTTCTTCCAGCTATCTGTGATACAGAACCAGAGAAGCCTGTTAAGAATTTTCCTTTGTGGGTAAAAGTAGATGGTGAATTGGACCCAGAACCAGTTTATATCCCAACACCATCAGCTGTAGAACCAACAAAACCTGTGATACCACCGGAGCCAGAGGCCTTACCATCTGATAACAAGCCTACAGCCAGTGAAGTTATTCTTGCAACTGATGGAGTCAGGCCAACCCGCGTGTATACACCTAAACCCAATCCTGTGGTATGCAAAGGAAATAATGTTTCAGAAATGTAGGACTTCTTTTTAACATAGGTAACCTGAGTAAAAGAAAACTAGATACTTAATTTTAAGATGAAAATGCAAGCTCCCTTGCAGATGAATGGGTTGAATTTTGAGATAAAATGACGAGAAAACATGAAGACCATTGGAAGCAGAGGTGGACACACATGAAGTAGTTCCAAACTGCCTCTTTCTACATGATGTAATATGGCAAAACAAGTAATATGTACAGTGCCAGCACTTAATCACTATGACATTGACTGTGGAAATATCCTTGGTGAATCATAGAATGTTAGAGTTGGAAGAGACCACAAGGGTCATTGAGTTCAACCCACTGCCATGCAGGAATATGCAATCAAAGCACTCCCAACAGATGGCCATCCAACCTCTGTTTAAAAACCTCCAGAGAAGGAGACTCCACCACACTCCAAGACAGCATATTCTACACTGAAAGATGCAAGTTTCCCAGATGAGAGAAAGATGAAAAATGAGCATTGCGGCTTTTTAAGAACTGTGACTAGGGAGTGTGCCTATTCTTTTGGCATATTTTTTGTGATAATTATTATGTTATATACTCTTGTTTCAAATTTCTAGCAAGTAATACTGGAAATCGGTACATAATTTTTTTAAATGATATACCTTAATGGTGGATTCTCCCCAGCCAGACGTTTGTGGATGAAAAGTAAAATACTAACAGGGCAGTGTAAAACTTGCATTATTTCAGAAGAAGAAACACATAAATGTATTAAGCCTTTTGTATAACTTTCAGTGGAAAATATATGAAAAATAGCTTTAATCCAAAAAATTTTTATGATTAGCAGCCTGAGCTATGTCTGAGTTCCTGAAAACAGTTATTTCCTTTCAAAGGGAAAATGGAACCTGTTCCAGTACTCCAAAGGACCAGAAGCTTCTGTTCTGTAAACTTTCTCTTTCCAAGCAGGAATAGCAGGCTGTACTCCATATTGAACTGAGAAGTATCAGCTCCTTAATACATTTGGTTTGTTTTTCAACATCAACAGAAAAGAGTCAGGTTCATGATTCCAGACCTTCAAAATGTATATATCCATATCTCTGTCACTTTTCCAGTGTTAGTTTCAAAGGTTGGTCATGGGCCTACCTCACTTCTAACCAAAGGTGTTCCCATTTGGCTTGAACACAGCACTATGTATTTTTCCAAATGCTTGCTGTAGTGACTGCACACCTTGAGAACTGTAGCTGTCATTGCAGGGTCAGAATCTGTTCTCCATGTTCTTCATGTTATCTTATCCCAAATTAAGATAAATCCAAAGAAACTTAGTAGTTCATCTGTGTCTCCCTGGAGTTGCTGACAAACTGAGTAGAACAAGGTCTTGGCATTGGTGCAGGCAGTTAGCTGATTCAGTCTGTGCAGAGTATTCAGTTCCTTCTTGGCTTTGTGTCAGTGATTTCATGTGCATGTCTGCATGTGATAGCTCTCCAGTTCTTCCAAAGATTCCAGCTGGGTTCCAGTGATCCCAGAATAAGAAGTAAGATACCACTTTTGAGTTCATACCTTTTTCCTGATAGAAGGTATAGAATTCTGTCCATGCAGGGCTTTTTTACCCATCACCACAGGTGCACCTATACCTGGAAGGGAAATTCATTAAGATTGGCTTGTGTTTAAGTCCTTGGTGCACCAAAAAGCCCCAAGCTTTAGCATGCACAGAACCCTCCTGTCTATTTTCATGAATACCATATTATATTGCCCCTTTTTTTTCTGGGACAGTAGCATACTCAAAGGTATCGAAGTAAAGTGGAGAGAAAAGGCACTGACATGCAGAGGAAGAGGGGCAGAGCTCGCATCAAAAGAAACTAGTTCAGCTTGAGAATGTGCAGATGCAGGAAAATGCCATCTGTGTGAGTTTGCAGGTGACCGTTTGAAGGACATTAATTACAGATAAACAGCCTGTTTTATGGTTAAATGGTTTTGTCCAGCAGGCAAAAAGAAATAGAACCACCCACTTCAGAACTATTTTGGGAGAGAAGATACTGATATTTGTCTACGCATTTCATAACAAATGTGGAAGAAGAAAATGAAAACTGAACAGAGTTTAATTGTTTAATTGGAAGTCCATTTATCTTTGTTTATAGATTCGAGAGGAGGATAAGGATCCTGTTTATTTGTATTTCGAAAGTATGATGACTTGTGCTCGTGTTCGAATATATACACCCAAGACACAGGAGAAAACACAGCAGGAAAAGAGCCCTCCAAATTCCGAGAAACACACTGAAAAGGTAATATCCTTGTCATTGGCAACTATTAATTCCAGGAAGGAAGCTCCTGTTGGCAGCATGATGACTTAAATCCATAGCAGAAGAAGGGGTTTGTAATATTCCTTGAAATGTTAATAAATGCAGATAGGAGTGATTGAGTAAGCATTTCTTACATGGATGTTCAAGAGATGCTTGGTTGTATACCAGGGACTCTTGAGCAAAACAAGTCCCATTATGGACAGTGGCTAAAAGAAAAGAAAACAAAGAAATAAATGATCAGTTATGAAGGTATGTAAGCGGTGGAGTGTCTTTCAGGAATCTATGTTGTGATTTTTTTAAAAAAAAAAAACAAGTACACAAATGATACAGAGTTAGGAGTGAGTAGTGAGTGGTGCAGTTTGCTCCAAATTATTTTGGGTAATTAGAACAAAAACAGGACACAAAGAGCTCAAAGGTTCAAGCCGTACTTGAGGTAATGGACAGTAGTGTAAACAAGTGCAAAAGGATCCTTTTGGGAGTTGGTTGGATCTCACGTGGCAGAAGCTAACTGAGAGGAAAACACCAACCCAGTTAATACTCAGCTGCCATAAAAATGGCAGATTCTTTGTTAGCAATAATTAGAAAGGGAAAAAAGAATTAAGCGGCCAAGATTATGCTTCCTGTGTACCAGAATTTGAAAATAAGTATCAATCCTAAAATATTGTCATTAAATCATTAGAGAGATGATTTATTAATAAATTAATGTTGAGTAAAAATTTAAAAACTTGTAACTTAATTGGCAAATTGTTAACATAATTCAGAAATGGCCAGTTACAAATTAAAGCAATGAAAACCATTTGTCATTACTCAAAAATAATTATCAGTGCTGTCTGTGATTGAAATAATGCATTTTTAAATCAGTATTGGGGACTGTACAGTTTGAGTTTCTGATTTAATTATTTCCAAATTGTGCTATGTGCAAATCTATGTTAAGACAACATGTGGAAGAAAATGCAACTTATAAGGTAATGAAAAAAGTGTGAAAAAGTGCTCCCAGAGTAATAAAGAGATTGAAACAACTTAGTTATAAGGAAAGGTTACAAAATTTGGGGCTGTTTACTTTAGTCATAGACAAGAAGAGTCATAGCAGAAGTCTATATGTTTGATGTGAAGAAGAGGATAGGAAGCTGTGTTTTTATTCAAAGTGCTAGAATCTGGTGTCAGGCTGAAGCTGAATTATGTGAGATCCCAAGCAGATAAAAAGAAGTATTTCTTCATGCAGCATGTAGTAAACTTGCTACTGCAAGATTTAATGGTGGCTGCAGATGTGACTACTAGTAATTCCTTGCAGTATCAGAGCCAGTATGTTGCTCTGTACCAGTTGCTAGGGATCACAAGTGTGTGTATACCTTCTTTTTGCTTCTTATGCACGTGCCAAGGAATTGAAGGACATGCCATGGCCCTAGTGAAAATCATGCCCCATGCCCTCTCATTCCCTTAGTCATATATAGGTCCTTTACAAATAGGAAAATTTGTACAACAGTCACATTTTCCACTTTCAGAATATTGAGACTGATATTGTTTAGATACATATTATTGTAAATAAGATTCTCCCAATTCAATTTTGGTTAATTTTCCACATATTTTTTAAATTTTTCTTTGTTTCATTCCTAGGAGCATCATCCTGAACTTCAGCCCATCAAAATAGAAGAGGATAACGAGCCTGGAGGTAGAATTGCTATGTTGAATTTAGTTTCTGGGTCCTTGGATGGATCCCTCATGCGAATCTGTGGTATTTGCAGGGAGGAAGATTATTATGAAACCTTCCCCTCTGATATTTGAGACCTGGCACGTTAGCCACCAGTTTTTTGTCCAAGGAAAAGGCAGAGCAACTCTAGAGGGAAACCACAGCACTTGGATGAGAATTGTGCTGCCTGAAATGTGTGCACAGCCCCTGAAGGCCTCCTGTGTTCTTTCACAGTTGTTAAGGCACCGGGATACACAATTCTGTAAAGCACTTCCAACATCTTTTATTTTTTAAAAATCCTGGTTTGTCAAAAAGGGGCAAGTGCTGCTCACTGGGTGCTGGGGAAGTGCCAGTGGGACAGATGTTACCCTGAGACTTCTCAGTTGTCTCCTGCCTTACAGCAAGAAAGACCGCATTTCAGAAAGCAATTATGTGAGTTTAAACAGGCACATTCCCATTGGTCTATATTGTTTTCTTGGGTGACTTCGTAATTATTGAACTGGGGGGAAAGGAGCTCAGGAAGAGCTTCTGTTTTGTTCTCATGTTTTCTGCTTGTTGTTCTGTTCCATTATTTACATTATTTTATACATCTATGGTTTTTTTTTAAACCATAGTAATTCAAAATAAAACATAGACATAGCATCAGAATAAAAGCAGGAAAGGACTATAGTAAGAAGAGCTTAATTAACACCACAGTTAAAAAGCTTGGGAAAGAGCATTAGATTTCTGTGTGTGTTATTACTGGATTACTGTCCTAAATTTGTACTTAGTCATGAGCTACTTACATCCACACATGCCCCAGGAGCTCCGAACACTACTCCTATTTCCCATATTCTCAGCTGTTATTGGCAGTCTCAGCATGGTTTGCTGAAAGCATTGTGGATGCCAAGTTCTGATGGAGTAAATTGAGAAAATGGAGTAAGTAGTGAAATTTTAAATATTTTGAGGGAAATGAACTTGGTGTTTAATTTATTTTTCTTAAAATATTATAAACAGTATAAACAGACCATAAGCACTCCAAATTTCATAATAGCAGTTTAAGAAATGTGTGATAAAAGCTTTTTCCTACCTCACCTCCTTTCTGTAATCCAGATGTTTTTCACTGCTGTTTTAATACATCAGGTGGTAGCAAAGTGTGGTTAACTAGTATTTTAGTACTAATTTTAACATTTGTGTTCTAGTTTACTCTGTGATCTGTAGTCATATTAAGTTAAATCAGTGTGAGAACTGTGTAGCTGTCCAGGTGTTACTGGATTGGAGCTCCCAACATTCCTAAACAAAGGCTATGTTGCTTGGGCTGCTGGGACTTGTAGTCCAACATCATCTGGAGGGATCGCATGATTCAGACAGGGGGATAAATGATCTGATCCCTCCAGATGATGTTGGACTACAAGTCCCAGCAGCCCAGGCAACATAGTCTTTGTTTAGGAATGTGGGAGCTCCAATCCAGTAACAGGAAGAATTAAATAATTGGGAGGTTGTGACTTTGTCTAATTGGGGAATAAAAGGAGTACTTGTACTACTTCATTACTGTTGTTTTGCTTGTTTCATTGAGAATGTAGACTTAACTTTCTTGTGTATCAGAACATACTTTATGTAATTCTGAGAACCCACTGAGTTGCATTCTGCGTTCAATTCATGCAGGTTTATGGATCTGTAGTAATTTGAGAGCTAGTGTAGTGTAGCGGTTTGAGCATTGGACTATGACCCTGGAGACCAAGGTTCAATTCCTACTTGGCCGTGGAAACCCACTGGGTCATCTTGGGTGCGTCATACACTCTGAGGCCCAGAAAACCCCATAATAGGTTCTCCTTAGAGTTGCCATAAACGGAGAACAACTTGAAGGCAAACAGTAATGACAATAAAGTAGTTTCCTTGAACAGTGTTTGGCCTTAGTGGATAAAAAAGCATTTTTTGATCTAAGATAATTTAGAAGGTTCAATTAATCACAGTTAACTGAATTTTTGCTTTTTATTTTATAATAAAATTCCTCCAATAAACCTCAAGTTATAGGGGTGAGTCCAGCTATTCTTTGGTACTTGTCTACCTTTTTGACTTCTACAGATTGCCATGTTCCCTTTCCAATGATACTGTCACTTATGGTTATCAGTTTCTTTTATGTTTTTAGATACTATTCTAAAAGTTTTGTACAAGTTTTCCTCTGTCTGAAAAGACTTACTTAATGGTAGTAAAAACTATCAGCTAAAATATACTGGTGTTTTTGATCTTACACCTTTGTATTTGGTGATGCCTGCCATTAGCATGCAGACACTTAAAGTGAATTTGCCTCTCAGGAGGAAAGAAGTTCCCCACCCTTAGAATAAATCATGTGAGTTAGAATAGATATGTTTTGCTAAGCTTGTCAGCTGATTATTTTTTAAAAACATAAACTCACACAGGTTATATTCAGTAGAAAACAGCTTCTGTGTCTGTAAAGCTCTTAACAGTTGTAATTTTTTAATGGCACAACTGCTAGATTCATTTTCAAAATTCATATGGAGATATTTTTTAATATATCACAGCCATACTGCTTCTGACACCAAATTCTGCAGTGTAGAAGAGAATGATAAATTAAGCCTCCAGACTTTTGTGAAAGTGTAAAGCACAGTTTTGTCCCCGAGTGTCACAGCTGAGTAGATATTGTGGTGTAACATTGGGGTAGGCAAGTTCTGTGGGGCAAAAGACTAGTTTCCAAGGACAATATTTTCATCATAAGCAGTTTTTTTGTGATCAAGTTAACAATTTTAGTTAAAAACAAATTAAAATTATATTTGTATATGTATAATAGAATACAATAAGCTGAAATTAATTCTAAATTTCATAAATAAATTCATAAAGAATTTTAAAAATCTTTATTAAACCCACTCATTATTAACAATCCTCTACACCAGTGGTTCTCAACCTGTGGGTTCCCAGATGTTTTTGGACTTCAGCTCCCAGAAGCCCTGAGCATTGACCATAGTGGCTGGGGCTTCTGGGAGCTGAAGTCCACGAACATCTGGGGACCCACAGGTTGAGAACCACTGCTCTACACTTACTTACTTTATTGTTTAATTGATATTTATTTAAAAGTAAATATTAAATGTAGTTATTGATTTTAGTGTGATATCAGCTGTGGCAATTGGACATTGATCTTGAAAAAAAGAAACTAGATTGTCTGGGATGTTAAACCATATTGCATTTAATGGAGGCTGCCACTGAATTTTGGCAGCACCCTGCAATGACATATTTTATTTTCAAGAATAAAAATGGAAAGGGGAATTGGGGGGCTGCCAAACAGAGTTCATGGGCACAAATGCAGGCATTGGAGTGCACTTTACTCACCCTGCATAATTTGATATAGTTGTTCAGAAGCTTTGAAGAAATTGGAATGGTTAGCTTTTTTGTCTACCAGTGTCCTTCTCGTAGTTCTGTAACAAATGGTAAATGTATGGTATGGTAAGTGGTAAATGTTCCTCTGAATGTTTTGTAAACATTGTTGCTTCTAAAGGTGCAGATTTGCTGTCTTATTTAACTTTAAAAGTCAAGGTAAAAAAAATTAGTTGACTTATTTCTTTCTTAAACTTATTTACATACCTTCCCAGAGAAGAACTGTTGGTTTTCCTGTAGTGCTGAGGATCCATCTACTACTTATTTACGTCATACCACTCCAGATGGAAAAACCAAGCTAGTTGAAATTGTTTCTGACTGCAGTTGGGAAGAGGATCGCAGTGAGATCTTGAACATCTTATCACAGCACATCAACAGTAAGATGCCCAAGTGTCTCCAAGTAGGAAATTTTGTTATTGATCTAGAATCTGAAAGCAAAACCTGGGATGAGAAGAACACCCCCACCTGTTCTTCCCGAGTGAAAATCTCTGCATTATCCTGCCAAAATAAGAGTGAAAAGACCCAAATCCCTGTCTCAGAGGCTTCTGATAATAGATTGCCACCATGCAAAAAGACAGCAAAAAACACATCCTTAACACCTGGCATGTTACGGGAACAGAGAAAGAAAGGCTTGCCTTTTTATGCTGGCCTTTCTCCTGCCGGAAAGCTGCTCGCCTACACATGCAAATCTGGCTTGAACCCTTCAAGTTTAGTTCAGGTAAGTTGTTTTGTTATTGGTGTAAAAGTTTTTCTCTCTTTTTCCTTGAATTTGTTTACCACTGTGACTGATCTTTAAAATGCATTTTGTTCTCTCCTGGAGTTGGAGAAGATAGCATGGGACTAGGCTCCTCCTCTGTTTCTGGGACAGCTATTTCATGTTGCTGTGTCTACAGGAAGAGGGAGTTTCTCCTCTGAGCTGCCGGACAACTTCATAGCAGGTGTATAGGCTCTGGCGGGGCAGCCACTTACAAGAGCGCGGTGCTTTAAAAAGAGGGAAGAAATTGAGACGTGTCTCTCCCTAATATGTGTTTGCCTCTGTATTGAGATCTGTGGGAGGGATCCTCCTTTGTTTCCCTTCAGTGGAATCAGTATTCTGTCTGAGGAATGGGAGAGACCTTCTCCACTTATAGCATCCTAGTTACAGAATGCTCTCAGAGCTCAGTTGGTGCCAACATTTGTTTCATTCTAGTGCCATGTTCAAACTTGATTTTTTATCAAAGTCTTTGGGCCCTAATGAAGTCATCTGAATCTGTATATATACATGATTTTAGATTTAAAATTAGTCCACTTTTGAATCTTTCTGTCATTTAATATGTTTTTCAGTTGTTTAAATTATCTTTATTGTGTTAAAATTTAAAGCTGATTTTATTGCAAGACGCTCATAATATAAATATTTTGATAAGATATAATACTGACAAAATACATGTTGATGGGGATAGTGAGGTAAAGATTTCTTCTTCAGTTATTTCTCCACGATGTATGTGATAGCCATTTGGAAGGTGAGTGTGAATCATCTCTCATGGTACCACTTTTCCTCCCAGCAGTTTTCAGGCATTACAGCAGAATGTATATCACTTGCTTTGGAGTTGAAGGACAGCTTCCTTCTTCAAATTAGGCGAGAGTGTCCTTTTTTTTTTTAAGGCTAGTGGTCTTCCTCAAGAATGCTAGAAATTCACTGTTCATACAGAGTTTCTGTCTCTGTCTTCAATCAAGTGGAAGTATTTTTTCTATTTTATTATGCCCATGTATTACATTCAAGTATACCTCCCTGTGCTAAACTGTTCACATGAAGCAAATGCCATGGAGCCCTTTCTTCAATATTTAAGCTCAGAACATAGTACTCACTTCTTGATCAGGTGGAAGAGTGGACTGTGAATCTGCTGTGTTAAATTACTCATTCTCAGGCTGACAGAGGATCCATCCACTACACCTGGGTTTGATCCTCGCGCCAGCCTACGCAGGAGCCATCCACGAGCTAACTGAAAGAAAACGTTTAACTGGCCCCTGTCCCTCTCCAGTCAGTTTAAATTTTCTCCTGTGTACAGCCAGACGTGTTTAGGTCCCTCTCCAGTTCATTAGGTTAAATATCAGTATTTTAGGGCAGGTTTGAGAAAAAAAAGACAAACGGCTACCGAAAGGAATGTGAGCGGACATGCAGTGACTTCTGGAGATTTAGTCCACAGCACCACAGACCGGTTGGGCTTGGACAGAGAGAAAAAGAATACTGTCCAGAAAACCGCTGTTAAGCAGGTCATAGATGATGATACCGTCCAGAAGACCGCTTCTAAGCGGGTCACGGACGATGATACTGGGGGTTCTGGACACAGACCCAAGCCGCAACGACACACTGAGGAAGATCGTTCAGCTGATCTAAGAAAAACTTTCCTGACCTCTAGTGAAAGTGAGGCAGATGATATAAAAATTGTGGGTGGTAAAAGAGCTCTGGAGAGCAAGAAGCCACTTGGAAAAGGTAAATTAGATAAAAAAGTAAAGAAGGCTGAGAAGTCTGGGAGCAGTAGAAAGCTCTCAAAATCAGCAGCTACTGCAGAGAAACTTACCGGTGAGAGTTCCGAGCACCATCTTGAGAGCAATGATTCCAGGATGGCGCCGCAAGCGGTAAGCAGAGGCGCGTGTGAGGCAGCAAGTAGGCCAGTGAGTAATGGTGCAGCTTCAAATGCGGCGTGTAACGTGGCTGTAGACAAGGCTGCCGCAGCTGTGGTAACAGAGACGTGACCGGCTGAACAAGGTCTGCATATGGAGGAGCAGATAAGGATAGCTCCAAAATTAAGGCAATTCCTCACAGGATGGTTAGCGAATGCTCCATCGCAAAGACAGGACCCGGAGAAAGAGCTGGGTGAGACATGGCTGGGAGCACTTGGTGGCCCAAGGCAAAACCCCATGGATAGTTTCCAGGGGAAAATGAATCAATTAATTAAAGAGGCGGTGAACGCACAATTTCAGGCACTTTTAAGCACTCAGCACTTACCAATGAATTTAAATTCTGGTGATATCTGCAATCAGCTGGCCATGTATAATATGATGAATTTATTTAAAATGCCTGATATACAAAATCAGTACCAACCTGCTAATCAAATGAATTTGCAGCAACAAAGTAATTTAAGTGACTGTGTCCCTACTGATTTACAAAACGAAATGCCATCAGCAAAGAAAAGAAGAAAAGAAATAGAGGAATGGTGTAGTGCAAACAACTTGGGAGGTATAGTCAATAGGGACAAACCTTCAACCCACAAAGGGAAAACTATGGCAGAAATACAGAAGTCACAGGAACACATGGACTTAAGGAAGTCAATACAACAAGAAGTTGAGGATAGTGAGGAAGATATAGCACAAGATGAGGCACTTGACATGGAAGGAAGAGAGTTTGACTACACTGATGATGAGGAGGAGGAGACATCAGAATCAGATAGGATGTTTGAAACAGAGACCTTCAGGAGCACTTTGAGAAGGGTGCTCCAAACTTTAGGCTTGGACAGTTGTAAGGAGAATGAGGAAGAAACCAGTAAGGAGTATAAGTTAGTATCTGTAATTAGAAGGAAGGAGGCTAGGGGAATGGAGATTCCATTGCCAGATTTATTTAAAGATGTCATTATGAGTGAGTGATTATCTCTGGGGAGTTCTAGAAAAGGTCTAACGTAGAAGTTATACACTTTCATAAAGGATGATGTGGATTTCCTTAAGGTGCCTCCCGTGGATGCCCTGATTGCAGGTTTGATTTCAGGGGCGATTGTCCCCGGGGGGGGGGACACCCAGTTAAAGGAGGTAGATAAGCGTAGGACGGAGTCATCACTTAGAAAAGTGCATGAAGCAGCATCTACTGCGATAAAAGTGTCTGTTGCAGCTTCAGTGTTCGCAACAGCGGGAGTCCTTTGGTCTCAGGACATTTCAGATAACCAAGATCTGAGTGTGCATGAGTTGATGAAGGCGGTAGAGTGGATACAGAGAGTGTTGAAGTTTGTGGTGGATGCTGGTCTGGATTCTGCAGCGTTTGCAGCTAGGAACATAAATTTGCTGACAATTATGAGACGTTCTCTGTGGTTGAGACACTGGGAGGCAGATCAGAAATCACGTAATAATTTAGCTTTCGTCCCTTTTCAGGGTGACTTGCTTTTCGTGTCTAAGGCATTGAAAAAGGTCTTAGTTGAAACGAAGGAGAAAAAACAGGTGATGCCCACTCTACAAAAAAAAAGGGTGGATAGAAGGAATTTTCAGAGCACTAATTATTCCTTTCATGGGGGAAGATCATATGGCTTTTCTGGGAGAAACTGAATACAGAGCTGGCAGATATCAATGGAATAGGCAAAGACCACAGTTTAACAAACAGTACCAGTACAACAAGCAAGGACAAGGGAAGCTTGGAAGCAATTCCAAGTGAGGAAAGACACAGTATTAACAACCAGCAACAGAAAGTGGGGGGAAGACTTCTGTCTTTTGGAAACATGGTCTCAAATAACATCAGACCATTGGGTTTTAACTGTAGCAACCCAGGGTTACAAAATATTTTTCCATACGAGACCGAAGGACAGATTTCTTCCATCTCCAGTTTCGAAAGAAGAAACCAAGCAACAGATTGTTTTCCAGGAAATTATTCATTTGCTAAACATGGGGCAATAGAAAAGGTCCCAGAACATCAAAAGTTCACAGGTGTATATTCAAGTGTTCTTTGTGGTTCCCAAGCCAAATGGCAAGTACAGGCCGGTGTTGAATCTGAGGTATCTCAACAACTTCATAGAATACTGGAAATTCAAAATGGAAACTTTACAGACAAGGAGAATTTGGAGTTAGGTGACTACATGGCGTCGATAGATCTAAAGGAGGCATGCCTCCATGTCCCCATGTGTCCAGACGACAGGAGATACCTGAGATTCAACTACCAGGATTACCGCTACCAATTCAAGGCCCTGCCTTTTGGCCTGGCATCAGATCCTCAGGTCTCTACGAAGGTGCTGATTCTGTTGATAGCTTTCCTCCGGGTGCAAGGAGTGCAACTGTATCCGTATTTGGACGACATCTTCCTAAAAGCACACTCGGAGGCCAAGTTGAGGAAGGATTTAAGATTAACAATCCAAACTCTGACAGATTACGGGTTTCATCTCAATCACGAGAAGAGCATGTTAAGCTCGACAATGATATTGACGCATTTAGGTGCAAGAATGGACACTTGGAAACAGAGAATGTTCCTTTCTCAAGAAAGGTTGGAGAAATTGAGACAGGAGGCACGCAGATTAGAGCAGTGCAAGTCAGTAGACCTGATGCAATTGGCAAAAGTTTTGGAGATGTTAATCTCCACAATGCAGTTGGTTCAGTGGAGAAGTTTCCATTCGAAACCACTTCAGTGGCTGCTGATGAAGCATCAGTTTGCAATAGCGGCAAAACGACATTACAAAGTGGAGGTGCCCCAGCAAATTTGAACAGAGATGACTTGGTGGCTGAAAGAAAAAAATGTGGCAGCTGGTTCCTGTTTCAGGTTCACAATACGGTCCATGTGACGACGGATGCAAGTCTCAGAGGTTGGGGAGCCCACTGTGAAGGTTACTCAGTGCAGGGGTGTTGGACATCCTCGGACAGGCGTTACAACATCAATTACCGTTTGCCTGGCATTACAACATCAAAGGCCGTTTGCCTGGCGCTCCAGAAATGTCTGCATCTGGTGAGAGACCATCATGTGAAGGTTTTCACAGACAACATGACAGTCAAGGCATACATTTGCAAACAGGGCGGTTTACATTCTGTGCCCCTGGTATCAGAGTCTGCACGTCTTTTCTGGTGGTTTGAGGCCCATGTAAGATCTATCACAGCAGTACATTTGAAAGGGGAGTTGAATATACAAGCAGACTACCTGAGCAGAAATTGGCTGCATCCAGGAGAATGGTCTCTCAACATGGAGGCTTTCAATGACTTAATAAGTATTTTTGGTCCCTTACAAGTGGACTTGTTTGCTTCTGGGGAAAATACTAAGCTAAAAAGGTATTTCTCCATCGATGGAAGCAAAGGTGCGGAAGCACACGATGTTCTGTCAGTGGCATGGCATCCAGGGACACACTATGCATTTCCCCTGATCCGGATTGTGCAGAAAGTTCTGATAAAAATCTGCATGGAAAGAGCATCAGTTGTACTAATAGCACCACATTGGGCAAGGAGACCTTGGTTTCCGTTGCTGCTGCAGTTAGCCCAAGCGCCTCCGTGGAGGTTGTCCTTGAGGCCGGACTTACTCACTCAGGGTCCAGTGAGCCATCCAGACCCCAAATGGCTGAGTCTGGCAGCATGGAAACTGAAAGGCATTTTTTAATGCAGCACGGATATGCGGAGAGTGTGGTCAAAACTATACTGGGTTCTCAAAGGGAGACCATGCAGAAAATATATTACAGGACCTGGAAGACGTTTTCAGAAGTGGTGTGAGATTAACAGTGTCCCTGTGGCAGACGTGAAGGTTTTGCATGTCTTGCAATTTCTACAAAATGGCTTGGAGAAAGGGTTGGGGCCTAACACAGTAAAAAGACAGGTAGCGGCACTGTCGGCAGTCCTAAGTTTGGATGGGGACTCTTACGCAAAACATCTGCATATCAGAAGGTTTGTGAGAGGGGCTACCTTGTCATCTTTTCCGACCATGCACAGGTTCCCATCATGGGACTTGAACCTGTTGCTGAATGTTTAACCAGTCTGCGTTTTGAGCCACTAAGGGATTCATCGCTGAGACTGCTATCTTTCCAGACTGTGTTTCTCCTTGTGATCACTTCAGCTAGGCGCATGTCAGAGTTGGCAGCACTTTCTGTGAATGAACATTTGTGCAGATTTGAATAAGATAAGTTAACTTTAGGCTTCGACCCTTCATTCTTGCCAAAGTGCCTGTCTTCATCATCGCGCCTGCAGGTGATTCATTAGCCAACGTTCTGCCCGAAACCAGTACATCTATTGGAGAAAAAGTGGCACACTTTGGATGTAATGAGAGTGATGAAGTGGTCACTTGTTCATAAAAAGAACAAGTGACTTCCGGCACTCAGATGCTTTGCTGCTGTCTTTTCAACCAAAGACTCTTGGCCAGTGGGCCAGTAAATCGGTCATTGCGGGGTAGATTAAGGTTTGCATATTCCTCTGCTATGATTATGCAAAGAAACCATGCCCAGTGAATGTGTGGCCACATTCCACTAGGTCAATGGCAACATCAGTGGCCTATGACTCCTCCTGCTCCTTGGAAGATGTTTGTGGAGCAGTCAGGTGGAAGGAGACGACTACTTTCATTAAACATTATAAGTTACACAAATATAAATCAGCGCAGGCAGTGTTTGGACGCCGGGTGCTTCAGGCAGTGATATAGTTGTCAATCCCACCCATAGGTCAGCTTGGGAATGTCCCAGGTGTAGTGGATTGATCCTCCTGTCAGCCCGAGAATGAAGAGTTGGTACTTACGTGAACGATTATTCTGGGATGACAGGAGGAGCAATCCACGCCCACCACTACAGTGAGAGCACAGTTTACAGGTATTAGGTGAGGCTGGAGGTCCTATTCAGTGACTCTAGGGAAAGAAACTGACTGGAGAGGGACGGGGGCAAGTTAAACAGTTTTTTCCAGTTAGCTTGTGGACGGCTCCTGCATAGGCTAGCGCGAGGATCAAACCCAGGCGTAGTGGATTGCTCCTCTCGTCATCCCAGAATGATCGTTCATGTAAGTGCCAACTCTTCATTTCCACAAAGGAAAATGAATTATTTAATCAGCTTTCTTCCTACCCATATGTCTGTAATAACTACCTTTTTGAAGACATCTTGTGGGGGCAGAAAGTCTCCAGCAGCAGGGATCCTCTCCTACCCACTGCCTGACATCAGAAGGGGAGAAGACAAATGAGCATCAGGAGGTCACCAGTCTTTTGCTAAGGTAGTTCATGGTGATGCAGATATGGTTGCTATGTGTTAGCTATCTGTGCAAGACTTCCAATTCTTTCTGGGAAAGGAGAAACATCTCTAGCATTTTTGTTTCCTCTTGCAAGCAGTGCAGAATCTTTCTCTTGCTCCACAGTAGCTTGTGGAGCTTCCATCATTTAGGTCTTCTCTACTTTTTTCAACTTTTTCTTACTCCTCCATTTCTCCTACCCCTCTGTCATTTTTTAGTTAGTTAGACGCTTCCTTAAAAATGTGCATGGACAAGACAATAGATGTTTACTCAAAATGGCTCTCTTCAGTGCAGCAAGTCTCTGGTTCTGTCTCGCTGCTGGAAGTCAAGCAGTGCAGTACATAGTTTTCCTTCTTCATCTTGATTTTACAAACACTGATAACATCTGCCTCTGGTTCTGATCTGGAAAGAGATTTTCTTGGCAGTGACCTCAGCCAGGAGTGTTAGCAAACTCTGGGTCTGAGCTCTACATTTTCCAATCAGTATTGCTCTCTATTCTGACTTATACTGACTTATCCTTTGAGCCAAAAATGAACTTCCTGTGCTGTAGAAGCCAAGCTGCTGTTTTTCCCAATTTTGTCTGAATTTGTCTCATCACAGGAAAATTGGACACGAGCAAGGTATTTGTATCACACAAAGGACAGATTTATTTCTGATCCAGTAGCCTGTTTGTCTCCTATAAGCCAGGTGATCAGAAACTTCAGTTGTTATGTGGTGTTATGTGCAGATTGGAGAGCTGGGCCAAGGCTAACAAAATGAAATTCAGCAGAAGGAAGTGTAAGATCCTACACTTGGGTAGAAAAAATGGAATACAGAATTATAGGATGGGGGACACGTGGCTGGATCTCAGTACATGTGAAAGGGATCTAGGAGTCTTAATAGACCAGACCACAGGCTGAACATGAGTAGCAGTGTGATAAGGGAGCCAAGAAAGCCAATGCAATTCTCGGCTGCATTAATAGGAGTATGGTGTCTAGATCGAGGGAGGTACTGGTAGCACTCTACTCTGCTTTAGTTAGACCTCATCTTGAATACTGCGTCCAGTTCTGGGCACCAATTCAACAAGGACATGGTCAAGCTGGAGCAAGTCCAGAGGAGGGCGACCAAAATGGTGAGGGGCCTGGAAGACATGCCCTATGAGGATAGACTTAGAGAGCTGGGTATGTTTAGTCTGCAGAAGAGAAGGTTAAGAGGGGACATGATAGCTGTGTTTAAATATTTGAAGGGATGCCATGTAGAGGAGGGAGAAGGCTTGTTTTCTGCTGCTCCAGAGACCAGGACAAGGAGCAATGGATTCAAGCTGCAGGAAAGGAGATTCCACCTGAACCTCAGGAAGAACTTCCTGACGGTCAGGGCTGTCCAGCAGTGGAATATGCTGACTCGGAGTGTAGTGGAGTTTCCTTCTTCGGAAGTTTTTAAGCAGAGGCTGGATGGCCAACTATCGGGAGTGCTTTGAGGGTGTTCCTGCATGGCAGGGGGTTAGACTGGATGGCCTGTGTGGTCTCTTCCAACTCTACATTTCTATGATTCTGTGTGGTGCCATCAGCTGATAGGTTATGAACGTGCTGCCTGCAGTTCCCACAACAAGTCTGTTTCAGTGTACTTTATGGCTCACATGTTTAGGGCATGACAGCAATCATTCAACTCCCTGGTAGCTCTAGGGGGGGACATCTGTTTGATGGTTCCTTGGGCCACCCCCTCTACCTTTGCCACTATGGGACTGAGAAATGCACCTTGGCTGAGGGGTCCTAGTCATAGGGTGCTACAACATGTTCTGTGAGTCGCCACATCACCTGCAGTGAGACAGTGTTTTTGGACATCCTTTTCCTATTGCTTCCCCTTTTCTACTGTCTGAAAGTTGGACTTAATGTGCATTTGCTTAGTTTGATGAATGAGTTATTCTCAGATAAGCTGAAGGAGCAATCCACATTCACCATGGGGTTAAACCCTCGCACTAACCCAGTCAGGCAGGAGTCCAAAGTTCCAAGCTGACTCTCCTCTCTTCCCTCAGTTTTTATTTTTCTGCCTTGTCAACTGATTGAGCTTTAATTCTCTCTTTCCTTTCTATCTTTTCCATCTTATAAATCAATTTTAAAAGTATATTACTAGTGTGGCATTGTTAGTAGAGGAGGCAAATTAGAAAAAGAGAAAGCATGGCGATGCAGGTGTGGAAAAGGAAGAAGACCACTTGTCTTCTAAGAAATGGAAGTGTCCAGCAGACAACATGATGGAGGCTAATTCCACCTCCAGTGCCTTGAGCACAGTGGCTAACGAGGGTGAGATAATGAGTCAAATAGGCATTAAAGGCCAGCTGGCCTCACAAAAGATGCCTCAGAATTGGCCACAAATACAGTATTAAAGAAAATATTTATTTCTTCCAGTGAAAGTGAAACGGCAGCAGGCAAATGTATCCGTAAAGAGTGCAATTGTTTCTGAAAAAGGTAAATCTAAAAAGCTAAAGGATGAGTCAAAATTAAAACTTACCTTCCCACCGGGGAAGACTCCTGGTGGAGTAAAAGGTCCAACAGAGCTTAAAGTTGCGGGCACGATTTCTGACCACCACATTGGAAATGCTGATTCCAGGATGTCAGGTGGACCAGACGTAAGGATTGTAAGTAGCCAATCAGAGAAAGCCACACAGGCTACAAGGCAGTTGGCAGCATGTGCAGAGTTCATGCTTGCGCACAAACAGCCAACTACAGGAACAGATAAAGAAGAAGATGGGGCGCAGTGCCTGCAGCAAAGAAAGGGCATGAAACAACAATTTATGCAGTATTTGTCTACTACTTTGCCAGCTCGTTCAGTGAGAGAACAACGAAGTATATTTAATTCAGATGAGTTAGAGATGGTGCAGGGAACTCGATAGGCTACAGTTAATGTGATTCACAATGCAGACGATTTAATGAATTTCATGAATCAGTTGATTACAATGTGTCAGATTGCTAATACAAATGAGAACAGAACGAATTCTGAACAGAGAACTAGAGGAAGTCATTTAATGCCTTCTACTTCTGCAAACAGTATTTCAATGAACTCTGAACAATGGAGACAACAAACAACAGGAATAGGGGAAAACTGAGGATGATGAAGGAACTGACATGCATTCAGCTGATAAACCTAAGATGTGTACAGAGAAGACAAAGCTAAAATTGACAATGGATGCCAGTCTCTATGGATGCGGGGCCCATTGCAGTGGTCAAACAGTTCAAATAGAGTGGTCAGTGGCAGAGAAGTTGAGAAAGAGGAGTATCAACCTTTTGGAAATGAGAGTAGTCAGATTGGCACTATTAATAGCACTTTGCACCAGTGATAAAGCAAAAGAACATTCAAGTGTGTACCAACAACATAACAGTCAAGACTTATTTTCCAGATCAGGGAGGCTCATGGTCAAAGAAGTTGATAAAGGAGTCAACTATAATTCTGTCATGGGTGGAATAAAATTTAGCGTCTCTTTCAGCAATATGCCTCAAAGGCAAGCTGAATTTGGAAGTAGATTTCCTCAGCAGGCACAAAATATTGCCAGGAGAATGGAATTTGAATGCTCAGACATTCAGTTGGTTGCAGTAGACCTATTCACCTCTGGTCTAAATTTCAAACCAAAAAGATATTTTTCTGTTGATGAAAGCATAGGTGTAGCAGCACAAGACGCTTTGTCTGTGAGCTGGCCAAAGGGGCTTCTAGATGCATTTCCAGCTTTACTGATACTGCAGTGAGTACTGAGCAAAATAAAACAGGAGGGAGCCCAAGTGTTGCTAACAGCTCAATATTAGCCTCACAGGACATAGTTCCTGATGTTGCTGAGTATGTGTCTGGAAGAACCACAGTGGTTGACAGAAAGAGAGGATCTGTTACATCAAGGTCCATGCATCCCAGTCCATCTTGGCTGAAGTTAACTGCTTGCAGACTGAGCAGAGATCGTTGAGGCAGCAAGGTTATCCAGAGGTTGTGACTTACTTTGAGAGGAAAATCTATGCAGTATATATATGAAAACATTTGGAGAGCCTTTAGAAAATGATGCACTGAGAATGATCTTGGTGCAGAGTCAAGAGTATGCTAGCTTTTTTGTGGTTTCATCTAGACAAAGGGTTTATGTCCAAATACTCTGAAGAGACAAGTATCAGTGTTGGCTACTGTGACTGATCTTGACGGAAATCCTCTAACATCACATCCTCACATAGAAAAATTTCTGAGGAGAGCAACACTGGAGGCGCTACTAACAGTGCACAGATATCCTTCATGGGACTTAAATCTAGTGATGAATTCTCTGACTAAAGCACTGTTTGAACTGCTAAAGGAATGTTCACTGAGGTTGTCTCTTAGATTTTTTGGTGGCTATTCCATTAGCCAGAAGGGTTTCGGAAATGGCTTTGTTGTCAGTTAATCTGAACCTCTGCAAGTTTGACAAGAATACGCTATCCTTAACTGTTGATCCATCTTTTCTGACCAAGTCAATCGTGAGGGGAGCAGAAACTCAGTTGTTGGAGTTACCAGTATTTTGACCTAACCCACTGGCATTCTTTGGATATCAGAAGAGCGGTAAAAGTTTACATTAACCAGAAAAAGAGGTTGAAATGTTGTGAGTCTGTTGTGTGAATCTAATCAGTACTTTGGATCGCAGACATTATCAGAAAGGCAGAATTGCCAAGTACTGTATTTGCCAGCATATAAGATGTACTTTTTCCCCCAAAAAATTCCTTCTGAAAATAGGGTGCATCTTATATGCTGGCACATACGGGTAACTCCTGCCTGCTGGGGCAAAAAGGAAAGGAAAGGCACCTTTCTGTTCCTTTTTGCCTCTGCGGAGAGTTCTCCCCATCCAGGCAGAAATTACAGGAACGGGGGCAAAGGAGCTCCTTTCACCCCCCGTTCTTTCTGCCTCGACTGCCACTCCCCAGCGCCTGCTCGCCAGCCGTCCACACCTTTCTGCTCTCACTCACCACCCCCATGCGCCTTTCCCGTTCACTTGCCACCGCTGTGCGCCTCTTCACGCTCACTTGTCACTCCTGCTTTACCACCCCCGTGCACCTCTCCGTGCTCACTGGCCACCCCCGCGTGGCTCTCCACGCTCACTTGCTACCCTCCGCATGCCTCTCCATGCTCACTTGCTGCCCCCCACACCCGCTCACCATTTCCCCCGTCCTTCTACGCCTGGTTGCCATTTTCTGTGGAGAAGATGCTGTATAGGATGCCAGAAAGTGTGAATTTCGCACAGAGTAAGTACTGGAAATTGCTGAACTAACTCATAGCTGCTTTGAAAATGAAATTAGAGGTCTCCCCATAGAGGCAGAAACAACAGGAATGGGGGACTAAATTTTTTTTCCCTAAGGAATGCAGTCTGAAAATAGGGTGCATCTTGAACGCCAGTGCATCTAATACTCTGGCAAATACAGTAATAGCATTTTTCTCTCTGTTCTTTCAGGTTAATGGTAAAAACTACCCTCAGGCCAAACTTCTTTTGGGACAGATGGGAGCATTGCATCCAGCTAGTCGACTAGCTGCTTATCTCACAGGCAGGCTGCGCCCGGCAATGCTTGATCTTTCAACAATCAGCACTGTAATATCGAAGGTGGCCTCCAGTACCAAGGATGCTGCTTCTGAGTCACAGTCAGCTGAAGTGCCCACATCAGAGACTTCCACAGTTATATTTTTAGATAACACTACAGTGAATTCCACATTAACAGCACCAAGTGGTCACACCTCGGCACAAAGACAAATAGGTAGGTCGCAACTTCATGTGTGTATGTATCTTCAAGTTGCTTGTCAACTTTTCATGAACCCTTGAACTTCATGAGGTTTTTTAAAGTAAGAAGTACTTATGGATAGTTTTGTTGGTTACTTCCTCCAAAATACAGTCTACAGAACTTGGCATGCATTGGTGGTCTCCCATCCAAGTACTAACCAAGGCCGAGCTTACTTAGCTGTGTTACAGATGATGTACATGAAGTACAAAGTGTGTTATATATATATATATATATGTTTGTTTCTATCTTGAATTTAAATGTAATACAAAAGCAGAGTGGAGAAGTTAACAGGAGTCCAAATCTCCCAGCTCTTCACATGGGCCAGATAATGTCAGGGGCCGGGCCTCAGTCTCTGTTATTCTTAGGTATGTCGCCAAAGTGGTGGATGGAAATCTCCCAACCAGTGCATTGGCTAGGAAGTTGGCCTCACTTTTTCATTAGCTTTTTCTATATGAATAAGCCTCTCCTTTGAGCAGTTCAGCCTACATGTGTGCGATAGTCGTTTTTGATATAGTTAGTGGCACCATGCAAGACAGTATTTTCTCTGCCAGTACTGTTTACATGGAATCTCCTAACTCTAGCAGCTTAGATCATGATCTTTACTTATGTTCTTTGAGTGCTGTTTTGTAAGTTTTAAATTTCACTGCTGTTCATGTTATTCATTGGCTTTCTATTTTTTTTAATGTCTTTTTGTTTAAAGCATTTGAAACCCCAGCTCTAGGTGGTGTTTGACACCTAATGTATAGAATTTCAATCACTGATATTTTGACTATATGAGAAAATATTGAACTAAATAACAATGTCAAACTACTATATTCTTCGTTTAATTCCATAGTATGCATGGAAAAGTGTCTTTTTTTTTTAACGTGGCATGACTAGTAGGATTCTAGGAGGCTTGAACTTGGAGGATGGATGCTATAGGCTGCATGGTCTTTTAAGTCAATCCTTACTTCAGTGAGAGCAGCCTTCTCTCATAATTTATTTTTTTAGTTGTTGAATATCTCTCAGACTTTTCAATAATTTTTTACTGTTTTTAATATTTAAATTGTTAAAAATTGATTTTATCTACAGTTGTCCTTCCACATTCACTAGGGTTAGAGGCACAAGACCCCCCTGAAAGTGGAAAAATCACAAATAACTGTAGGCCGCCGAAACAATATTTAACACACACACACACGAAAGTATGGTCTCCACATTCAACCAACCATGCATTCCTTTGAGGCATCAGGATTCCTTCACAAGACAGAAGTGAGTGGCTGGTAGGGCTTACTGCCACCTCCAATGCTGCCCCACAACATTTTTAAAAGGGAGTTACAAGCCTCGTTCATAGTTTCTTAGTCTCACAAGGCTTGCTGTCCCTATTAAAAATGGGATAGGGAGGCAGCAGAGATGGCAACAAATAATTGGTGAATAATCAAATCCTCAAACGTGAAACCCACAAATGTGGAGGGCTGACTGTATATGCTGTCTTGCAATCTTGTGATACAGAGTGGGACATAAATATTTTAAATATTTAAATACATTCAGCCCTCCATATTTGTGGGTTTAACCTTTGTGGATTTGATTATTTGGAAGTTTCTCCAATCCCTGTCCCCCCACCTCAAGCACTTCTTTTCTGGTGGAACTTTTCCTTTCGGCAGCTCTCATCAAGCCACACAGTAGTGTTTTTTTTTTAAACCCTCTGATCCTCCTCCTCCAATAGCAGCCACTGCCTGGCCAGCTAAGGACGGATTGCAGTCCAATTTCTCAGCACCACAAACCCTTTGCCAGTGCCTCACACACACCCAAGGAAGGAGATGGACGAGAGACAAAGAATAGGACCACTATGCTGACCCACCCCCTTTCCCTCTCCTTTCCTTTGTCCTGGTTTTGGATCCTAGGTACCTGCTGTCTGCACCAATCCTCCGCCCCCCTCCCTCCCAAACACACACACACACACTTTGATATTTGCAGTTTTTCCTCTTTTGTGGGGGGGGGTCCTGAGCCCCTAACCCTGGTGAATTTGGAAGGCCAACTGTTTTTTAAGAGTTAATAAATAAAACTATAGAAAACAGACACCTTTCTGTTTTCATTCTGTTTCTATTACATTATGAATTTATATAGGTGCTTCTGTGTACCTGCATTTCAAGGAGAACCAGCTGTGGGTGGGAAGAGTGAGAAATTTGCTTCTATACCTTGCTTTTTATGTCTCTAAGAAATCAAGACAAGTATTAATTCTGCCATCTAGATGTGTAACATATTAACTGTTTTGAGGATAATAAAAGAGGAATTCTATTAAAATTCCTTACTTTGAAATTTTTCCTTTTTAGCCACCAGGCCATTATTGGATGGTGTCACCTCTCAGTTGGTTGTAAGTGCTGTTGGAGCTTTGCACCAAAAGATTCCTGGAATTAGAACACCTCAACCTCTAACAGGACCACAGAAATTTAATACCAGATCTACACCACTTTCTTCTGGAACAACTACAGTTACTGCTGCTACTACCACAACTGTTACTGTGGCATCACTTCCTTTAACTACTGTTAGCCCATCACAGTGTAACAAAACTATCTGTTCTCCTGGTATTGCTGTAGCAAATGCTACCAAGAAACCAGAAAATAGCATTGCATCAGCTGCAACATCCACAGTTACTGTTAAAATAACAAAATCAACTGGAATACCTGCCCCAGTTGCAACCATTGCTTTTGCCAAGTCTGCAGTAACTATATCAGCTCCAGTGTCATCACCATCTTTATCTATAGTTTCACCCATAACTGCACCCATAGCTACAGTGGCCACACCAACTTCACCAATAGGCTCTGTTGGTTCGGGATCCTCAGGAATTAACAAAAGTCCATTATCGAATCAAAAACCAGGTATGATGCCTACTTCTGGCCAGCTTTTGCGAGAAACAGCTGGTTGTATTTGTTCCATGTGCTGCTAGTTTAGTCAGCCTAATGTAAGGGGAGGGAGTACTTAACAGAGATAAACAGTTATGAGTGATTGCTAAGATACCTCGTGTTTTGGACCAAAATAGATGTGATGTTACTCAGGCATCTGGAGTTTTCTTGTGTTTTAGAATCATAAATAGGTTTGTTAGGGAGGGGAAGCAAAATTGAGCAAGCCACTTCATTAGGAAAAATGAGATGGCTGCTGCAGACTGAAGGGCAACAAGCGTATATACTGCCCTTACTGCCATACCAGAGCTTTAGCTGCTCTCCAGATTTTCAAGTTCCACAGCCAGCTTTTCAAGTAAAAGCATTAACAAGCTCTGGAGAGCTTTGCCAGCAGCCTTCTGTAGTAGTGCCATTGTGGAAAAACATTTAGCATGCAGCTTTTCAGTGTCAGCTAGATATATTAGCTATTGTTGATAGAGACTGATGTATAAAAAGATGTCTAAGGGCCTTTCCACACTACACTGTTGTTATTATTATTTCACTTTCAACATCCTGTGGGATCCTGGGGTTTGCAGTTTAGGGAGAGGCATTTAGCTCTTTGGCCTCAGTAAACGACAAACCCCAGAATTCCACAGGATGTTGAAAATGGAATAATAGCACTATAACAATGTAATGCAGAAAGATCCTAATTCTTGCTGCTACCTGGTTAGGAAGTGTGTTTATTTTTAATACTACAGGCACTACAAGCCCTCCGAGTTTTCCTCCTGGAGCAGAGAAACGTATGGGACCACGGCTGCTATTGATTCCAGTAAATCCAGGTTCTCCTACTTTGCGACCCCAGAACATGCAACTTGCTCAAGGAAAGAGAATGATTTTGCAGCCTATAAGGAATCCCGGGGGTGTGAATCTTTACCGACATCCCAACGGCCAGATTATCCAGCTTGTTCCTCTGCATCAGCTCCAACCTGCAGGATCCCAGCCCAGTTTACCACCTGTAATGCTCCGTAATTCCGGTATAGAATAAATTTTGTGAAGTTATTTTAAGAAATCTAGCCTGCAGAAACATCAAAGTAGTACTGGGACAGCCTTCCTCAGGAAAGCCATTGGGATGCCACTGGCAAAAAAGGCCAACTGGGAGGCCACACACCTCGCTTCATATAAGGGGGTATGCAAAGGATAATTGCTGACGATGATTTTGTTACGCGTACAGGCTTATGGTGAAGTTGACAGGGTAGCTAGAGGATAATTTCTAGTTATGATTTTGGTATGTGGACAGACCTTTGGGTGCTAGTTCCTAAAATGGTTAGGGCTTTAAAGAATGTCACCAACATTCTGAATTGTCTGGAAATTGACTGGAAACTATGCAACCCATATAACAAATATTAGAGAAAATTAAATCTGAAGATAGTAGGGCCTCAATATCCACTAAGGGTTGCAGTTGGTACACCAGCCTCAGCTTGCGAAAGACAAGTCTGTGTCTCAAATACCATTTAATCTACTACTAACAACTTGAGATCTGGGAATGCAAGTCCTAACTCTCCCCTCAATAGAAGATTGGGAGATGAAGTTATTTGATATGATGCAGATGGACACATTTACTTATGTGTTAAGAGGAGATAACTTTGAAAGATTTAACAAAGATTGGAATAATGTTATCACATATTTCAGGAATCTTTGGGGTGATATTAAGATAGTGAATATTGACTTTTGAGAATAAGGATAAAATATGCAGGTACCAGAGCTATATCAGTTTGCTTGACAGAAAAAAGATTCATGAATTGTTTCTTTTAATTGCCTCTCATTTGGGGGAAAGTTGGGTAAGAATGTAGAATGATACAAGAGAATGTTCAATGTGTATTATAATAATGTATACTTTTTTTCTTCTTGATGTGTTAATGTAATTTTAACATCTGTAAATAAATTATAAAAATTTTAAAAAAAGAATGCAGGTCCTTCAGGGGAAGTACAGCTCCTTCCAGAATACATTGATTCCCCCTGTCTTGAGGCATACAAATCAACCACATCAGCTCCATCTTGTTTAGACCTAGTTTCAGTGTATCAGGTATTATTCAGTCTATTAGTATGCATAAATTTTAAGTTATTTTCCACTGACCTTCATGAAAAAGACCAATGGAGCTGCCTGATGTCAGCTTTCTGATGTCACCTCATCTCACTTCCTGTGGTGTACTCACTTCATATAGATGTTAAAAGACTAGGTGGAACCCTGTTTAACCATATGCCACAGATACTCTGAGCAGTTACCTTCCAGTGCCCCCCCCCTTAAATAGTCTGTCCTGAGGATGGACCAACTGCATGAAAGTGACAACAGTCCCAATCTTAAAGAAGGATACTGTGGTCAGTAGTATCAAAACCAGTGATATGCAGGAGAATGAGTTTTAATTCCAGTCCTCCTTGTCATTTTTCAGGATGGCAAGACAGTTTTGGGACCAAAACCAGATTGAAAAGGGATCTAATTAAATTAATATCATGTTGTGGGGGGAAAAGTGTCTTCCACGTGTATGTAAAGAAAAGGCATGAGTAACATACCCAGGGATGGCATAATTCTTACTATCTTTTACAACACGTGTCAAACAAGGCCTGCAGCCTGAATCCGGTCCGCCAGGCCATTTTATGTGGTCCTCGCACCTCTCTTGTTGCTGCGGCACTCCCCCAGCCTGGCGAGCCTGGGGGCAGAAGGAGGCACAGAGAGGGTCTGGGGAGCAGAAAGTGGCACACTTTGGATATACTGACCAATTCTGTGTCTCTTTTCAGACTTATAGGGACCATAAACTATGATCAAATAGCTCCAAAATGTCCAAGAAAAGAAAAGTTGATGCAGAGGGAAGGCAATTTAAAAACCAGTAATAACCGAATGCAGAGGCAATTATTTAATATGATAAAATAATAGATACATTTATATAGTCTTACAGATATAGCCGGCCCTTTGAGGGCAACCGTAATGCTGAATACGGCCCAAGATGAAATTCAGTTTGACACCCCTACTTTTACAACCTACTGAAGCCCTTCTCGTTTGCTTGTGCTTCCTTTGCTGCTCCGTTTGTCTTAAGTTACTGTCTTTGCTGATAGCTATATTAGTATTCCTGTGCACCACAGTTTAAACATAACTGCACAGGATCCAACTGCTGGATTGAGGAAATCCAAAAGAATTAAGCAGAGTTAATTTCCTGTCTCCACTGCACCTCACTCTCAACCAGTTCAGGAAGTCTGGGAAGAGTTAGTTTTCATGTGGCATGGATGGCGCTGCGCAGGGGAAGAGATGAAAGTTTCTGGTGACCTCCAGTACAGTGTTGGATTTAGCGGTATTTTTAAGTTATGATTTTATAAAATTGCAATTAGATCTTCCTGCAGCTACTACTTCTTCCTAGCCTACTTGTCTAGGAAGATTTGTTTCCATTTTCCATAATGCCTTATTTATTTCCTAGCTTTTGTTTTGATTTCCTACAAGAGGGGCAACCACCATTTTTGAGAAAATTGCCATTCATATCTAGTTCTGTTCTAGTTCTTTTTATTTCCCACAAACCTTTGGCTGTTTTTCCTCAACTCCGAAGTTGATAAAGTATATATAGCACTTATTGTGTGTTTTTAAGTCATTCCTAAGGTGAACTTACCATGGGGTTTTCTGGCACTGAGAGTGTGTGACACACCCAAGATCACCCTGTGGGTTTCCATGACTGAGCAGGCAATTGAATCCTGATCTCTAGGATCATTGTCCAACACTCAAACCACAACACCATGCTGGCTCTCATGTATAGTATAAAGTTGCTTTAGTTGAGCAAAAATTTGGATATGTGGGGAAGGAATGGAAATAATTTTCACTTCTTTACAGGATCTGTTGTGGGAATCAGGTTGCCCACACCCTCTAAGGCTCCTGAAACATCGGTATGCCAGACCTCTCCTATTTCATCTGTGACTCCAGCTACCGCAACTACTTCAGTTTTATCTGTGAATCCTACTGTTTCTGAATGCACAACCTCAGAGATTGCTTCTGTTTTGCCTGGGACCTCAACCACCACACCTACTTCACTATTACCCAGAACAACAACTTCCACTGAAGTTCCTTCTACATCTTTGCCTCTGGTTGTTTCTTCCACACCTCCTGCAATGAGAGCTGCTGCACATTCATCTGAGCCCTGTACTTCTGATACATCTTTACTGCCCATGTCCCCTTTGTCTACATCTGTGCCTCCTACTGCTGAAAGCCTTTCAGTTGTGTCTGTACCCACAACCAGTGATGCACCTTCAGTATTGCCTGACCCACTTCCCACTCTACCTACATCTACTACTAAGGCGCCTTCTGCTCTGCCCAAGCAACTTACTATTGAGAGTGCTTCAGTTTTGTCTGTGCCTCATATTACTAATGCTCCTTTCATGCTGCCTGTCACTGAAGCCCATTCTGTTTTGCCCGAGCCCCCTGCCACTGAGGGATCTTTAGTTTTGCCTGTGTTTCCTACCTCTCAGGGCCCATCTACTCTGCCTGTGTCTGCTGCAAATGAGGACTCTTCCATTTTATCTGTGCCTCCTATGGTTGATGTTCCTTTGGTGTTGGCTATGCCATCTTCTGCCACACCTGTTCTCTCTACAACTGAGGCTCCTTCTGCTTTGTCCACGCCTCCTACCACAAACTGTACACTGAAGGCTATTACATCAGTGCCTGTATGCCCTGTTTCAGCTACCCAAGCGGCACCTGTCACTTCATCAGTATTTGTTCCAGTCTCCCAAACTGGAACTCTGACATTGAGAATTTCTCCTTCAGGAATAAAAAGTATTCCTATTCAGAAGAATTCAGATTCTAAAATAAAATGTAGCACTAGTGGGGAACCAAACAATACAGATAATCTGATCTCTCTTCAGTCTGGCAGCTTTGCCTTGCTTCAGTTTCCAGGGAAGAAGAACATTCCAAGTCCTATCATGAATCAAATTGCCAACCTTGAGATTAAGAATGATGAATTCAGGAGAATTAAATTAGACGAAAACACAACTTGTTCACAGGTTGTGGAGACCATGGAATCAAAAGAAAATAAGCTGCCAGCCAATCATTCAGAATCCCATTCTGCAGAGGTTATATGTGACCAGAATAATGATACATTGGAGAGAGCCAACAAAAATGCAAAAATTATGCTTCATTTATCAAGGGATGCTGCTGTATCCTCAGATCCTATCTGTCTTAGTGAGGACCAAAAATGTAAGGAAAAACAAGCAGCAGCTAAAAAGAAGCATGTTAAAAATCCCAAAGATACTCAAGACAAAGTTTTATGTAGGTCTCAGATTATACCTGAGAGATGCAGTCAGACTGTGGTTCTTACACGTAATACATTAGAAGAGAAAAGAGCTGAACAGTTAAAGAGTTCATGTGAAGAGCAAACACACTCTGACCAAGCACAAAACCCAGCTGCTGATACAGAAGAAACTGAGCAGACACAGTTAGATACAGAAAGGGGAATGATTACAGAATGGCTCCAGAATGAACAAAGGCTAAACATGAATTCTACAAAGAAACTACCACAGAAGATTAAACCTCTTCTGTGGGAAACTCAAGATCCAATACCAATACCACTAGGCAGAAGAATGAAGGAAAAGGATACCTCTGTGGTAGCTGAGAGGAAGAGAGAAGAACTGAGGGAGCAGCCTAAGATCACTAGTGTGAAAGTACATGACAGCACATCAGCAAACAAATATTTGGACAATGGTCAGGAATTTTTATCTAGCAGAAATACTAGTTCTCAAGAGAACAATAAGACTTCAAGGCATGTAAAAGATGCTGTTGGTATTCAAGAAGAAAACCAAATAACTAACCTCACTCAAGTAAATAAAATATCTGGGGAGTTAGTTACTTTGGAAAACAAAACTACCATAGATGCCAATAAGCATGTGGAAAAAATTGCTAAATGTATGCAGCAGAATACCCTGAAAACCAGCCCTCACAGAAAGGATTCTCCACTGATTATTGATATTACCATGGATGATACAGAAAAAGAGGAAAAAACAGATGATTCTGCAGATGACACGGTTGATGAAATATCTGGCTATCAAAGTGAAGATATAGTAAATGTTGAAACAATGGTGAGTATCTTAAGACTATATTAAAAAGATTGCTCATAGAATAAAATAGCTTGAAGAAGATCACAGTAGGTTACTTACTCAGATATATTTTAATAAGATTACCTTAAATTACCTTAAATTACAGCATTAAGAAAATTATACCCAGCAGTGACAAAAATTTCAGTTGCTAGTCAACCTAGATTTCAGAATGTGATGTTAAACATCTGAAAATGTTACATAGCCTTATGTTGACTCATTGCTAAAAAAATACAGAGACTCCCAAAAGTAGGACTCTGAGCTTGGAGTATTTGTAGTAATTTTCCAATTGCTTGCCAACTGACAGAGCTTGGAACTGTTCTCCCATGATGACCTTACTCAGGCCCTGAAATCCACAGGAGAGGCCCTTCTCTCAGTTCCACCACCTTTACAGGTATGGTTGATTGGAGCAGGAGAGAGGGCCTCTTCAGCTGCTGCCTCTGCACTCCCTCCCTTGGGAGGCTAGAAGCCTCCTTGCTGTCTTTGCATCAGCAAGTGGAGACTTTTTATTCAGACAGGCTTTTAGAAGTGAAGGTTTTAAAGAAAGGTCTGTAAGTGCTGTATTGTTTTAAATTGTACTGTTTAACTTTTAAATCATTTCAGAATGTATTTTTTAAATATGGTTAATAGTTTAATACTTCTTCATGGTCTCTGTGCCTCAGAGAATAGATTTTTGTGCCTACACAGAAACCCTGTCAGAATCTTCCAGAGCTTAGTGAGAACCCTGCCCCCTCCTGTATACTGTGCATGTTCCAGCCCACCAAGCTATCTTCCTCTCAGTTTGTCCACCAAATGAGTCAGTTCTGCTGGCTGTGTTTCTTTGTTGAGTAGTGTTCATGGACTGTTTCACAGCAAGAGTCCCCCTCAAGTGCAGCTCCACTTCCTACTGTGGGTCGCCACACACCGCACAGCTGAGACTGTTCTACTGCAAGTGATCCTGTGCTTCTTTAAGACCACCATACAGAGAATATGGGCTTCATGAGGACATACCTCGATTGGTACTGACAGGAACACCTATGGAGGGATCCTGCTTTACATTGTATTGTGATTGGTACCATTCCCGTGATTTCCGATATCAGTTACCCTGGAGGTTGGTAAGTTGATACTGTTCTCAGTTCTGATTACGTTCAGGCTCCTTGTCTTCACAGGTTTGGCCTCAGAGGACATGTCCTCAGTCTCGATCTTGTACACTATATCACTCTCGGACTCAGTCACCGGAAAGTTGGTAGTGGGTTTTCACTCAGATTTCTCTACCTGCTCCTCTACTACCTCCATGTCATGTGTCAGTTCAGTACCTTCAAGTATCTTCCATCAGAGGCTGCCTCAGGTTCTATATCAACAACACCTCAGACTGCTGCAACAGTGTCAGAATCTCCTCCACCTCCTGTCACTGCGTTGCACCTACTTCTGTCTCAGTACTCCCACCATCGATACCATCAGTCCTCCCTCTGGTACCCCTACAACAGGTAGCCTCACTCCCGTCTGTCTCTGATCTTCAGGCACCACTGTCATTGTCATCCAAATCTTCTGACTGTGACTGATTCTGCTCCCAGGGTTCCCTGAGACTTTCTACACCTTCTCCTCCTACAGTGGTAGAGGTTACCACACCAGAGGCCTCCTGAGGACATTAAGCAATATGCCGATATTGTATTGTGCATGGCTGAATTGATGGGCCTTGATGTCCCACTCTGCCAGCTCCGGTGTCTGATCTAGTTTTTCACACAGTGGACACCCAGGTAGCTTTCCTAGCTATAATCACCTTTTTTGCCTACTTTACAAAAAGGCATTAAGCAAGCATGGGTGCAGCCTCCCTCTCTGCCACCCCCACCCAGGCCTTTAGAGAAGCTGTATAAGATACATCAGCAAGATACTGTCTGTCTGTTCAGGCACCCTGCACCAAATTCAGTTGTGGTGGAGATGCCACAAACCAAGGCTGATAAAAAGATACATTCTGCTTCACAAGTCAGCAAGGGCAAGCCCCTTTACCTCTCCAGAAGAAGATTGTACTCTTCTGCTGCTCTCCTAAAGGGTTGCTAACATGCAAGTGTTTATGGCTTCTTACCAGAGGTTCCACTGGGATGAAATGTTACCATTCATTCTGCTTTTGTCAGAGGAATAGAGGGTGGCTGCACTGCAGTTCCACCAGGAGGCTGAGTCATTTGCTTTACAACAGATTCAGTCCTCATGCCACTTTGTGGAGTACACAGCATAAGTTAAGGCAAGTGTAGTTGAACTTTGACAGTACACTTGAGTCTGTTCAGTAGGACTCACAGAGGGCACCAAGAAGTGCATAGAGGACCTCCCGTTTGATGGCCAAGGATTATTTCACTCTTCCACCAATGAGTCTATGGAACATCTCCCCAGGACCAGACTCACTGCTAAAAAGATATACTTTGGTCAGCAGCACTACCAGCAGCACGGCCATTCCTCTTGGAGGAGACTGTTTTCCATGTTTCACCAATCCAAATCTCCATCCAGACCATCTGCCCTTCTTTACCATCTTCTTTGACTCACTGTTCTTTCAAACAGCATCACCAGCAGTATTTCAAAAAAATTGGTATCTACCACCAAGTCTCAATTTTGACTCATCCAGCAGGACTCCATCTTTACCATGCTGTCATCCATACCTATTATGCCATTATTCCTCCTGGTTGAACATCACCACAGACTCTTGGGTACTTACCTTAGTTTGTCTAGCTACACCATTAAGATTCTCAGGTATTCCATCTGTTGGAGTATTTCGCTCTACTCCCCAGCCCTTTTGGGGGAGATTGATGTCCTATTTATTACTCAGGGACACTTTTGACAAGCTTCTCCCTCACTGTAGAAAGGACAGGTTCTTTTCCTGTTATTTTCATAATTCCAGAACAGCATGGTGGCCTGCATCCCATCTTAGATCTTTATGGTGTTAACAAATATATCTGTCCTCGCAAATTCGAGATGGTAATATTGGCATCCATTCTACCCTTTCTGAGAAGAGGAGACTGATTCACTTTGATAGATCTACAGGATGCTTATTTCCACATTGCCACCTGCCCTGAGTACAGGAAGTGTCTTCATTTTGTAATTGGGGAAGACCTGTACCAATACAAAGTACTACCCTTCAGACTCTCTACTGCTCCACGAGTCTTCACCAAGTATTTGGTAGTGGTGAGCTCCTTCCTCAGGACTCATGGTGTCATAGCCTGTCCTTACCTTGATGACTGGCTTCTGGTGGCATCCTGCAAGGGTAAATTGTATGAAGACTTGCACCTCACTCTCTCTCTTCTTCAGTGGTCTCAACATCAACCTAAGGAAGTCTATGTTGCAGCCAGCTTGCCTCATAGAATTCATTGGCACCACTGTGGACTCTAGCCGAGAGAGAGATTTTCTCCCAATCCAGCAAGCTCTCATTCTATGGGATTCTGTCTTTAATATCCTCCATCATCCCAGGCCTTCGTATTCAGCCATTTGTTGAACCTCATGGTAGCCACCACAACCCTTACCTATCTTGTTTCAAGTTACATATGCCCCAGTATTGGTTTCTCAGACACATTGGTCCTCCCACCGACAGTTGACACACAAACTGTCCCTCATGCTGTGGAAGAACTGCTGCTTTGGTGGACTTCTCTTCACAATCTACAGTTGGTCACGCTATTCACACTGGCTCAATCCATGATGATAACCACCGATGCATCACTGACAGGCTGGAACACACACTGCAGTACAGTTACTGCACAACGCCATTGGTCTTGTCACAAGGGAGGTCTGGTGGTCCTGAAGTCAGTTTGATCATTTGAGAGACTCCTATTGGGAAATGTACAGGTGGTTTTGGACAACATGATCACAGTTTAGTATATCAAGCATCAAGGGGCAGTCATTCCACCACCCTGCTATATCTAGCCACTCACTTAGGAGTTGGTGAACATAGAAAGCCATATACTCAGTAGACGTTCATCTTGTGGGAATAAGCAATGTCCTTGTGGACACCCTTAAGATGCAGCACTGTTCAACATGAGTGGTCCCTGTGTAACCAAGTTTATCTGATGATCATGGCTTGGGAAACTCAGACCTCTTCACAACAAAGCCAACGTGTCCTTGTTTCTGCTTCATAGCAGGCACTGCCAAATGGTCTCTAGGAGATGCATTTCTCTTTCAGTGGACAGGCTGCCTATTTTACCCATTTCCACCCTTTTTCTTTCTGAGGTAGGTGATAGCCAAACTCAACACAGATTGCTCAATGCCATTCTAATTCTCCCCATTTGGCCCAGACAGCTGTGGTTTGGTCCGCTTCCAGAGATGTCATGTGATCACCTCATTCCTGTCCCTTTGCAAGTGAGGTTTTATCTCTCATTCTAACAGTTGCATTCTGCACTCAGATATACCTCTACTGTGCCTGTCCATGTGGAAGATAACTCACTAGGCTCTCCCAGCTTGCAAGTGGTTCTGCAAATTTCTTGCAAGAACTCGATGAAGAAGCCTTGTCTCTACAAATGGAGGAAATTCTGTGAATTTGCAACTGCCAGATCAGAATTAATATCACCAGTGATGCATCAACAGTGCTTCACTTCCTCTTGTTTCTGAAGGAGGAAGTCTTGTCCTTTTCATCAGTTAAGTTCTACCTTGTGGCAGTAGTTGCCCATCAGCCATGCACTTTCATTGATCATTCTCCATGCACTTTTTTCATGGACCCAATGGTAAAGAAATTGTTAAGGGGATTGGCTCACCTCTTTCTACTAGTGTCTCCACCATTACCTCCCTGGTCACTATCTTTGGTTTTGTAACAGTTGATGCGACATCCCTTTGGACCACTGACAGCTGTGGATGAGTATCTGCCGACCCTCAAAACTGTCTTTCTAGTTGTGGTGACTTTGGCTCGTCATCCTAAGAAGTAGCTGTTCTGCATTGTGACAAAGCTTTCTTGGTGTTCCATCATGAGAAAGTAGTTCTACACCCTTTTTCTCGCAAAGTTGGCCTCAAAGTTTCACCTGTCACAAGATGTTATACTGCCAACATTCTACTCATAGGCTACTAAACCCCTGGAAAGGTCATTGCATTCCTTGGATGTGTGCCATGCTCTATTTTTTAATATACAAAGGACGTCAGTGTTCTGCCAATCCACCAATTTCTTTGTATGGTACAGTGGTCGCCATAAGGACCACAAGGTATCCGCTCAATGCCTTTCATAATGGGTAACGGAGACCATTCATCTATCATACAAACTTGCTGCTCAGCCAATCCTGGCTTCTTTGAGAGCAAACTCTGTGAAAGCTGTCTCCTCTTCAACTGCTATTTCATGAGTGATTCCATTATGAGACTTGTGCAGAGCTATTACCTGGTTGCTACTACTTACCTTTATTCATCACTCTAGACTATAGCAGAGCCAGGAGGGATGCTCCCTTCAGATGAGCAGTTTTGTCATCTATCCTACAGTGACCTACAGTGACAGTGTCATCTATACTACAGTGACCTGACCCACCTTCCTCAAGTAAGCTTTGCAACCCATTGTGTGAGGCACAGAGACCACGAAGAACTGTAGTTCTTTGGGTGGTCATCTGTGCCCTCACACAGTCTCTTCCTGCCACCCCTCCTTCAGGTCCCTGTTCTTTTGGTGGATTCTAAAACTGAGGAGAAGGTAGCTTGGTGAGCTGGATAATGCATGGTATGCAAGAAAGAGTGAGGTTATTGCCAAGCTACTCAGCTCCGGAACATTCTGGCAGGGTCTCTGTACTGGTGCAAAAATCCATTGTGTGAGGGCACAGATGACCACTCAGAGAACCACATCTGCAGGTAAGCAACCTATTCCTTTATATTAATGCTGACTTTTTGTATGTTTTTAATTGTAATCTTTTTATGTATAAGCCCTCTTGACGCCCAGTGTTGGGGAAAATGATGGATATAAATAACTCTTGTCATTACTATTAACTAATACTAATTGCTATTAACTAATAGTAATGACAAGAGCAAAACAAACATTAGGTTTGAAAATTAATAGTGTTAAACATTACAAGATGGAAAATTAATTTATTACAATCAATACTAATGAAATTATTTAATTAGTTGGTTTACTATCAGGTAGTACATTACTTGAAACATTCGTTTGGGGGCACACTGAGATCTACAGAGAATGGAAGTTGTCACTGTTGACCTTATGGGCACATTTTGTTTCAAAAGTATTCTTTTGGTCCTTTTCCGTCCCAACACATCTGGTAACTGTCAGGTTTGGAAACATGGAGTCTCATTTAGCGACCTGTTAGCTTTGTCACTCATCTATTTTTTTTTTCTTTTCACTCTCTACCAACATGTTGATACACCCCAGAAACTAGCATCCAGTTATATTCATTCTCTGATAGATGAAGCTCCATCAGCAGATCCAGGAAGATGCTGTTCCCCCTTCTCTCCTTTTCTGTTTGGATCAGAATATACCTGTATCACACTTTTTCTCTCACTCCCAGCTCTCTTTCTCATTTACAACTCTGCATTATATATTTTCCTAGTGCAGCAGGATGAGAGCTCATGAGAGCAAAGTGAGGGGGATGGAATAGACTTTTCCCAGATATGCTGATGGTGCAGATCCAGAGAGAGATGAGTAAGAAATTATCATTAGTGATGATGATGATGATAATGATAATAGAAGAAGAAGGTAAAAGAGCAAGACAAAGACTGATGGAGGTGGAAATAAGGTTAGCAATATATTGCGTAATGAGTGGAAAACCTAGAATACCACAGAACTCAAGTCTTGGCAAATTATTAAATTATATATTTTCCCCTCTAAATTGGTTGAATAGAAGAGACATCATGGAAGGAAAACAAGAAGCTGATTTTTTTTGTTATGTTTCTGGTTTTGTTTTAATTTAAAACCTCAAGGAGGACACTGCCTTTAGAAAGATTTGGAATGGTAAAGTCTTTGGGTGGAGAGGTCCTCTGGTTTTCTAGATACCATCTGGGAACTTGGATCATGTACTAGTAAGCTTCTGTGTATCCAACAGAACAGGATGCCTTTAAATGTTTGGTAGAAGCCACTTCAAGAATCCATTGAGCCTTTGATAATTTTTCTTTCCTGAGAATGTGTTCGTAAAATGATGTGGAGATCACCCTTCCCCATCATTATAGTTTTTTTCAGTATAAACCATTGTTGGTTTTGCAAACAGAATATTTCTAGAGGAGAGGAGGATGAGGATGAGGAGGATGAAGCAAAAGATGAAGAATATCCCACCTTCTGTTATGGAATATATGAGTAAATACAATTTAAACAGTTTAACAGGGATATGAAACAAAAAAATTAAACAGACTGACAAGTTAAAACAGGTTAAAATAACTAAAATTATAAAGCAGTTAAAACCATGTATATGTACCTTTTGGAAGAAAATCAATTAGGCTCCAAGGCTTTACTAAAGAGCCCTATTTTGATTTGGTGGTAGAAGGGAAATATCAACAGATCTGCAAGAGCAGGAATTTCCATAAATGGGGCACCACATCATGTGATTTTTTTCAGTAATTGTGATTGTGGTCAGAATTACAGGAGACCTGCCTTACCTGTGACTTCTACATCTGTGACTTTGAGCTAACGTGGAGCCATTACATGCTGTACTTGAAATGGCAGTGATGTGAATACGGACGCACTGAAGTGTCCATATGCACATTGTTGCTATTGGATAGTATGAGATGTGAGCCTTCACAAGTTTCAGTATTTACAGGGATCCTGGAACAAAAACCACACGGATACAGAGAGTCCACTGTACACTGAAGGATTTTGTGTCAGATTTGTAGTAATTTAGATTTGTTTTGATAACAGCATTTTTTTTCTTTATTAAAAAAATATTTATGCAATCTTAGCAGTTTAGTATATACATTAGGGAAAAATTTCAGAGTAGTACTACCATTTTTTAAAAAATACAGATGTTTCTGGGGAGGGATTTATTTCTGATTTAATTTTTGAACTTAAATTTTAATCTGTGATTTCTCTAGAGAACCTTCACTTTTTTATCATTCTATTCCAGGATGAAAGTGAATTGAGTGGAGTTGAGGAAAATGTGGACATTGAGACTGTAGAGGAACTTTCAGAGAAAATTAATATAGCTCGCCTGAAGGCTACAGCTGCCCATGCTCTACTTTCCAAACAATTGTAAGCTTACGTTAAAAATATTATTGGACAGTATTCCATAATGACGTATTACTGACAGAATGATGGGATGGTAGGCATCTTTCTTCTCATCCCCGGAACTGGAAGTAGAGTTTTGGAAATTCCCCAAAGCTAGTTTTAAACAACCTGAAATGAGGATGGGAGGAGGTTCTGCTGAAACTGTCCACACTGGATTTAGCCCATCGTTGTTTGTTTTTGTTTTTTTTCTGAAAATATTGTTCAAATCAATTAAAAGAATCCAGGCTTGGCTTGATTCAGACTTAATAATTTTGATCTAATTAACGGTGATGTTGACCAAAACGAACATATCCCTCTGTATCATCATTTCCTTTTCATACCTGCCTCATACATAAAACTTCCATGGTTTGTTCAAACTACAGTTTCCCATTTTCCCCATTTTCCTGTTGAGATGTGTTTATGCAAGTGGACTGCCCATGTTGTTTTGGACTGGATTTTAGTGTACAGGCTCAGTAATCCACATATAGAAGGTTTGACTATCAAGTTGAAATCAATTTTAGAATATTCAAAGTTTGGTGAAAAATCGTATGTGTCTTCTCTTGAGCAAAGGAGCATTTTTCATTATAAACTGTTCTAAAGAATTTGAGTTAGCAGTTAAATTGATTCTTAAAAGAGATAGATGAAAATATCACTCACATTAAAGTGAAAAATTAAGATTTACAATAGAAATCCAAGGTTTGTAGAACTGTTTTAGTGTATACTATTTGTTCCATTGTCATTTTTGGAGTGAGTTCTCTCTTACTTTTTGGTTTCCCTAATTTAATCTGGTAGAATGCTACATTTTTAGGTACTTGTTGTATATGCCTGTATTGTATATTTAACTCTATCTGAGCCTTTAGATAAGACTGACTAGAAATCCTCATGACAAAATCAGTTTGTTTTTATTCTTTAGGCATCTTGATCGTGACCATTCTAACAAGATGATGGCCAAAACTGCTAAGGTAATACATGCTTATTCGTATTTGTCTTCACTAGGTATATTATCAATCTGGACATGCATATTACATGTGCATTCTCTATAAGGGCTAAACACTACCTGACACCTGCTGTTGCCTAAATGTAAAACCCATTGTGTGTTCTTCCTCTCTCCATAACATCTAGTAAGACTTCTATATGATTTTTTTCTGAATGAGTGACAGTACTCTGGAACATGAGTGGTGAAAAAGTAGAGAAACAAAGTTACGGTAGTTCTTTGGCGTCTGCTGCTGCCATACTGTACTAATACCCAGCTTAGAGTGCATGTTACAAGTAACACAGACAGCAGGGGGCAGTGAGGTAACAGGATGGAAACAGGAAAGAAGGGTCATAGAGTTGCTCTTTTAGAAACTTAAGCGTGCATTCCTGCCTTTCATTTCCATTGTTGCACTGGTGACAGCTCCGTGGCTCAAAAAATTAACCCTAAGGCCAGATGAATTCTATATATACTAAGCTTCCACTATTACATGCTCCGGAATTGTGAAGCATTTGCCAAGTAGACTAAGTATTTCTGCTACAAGCACTGCATGTATGTCATGTTTAGATCTTACGTTAATGCTTCTCATCCCTGTTGTGAAATATAAGCTGTTCCCCCAGTTCTTTGTATGGCTCTATCATTTTTCATATATCATCTCAAGCATCAGGTAGCTCTTCAACCATAATTTCTTCAGAGGTCTGCTTAGTTGGAGAACAGAACCATGCCCAGATACATAGTTATAATCATACTGGTCACTATTTGGGATGCATGTTTCATTTTTTAAATTTCTATAGGCCTTTTCTCCCTTTTTGCAGCAATCGGAGTCCTCAAATAAAAAGCCAAAGAGTGCAGAAGAAGCCTTTGCTAATTACCGCCAGACACATACAGCAAATGAACGTCGGCGTAGGAAGGAAATGAGGGGACTCTTTGAAAAACTGAAGGCAACATTGGGATTACAGGCTTTCCCCAAAGTTTCCAAGTGCTTCATCCTCAAACAAGTCAGTATTTCATAGTTTAGTTCTGTTTGAAGGAATGCTGTAGGATGGAGTTGTATATGGAGGGATGGATTAAAAATGTTGGAATTCTTTATAATAATATTTTAATGAAGGTAGTCACAAAGTTTAAGAATCATAGTTCAGTTGAATCACCTTTTGTCCATCAGTGGATTTATTTGTATTTTAACTCTACAAAGGTTTTGTTTTGAGTACAAATGATCGCTCTTTTCTTAATTTTTATTTAATGTATATTCATGTCACAGCAGGAGTCATTTTAGAGTAATCTAGGTAAAGTCTTTCTATAGGAGCTAAAGTCTTTCTTTAGAAGAAAGGTGGGAATGCCTTTCCTAAACTGACAGCTAGCAATAAAGCATGTGTTTTATTTATTTGTTGAAAAAGTACAACTTTTTAAAAAGATCCTCAACTATTTCAGTTGAACAAAATATGTTAATCAGTTATATCAGATCCCTACTTGATACATGTTTGAAACTTTTTTTTACACTGGCATGTGAGTAACAATGACTAGCTAATTCATGGGATTGTCACTGTTATCCATATCACTTTTAAAAACTTTCCAGTGTGTATCAGGTAGGGATGCAGTGCAGTTTATGCCACCCTTAAGCTAAACTTAGAGACTTTGTCATAATAGTTTTAAAAGCTACTTTTATTATTCATATTCTTTTTGATTAGGATGTGGCTTTAATATTTATTGGGGAATAACCACTTGCTCTAAAATATTTAAGATTAGTCTTCTTAGTGCAGTATAGTTCCCCCTCTACATTCATAGGTTTGACCTTTGTGAAACTGATTATTCGCGAAGTGTGTGTACCTTCTCCTCCCAATTCTCCTACTACTACTCCCTTTCATTTTGCTGGGTGCAGAGAAGGAAGGTAAGTGCCCAGATAAGGGCAGGGAAATAGGGGCAGGAGGCATGCACATGCCTTCTTTCTCCCATCTGGAGCTCCCCCATTCCATTTCCTTGTCGCTGGCCCTGGTGCTGAGAATTCACATCAAGGCAAAAGGCAAGGTAAAAGGGGGGAAGGCTCATGTGAGCCTTCCTTCTCCCTTCCAGCTTCCCCTCCCATTGCCTTGCCTCTAGCCCTGGTACTGAGAACTTGCACCAAGGCAAAAGGCAAGGAAATGGGGGAAGGTTCATGCAAGTCTTCCTTCTCTCTTCTGGAGGTTCCCTTCTCATTCCCTTGCCTCTGGCCCCAACATTGAGAAGTTGCATGGAAGCAAAAAGCAAGGAAATGGGGGGAAGGCACATATGTGTCTTCCTTCTTTTTCCCTGCCAGAGCTCTCCCCTCTTATTCCATTTTTGTGAGGATCTGTGCTCCCAACCCTCACAAAAGTGAAGGGGTCACTGTGCACATTATTTCACTTGAACTTTTCTCAAATTGCTTTATCGGATTGTTTTATTAATTGCATGATTGTGTGTGTGTGTGATGTTTACTCTGCTGGAATATAAAAACAGATCTTGGTTCTTTTTAGGCCTTTGAAGAGATCCAGGGGCTAACAGATCAGGCAGATAAACTCAAAGGTCAGAAAAATTTGTTGATGCGCAAGCAGGAAACCTTGATTCGTAAAGTTTCTGCACTCTCAGGTGAGTTGACATCTAAAAGAGAGGGTTGTTAAAACTTGAAAAAAATTCTAAACATAGAATGCAAGTGGTTTCAACTGGTCAAGAATGTGGGAGCTGTGGTCCTAGTAGAAGTATAAGACTTAGATTTTCAAATGTACGAAATGTTATGAAGATTGAGATTAAGCCCCAAGAATATAATGGATATAGTGTGTGTGTGTGTGTGTGTGTGTTAGTGTGCGCGTGCACATGTGTGTCAGAAGCATTGTCATTCTGGAGATGGCAAGGAGGAGCAACCAATATACTAATGGGTTTATTCTCGCATGTCAGCCCTAATGCAAGAGCATCCAAATTTTTTTCTGTCGGATCCATTGAGACTTGTTACCTATCCAGTAGACTAGTGCCCAGCAATGCATCCAAACCAATCATTAATTCACAGGCCCCAGAGTCTACTGTTGTTAGTGGGAAGCACAGCAGAGAAGCAACAGCATGAGGCTGAAATGCCATTTTCAAGTACAGTTAGAATGATGCCAGAATTTAAAGCTTATTTAAAGCAAATGCTTGTGGATGTCACAAAGATAGGACAAGATACTGGGAGTGAATGTAAACAAGTACCTCATGGAAATGAGAAACAGCTGTTGACTGGAACATCAGCAACATTAGTTCGTGTTAGTATAATGTAACTGATTTTCAGTTAGTGATTAAGGAGGCAGTAAACAATGAACTGAATACCTTGTTAAGTAGGCATAGTAATCCATTAATGAATTTTAAACAAATGAATGGGCAATCTTACATGGCCATTTGGAATATAATGAATTATTTTAATTTGATGAAATTTGAGGAAAATAATTTTCAAAACGAAATGAATTTAAATACTGATTTAAACACCAGTTTAGTTTTGGAACACAGAAATCAACTACAAGGAAAGTGTTATTTACCTAAGAGAAGAAGATCAGATTGAGAGAGAGATTTCAAGGATAGTGACAAAGAACATGGGTCCAAAAAGTGTTCTGGGAAACCTAAATATGCAGAGAGTGTAGATTTAGAACATAATTTAGAAAATGGAATACAGGAGGATTGGCAAGAGGAAGTAATGGAAGTGGATAATGAGAGTGATTGTTTTCTCTTATGAGGAAGAAGACAAGGAAGTAAATTCTGATAGGTTATTTGAAGGGCAGGCATTTTTAAAAGTCTGTTAAAAAGAGTTCTACAAACTTTGAGGTTAGGCAGTCTGATAAATCAAAGGCTAATAGTGTTAAGGATATTAAATTGGCATCAGTTATAAAGAAACAGATATCATAAAACATGACAATGTCTATGCCAGAATTGTTCAAAGAACTGATTGAATTGGACTGGACAATTCAGTTGAATACAAAGAGATTAATAGAGTACAGTCAGGAACTATATTTCTTTGAAAAAAGAGATACAGAATTAAAAAAAAAAAGCATTGGTGGACGCCACCACAGCTGCCTTGGTCTTGAGAGCACTTGTTCCTAGGGAAGGAAACACATTACTAAAGGAGATTGATGAAAGCAGAGCAGGAGTAGCATTTAAAAGAACGCATGAGGCTACAGCCCTAATTGTGAGAACTTCTGTGGTGACTTCAGTATTTGCTCAAGCAGTAGTCTTATGGATATATTAGAGGATCAGGAATTGAATGAACATGCATTACAGAGGGCTTTAGATAAAATTCAGAAAGTATTTAAAAATGCTGCAGACGCAGGTCATGATTCAATGTGGTTTGCAGCTAGAAATATTAATTTTAGGAGATTGCTATGGCTGTGTGACTGGGAAGCCGATCATAAGTTCTGAAATAATTTAGTGTATGTCCCCTTTAGAGGTGGCTTGATTTTTGGAGAATAGGCTTTTGAGAAAATCTTGGTTGAATGTAAGGAGAAGAAGGAAGTCATGCCCACTTTACAATGAAAGAAAGTAGATAAAAGGAGTTCTAATTTATTCCTTTTGTGGAGGAAGAACTTGTGAGGAGACAGATGGATTTTAGATACCATAGAGAACAATGGGAAAGACCTCAGAATCACTTCAGTGGTCAGTCATAATATAATTAACAAGGACAAGGTAGAAGGGGATTTTGTGTCCCAAAGAGGGAGAACCTCAGTATTGACAAGGACAAAGCAATGGTGGGGAGAAGACTTCTGCTGTTTGGGAATCTGTGGGCAGACCATTGAGTCAGCTGAGTAGTAACTCAGGGATACAGCATTATTTTCCACAGAAAATTGAGGAGCAGATATATTGCTTCATTGCTGACAAAGAATAAAGTAAAGCAGAAGATAGTGAAGGCAAAAATTCAACATCTAGTGGAGATTGGAGCAATAGAGGAGGTATATACTTGGGAGTATATACTTGGGAATATATTCTGCAAGTCCCATTGCTCTTGTTCCCACAATTGAGACTCTGCAGACAATAAAGGAGAACTTAAGTATAGAGGATCTAATGGTTTCTGTAGACTTAGAGAAGCATATCTTCATGGGCTGATGGCACCATAGAACAAGAAGTATTTGAATTTCAGTACTAAGAGAGACATTACCAATTGAAAGCACTACCCTTTGGTCTAGCATCAGCACCCAGAGTTTTTACAGAGGTCTTGATTTCATTGGTTGCTTATCTCAGATTGCAGGGGGCACAGGTATAGCCATACCTAGGCACCTTAGTAAAGGGCAGGTAATGGGAGAAAATAGTGAGATTTCTCTATGAACATTCAGACATTAGACACATGTGGCTTTACAGTAAATTACGAGAAGAGCCGTTTAAAACTTACTATGGTGCTGACACACTTAGGGGCAAGAATTGATACTTCAACAAGTTATGTGGCTCTGTATCAGAGAAGGATAGTGAAATTATAACAAGAAATAGGGCATATGCTATCAGTTGATTTAATGTGCCTGGCCAAAATTATGGACATACTTATTTTGACAATTCAATTGGTGTAGTGGGTCAGGTTCCATTCAAGGGCCTACAGAGACTTCACATCACTCAGCGATAGCAGTCAGATCCCATCATCAGATTGTTGTGCCAAACCAGTTGAAGTGGTAGATAAAGAATGACAACATCACAAAAGGAGTTCTGTTGAGGATTCAGAACAGGATTCAAGTAACAACAGATGGGAGTCTTGACAGATGGGAGAAAGTTGCAAAAGTGCATGAAGCACTTTAGGTAGCATATCTGAAAGGTCAACATTATTGTGAAAGTCATTCAATTCAGAGTTTATGGTCTCACAGAAAAAAGACACAATATGAGTGATTTGGAAGTAAAGGCAGCATGACTGGCATTGCTCAGTTTTCTGCAGGTCAGAGGTCAATATGTGCTTATTTGCATAGACAACATGATCATGAGAGCATATATTTCCAGTCAGGGAGGATGCATTGAATGACTTTAGTGATGGAGGCCAACAGCCTATTCAGGTGAGTTGAGATAAATCGATAGATTGGTTTCTTCAGTTTATTTGAAAGAAACTTTAAACATGTAAGCAGACTACTTAAGCAGGTACATGTTACACCCAGGAGAGTGTAAATCCAGAAGTATTTGTTCAGTTGGAAGATTTCTTTGGTTCTTTGGGGAACCAAATAAATGAGGAAGCGCATGATGCATTTCCAGTAGCATGGCCAAAAGCAGTATCATGCTTTTCTTCCTGTGAATCGTTCAAAGAGTTCTGAACAAGGTGCAACAGAAGAAGGCCTCAGTTTTAATGACTGTACTGCACTGGCCAAGGCACCCATAGTTTTCTTTATTAATTCAAATGGCACAGAGAACTCCACTACATCTGTCACTGTGCAATGACTAGCTCACTCAGTGGTGGATTTTCCACCCAGATCCAGGTTCGTTACATCTGACTGTGTGGAAACAGGAGATGTAAGTGCAGGGTTACTCTGGTGATGAAGTGAAAACCATTTTAGCTTCTAGAAGGCAGTCCATACAGGGTATATAATAGAACATGGAAGACATTTTTGAAGTGGTGTACAGTTCACTCAGTTCAAGTAGAACAAGTGAGGGTGACACAGATGTACAGTTCATACAAGAGGTTTCCATAAGGGACTCAAAACACTTTAAAGAGACATGTGTCAGCATTATCAGCAACATTGATGTTAAGTGGGGACTTTTTATCAGCACATCTATATATTAAGAGATTCCTGAAAGAGATGATACTGAAATTCTATCAACTGTTCACAGATTACCAACGTGGAAGCTAAATTTAGTATTAAACATGTTCACAAAGTCGCCCTTTGAACCCATGAAAGGGGCCTCAGTGAGGTTACTGTCTTTCAAAGTGACATTTTTGTTGGCTATTGTATCAGCCCCGACAGTTTGAGAATTAGCAGCATGTAAATTTGAACAAGATAGACTAGTAGTATGGTTGGATCCAGTGTTTTTGCTGAAGTGTTTTCCACATAAGGAATTTAATGGACCTATATATTTGCTGACTTTGTGTCCAAGTCAAAGGCATCAATTACAGGGTAAATGGCATATATTAGATGTTATAAGAGCAGTAGAAACTTATGTGAGTAGACTAAAGCAAATACAATGGACCGAGACATTGATATTTCTTCATCCCAGAACTTTGGGACTCAAGGAGTCTAAAGAAGTGATAGCAAGGTGGATTAAGATATGGATTCATTTATGCTATGATTATGAATCATAGAATCATAGAAATGTAGAGTTGGAAGAGACCACAGAGGCCATCCAGTCCAACCCCCTGCCATGCAGGAACACCCTCAAAGCACTCCCGACAGATGGCCATCCAGCCTCTGCTTAAAACCCTCCAAAGAAGGAAACTCTACCACACTCTGAGGCTGCATATTCCACTGCCGGACAGCTCTGACCATCAGGAAGTTCTCATGAATGTAAGCTGAGACTTGGCCTCATTAAAAAAGATCAGTGGTTACTAGTATGGCATATTCAGTGACTACTTTGTTAGAAGATAAATGTAATGCGGCTGGTTGGAAAGAACCAACAACGTTCACCAGGCGTTACAAAATAGATTAGACCAGTGCAGGCGACGTTTGGTTGTAGTGTGCTATATGCTGTAGTGTAGAAGGTGGGAAGGTGGCCCGCCTGCATCAAGGGCTTGGGAAGATCTCATTCGTATGTGGACTGATCTCTGTGCCATCCTGAAATGAGAAGTTGATGCTTAACATGAATGTTCATTCTGGGGTGGCAGGAAGAACAGTGCACCTCCATCCTTGAAAAAAAGAAAGGCCTGGACAGGTGGAGTTAATTTAGGCTAACAGGTTAGGCTAGGGAATTGAACTGACTGAATAAGGAAGGAGTCTCAATGGATCCAACAGAGAACAATTGTGGAGGCCCATGCATTGAGGCTGGCATGCGAGGATAAACTTATTAGTACATGGATTGTTCCTTGTGTCATCCCACAATGAACATACATGTAAGTACCAACTTCTCTTTTTTGTAATACACAGTTGCATTTTCTGGGTTGGTGAGAGGAGAAATCCACACAATTTTGGCCAACCTGTGAGCGTTCATCATTCATGTTTTTGTATGAGTATGAAGAGAAACATGATTTCTGTTTTCCTTACTAGGGAAGACCCAGGAAGTGGTCTTGAAGAAGCTGGAATACATTTACGCTAAGCAGAAAGCAGTAGAAGAACAAAAAAAGAAGGAACATCAGCAGGCAGAACCTTCGATGATCTGTGAAGCTACTGAAACTGCTAGGCCTTCTATGGAAAATAATTCCTCTTCTCTTGCTAAAGAGACGAAACCAGTGAATGTATCTGACAAGCGTACAAAACCACTGATTCTTTCCAGAAAAGGAAGCCACAGCTCAGGTAGGTTAAGAAAAAGAGAGTACTCAGTTTTTACACAAAGGAAAAGCTAAGCCATAGAATGTTATTAAAAATGTTGCATCGGCTTGTTTGTTATGTTATCGAAGATACAACCAAAGAAGTAATTACAGTTATTAGTCCAAAGGGTAATACCATAGGAGAACATTTAAGTTGTCACGAAACACTACCATAGTTTAGTCTCTGGTAACCTCTATAATAATATCATTTGTTCATTCATTCATTATTTCCAGAAATCTCAGGGCGGTTTACTTATTGTTAACTGCTGTGGTCCCCTAATGCTTGTCCTTGGATTTCATTTGATTTAATATTTGCTGCTTAAAATTCGCTTTGTGCTCTGAAATAAACTAATATGGAAAAACAGCAGTAGTTACATCCTTGCATTCTAAGAGGCTGGTTAGTGAAGTGAATGCTGAGATAAATATAGTGGTTTTCATGTAGATACAGATCTCAGCTCTCCTTTGGTTTGGCTTCTTTGCAGGAGACTCATCTTCTCACATGACATTAACAAATGCTAGCCTAGTAATGACTGCAAATGAACAGGTCCTTGCATTGAAGAGTCCCCTAGTACCAGGACAGTTTTCTTCCCTGTCTTCCACACTTCTGCAGACTGAACTCAAATCAGATATTGATAGCACAATTAGGACAATGCAGCCAGGTAAGGTAAAAAAAAATGACTGAAAAAATTAAGTAGTCTAATTAATAATCTCATGTATTGCTCTATGTTCAATCACACATTAAATTTCTAATTATTATAAAGTATAATATCTGATATAACAAACAATGTAATACATGTGCTCTCTGTAGAAAAATAGACACTTGATTTTCACTAAAAACAAAACAAAACACACAAGTAATTTGTAGACGCATATAGATTGTATCTGTTAAACCAGAATACTTGGCACTAGATTAGAGGAAGATATATATTTGTCTGGTGTTATATGTTAAAGTTTATGATAGAACTGCCCTAAGTAATACTCTGTCCCTTGACAGAGCATCTAAATATTAATGAATTATTTTTTCTTTGTTAAGGCATTACTTCTGTGATGATCCAGTTGCTAAGCTCAGCAGTACCAGTGCAAGTGAAAAGCATTCTCCCTACCTCTACACTTCCTATTACCCTGTCCTCTTTGGGAAGTAACATTGTCACTCCAGTTGTGCAAAAAGCTTCAGAGTTTACTTCAGGTAAGTTTTTCATTGTATGCATGAAATCTTTTTGCATTGATTTGGGTCTGGTTTGGCTGTTTTTCAGGCTTTAATAAATATTGCCTCCTCATAAAGAAGATTGGTGATTTCTTTTCAAATTCCAGCATCCGTGTGTCCTGTACATTTTGGGTTGAAGATAGTTGGTGTTAATACTGGTACTCTCTTTTCATCCTTGGGGAGGAGTTCAGATTGTTGGTATTTAGTTCTAGGCTCCACATTTCAAATATATATTTTGACAGAATGAAAGCATCAAAAGAGGAGCCTTCGAAGAACCAGTTCTCATTGACAGTCACAACTAAACACACGGTACAGAGTTTATACCATCTTCAAGATTTCTGTTATTCACACAGTTGGGTCTTGTGCCTGTGAAGAGATAGATGGACCTTCTGGAGGTAAATAGCTTTGGGCACCAACACTCTCAAGTACATCAAAGCACATCTCAGTCCTTTTTGACCATCACTCAAGCAACACTAAGAACTTTAATGCACTTTTGAGGCACGCTGAGTAACTTTCTTCAGAAAAACAGTCACATTTTTATTCATCTTGATTGTACCTATGTTCAGTTTTATACTGAGTTCTTGAATTCATTGTTATGTGTATGACCAAGCTGTGTGGCCTAGAAGGCCTTATTCAAGCACAGTACTTCATGTGGGAGGAAAGTAGCACCAGTGGATGACCATATTCTCTGTTTTTCTTCTTAATTTAATTGTAACTTTTGGACCTAACTAAGCCATGTTTTTGTGATACAGTCTCAAGCGTTTGGATTCATTTTTGGGAGGTGGCTTGACCAAGCAGATCAGAAAGACTCAAAATCACTTCTTATATAGCCCTTCCATATCAATCTGAAAGAAGCTTTCATTCTCTGCTCTATATTGGTGACACTGATGGTACAAACTTTGGCAACTCCACTTTCTTTTTTAACTGTTTCAATATTAATGGTTCCAATGCCATATAGATAGTAGAAGCTGTTAACCAAAGTAACTGATGTGTCACTCTGTGACATATGCTGACTGCTTCTTGCCACTCAGGACAGAAAATTCTGGGGTTCAGCTCCATAAATGAGAAAGAATGATTCAGACTGGACTTAGCCCATAGCTATCATTTCCTGTATTTGTAGGATTGTTTGGGTTATGTTTTTTCTTGTGCTTTTCATGCATTGCTATCAAAACAAATACAGGAAATGAGTACATCTTCACTGTTCACCATGTAGGACTCTTCCATCACCTTTTGTTGTTAATCTGATGAAGTAATACTAATGGGAAAAAGCAGTCTGAAAGGTGAAAGGCCATTTTCAGTTGCTGTCACCAGTATTTTAACAAGTCTTATTCTTTTGGATTTCCAGAAAGCGAAGACTCATTCATGATGCCTAGGATAGTAAATGTGACATCACTTGCTACTAAAGAAGATACAAATTTAAACCTGGATATAAATAAGAATTCTTGTGTAAACCTGCATGCTAATTCTCAAGAGTCAGAGCCTTCCTTTCAAGTAGTATCAGAGGAAATAGCCAATCTTCCATCTGAAGAAAAAGATCAAGCTCCTTCTGGAAAAGGAAGAAATGCTACTGGAACAGCACAAGATCTTCTTGGGAGAAAAAATAGTTTTCCTCAAATAGTCAGTGTGTCCAGTTTAAAGGGGTCCTCAGCATCCTTTGCAACAGAACTCTGTGTTGAAGAATTCTCTGGAACTAAGAAAAGAGCAAAACAGATAGGAAAGGGAGGTGATTGTCAAAAGTCAAAGAATTCCTCATTCCAAAAGCTTCAAGTTAGTGTATCCAGGGATTCTGGTTTAGAAATGGAACTGCAAAAAGTAGCTTCTGTGATACATGACTCAGCTCTAGACGCAAATGACTTGGTGGACATAGAGAGCGATGATGCAGATGAAACTCTCACCTCACTTTTGAATGAAATTGCATTTCTCAATCAGCAGTTGAATGATGATGCCTCAGACATACCTGAACTTCCAAATCCCTTAAGTTCTGGTTTTTCTCTAGCAGATACAGAAAGTCGTCAGGAATCAGCTTCCACAGATACCTCTGCTTTTCAGTTTGGTGCAGTGGGTGGGAGTTTTAAAGACCTTTCTGTAGTTCGAGAGAATGCTGATTCCATAACTCCTCTTTTGCTTCACTTGGATGATGATGATCTCTCTGAAAGTAACAAGAACTCAGCAGATGCTTCAGCTCAGCCTGACACTTTGAAACTCATGTTAGGATCTGAAGTAAAGAACCCACATCCTGACCTAACAGCAATAAATAGAGGTGGAAGTAGGAAAAATGTGGTATCATTGACAAAAACAAGAAGTGTATCACCTCCCATTCTGCAGATGAAAACTAACCTAGAAGTTGCCACCACTGACATGGCGTGGAGGCCCATGCCCAAATTGGCACCACTTGGCTTAAAAGCTGCTAACTTTTCATTAGATGCTGAAGGACAGAACTCCAAGGTGATGCCTTTGTTGGCACATGTTGCTGCAAAAGAGATGAAAACTGCAGAACCAATGAGAGGTCCAAATCAGGACCATAAAGCAATGTTCATGTTAACACCTGCAACTAAAAAATCAAAATAGCATTGTAGTGTACCTTCACATGCTTTCTGGTAATTTGGTTTGTATTTCTTAGGGTCTGTGATAATTCATCTAGACTGTTGAGCATGTGGTAGACTTCCAGCATCCATCTTTACAAATGCATATATTATAGCATGTGTGTATGTGATTTAGAAGGCTGGATGTTTGAATTTGGTATTGGATGACAAGAAAGCAGGAAGAAGACACTAGCCAAAAAGATTATAGAGGTGCCCAATTTGTCTGTAATTTATGTAGCATACGTATGAAAAATGTTGCATTGTTTTTAGAAATGTAAATTAGATATTTTTACATAGTTTGCTTTGGGAAGCAGAAACACAGCAGAGCTAATTTCTTTCTAGTATGCCAGAATCAAATATAGTTAGAAAACCATTGCCTTGCTCATATCCAGAGTGGTTCTTGAATGACAGCAAGATGTCTTAGCTCTCCTACTTTTTATCTGACACAGTCACAGGAAGTATCCCTTTGAAATAATTTTAAACATGTTTTTAGCATTTCAAAAATAATTCAGGAATGTAAATGGTTTGTATACATATACCTTTCCATATTATGAATTGAAAAGCTCAAAATAGGGCATTTGAGCACAAGATGTATATTGTTCTTATATGATGTCTTAGTAGTTTGAAGGTAACCTCTTCACTTATAAGCATGAAGGGAATTTCATATTATGAAACAGATTATATTTTTGTACAGAATTTTCTTGTAAATATGTAAAGTAATGAAATCATCTATTAATGAAAAAATAATGGATTTTTTCTTTGTGATGTTGCAAAAAAGAATGTTTGAATACTTGTGAGAATCCAAGTGATCTGGTCAATCACAGTTACATGACATCTGAAAATTGCTGCATATTATTTCATAATATTAAGATATTTTGCATAACTGTGTGAAGAATGTAAATCTCTGTTCTTGCTGTCTAACAGAAAACTTGTAAAACTTCTCTCTCCTTGTTCTCCTTTAGTCATATTAGAAATGTCCATCTCCTGTCCTTTGGGCTGAGCTAGGTAGTGAAAAGTTTTCATAAGTATAGAAAACACACATCAGTTTCAGTTTACCCAGAGAGAAAAGCTTCATACACTGTTCATGGAGCCCCGCTCTGTCCACCTGCATGTAAATTGTCTATATTTGGATGAAAATACATGTGATGAGTAGTTTCAAGGGGTGTTTGGTGATTTTTTAGTAACCTATATAGTGTAGCCAAATGCGACTGTAATATGAAACAGTTCATTGCTTTAATTCAAAGTGTGTATGGTACTAACAGGATTTAGCCCATGCTGCTTTCATACAGAATTAGAACCAATATTTTTAGCCCCTCTGGCTGCATTGTATTAAAGTCTCAAAAGAACCACTGTGTGTGTATCTGGTTCTGCCCCCCATAGACATAGGTGCTTTAAAATTTCTTTCCTTCATAAGTCTACAAAGCAAAAGAGATGCTAAAGTGAAGATACAATAAAATCCACAAAGCAGTGATACCTTTATTGGGCCAACTCCAAAGCATAAAATATATTATGCAAGGTGTGATAAAAACAGTTTTAGTCTTCCACTGTTAAACACATTTTCATGTCCTGTATTTTAATTTGTTGTGAGTTTTCACTGCTTTACAGTGTCCATTCAGTGCCTTACAATTTGGAAAAAGAAATGGTTAAAAAATCATTTTAGAGATAAGATTCTGATGCAAATGTCAGGTCAAATTGCTTTAGTATATTAAAAAAATGAGGCTGTGTATTTCTGCAGAAAATTGTTGAAGCTGCTTATTTCTCTTATTTGTTACAGTTAAACTGTCCATATGCTACAAACTCTACAAAAATATTGTTAGAACACCTTCTTTTATTTCTCTATACATTGTTTCTACACTGACTCCTGGCTATCATTTGCTTCAGTTGATCTGCACAATTGAAACATCTACATTAACCAGGAATCTGGCAGAGAGATGCACCATTAAAGACAGCTTTTAACCATGCATTGGAAGTTTTGAAGGGTTGTGTGCGTTGTAGCTTAATCCACAGTGAATAATTGGGGAGGAAAAAGTTCTATAAGTAAGTTCTATAAGTAATCAAGTTTTGTTTATAAGGCTTTTCGTAATATTGATTCCTTTTCTATTACCTTTTTCTGTAGTCAGCTTCCATTCTTTATTTGAAAATTCAGTTTAAGTTTTTAGAAATGCAAAAAAAAACCCACCCCAAGTTAAATTGCTTGTTTCAAAGATACTCTTGAAAATTAAGTATACTTCAGTACAAATAACAATGCAAGACAATGAATTTTATAGATGAGGACTTTGTAATCAAGAGATTAATTGTAACCCTTGTAGTGGGCACACCTTCATTTGACCAAGATTGGATATTTGATTTTTAATACACCTGTAAATAAACTATAATGTTTTTAAAAATATAGCAAAATGTCAAATTCTGTTTTTAGCTATATATTCTGCCTTTTCTGTATCTTCTGAAAAACTGGTATTTTTGTAGACAGCTAACCTATGTGAGGATAAACTGTAAAATTAAAATAATCTTCAAATAGCAGCTGGTCTTGGAGTATTATTTCTAGAACAGAAACCATGTGAAATAATCATTTTTTATGGGCCAAAGTAGAATTCTACCCATTTTTGTTCTGAAGTAATGGTTTGGAAAAAAAATATTTTTAAAGAAAGGAAACTAAAGGACAGCAGTCAATAATGAGCTCTGAGGACAAGATCTAAGGTGAAATTGAGCGCTGTGAGTGTTCTATAAAATAATACACATAATAGAGTTTTGTGGGTTCTTTAAATGGTATCATGGGGCTTGTCTCTTTGTCTCCTCAGACCTTTGACTTAAAAGAGGGAGATCTTTTCTTTCAAAATATCTAAAGCTGTTTCTTCTACAGCAGTGTCAGAAGAGAGAATAAAAAGACTGGGGATGTGGTATGAGCAGATGAGGAAAGGCTCTGATATTGCCATGCCCTTGGTCTGAAACTATTAGTTCCCACCCTTTCTCAAGCCCAGGGAATGAAAGCAGCTTACAAAAGGTAAAGGAGATACATCTAAGAGCTAACATCATAGAAAAGTTAAAACATAATGAAACTATCAATAGAATTAAAAGCATACCTATTTGGGGAAAAAATAGACAATAAAGCACATTATTAAAGGTGTGTTCTCCATACACAATTAGTCCTTAAAGGTTTGCTGGAAAAATAAGTCTCCAGGATAGGGATAATTTAGCCATAATAGTCCATATGATTTTGTTGTTGTAGGCTTTCGAGTCATTAGAAGGAATTTCTTGACAGATCAGTTCAGCAATGGAATCAGTAGTCTAAAGAGGTGATGGCATCTCCTTTTCTAAATGTCTTCAAAAAGAGGGTAGACGGCTCCCTGATGGGAATGCTTTAGCTAGAGATCCTGCATTGAACAGGGATTTGGACCTGATGACCCATAGAGCCCCTTCCAACTCTATGATTCTATAAAACAGCATCACTGTTAGGAAATTTTACAACTGTGGTGCAGTGGCTTAGCACTGGACTACAACTCTGGAGAGCAGGGTTAGAATGGAAACTTTGGCAAGACATCCTCTTTCAGCCTTAGAGGAACAGAAAGGCAAATCCCCTCTGAACAAATCTTACCAGGAAAACTCTGTGATAGGGTCACCATTAGTCAGAAGAGACTTGAAAGCACACAACACATACAAATGCTTATGTCTAAGCTCCAGATCCCATTAGTGGATACTCCAATTTCAGTCTTTTGTTTCCTTCCATATACACTAAGGATGGTAAGGATATATTCAAAGTTCCTGAAGAGAGAAGGTCAGAATTCTCAAAAAGGATCATGAGGCATCTTCTCAGGTCATCAGAGCTGCTTCTGCCATCTATATTTGTTCTAGGGTGTCTTTTTGTGTGTGCAAGGGAATTCTCAGGATGGCATGGAGGAGTAATCCACAATGATTGGGTTAATCCCACATGCCAACCTGAATAGTATCCTGCCAAATGAATTGGTTAGGTTTTAGCCCTTCTCTAACAAACAGTGATAGAAACGTTATAGGAAATGGAAAAAGGAGAAGAAATGAAAAATGGAGTGATGGATTTGACAAAGGAGAGCTCCTAGATACTCGCCACTCAACGTGGCTCTGAAGAGGGGAAGGAAAATGTCTAAAGTTTGCCATCTCAGATGCCAGCATGGCTCTGAGTTGAATAAGAGTGAAGGATCTAAAGGCAAACTCCCCCAGATGGCCACCACTTAGCATGTCTCTGAGAAGGACAAAAAGAAGGCGTTAAGAAAGGTTTTCCTTTCATCAAGCTTGTCATGCCAGCATGGCTCTGAATTGAATAAGAGTGAAGGATCTAAAGGCAAACTCCCCCAGACGGCAGCCACTTAGTGTGTCTCCGAGGAGAACAAAAATGAGGCATTGAGAAAGGTTTTCCTCTCATCAAGTAAGAGTGATACTGTTGAGGTAAGGATGATATCTGATGATAAAAGAACAGAAAAAAATTGTAAGTAAGGCTGAGGAAGTGGTGGAGTTACGACAAAAGCCTAAAAAGGAAAAGAAAGAGAACCATGGTAAGTGCTGGTTCGGTTGTGAGGTCCAGGGCAGCTATGATGTCCAGGGCAGAGCAAACAATCACCAAACAGCAGAGCAGGATTTACAAGGCGAGAGCAGGAAAATGTCCAAGCAGAGTTTAGATTTCGAAGCAAGCAAATCCAAAGGGCAAATCCAAGTCATAGTCAAACAGGCAGAGGTTCAAGGTAGTCCAGATACAAGCATAAAGATCAGTTGCTGACCCTGAAACGAAAGGCCCAGCTGAAAGCCTTTTATCTACTGATGCCATCACCACAGATGTTCCTGCATTAGGGCTCGTTTGTTACTCTAAATGCGCCGGGCAGCACGGTCCCTCTCTCTGACGTCACCTCTCGTGCACAGAAAGCGTCTGTGTTGTCTCATCCTCTGATATTTGTTCCCCTTGCACACGCCCCTGTTGTTGCTTGCTATCTTCTCCTGTGCAAGCTTCTGGGAAATGCCTGCCCCTGGGGAAATTTCTGCCTCAGATTCAGAATCCTCCTCCTCGCTGCCAGAGTCCCCAAGGCAGTGCATGACATCAGCAACAGCAGAGACATTTCAAAAGGCCGATTCTGGCCACCCTTCTGAATTGCTGGATTCCAGAATGGGAGGGTCTCTTTGTGAGTGAACCTCCGAGACGAGAGCATGCTCAGAAGGTAACATGCAGCACTCAGAAGTGAAGAGAGGAGCTGCATCAGAGGAGAGCTCAGGACAAGCATGCTCAGTTTCCCCTCTTTCTCTGGTGCCATGTCAGAGAATGCAGCGGCATGGAGACTGTCACTAGCCTACAGCCAATCGCATAGAACTCCTCAGTAGACAATATGAATCTTAATGTTGAGAGTTGTTTAAAACAGATGTTTATGGAACTGTCTAAGGGAACACAAGCAGAAGATCAATATTGGAGGGGAAATATGGAGCAGAGGCTTGTGTTTGCAGATGGCGAGTTGCTAGTTTTAATGTGCTTGCATCAGGCATGTGGAGAAAGCCCTAATAAATGGCAGCTTTAAATTAAATAAATGGTTTCAAAAGAATTAAATACAGTGATTCCAGAAATGAATCAATTGAATTAATTTATTAAAATGAGTGTTGCAAATACAATGAGGTGCAATAGAGACATTAACAATTTGAATTATAAATCTAGAGCTGAGGAACTGAATGAGGAATTGATGGAACATCATAGAATAATATTGAAGCATAGGAATGAGGGAGAGACAGAAAGAGTAGAAAGAAGGCAAGGAATGATAGCTGGTAGAATGCACAGGATAAGGAGGATGTTCAGGAGGAAATGATGCAAGCAGAGATGGAGGAAACTGCACTTTCTTCAGAGGATGGAGAGGAGAGTGAAGTGAATGCTAATAGGTTGTTTCAGCTGAGGGAATTCAGGAAGTGTGTTAAAGAGAGTGTTGCAGACTTTTATGTTTAGAATTGGACGTGGATAAGGAACAAAGTAGTGACTAAGGAAAGGATAGCAAGGTAGCAGCAGTGATTTTTTAAAAAAGGGGGGAATGTTATGTCACAGAAGTGACAATGCCAGACATGTTTAAGGAATTAATTCAGACTGAATGGCAAGCATCCTTGAATACCTGTACACTTCCAGGGTGCACAAATAAGCCTTATTCCATATTCCTTAATCTGAAAAGAAGTAGACAAGAGGAGAACAGATTTGGCATTGAAGAAAGCTCATGAGGATTTGGCTATAGCAATAAGAGTGTCAGTAGCTGTGTCAATGTTTGCTTATGCAGCAGTGTTATGGATGCAGGAGATGGTAGAGTGTGAAGAGATATAGTCCTAGCCTTTTGCTAAGGCATTAGCCAGAAGAAGAAGGAGAAGAAAATGAAATAATTAGTGGATGCTGGTTATGATTCAGTGACTTTTATGGTCAGGAATATAGGTGCAATACTGGTAGCCTGAAGGTCATTGCATCATTGGGATGCAGACCAAAAGTCTAGGAACAATTTGGCCTTTGTCCCATGTAAAGGAGAGCTGCTCTTTGGAAGCCAAGCTCTGGATAAGTTATTAATAGAGAGCAGGAAAAAGAAGCAAGTGATGCCAACCACCCAGCATGGCTGTGGTGAGGTGGAGGAAAATGCCAACCAGATGTCCACTACCCAGAATGGCTCTGGTGTGGTGGAGGAAGGAAGTTTAAAAAGCATATTTTTAACTTCCAGTGAGAGGGATTCAAAAAGAGTTGTGGCAACTCCCACCTACAAGAAAAAAGAAAGAAGGAAAAGAAAATTTGACCTGGTAAAAACAACCAACCAACGACCAAAACCAAACCGAAACAGGTGATTAAAGAAAAAAGCAGGAACAGACATCCTGCGGTCATTCGAAGAACGCTGACGACAACCAGGAGAAATTAACAGGGCCAGCTTCAATCTGCCATGTTGGAAACACCAGTTCTAAGGTGAGGGGCAGAACAGAAGCTGCAGCAGGCACTGATTTCATGGCGGCAGCTATAACAGCCTATAAGCAGCAGTGCTTCCAGCACCCTTTGATTGTTCAGAGCCTAAAGGCACTGCTAGTGAGCACAGCCCAGCAGCAGCAGTCCATGATGGCACAGTCGGTCCGTGCTCAGAAGCCTGCAGGTCCACTAACTAAAGAATGATCCCCCAGAGAAAATTATTGATTGGGTGGACCTGGACAGGCTGACTGGTGATCAGGCTAGCAGCTCCAGTGCAGTCCTGAGAAAAATAAAGTGAAACAGAAGTTCCCCGCTATTGTGCACACATGATCAGCCACTAATGGTAGCAGCTAAAATGGGACTAGGAAAAGAAAAAGGGCAAGGTAAAGGACTTACCAGTGCTTTCCCCTCAGTATTATCCTACTGAGTGGAATGTTAGGTTCAGGCCTTCAAGCTTCTTCTGGCAGCCAGTTTGAGAATACAGATTCCTCCCAGAAGGGAGGGATAGGAGCAAGGCTAGCTGCAGGCTAATTGGCAGCCATTTCAGAGGCTAAGCATGAACACATGACAAGGAAGCCACACCTCAAGCTATGGAAGGGGGACTTCCCTTGATCAGAGAGAGAGAGAGAAAATGGCCGCTTTAAACACAGACCTTGCAGGCCTGGGGTGAGGCATGTAAGCAGAGGTGGAATTGCTACTGGCAGCATGGCTAATATATACAAAAGAGAAGGTTCAGAGAGACGAAAGAGAGGTACAGAGAGAAGCTTACTCAAGTGCAGCACATCAGGTCCAGATTGTCTTAACTTAATGAAGTTATTGAGAGAAATAATATAACATATATTTTAGTTTCTGCAGTATTATTAATATATATGTATTAGCTTAGAAGTGTGACATATTTTAGATATGCTTACACATATATTTTGGTATATTTTGTATTTGAGCTCCAGTAACACATTAAGTCTAAGAAGGAAGATTTTAAGTAGCAGTGTCAGTAAAGCTTTCATTAAAGTGAACAACCTATTATTTTGTTCTGATTAAGGGTTAACATACTTTTTAAATAAACAGATTTTTAGAAACTGGCAGCTGACCTTGGTGCAAAAGGAACCAGACAAAAAGAGATAAGAACTCAATAGTAGGGGTGTTGGGAACATACTCCCTTCTGAGCTTTTGCAGACTGAAGGTCAAAGTTGATAAAAAAAGACAAGGCAGGAATTTGGCACTAATTAGCAAAATGGGAGGTTAAGATCTGTTTGATGGGCATTTTGGAACTACTAATGAAAATTAAGGGACCACGAGGGAATATGCGTGATCATACATTGTAAATATGGGGAAGGGGGCATGTAAATTCTGATAGGTTGTGAATCCTGGCCAATTAGGTCTCAAGAGGGGGGAGCTTGTGTCGGGGATAAAATGTGAGTGATTTCATGATGAGGGTGTCCTTCTCTCTTGAGATGCACCTGGCTCTGCAGAGACGAAGTAATAAACATGCTTCAGCCGATCCTGTGTTAAATTGTTTTATGGGTCTTATCAGTTATTTCTGACAATTATTAATCATACAAAGGGAAGCAGGTGACAGGAAGGAACAAAGGAGTGAGAGTAGCAATGCAGGTAAATTGCAGGAAAGGCAGACAAAGTAGGCGCAAGATGTGCCAGTTTAAAAATTGTTGCTGTAACATTTCTCAAGAATGGTGATGATGCCCAATCTGAAACTGATAATTCCTTGGGAAATGATGAAATAAAGAAAGCAAACAAGTAAAATTGTTTGATGTAGCTAAGTTTAAAGGAATGCTTAAGAAAGTGCTTTTGAGTTTGGGAATGCAGCATAATTAAAAGACTTAAAAAGACAGTTCAGTAGCTTCAGTGTTGAGAAGATTGGCCTCTAGATCACCCAAAATGCCAGAAACGTGCAGGTATTAAGCTTGCCTTTGGCTGTGAGCCTGGAGGTCTCACACGGCAAGTAGTATGATGTAATTATCATGAAAGACATTGTGGAAAATGAGTGACAGGTCTCCATGTATGGAGCAGAACTGATATGGAAAGAAACTTGCTAATAGTAAGCTTCCCCCTGACTGCAGGGCTGCAGTTTGTAGAGTGTGAGCAGCGCAATCTAAGTAGCTGCAAAAACATGGCAAGTAAGTGAAAGGTCTTCAAATGTGGAGCAGAGGCACTCTAGAGCACAATCTGAAAGAGACTTCTGGCATTAAGCTCCCCAATGGCTGAAAGTTTGCAAGTTACAGAGGGCAAGCAGTGCTAGAAGACCAATTAGCAGATATTTTCCCTCATCTGTTTGAAAACAGAAGGAGAAACAGGATATAATTAAATCTTCTGCAAATTGGTGCAGTGGATATGGTTCCTCAACAGCAAAAAATATAGGGCTGTTTATTCATTGTTCTTTAAAGTTCAGTTTGCCCTGTGTTAAAGTATTTAAATAGTTATGTAAATATGAGGAATTTAAAATGGAAGTCCAATAGTCAATTAAAGGAAAGTTGCAGAAAGGAGAATGGTTAGCTTCTATAGATTAAAACAAATAAAAAATAGTTAGCTTCTATAGATTAAAACAAATATATATATATATATATATATAAAAAATATAAAAATAAAATATAGTATTTGTATGTCCCAATGGCAAACAATTAGAAAAAGTATTTATACTTTCAATTTAAGAGTAGCCATTACCAATTTAAGGCACTTCTGTTTGGCCTTGTATCTGTTTCAAAGGTTTTCACTAAAATATTAATCCCAGTGATTTCTCACCCCAGGGAGAAAGGGATTCAGCTATTCCCTTATTTAGATGACATTCTCTGAAAACAGATTTTAGGAAAGTAGCTAGGAGTTATATAAGGAAAGCCTGAAGTTTTACAAAGGTTACAATGGTTAGCTTTTGTCATAAATTTTGAGAAAAGCAGTTTAGAACCTAGTAAGAAATTGACACATTTAGGACCAGACATTAATACAGAGCTGGGTTACCATATTTGTCACAGGAAAGGAAGGAGAAGATAGGGAAAGTTCTGCGAAGGTTACTCGACGTGGAATCAGCAGATATGATGTTCTTGGCAAGAGTACAGTTTCGTTGATTCTTTGGGCATGATCCATACCAGAAAACTGCAGTAGTGTCTAATCACTTATCCGTTGTTTGTGATGAAGAAGCATAGCCAAAAAGTTAAAAATGCCACAACCACTAAAGAAAGACCTAAAGTGGTGGTTATGCAAAAAGACGTTGGACAGAAGGATGCCTTTTAGATTCGTTCTGTGATAACTGTCACAATCGATGCTGCTACGGCTGGGGTGTCCGCTGGCAGGGTTATATGTACTGCGGCTGGATGGTCAGAGCCTTCAACTTTGGTCAGACATTATAAGATAGTGAAGTTTAAGTCAGCACAGGTAACTTTTGGCACGAATGTAATGCAGTAAGTCTTGAGGATTTAGGAACAATCCTGTCCAGGGTGTGGCTTGGGTAAATCCCAATTCTTGTGGATTACTCCTCCATGCCATCCCGAGAATGAGAGATTGGATTTACTGTCAAGGTTCATTCTGGGATGGCAGGAGGAGGAATCCACATCCACCCTAAAAGGAAAAAAAGTTAAAGGAAGATGGAAGCGAACAAGTTAAGTGATGAAAAGAACTTGGACAAGACAATTAGTTACTTTTAGCAGAGTACGGAAATGGAGACTTGGTGTTATCTGGCTAGATAATAAAAATTGTGAGACAAGGGAAGGGATCCTAACTGTCATAACAGAAAAAGAACTTGGACTTCTGCCTGTTCTGGTTGGCATATGGGATTAACCCAATTGTTATGGATTCCTCCACCTGCCATCCCAGAATGAACCTTCATGGTAAGTCCAGTCTCTCATTTCTTAATGAAGTTTCATCAGGCAACATTAAATTACATCAACAGAACCAATAAACTTTTAAAGGTTTTTGTGTGCTCTGCTGATGCTAGCTTAGATGCTATTCAGTTAGTGCATGAACAGAGGCAGCTATGATCCCTGTCTGACACTAGATTTGGCTCAACTGGCACAATGATGCTCATTCTAAACAAAACCTCATCTTTGCCCCATTTGGTGGCAGTAAACTCTTGGGGGATTCCCTTGAGTCAGTCCTAGTGGAGATCAAGGAGAAGAAAAGGGCTCTTGCCTCCTCCCAAAAGAGGGCAGTCTTCCATTTGTCACTATAGAAACAATTATAATTCCTTTCACTCTAGAGATAACAGATTTGACAGACCAAATTGGATGAGCATGTATACCAACCCAGACAGCATCCCACCTACCAAGGCCCTTCTAGAAACAACAATGGCAACAACTGACCCAACAAACAGGCTCACAAGTCTTCCCAGGCATGACTCTCTTCTCCTAGGTCAAAAAATGAAGAAAAGCATCGCTTGGTACAGGAAGTTATCCAACACCTTATTAAGATGAGGCAATCAAACCAGTTCTATCTTCTTAAAGACTGAAGAGTTGCAACATATTCCTCATATTGCCCAAAAGGAACAAAACATGGAAAGCCATTCTGGACTTGAAGCAGTTAATTCAATTTGTGAGGAAGCACAAGTTCTGGACACAGATTCTCAAGATGATCCTGTAAGCTCTCAGACCCTGGAATTTTCTTGCATCTCTTGATCTTACCTACACATTGGATATTGGAGACAGCACAGAATTTATTTTCGTACCTATCTTGAAGGGCCTTCAAGATGTCCAGTCAGTGCTTTTTTCTCTAGATAGGCATGGTTTTCTGGTCTATTGTGCGAAGAGCCATCTTTGCCCATCACAGCAACTCCAATCATCAACACTGCAAAGGTTGCGGGTTGCTTCTCTTGAGAGAGTCCTCTCCGTCTGAACTGTGGTTAAGGAGGTTTGCTGTTCCCTTTCCTCAGATCTCATCCTCTTGATTCATTTGCAAGGACTCATGATCGATACAATAGAGTGTATTCTATGGATATGCTTTCATGCCAGGCATCATTAGTGGTTCCTTCTGTCTTATCAGAAGCAAATTGCGCAGGTGGGACACATCCAGCCCCATGTTCCCAGGCCAGTAATGGCATCCTTTTAGCAATGGCTTTCCCCAGTGCTTCTCCAGGTACACCCAATCTGAGAACCCTTCCAGGGACCTTACAGCATAAACTGTTTGAAGCTACAGGCCATCAAGCTGGCACTTTTAGAGTTTTGTCACTAATTACACCAGAGAGCAATTAATCAGGACAAACATGACAATAAAGGTGTATATGAACCATAACATTGTTCAAATGACCTGCTGGGGAGGGGGCCCACTCCTAGTCATTAATGGTGGAGGCATTGGCCCATCTAACATGGGCCGAGTCTCATCTCTCCCTAAAAGCAGAACACATCAAGGGAGAATTGAACACAAGGGCTGACTGGCTAAGCAGAACTGATGTCAATCTAGCAGAATGGCATCTCCACCCGTCAGCTTTCCAGCTAATAGTAACTTTGGCCTGGCAAAGGTAGATCTCTTCACCTCCCTATCAACAATCAGGTGAGCAGGTTTTTCTCTCAGTTCCAGAGTCAGGGAGCAAAAGGGATTGATGCACTGACAGCTCATGGCCTTCAGGTCTGTTATACGTATTCCCTCCAAAGGCCCTAATACCGAACGTGCTCAGAAAGATAAGAACAGAAGGGGCTGCAGTAATTCTGGTCACTCCCCAATGGCTTCACAGGGCTTGGTTTTTGGAGACAATCTCCCTAGAGCAGAATTGTTTTTGACTTCCTCCCCACCTAGATTGTGTCGCCTCAGGTCTCTCAGGATATAGCTTGGCTCACCCTTCACACCTGGAAGTGGACTGAAGCATGTTCCTGTGGAATCCTAGGATTTGCAGTTTAGGGGATTGCATTTAGAATTCTCAGCCAGAGCACTAGTATCTCACCGAATTTCCAGCCCAAGTGTTAGTTCATTATAACAGAAGTATCGTGTATGTATGGAGCCAGCATAATGTTTCATATTTAACTTGCTTGTTATACTGTTGCAACAATACATTTTTTGTTTTATCTTCTACATCCCTTTCTGGATATATTTTCTTTCCAGAACTAATGAGGGGAATTCAACGCTATATACATCCCTTGCTGCTATCATAGTCACAGTGGGACCCAAGTCATAGATTCAGGGAAGGATTAAAAGAGCAAAGCAAGTAATGGGGCCCAGACTTTGGAAATATGGATCAAGCCTGGAAAAGGGATCCATCACACTTCCCACTTCTAATTTATGCCCCACTGTGCTTGATATGCACAAAACTGTCATTGTTTGTTTTATGCGTAGAGCCCTTTCATACACAAGAAATTGTGGCTTAAAAGAGGTTACGTTGTTCTTAGTGGCTGCCACAAGGTGATGCTAGTCACTGAAGATGGAAAAGTAGCTAAACCTCCATTAATGTGTATTTTCAGTATTCTACAGGCATTCTCCCAGCTGTTTCGCACTTGCCACAGGGCACTATACATATGTAAATATGTGTAATCAGGAACACCTTTGAACTGACCTAATATTCTTTGGGCAGAAATACAATTGTGTTTGTTTTTAGGCCAGCATGTGGCTGACTTTCTAGAAATCAGGCTGGGCATGGGTATCCTGCTCTGTTTGCGTGGTGTCGTGGTCTGAGTGTTGGACTATAACTCTGGAGACCAGAGTTCAACTCCCCACTCAGCCATGGAAACCTACTAGGTGACCTTGGGCAAGTCATATTCCCTCAGCTGTAGAGAAAGGCAATGGCAAATCCGCTCTGAACAAATCTTGCTAAGAAACCCCATGATAGATTCACCATGCTGTTGTTATGTGCCTTCAAGTCATTTCCAACTTATGACAACCCTAAAGCAAATCTATCACAGGGGCCTCTGAGGCTGACAGTGTGTAATTCATATATTTGTATGGGGCCTTTCACATTTCACTGTGATGGTGCTACAATGCCACTTTAATTGCCATGGTTCCGTGCGTCCTATGGAATCCTGAGGTTTGCGGTTTAGGGAGAAGCATTTAGAATTCTCAGCTCTAGTGTCTCACCAATGTACCAGTCCCAGGATTCTGTAGGATGGAACCATGACTGTTCTAACATGAGTCTTTCTGGAACAGATAAGCATTTTTAATGCTAACACATGAGTCTGTTTCCAAAGCCACCATGTTCACCTGCATAGCTTCAGGTAGTTTCAGGACTGGAGTACTGTTTTTTTTTAATTAGCAATTATTACACCATCCCTTTTGCCTATAGGCTCACTTGTTTCCTTTGAGCTTAGCTGCAATCCTTAGACTAACTGAGGACAACATGGATTTTCCCAACAACACTGTACTGAGAGTGATCCTTTGTTACCCTGTGAACTGGGGGTCCCGGGAAGGGCACCCAAACAACCAAACAAACACAAACAAGATGGGGAAATTAACTTGAGCACTCTCTTAAGCTAACGAGAGGCAGGGTAACTTAGCGGGAATCTTTTACCCAAAGTATACAGCGTTGGGTCATTGAGCGGACAAAACAGTTCAAACTAGCAATAAGATTTATTAAACAATTATTAAGAAAACACAGCCTCACTACTAAATAAGAAATGGAAAAGAGAGTTTTGGGGAATGGGTGATACACCACCTTTCTCGTTGTCCTGAAGAAGGCCAATTGGAGAGAAGGAAACCCGGCGCGGCGGCCGAGGGGAGCTCGCAGAACGAAGCGGTGCCAAGGCGGGATAGCACTTCGGAGTGGTCCGAACGCAAGTCCGTTGAGCAGTCCGAGGAGCTCTCGGAACTGGGGGTTTTTATAGGGGAAGGAATGACTATAGGCTAGTCTGGTCTTGGGCGAAAACAATGAGTTTTGGGCTGGAGACAATGTCTCCGAAAGGTCAGAATTTACATGATTGAGTTATGGACCGAATTGACAATAGTACGGCCAGTATGTAGATGCGGCTAGCTCGGCAGTTAAGCACTTAGCTCGCCAGGGTGCCCTCTCGGGGCAGAGGTCTCTTTGTTTTAACAGTGAAGGTGTTTGTTTCAGGAGGTCACCTAAAGCAGATCTGGCAGTTTCTGGCTTGCCTTGGTGTAAACAAAATATGACTCAGCAGATAATAGCCATGCCTAGCTTCGCGCTTGTTCAGTGGCCTCACAAACACTTGGCTGGTGGCAGAGCAGGGCCGAATTATGATATCAAAATGATATCTAAAGGTTACCAAAGGCCAGGCCAGTTCACAGTGGTAACACCTTGTTCCATTCCAAAATATTTAGGGCAAGTTTGGTCTTGAGTGGACAATTGAGACCAATTAGCTTTTTTTTTTTAAAGCATGCTTCTTATGGAGATGAAAACTGCTATAACTGGTTTACTGATATGGATCAATGCTGCTATCTGAATTTTTGGATTATCTTTGCAGGTGTATCTGTTGAGTCTCTCAAAACTAGTGCCTGCATTTCAAAAATTATCATTATATCAAAGTTCCAGGTGAGTCAGCTATCATAAATAAAAGCACACTTAGGAGTAGCAAAATTGAGAAAAATGCATGAGACATAATGTTGTGATACCAAATCACACCGTATTTACTTGTTCCATTCATATTGTGACATTTCTGTAATGGAGCCAAAGTGATGTCCATGGCTGTCATCCTTACTCGGTTGTCAGAACAATGCTGTAAGGTAGGTCAGTCTAAAAAAGCGAATGACTGGACCTGGATGAAAGAATGACTTCTATGGCTCACTCCATCAGGACGAACCCCAATACTTATAAATCCTCCAGCTGGCCCTCAGTATTTCCCAGAAGTGCTTTGGTGCAGGTGAAATAATAATCTATTACAAAAATCTTATAATAACAGTTCACTCCTACTGTGAATTTATTAAACTGGATTCATTAACTCACCACGCAAATTAGAGAATGATACCTGTTCACCCATCACCAGGCAAAATTGCTGTACCATGGACTGGGAGAAGGTTTTCAAGAACTTTGACATGGGCATAGGATCTCCTAAGGATCATGTAAACAATCCTAGAGGGCCACTGTATGCAGTGATGTGAGCCAACAAGGTAAAATGTTGGGGAGTCAAATAAGAAAATAGGTTTGAAATTATTTGTTGGGATGAATCATGTATTTGCTCAAGAGAGGATATGGGAGTAGGGAAGATACTCCATCATAACATACTCTGTAAGACATCGGCATACCCTCAGACCACTTTTGAAAATGTGGCAAGGTTATGTTAAATTCACAACGTGCGCTTGAGGGAGAGTGCTTAGGCTGATGTTCCATAAGGAGCAAAATCAACATACTTCCCAGAACAGAAAGGTTGGGCAGATCCAGTTTATCGAGTCACGGTACTGAACGAGCCATAAATGGTGTACTCACTGCAATTCCCAGTTTTACACCAACATGATACAATTATTCAGAAGATGCAGCATCCCCAGCTCTGTCCTTTCTTATATCCAGTAACTGTATTAAGGACTCTGTAAAAATTGATGTCTCTGAGAACTGAATATCTAAGCTTTACAAATATATTCATATAGAATAGGGGTAATCAAGGTAGTTTTGAAAGTTATTTACTGATTATCTTGCCTGACTGACATGCCACATTCTTTCATGCAATCTGGGGAATGCCATGGTTTTGCTTTTATAGCCTTATTTGTATGACATGAAACAGAAGTATTACTTACAGTCATGTGCCCTTGAATTTATAACTGCTCACACACAACATACATACATTTTTATAGTTCATCACATCCATTTGTTTTCTAGAATTGATTCTACTATAATTCCTTCATCTGTCAGCTGAGTCATTATTTCTGACTTCATGGCTCGAAGAAATACTAATTCTGCCTTGCTCAATATTACCATTATCTGTTTAGCAGCCTATGCCAAGCTCATCTCTGGCATACGGAAAATTCCTCCTGAAAAGTTAAGGATCATATTACAGATTCTTATATTTCCCTGTATTTCAGAGCTTCATGATCTATGGAGTCAGACATCATCAGAAGAACTGGCTATCTGGTTTCACTTATATGTGTATTGCTAGGTTTGTCCTCAAGACTAGATATCCTGAACAGATTATTATTACACCTATGATAATTACATCAATTAAGAAATGTTAGGAGGTTGAGTGACGGCAGCCCAAGACATGCTGTGGCCCTCCTGGACTCCAGTTCTCACCAGCCCCTACCAGCATAACAGGAGGTGTGATGGGAGTCTTAATTCAACAATATATGGAGGGCCATGTATTTCCTATCATAGGGTCAGGGTGCATCCAGGACTGTATTTCTAATCTGTTTTTTATCAGTAGAAGCCAGAGCATAAAAAAATTTCATTGCAGGAGCATAACAACATAAGACATAGGCCAAGATCCTATATGGTGACACGTAGCATAAGAGCGCCACAAGAGTTCCACTCCACTACAGCTCCCCTGTTACTCCCTCCAGAACTTACCATGTCATTTCAACAGATCCTTCCTAACAGGCATTCTGTGGCTGGTGGAGAGTGCAGGGGTGGGAGGGTAAGGATCCGAGAAGCACTTGACTATATTCTCCTAACAAGACACAAATAGAGGACATTTCCCACCAAGATCTGCCAGCTTCCACCAAAGGTCTTAGTCGATTATGTCATTGTCCTTCTGATTCCCTCCATCAGCAATGGAATGGGAAGTACTTTCAGAGCAACGTGGTGCGTCCAGGCTTTGGCTGTTGTGAAGGGAGGAAGGGAACAGCAACTTCCGCAACTATCAAAAAAAGTATACATGCAAGGATAAGATGGAATTACACTTGTGTAAGTCACTAACAGGATATTGTCCAGTTTATGCAGATCCCAACATCTATCCAGTCTATTGGTTGGCATCTGCAGAATATTAGTTTTCCTACTTTTCACTACACCTATATCCCCAGAGGAAATACACACCCATTTTCAAAAAGGTGAGAGTGACCAGAAACTAACTTCCTGTTTCACAGAAATTCTGTTGGAGGCCCAAACAAGTTTGAGAGGAAGAGATAGCCTTTAAATGGAAAACTGAATCCCTAGGACGACTCTGGAAATGAAATTAGCCAAAGAATAAGCTGATGGTAGGTTTCTTAGGGCTATACTAAAGGGTCCCATGTACATTGCATGTGCCTCATTGGTTGCACAGTTCCCATCCTTGATTTAGCCTTTAGAACTCCCTTCCAAGGGAAACTAAGCTGCTCCCTCCCCTGTTGAGTGTCAAAGACCACTGTAAGCAGGCAGGCTTTCGGCAGCTGAGTGGTTAGTGAGGACCAGAATGTTTTAACTAATGGATGCTGTACTTTGTTTATTGAGTACCCTGTCTAGAGAAAGGCAGATAGCTAGCTAGCTAGACAGACAGATACACACACACACACACACACATGCATATACACACAGAGAGACACTAGCATATTTACCCAGCGTTGCATGGGATTTTATTTTCTCATAGGTAACACTTGTTAGAAATACCTTAGGAATTACCTTACCTTACCTTAGATGCAGTTGAAATACACAGATTTGAGATCCTGTGTCTCTAATTCCCCAAACTGTATTGTCCAGTACCTGTAACTTTTGCCAATGTTCCTGAATCCAATCTGTGTTTAGAGTTGTTAACATACAGAAGTTGGTTTCCTGAGGGACTACACTGGCCTTCTCCTTGCTGCTAGGCCTTGTTTCCACAGCAACTGGTCTGAGGCCCAAGAGCTCTCCAGCTGGGAATTCTAAAGGTCCCTCCCTAAACTGCCAACCCCAGGATTCCATAGAATCTTCACAGGCAGCCAATCCTATGAGGTCTTTGCCTGCCTCACACAGATGAACTCTCAAACTTTGACTCTTATATACCGGATATATATATATATGTATATATATGTATATATAGTCTTCAAGTTGTTTTTAATTCAACTGTGCTTCAATATTTCAATTTGTTTTCATATCATACTTCTGTGTGTGTTTTACCTGTGATCTTTTAAAAAACGTAGTAAGAGGCCCTTAGTCCCAGTTTTGGGGGCAAGGTGAGATTTTATAAATCATTCTCAGTAGTCTGTTTCTAACAACAGACAATTATATGTTCCAGGAATGTTCATGCACAATCTTCTACTGTTTATCCTCAACATCTGCTAATGAGAAGTGTGCTGGTTTGGAACATGGAGGTTTACCTGCACAGTGTACAAGCAAGAGCTGTTTTAAGAAAATTGTTACACCTTATTTATTTATTATACTTGTATGCTGCCTTTCTCCTGGAATGGGACCTAAGGTGGCTTCCACAGTGACTTGAAGGGAACCTTGAAGGGAACACTCTGGCAATTTGATAGAGAATGAGACAGAGAGCCTAGGCAAGGTATTTCATAGGAAGGAACTGGCAAAACCACTTCTGAGTATCCTTTGCCTAACAAAATGTTGTGAAATTTATGGGGTTGCCATAAGCCTACAGGCAACTTGAAAGCACCTACACGTATATGCAGGCAACATACAGCTAGACAGAAGGGGCAGCAAGTGACAGCCATCTATGTGTGAGGGAGGTTAAGCAGAGATGCTCTTAGAAAATTTAAAGGAAAGATATACAGAAGTTGGCACTGGGCCATAGACTTTGGAACCCTTGTTTTAAAAAAAACACAACCCATCATTCATATTGATGTTATCTCAAAAGGGCCTTTTCAGTGGTAGTGACCCAGTTCTGGAGCTTCATCCCAGAAGTTAGAGTAGCATCATCTCCAAATTATTTTAATGGTGTTTACATTCAGAATTGAAACTTTATTGCCTTAGCCCTTTTTTGATTTTAATCTTTTTTTTTTCCTGATGTTACAATATTCATCTTTGTTTCAGTCTTTTTATTGATTTTTATCTATTTCGGGATCTGTGTTAGGACAAAAAGGTGACCTAGAAATATTTTTATAAATAAAATAAAATCTTAGGGTATAAATGGAATACAGTATATGCAAAGTTGGATTCAGTTTGTTTTTAATCTGCAGCCAAGGCACAGATCTTTCTATGTTCTCTCCTCCACGTCTGTAATGCAGGAATGGGTGGGTTGTGACCATCCAGATGTGTCTGCGCTACACTTTCTTTCAGAACTAGTGAGGGATGGTGTTCTACATCAGAAATTCTCTTGGCAGTCACAAATGTTTAACCACTGTGGTTACATAGCTACACAGTGACTCCAGGTCCACAATTCCATCCCCTTACTGGGCAGCAGTAGCTGTGATTGACAGGGGTCCATTCTCTTATCACTTGGGAAGTAGATGACAGACTTTCCCACTCCTCTTCATGAGCACTCTCTGTTGAGATAGTCAGAAATAGGGTCCCTGTCAGAAATTCCCCTTGCACCAGAGCACACATGAGTGGGAGGCAGATTGGAAACGCCAGTCTTCTGCTTCGTGATTGACAGAGGAATTGACCCCTGTCAACTGCAGCTGCTGCTGCCTATAAAGGGGAATTGGGGGACTTTTGTAGTCCCTAAATATCCCCTAAACTAGGTAATACATAGGATTTGTGAATATGAAATAGTCATGAATGCATAACTCTAGGTTACACCAAAGGGATTTCCATTAATACAAAACAGTCATGAACGTGTAAATCTAAGTTACACCAAAGTGAATTCTGGCCATAGGTTGCAATTGGTTTATTCCTACTGTAGTCTCTCTTGACCCTTTCTCTATGTACTGTGTACTGTATATATTATCATTTTATAAAAGTTAGTTTTAAAAACACTGAAAGCTTTGGCTTGAGGAAGGAAGCTGGTTTGGGACATCATCCATTTTCAACTAATCCAAGTAGGGAACAGACAGCTTTTACTATAAAGACACAGAACAAGTTTCTCCTGAGTTGTGTCAAGAAGAGATTATACATCAACAAAAAATATGGCATATGTCTCCCATTCCTTTTTCTAAGTCATCCATCACAGACACGCAGTTAGCTAAAAGAAAAGTAATATATTGAATAGGATGGATATTTAAATATTAAATATTTCTTCATGATAATTTTCCCCACCTGCCTGACGAAGCTACTTACTCCAGTTCTACTATTTATCTTTCAGGGTGGGCCAGCCAGAACTGTACATGGTCTTCTACGCATATTTGGTCTTCTGGAAATGTACAGCACAGTTTAGAAGACTGATATAATTATACTGGATATTGACACTTGTGACCCTTTTGTAATCACTAGTAGCAAAAAATGAGATTCTCTTAAGCTTTGTATTCCTAAATTCTCCTTCCAGAGTATCTTGTACCTTTCAAACATTTACTCAATAATAGAAGAGACTATATAATACAAGGATCATGAGAAAAAAATGGAAGCTGCTTTTAGTGGCTAGCAGAAATGGCAACTCTACAAGGGTTAATTTTCTCCCTTTCTTGCCTAACAATAAGTCACAAGATGTAAAAAGTGTGTGATGTTGTACCCCACATCCTTGCACCTCAGACATAGTATGACTCACAGGCCAAAGTGTGAATCATCACACCTGTGAGACACAGCACAAGAACCTCCAGTGGCCTAATTCAAAAGCTGAGTGTTGGTTTGACCTATGGCTTAATTTTTTAAAAATTACAGCAGTAAGACACAACAGAATGCCATGCATTTTACTGACTGGAATGGAGCTGGTGAGGGAGAGGGAACTGCACTATTTCCTGTGAGGTATTCATGAACTTGTATTGTAGGCATTTAGAAAAGATTTAAAGGAATTGTATCTCAAGACAATGGGTCCAATTAGATTTTAAGTGTGATTTCTGTGTATGTTTGTAAAAGCAGGATAGTGAAGAAAGCTAATGAACTCATTTCAATTGTGGTGCTGGAGAAGAATTTTACAGAAACCATGGACTACTATAAACACAAATGAATATGGGTCCTGGAGGAAATCAAGCCCTGAGCTCTCACTAGAAGCCAAGATGACTAAACTAAGACTGTTGTACTTTGGGCATATCATGTGATAACATGACTTGTTAGAAAAGACGATAATGCTTGGTCAGGTAGAAGGCTGTAGGAAAACAGGAAGACCACATTACAAATTGATAGACTCAGTCAAAGAAGCCACAGCCCTGAACTTGCAAGACCTGAGCAGGGCTGTTGATAACAAGGAGATTTAGATTTGACTTTATTGTAAGTCAAAGTTGACTTCCCAGCAAATAACAATGACAAAATTGTTAGTTTAAAGCTCACAGTAGTGAATGCACCATCTTCTCTCACCTTGACCAACTGCATTTTCATTAACATTTTTTTAAAAAAAATCTAAGTAGATGCACCATTAACAAGACTAAGAACAACAAGAGCCTTTCATAGCAGTGAAAAGATATTATTTTGAGTGAACACAGTAATTCATAGTTTCAAAATGCTAGTATAAATACAAGAATTGCTAAAGGACAATAACAAGGAAGACTGGATAACTGCATATTCAAGGCAGGGAACATTCCACCGTATTGGTATGTATAAAATCCATCTAAATTAAAGTAACACCCAAGGACAAAAGCAACACATGCCAGAAATATCACTTCCCAGAGATACAAGGGGGAAAAAAAGCACACAGCATTTCTTCAAATGAAAACCAAAATGGGACTAAACTGGGCTGTCATACTTTGGCCATATCAGAGATGACATGACTTGTTAGCAAAGATGATAATGCTTGTAAAGTGAAAGGCAGTAGGGAAAAAGAATTATTGCACTACAGGTGGATTGATTCAATCATGGAAGCCACATCTCTTGAGTTTTCAAGACTTGAGCAGGGCTGTCGACATCTGGGACTGCTAAGGCTAGTGTACGTTGACGTGGATTTGATGGTGAATAATGATAACAACAAACATCTATACTGGGGATGCAGAACTAATGCAGAACCATTGGCTTTCCAGTTGTTTTGGACTACAACTCCCATTGCTGTTGTATACCTTCAAGCTGTTTCCGACTTATAGCAACCCTAAGGCAAACCTATCATTTGTTTCTGGGGGCTGAGAGTGTGTGACATGCCCAAGGTCACCCAGTGGGTTTCCACAGCCACACGGAATCAAACCCCTGTCTTCAGAGTCATAGCCCAACACTCAAATCACTACACTATGTGGGCTCTCACAACTCCCATAGTCCTATATAATTGTCCCTATTAGATGAGGCTGAAGGGAGGTGATATCAAAAAGATCAAGCTGGACAAAGTCTTCTCATTTCTGAAGTAAGAGATGAATGCCAGGGACAGGAACATATATGTATGAACAGCCAATCATATATATTTCACCCACTACACACACAATTCAGTGTTACTTTCTTACAGAGATGTGTTACATTGTTTATGCCATTTTAACGTAAAAACAATGTGAACTGTAAGATAAGGGAACAGAGACATGTTTGTCATGAACACTCTTCTCTAAATTTGACAAGATATTTTCTCTACTTAGATTGCAATCTTAAACATTCTTACAGCAGAGTGATTTCCACAGACATTGGACAGGATGAGATTATGCTGTTAATTGGGCAACATATTTGTGTTGTGTGCCTTCAAGTCATTTCTGACTTAAGGTGACCCTAAGGCAAACCTGTCACAGGGTTTTCTTCGGCAAGATTTATTCAGAGTGGTTATGCCTTTGCCTTCCTCCAAGGTGGAGGCAACGTGACTTGCCCAAGGTCTTTCAGTGGGTTTCCATAGCTGGGCAAGGGTTCAAATGCTAGTCCCCAAGATAATTTAGTCTAGCGGTCAAACCACTACACCATGCTGGCTGTCAGGCAACATGTACAAGTATCTTACACATACAATACGTAGTACAGAAGTCAGAAACAGAGACTTGGGTTGGAGAGTATTTTGAAAATGATAAGATCATATAAGCTTGCCCAAGACATCTTTGTGTGGCTGTGGGTGCTCAAGTTTCTGAAATAATCTTGTGCGAAACATTAAACTACAGTGGGCCCTTGCTGCCTGCTAGGGTTTGGTTCTAGGATCCCCCCGGATACCAAAATTCAAGGATGCTCAGTTCCCATTATATACAATGGTGTAGTAAAATGGTGTCCATTATATAAACTAGCAAAATCAAAGTTTTCTTTTGGGAATTTTTTTTTGGTGGGGAGGGAATATTTTCAAGTCATAGTTGGTTGAATCCATGGGTACAGCATCTGTGGATAGGGAGGTCTCACTGAACACTAGGAAATGATGGAATATACAGGGCAAAAATCCAGTTGTCTTTCAAGGCCTGAGAGAAGAATGACAAGACATTTAATCAGACCTCACAATCTCACAAAATGACCTGGAGTATGTATTACATGCCTTTGTAGACAAAAAGCACTGTGTTGCTCTCTAGTATCAAGAAAATCATACAAATTGCATCCAGAAAGCACCACACACAGTATTACAGCTGCAGCCAGCAAATGCAATCAGAAATACTACAGATATAGTATCTGTAGGGGCCTAAATGTTCTAGAGGTATCAGATCCTCTCTTCTTTTGGAAGCTAAGCAGGGTCGGCTCTGGTTAGTACTTGGATGGGAGACCACCAATGGATATCAGGTGCTCTAGCCTATATTTCAGAGGAACTGGCAAACCACCTGTGAGTATTTCTTGCCGAAGAAAGTCCTATGAAAAATTCATGGGGTCACTATAAGGCAACAGGTGACTTGAAGGTACATACACACACTAAAAGTAACACTGTGACTGTTCAGGAAAGTGATGAGGCGGGGAGGGGAGTTCCTTGCTTGTGGACTTTCTTAGGTCATCCTCTGTAAGAAGCAAGATACTGGATGGGTCATATGGGGCCTTGGTCTGATCTAGTATTCCATTATCACATACAAGTAACAATTCATTTCTCTCAGCAGCGAAAACCAATATTTCCTTTTATAATGGAACTGGAAGCATCAAAACTCAGTTCCTTACATATTAATCCAGAAAGAAGTCTCACAATTTCAGTGGAACATTATTCTTAGCACAAACAAATCTTCCACTCCAGTCATGCTTTAAAACAGGGAAGGGCAACTATAGCCCTCCAGGTTTGCAGCTGCCATAATTGCTTACCATCAGTTATGCTGGCTTGGGCTGCTGAGAACTGTAGACTCAAAAAAATATGGGGGGCGGATACAGCTGTCCACCACTGTTTTATATAAAATATATTGTTTTTCCCAGTCTGGTACCCTCCAGATGTGTTGGATCACAGTTCCCATCATCCCTGGGGGAATGGCAGAAGCTAAAGTCTAAGAAGTGTGGAGGGCACCAGTTGTGGAAGGGGGTGTTAAAGAAAACATCCTAACATCTGCTCCAGACAAACAAGAAGTCTACACCTACATGGCACAGGTGTGAGCTTTTGCATTTGTGTCTTTTTTAATCTCTTTTAACCACAACACCTTTCAGGGAATTGCACCATTTCTCCTCTGGGCTTCCAGGTGCAGATTCTCTTTTCCAAGAACCCAACTCAGTTAGTATATGGAACAAAGAGGTACCATCCGCCTCTCGCTTCACCTTTTGGGGATAACAGCAATTAAAGCTGAAAGAGGTAACCAAATACTGGCAACATTTCACACTACACAATTATGGGGCTATGATTCCACCTAAACTGCCATGGTGTTCCATCCTATGGAATGCTGATATTTGTAGTTTAGGGAAGCCTATTTAGATTCCTCAGCCAGAGGATTCTAGTGCCTCATCAAACTACAAGACCGAGGATTACATGGGATGCACCCATGGCTGTTAAACTGGAATCAAGCTCTGGAATGCTCTTTTGCAGTCCATACCTAGAGTAACGTACTTGTGATGTTATGTATTCACAATGCCTATTTAGCTCTTGTTGCTCAGGAAGCAGCTGACTGATGCCCTCCTCCCCACAAGCAATCTGCAGTGTGAGGGGAAATTGTAACAGGTATGCCTGTGGCTCCAGAGATCACTCTTAGGGGATGTGTGAAAACATTAATCAGCTGCTTCCTGAGCTATGAGGAACAGACTTGTGTCAATTGCAGCTGCTGCTTCCCAGTAAATGAAGATTGAGGGTGGGTGGACTGAGATTTACTGTGTAGCACTGTAACTATGGTACTTATGCATATGTTATCTCCCATACAGAATTCTAGCCATGACACTTTATTGTCTGATGTGAAAGGGTACCTAGACAACCTGCAGAAATATAACTAACAGATTCATATTTTGCTAGACAACAATATGTTGAGCATTTGTTTAAGGAAGAATAGGGCTAATGTGGCTTTTCAGATGTTGTGGAACTGCACCTTCCAGTATTCCTATCCAACATAACTTGGAGCTGAAGTCCAACAACATCTGGAGATGCATAGGATTTCTGCATCTGAATTAGGAGGTGATGACATGGCTAAATCCATGTTAATCTCAAGTAAAGTACAAGGAAATAAACAGGACTAAAAGTCAATGACCATCATTGACAGGTACATTGTCTTCTAGGGCACAAATGAAATTTATTTTTTATTGCCTTAACCCTATTAAAACCTGCGTCCAAAGGAAGAAATTGCCAGTATTTTATGCTATCCGGCTTCTATGCTTTAAATGGACATTAGTAACTTTTCTATGGATATTAACAGCTGATCACAGTTATCTTCACACCATGTACAGAAACTGTAGCTCATTTCTACAAATCAAGTCACTTACTGTTAAAGGCATTCTGGGCTTCTCTTCTGGTCAGCTGGCAACCATACCAAGAAAAGTTGCGGAGAGGTCTGGATATTGTTAGCAGGATCTGATTTTGTAGGCATCTGGGATTGTGCGGAACAGGAAGGGACAAATGTCCGGATGTGCATGAGCATAAAGTGAGGAGGCACACAAAGGATTAGGAGAAGAAAATTCCTAGAAATTTAGACTTCACATAAAATCCCTAAGGAAGGGGTGGGAGAATGGGCCCTGTGTTTGTAGCCCTCTGAGGACTTAAGAATGCAGCTGTTGTGCTTAATTACTTTAGCTATTCCTCATCTGTTTGGTCTAGCAATTAATTGCAGCTTAAATTACAGTATTACAATACTATTCAAGTAAAGCAAGCTGGCACTGTAACTGGTAATGCCTCAGAGATGTTTAAGTCAGTGGTTCTCAATCAGAGGTACATGTAGTATTGGCAGAGCACAGATAAAATGCAGGCAAAACACAGATGTTTTGGTCATAGAAATAACAATAATTCCCCATAACATTGCAGCAATTTTTATTTATATCCCATTTTTATATTTATTTATGCTTGGCAAGTATCATTCCAATTTTCCACTATTAATGGAATTATAATCTGTTTCTGTTTGCTTACAACAATACTAGTGTAATTTTTATGCCCTGAAAGCTTACTGTAAGTGATAAATGCCAGTAAACTTGTAAATGTCTTTCTTGGGGAAAGTGGGCCTTTTGTTTCTTTCATGGTGGGAACCAGACCTTTTGACACAGTGATTGGTGGGACATAAAATACAAAAGATTAGAACCACTAGATAGAGTAATGACTGTATTTCAGAGTATTCAAATATACTGTTTGGACAAAATATTTGATAGTGCAATTCTATACATGTTTAGAATCATAGAATCATAGAGTTGGAAGAGACCCCAGGGGCCATCCAGTCCAACCCCCTGCTATGCAGAAACCCCCATCAAAGCATTCCCGACAGATGGTCATCCAGCCTCTGCTTAAAAACCTCCAAAGGAGACTCTACCACACTCTGAGGCAGCATATTTCACTGCCGGACAGCTCTGACCATCAGGAAATTCTTCCTGAGGTTCAAGTGGAATCTCTTTTCCTGCAGCTTGAATCCATTGCTCCCTGTCCTAGTCTCTGGAACGGCAGAGAACAAGCCTGCTCCCTCCTCACCATGACATCCCTTCAGATATTTAAACATGGCTATCATGTCCCCTCTTAACCTTCTCTTCTGCAGACTAAACATACCCAGCTCCGTAAGGCGTTCTTCATAGGGCATGGTTTCCAGACCCTTCACCATTTTGGTCACCCTCCTCTGGACACGTTCCAGCTTGTCGATATCCTTCTTGAATGTTTATTTAGAAGTCAGTCATATTGAACCAAGTAGAGTTTATGCCCAAGTAAGTGGGTATAAGATCATAGCTCGGTGAATTTAGTAGCTTAAGCAAATAATAAAAATTCAGGAGCAGACCAAATCATTTTGTTGATTGATGCCAAGCAGAAAATGATGTCTCCCTTGTCTTCTGCTGAAGATAAACAGTACCCAAAGCTGATCAAATTATTTTGAGACCCTAGGGGGGAAAAGCCTGTAAGTGCCTCTTCTGCTCTTGTAATTATAATACAAACAATATTAACTAACCATTTGCTGCCCTGAGGTTGTCTTGTTCTCTGGCCTGGCCCTTCATTATGTCACAGAGGATTTATCTTAACCTGTTCGGATGACCAGCTGTCTGGAAGGTATGCTATTTATTTCCCTAGAAGTCATGGCCACCCACAAAGGGGAAAGCGGAGGTGATCAATCTATGCCATGCACTGTTGTCTTATGGCTAGGAAATGAGCATCAGAGCAAAGTGTTTCTCCATCACCCTTGTCTCCTTGCCCGATGTCTCAGCTTTGCTGCTTAATTCCTGGGATGCATTACTCCAGAGTCCCGTGTTTTTGTTTTTGTTTTGATACAGTTTGTTAACAGAGCAATATAATAAGCCAGGAATGAAGTGCTGCAGCTGGCACATGAGGGAGGGGACAGGGGTTCTTGGCTTCATACAAAAGAACATGAAGGGATCCATCCTATCAATTTCCTGTTTGTGAGCTTATTGTTTTTCTTTCTTTGCTGCCATCAAAGACTGCCAATTGACAAAATGGTTTCCATTGGTAGAAACAGGGTGGTGGTGGATCCCTTCCATGCAGCTTCCTATGCGTCTTCAAAATCTGTAGGGCTACAGGGCCCTATGGAACAGACTTGGGTGGGAACTAGGGGGGGCTGCATGCAGAGAAGAAAGTCCTGCTGTGCAATAGGATGAGACTCATTGGTGTCAGGCTGGATTTCTCCAGCATAAATTTGCATAAGGTAATAACCACTTTACACCTATGGCAGAATTTTGTGACCCAACGTTTTATGTAATATAGTCAATAACTGGAGTGGGGAACCATGGGACCCTATGACTCTCATCATCCCTTTCTACTGACTATGCTGGCAGGGAATTTAATGGGAATTTGAATCGAACAATATTTGGAAGGCTGCGGTTCTCAAGCCCTTGTGTATATACTGCCATCAGGTCATAGGTCTTACTGCAGAACTGCATCTGGAAGACAATATATTTTTCTGCCCCACATGGACAGGCAAAAGTTTTTTTATGCATAATTAAGGAATCTACTACCATAGATTCCACTAATTAAGATGGCTGTAACAAAGGGCAAATCAAAGATTGAAATATCAGTCTATCAAAAGTCCTTCCTATCTTAAGGGAGCTTATATTTCTGTATACTAGGTGTTGGGAATATTAGAATGTGTTGAAGTACAAGCGCTCATAAGGACACTTCCCACAGCCAGTGCCCCCCCTCGAGTTTTCACAAATAAAGGAAGCTGTGTTAATCCATATCAAAAACCAGTTCTAACAGTCTGTCTTCACCAAAAGCACGTCTTTTGTAAAACCAATGGGCCTTAACTGCCCACTCAAAATCAATGCAAGCCAAAATACTTTGGATTTTATAGGGAAAGTTCACAATAAAATCTTGTTGCTGGGAAACACCCCACTATCCCTCATTTTATTGAGAAGACTGCAGTTATGGTGACATAGCTATGCTTGTTGAAGCTGGCAGCCTTTACACCACACTACCCTACTGGATGGAGAACAACCATGTCCTTTTCTCCCTCTGCCCTGTTCCCATGAATCACAATGGGATTATTAAAGCTTTTTTTTTTTTAAGCACCGGAGAGCTCATTACACCTTATTGGTGTCCTAATAAGCCCCCATTTTCAAGGCACGAGAAAGGCACGCCTCCCTCCCCGCCTTCTTTCCAGGGTGATGGAAAAATTTAACCTAGACAGTTTTTTAAAGCTTTCTAAAGCTATGGGCTCTTTGACCAGCGGGTGGAAGCGGTGAGAAGCTGGCCATTATAGTGCCATTAATCACGCGCTAGCACCAGATTTCGCCATGGTTGGGAGGATGAAACCCCATGTCACCCAAAAGTATGCCCAGCTACGCGAACGAGCACGTTTGCTGGCAAGGGGCCAAGGGCCGGGCCGAATTTGCCAACCCCCTTCATTTTTGCTGGCAAAGCTGTGACCTGGCAGCAGTCACGGGGAAAGGGAGGGCGTGCTTCTCTTTTCCTCCGTGGGCTGGAAAAGCAGCAGCCCTCCTCCCGGCAGGAGCTTCGAAGTCAGACCACGTCTCTCCCTACCCTCCCAACATGGCTTGAGTCAGGTTCCTTCCCGCCCTCCCAGCCCGCAGATTTTCCGCGCCCGCTTTCCTCTTTTCCGTTTCGCGGTTTGGTCTGCCTGGGCCGCCATAGCTGCCGCGGCATCTGGCTGGCTGGGATCTCTCCGCGGGAGTCCCCGAGCCAGACGGGAATACGCGCTCGCGGCAGGAGCGGGCAGGGTCGGGAGCCGAAGAAGGGTCGCCAGCCTGGAACTCGGCGAGGGGAGACAGCCGAGCGAGGAGGGGGGGACCCGGGACGGGGTGGCCAAGCCGTCTCGCGGGGGGGCGGCGGCGGCGGGGCTGAAAGAGGGCTTGGCAGCCTTCCCTGCCCGGGCGCTTCCAAGCCCTCTGCTGTCCACTTGCAGACCGGGGCTGAAATGGACCCGCGTTGCCCGGGAACGCCAGCCTTTCGCCCCCTCCCCTCCTCCTCCGCTTCGTTTGCATTTTTTTAAGCCTGCAAGAGGAACTCCCGACCTTCCCTGTAGTTTGAACGCTTCCCCTCGGCTCCCCGCCTCGCCTCCTTAATCCCCTGCAGAGCCACGACGATACCTCGGGAGGGAGGGAACACGAGAGCGGGCTAAGGAAAGACAGGGGCGCCTTTAAATCCGACAGCGGCGTTTTTTTAAGGGAGCAAAGGCAGGCTGCATGGATGGGCACGGCGGGGAGGAAAGCGTTGTAGCCGCCCCCCGGTCTGCCGCGGAGCGCCGCTGCCCCTTCGCCGAGGCAACCAAGGTCGGTGCCCGTGGCGCGTTCCTGTCCCCTCCTTCCGCCCCTGTGAAGACGGCGCCCGCTGCCTCGGTCGCGTGGCGGCGCCCAGCCCGGCTTGGCTGAGGAGGCTCTTCGGCTCTTCGCCCTCCCGCCGGCGCAGGAGCCCCGCGGAGGGAGGGTTCGCCGTTCCCCGCGCGCTGCCGCTGGCTCGGGCAGTTCTCGCCTCCGCGCCTCCGCTGGCAGCGGGACGGGAAGGCGAGGTAAGCCTCTCCCGGGAAATTTGGGCCGGCGTCTTCCTCGGGCGAGCGCACAAGCCACCCGAGAGCGCGGAAGGTCGGGGCCTGAAGCCGCTGCTCGCCTCTTGGCGCCTGGCGAGTTTCTTCTCCGTATACAGGGAACGGGGGGCGGTCGGGGGCGGTCGAAATTGCCTGTAATGCGAGGCTTGAAATCGAAAACCTCCGTGGAGACGTTTGCGTTGGTCGAGCTGCCGGCGCTGTGCCTTGTGTACGCTTTGCTTGTACGTCTGACTTCTGTTTTCTGTCGTTGCCAGTGTAAATACTGCAGCAAGGTATAAATGCATTGTTACTTCACGCTGTGTGTCCTTGTGGGGAGGAGGGGGATCTCTTGGAATTTTGGTCTGGATCCTGCTACCATACTCTTTTGCGTGGGCCGATCTCTTTCATGTTATCCGCTATGCTAAATGCCAAGGTTTGGTTGTGGCTTGCAAGGGCTAGAATCAGGGTTCTAACTTCAAACCCTGACATTTACAGTGTATCAGCCGCCTCCTTTAAATGGTGCTCATTCCCACAAACCCTGGTGAAATTCCATGACCTTTGAAGTACAGTGTGTATGGTTCATTCTCAGCTTAAGAGGAAGATGTATTATTTGGCTTACATTGTCCTTTTTCTCTCTTTTCCTCTCCCAAAGGTCTGTGTTGATCTGAGCCTTTTGAATGGACAAAGGAGGAATCTGGAGTTGCAATAATTCAACATTATAAACAACTGTGCTGTGGAACAGAAGCCTTAGGATGAAGTGAAAGGGAAGTGCCCAGAATCTGGACTCTCCAGAGAGAGATGTGAAACACCAAGGATATCCCCTTTAGCTTGTGCGTTGGCTGCTTACTGGAGTGGTGCTGGTGGTGGATAGTGTTTGAGAGGGGCAGTGGTCTGTCCTCATAGAGGTTATGATGTCGGTGGAAGCATCAACTATTACAAGCAGGATAAAGAACCTGCTTCGATCTCCCTCTATCAAATTGCGCAGGAGCAAGCCAGGGAGCAAGCGGGAAGACATTGGTTCAAAGGTAAGTTCTTAAGTGGACAAGTTCTGTTTTGTAGCTTACTAAAAACTTCACTTTTACTTAATGACCTTTTCCCTCTAAGCTCTTAGAATGCTATTAGTCCATTTTAAACGCCGTGGTTCCATCCTCTGGAATCCTGGAATTTGCGGTTTAGAGAGGGGCATCTAGAATTCTAAGCCAGAGAGCTTCTCTAGTGCCTTACCAATCTAGAAACCCCAAGATCCCATAGGATGCAGCCATTTCAAAGTGGAATCAGTGCTATAATTGTGTAGAGGGAAAGAACCCTATGCCAGGAGTGGTAATTGTGTGGCCTTCCAGATACTAAAATGCTGCTTCCAGCATTCGTTGCTGTTGGCTGGGAATTGCAGTCCAACAAGATCAGAGAGCTGCATTACTGCCATCCTTAACCTATTGTGTGTCTTGGGAGATGTGACATGAAAGCTGGTAACACCTTCAGAACATTGCTGGCAGCCATTGAAACAGTATGTAACCCTGTTTGAAAGCAAATGCTACTGCTTGTTTGAATGTGTCTAAAGCAGCGGTTGAAGACCTATAGTGCTAGAGATGACTCCTACTTGGTTCGTGAACTAGTGTGTCCAACCCTTGCCACTGGCCAAGCTGGTTTTTGCTGTTGTTGGGAATGAGAACCCACCAACATCTAGAGGGCCAGAGATTCCACAGCCCTGGTTTAAAGGTTAGTTTTTCAAGTTGTATGTCCCAGAGAGTGCTTCAGGGAATGCTAGATCTGGATAAGTGCTTTGCTTTTCCAGTCAGTGGAAGGGAAGGTGTTGGGTAAAATTTCTCATTTGATATCCATGAGGAAGTGAATAAGGGGTCAGAGGCTACTTGCTTAAAGTAAATGTTTCCTGTGCATTTCTCATGTCTTTTTGGATCATCTCTTGAAAACAGTGGTGTGTGATAACCTACCTCTTTTCAAGTGAACAGTTGCAGCCTTTGTTATTAGAACTTATTTTGTTAATAGAACTGAATCATTTTAATCAGCACGACTGAACATGTCAACTAACTAAGACTGTGTTAAGGGAATACATCCTTTTGATATAGTTATCATATTTGTATGCATTTTCTCCTGATTTTTTTTTGTAACAGCCAAGGATTTTTCTTCTTATTTGACATCTTCCTGAGCTTGCTGTCCTCAGATTAGTGCTTGACAAAAACCAGCCATGATTGTGTTCTTCATTGGAGGATAAATTTGTTTAATTTGTGTGGCCGATTTAAAGAGAACAACCAGCTTTATCATTCTTTGTGGTGATTAGAGATCAAATTCCTGGGTGGTGTTCCATTGCCTAATTGCATTCCATAGAGAAAACACACATTCACACATGGCTCAGTTTCTGCATCTGTAAAATCAAGTTAATTGTGCTAATTGCAAGTTATTATTAGTAATGAATGCTGGGGTGAAGTACCTTGTGCTGTCTGGGTAGACTGTAACATGTGGTACAAACTATAGCCTGTATTTTAATAGTTTTGCAATTGATCATACACATATTTACTCAGAAGAGAAAAATCCATTGGATGGAATTGGATTTACTTATGAATAAGTGTGGTGTGCCTGTAGCTCTAAAGCCCTACATGAAGTGGAAAGATAGAATATGAAAAAAAAGTATGCACTTTTTTACTTCAGAGGAATCAGGTGCTACTTTTAAGTTAACATTGGAATCAGTATAGTACACGCTGCACACTTGTTCCCTGCTTGTTTAAGGTCTTTTGGCCAGAGATATTTCACAGATGAAAATGGGGATGTGTATGGCGAAGCAACATCAGAGTGCAGTCAAGATGGCAAAAGTTATTAATACAGAAGAATACACAAGTTAGCATAGGTTGCAGTAGTTTCCTTTTGCTGATCTCTACTGGGAAGAACAAGATTCCACCCTTTACACCTAAGTTAATTGTGTGCAAACTACTTTTCCACTTTGAACTCAGTTTGTCCCATGGGAGGAGAGAGACACTGTAACATTTTAAAAGTAGCTGGAAAAGTGGGATGACAAAAGGTTAATGGGAGCTGTCCTTGCCAGATTGGGATAGTTGCAGGGTATGGAGTTGCACTATGATGGAAGGGTTGTGGGCTTTTCCAATATAAAAGAAATCCTAGTTAGAGTAGAGTCATCTGGAGAAGATGGGCAGTTCCTCAGCAGAATTGCAAGTTAACAGATACATTGTGTTTTATTTCAAGATCATTAGAGAGGAGCCTTTTTTGTGTGTGCACATTAGCCATGTTGGAATCTGTTGGAGTCTGTTTTTGTATCTAGCTGTGGTAAGGTATGTAGCTGGAGTGCATTATATTTGGTGACATTGACCAGTGTCTCCTTGATGTTCTTCTTCACAGCTGAAAAGGTTCTTGTTTCATGGCCGCCTCCATCTCCGAATGTAGATATTAAAGGTAGCCAAACTCTGCTTAGGTGTCCAAATGCTTCTGAAGTGTCAATAGGTTGTTTAAAAATGGTTGAATTATATTTTGGGAGGAAAGCTGGATATGAACTCAATAAATAATATAAATAAAAAAAGACTTCTTCATGAGGCACACATGTTTCTAATGAATTCTGTAGGATTTGTCTAATCCCTAAGTGAGAGATAAAGTCTCTTGTGCTGCTCTTTCATTTGTTGATTGTTCCGGGCTTTTCCAGAGTGGTCTGAAGAACTATTGAGTTTTCACAATACAGATTGTTGGCTTATCCTGGGTTTTGCAAGGTTGTTGTTACCTTTGTTTTTATTTGTAGGATGGATGGACGGTTGGACCTCCTTTACCAATTTCTTAATATCTGCCTAGGGCTCTTCCAAAGGTTTTTTTTTGTGCTGGGGCCTGATTTATTGAGGTGTTCCCACAATTTGAAGGGCAAAGTTTCTCCTAATTTTTTTTAGAGTTACAGAACAAAAGTACCATTTCAGTGATGTGTTATAGTACAGTAATGCGAAAAAAAAAGAGAGAAAGGAGGAAAAGAGAAGGATTCCTTTTTGAAAAAATTCTTTTTTGTTCTTGTTTGAATGTCTCAGAATAAAAAAGAAACTCACATGGAGGAGGAATAAAGTATTGTAGCTGGTACTGACAGTTGCTAGGAAATAGCCAAGCACAACAGACAGGTGATGTGTGTGTCTGTGGTGAACTACAGCAACAGATGATACAGCTTCCTGACATACTTACCTTGACTGTAGAAGCCTTCTGATAAGTGAGGGACTGAAGCAACTAACTCTGTGGCTAATTCCTTCATATTCTGCAGTTGACTGCAAGACAATAACTATAATTATGCTGAGTCTGAAGTTGTTTCCCAGTTTGCTTTCCCGTAAAATGAGCAGATGAGTGCATGCAAATTAAACATGCTGACTTGTTTTATTCCATTGGTGTATTGAATGTTTTTAAAAGGGAACAATTTATGGATTTGCATTTTGCAGTGCTAGAAGTCATTGTGATTAAGGCACAATGGGAAATTGAATCTCACAAGGAATAAGTCACAAAGGTTGATGACACAATGTTCATGCAAGGTGCATTCCGCACGTTGCTCATCAAGGTTGTAAATGGAACCTGTTTCAATTAGTTCTGTCTGGAAAACTGTCCCAGGTGACAAAGGCTAATTCTTACTCAGGTGGATCATCTGTGTCTGGCCTGCATTTCCGGCTGATATATTGAATACTTTTTTGTATATAAAAATATCTAAAAGATAGAATCCTGTATAACCTTTATAACTATAGAGGTATATAGTGGATTTTAGGTAGATGCCTCCCCATCCCTACATACCGGTAAACAGCTGCAGAGATTTATGGGGTCTGTTTTCCTGCTGATCAAGAAATGTCTGCCTGATGTTCCCACTTTCTCCCGTGAGGGACCTCTGGTGTGACAGGCAGAGAAAGGATTCCTCTTGTAAATGCCAGAGATTGGTTGTACAAGTGGGTTTGGGAAGGTCAGGCAGTGGTTCTTATTCAGTAGAGGAATAGACTCCCATCAATGTCAATGGCTTATGAGTGGTAAGTGGGCTTTGGAAGACTTTCTTTGTGAACACACAACAGTTACAAATGCTTAACTGTAGGTTACATATTCCTAACTGCCCAACATGGTTCTGGCCATATGTTCTACATTTTTTAATATGTTGGGATTTATTTCTTTTATGTAGGATCATTAAATACCACAGCCCCTACCTTTAGTGGAGTCCAGACCAAGGTTTATTACGGTTGGCCCTTCACGTTTGCTGGCGTTAGGGGTACAGAATCCCTGCAAAAGTGGAAGAACTGCAAGAATATTTTTGTGTGCCTGTGAGAAACGGGCTGAGACATGATGAGGAGAGTGAGCACCCATGGTCCAAACCAGATCATGGAAAGGGAGTGGGTTGGTATGGTGACATTATACTTCTCTCTTGCCCGTCTCCTTCCTTGAATGTTTGTAGGGGCATCAGGAGAGGGTTTGTGGTGCTGAAAGATCAGGCTGTGATCCATCTTTAGCTGGGCAGGCTGTGGCTGGTGGGGGAGAAGGAGGAGCAGAGGCAGGTTTTTAAAGGCCTGAACAGCTTGATCAAAGCCACAAAGAGGGAAAGTTCCCTTGGAAGAAAAGAGGTGCTTGAGGTGTGTGTGTGGGCGGGCATTGGAGAAATGCACAAATAATCAGATCTATGAAAATGAAACTGGAGGGCTGACTGTACTTTCAAAAGAGATGTTTCTGGTAACGATGTTTCATGAAGGATCATTTCAAATGATATTTCTTAATTCACTGCCTTGACTTGTGTAATACTAACTGTCTGGATGCTGCCAGCCGTGAAAGCCATTTGAAAAGTAGGTTAGCCAGGTCACAACCTAGAGCTTTAGCTTTAGCAAGACTGATTCAGCACTTTGAAGTCATTGTGGCCGTTTGCAGTCTTAGCTGCTAATTCCAGGATATTGTTGAACGATAGGAAAGAAACTTGTTGGATTTGAGTTTCTGGAAAAAGTGGGATTCCAAAATACCTGTTAGGCATCTTCCAAAACTACCAATGAGTTGGAATGGAATGCATCTTGCTTTTGTGTATTTTTCTGGCTTTTTTTTAAGAGAGAAAAAAATACACATGAAGCCACGTACACATTACAAAATATACTTGATTAAATATGCCTGTATTTAAAAAATGCAGTCATTCATGCTTCAATCATTGTAAAAAAGGCACACAAAATGCATGCATTAAAATATGCACAAATTTCTGTACTAAAAACACCCAAACTCCCACATACCTTGCAATGCAGTAAGGAAACTGAATAGAGCAAGCATGTTCGTGGGAAACTGAAAAATTCAGCAAGAAAACAGGACTGACTGATTTACATGTACAAAGTCTTGGTGCTCATGCTTCTCCTCTGGCCGCTGTATAAGGACAAGACAGATTTCCTACTTACTTCCCACTTGTACTGAGATCTGGGAAGGACCAGTCTGGTGTGATGGCTCGAGTGTTGGACTATGGCCCTTTCCACACGGGGTAAAAAAAACGGCTTAGGGCGACCTCATCCGGAGGTCGTCCACACCGTGGAGCGCGCTAGAGCGGTTTGAATAGTGGAGGTTCCACACCTCAAACCGCGCTAGCGCGGCCACAAGGGGCGGCGCGGCGCGTTTTTTAAAAACCACATTTTTTGTGGTTTTTACAAAACGCGAGCGCGCTAACCCGTTGCAGCGCCCCGTGTGAAACTGCAGGGACGCGCTAGCGCGTCCCTGCAGAGCTGCCCGGGGGCGGGCTTCCGGCTGGCGTGCTGCCCTGATTGGCGGAGCGCCGCCGGAAGTCGCCGGCCGTCATTTTGGGCGCCGCCGAACGGCACCGAAACTCGCCAGCGTGTGGAGCGGCGAACGCGCGCTCCCCGCAGGGACGGAGCAACCCGTTTTCAGGTAAGATCCATCCCTGCGTGCGCTGCCCCGTTCCCCCATCCCCCGTGTGGAAAGGGCCTATGACTCCAGGAGGCCAGGGTTCAAATCTCCCCTCAGACACAGAAGCCTGCTGGGTGACCTTGGATAAATCCCACTCTCTGAGCCTGAGAAGAAGGCAATGGCAAACTTTCTCTGAGTAAATCTTGATAAAAGGCTAAGATAGGATAGTCATAAGTCAGAGTTGTGTTGAAGGCACATAACAGTAAATCAGCTTCTACTGCTACCAATGTAGTGTTCAGATTGGTAATCTTTTTGAAAAAAATGTTTATTTAACACACTTTTTAACCAAGTACTAACCAAAGTTCTTTGTGTACCACTCAGTCTGTTAAAACATAATATTTTTTAGAGTATAACAAGAAATTGAAATAATGATTATAGCATCTGTCCAACTTTGGTAGAATTGAACTTTTGATCAAATAGTGAATTGAGCGGCTGCACCTTTGTACCGGGAGACTAGTTCGACAAGTCTATTGGCTAAGTTCAGTTTTAAAGCCTGAGACTGTGCCTTGTTCCTTTCATGCCTGAAGGATGCCCTTCAGACTTGATTAATCTCAATTTACTCAGTTTTAGACTTGGTAACTGAGCAAGTGTGTGTGTTTCTCTCTTGGTGTCCAAGTGCTGTAGCTTGTTTAGAAGAGGATGCTGAGCTGCTTCCTAATTAATGACTGGGGCTGTGGTGGCGAACTTCCCAGTTAGCGTGGTACCTTCTTTGTCTTGAAGAGCATTTTTGGAAGATGATCAGAGAAACCTGTTTGTGAGGCTGAGGGAGGCAGGGAAGGAAGATGAAAAGCTGTATTGTGTTCAGCTGGCTCCTGTTTCTTGTACTGGCCTGTAGTCTGCAGAAAAGAAGTGGATGGGTAGAAGAGACTTGTACATCTGAAGCCAGTTCAAGCAGGAAGAGGTTGGAAAAGTGACTTTTAGACGACATCGCTCGTAATCCAGTGCTGCCTGTGGGATCCCAGGAGCTGTAATGCAAAATAGCCACTTTTCAAAGCTCTGCTGATTTTTTTTTGTCATTAAAATTTAGTGACTTGAGTAATTTTGTAGGAGTGATATATGAATGGCACATGTGATCTATGCTGGATCAGACAAATGCAAGAAAAGAGTGGTGGTTGAGGTGAATGCTTGTGTCTGCTTTATGAAAGTCTGCAAAAGCCTTAGTGCACTGGGAGGTGGTAGAGACAAATTGGCTGAATGTATGATGCATGCTGAATGTATGTTGTGTGATTTCAGACATTGGTGTATGCAATTTTGGGAAGTGTGTTGAAACCGATTCTACCACAGGAGTCCAAGACCTGCTCTAGATGTATTCAACATTACATAACACTTGTGTTAATAAATACTGCTTTTTTGTCATGCTGACTTCTTTTGCATCCAGTTATAATCATAACATTGTTATCATTTTTAAGGAATATTTTTATTACCTAGAATATCAAAAAATGAGCCATATAGAAAATATATCGATATGCGACAAAGATGGCCCTACAAACAAACAAGACTAACAAAACTAAACTACACACAACAAATATTACTACTAAAAAAAATTGTCTAACTTCTGACTCCTCATTAAAAAGAATATAGTTATTACTATATTATACCGCCCCTGAAGTTATGGGAATATATGTAAAAATGTGGGGAAAAAAAAGAATCACTTGTATTGAAACAATGTGTGTAAAAATGTTAAAAAAAATAAGAATCATTAATGTTGAAACAATATATGAAAGTGATGTACTCAATGAACTAAATTCTACTAATTTAATGAAGAAAAAGTATTGTTGTATAACATTTGTATTACTTATTGTTTATATGCAACATTTATCCTATTCTATCAAAAGAATATTTTCCTAACCTTTAATATTATTCAAACCCTCTCACAGCTTGTTTTCCCTCAGTTGATCTTAAATATATTACAGATCGATACCATTAATTTGTCAATTTCTTCCGTATCTAATAATTTAATAATCGAATCTTCCTCCAGTGGTGTCTCCTGGTCCTTCCACTTCAGGACACAGAGTATCCTCACCGCTGTCAGCATATATTGTACTGCCCTTTTGCGGTTCTTATTTATACGGTCATCTATTAATCCCAAAAGAAACAAGTCTGGTTTCATTTGAAATTTAATTTTCAGAATCTTCTTATCATTCTATGTATCATCACTCAAAATTTCTTGGCTGTCTCAGATGTCTACAACTATATTTCCAATATGTAGGTGTAGAGCCATTATACAGTTTAGAAAAATTTTCAGGAGAAAGATGCTGCTATCTTATTAAAAAAAATCAATGTAACCCTGTAAATTTCAGACACTGATGAATTAAAATTACAAGACCCACGTTCTGGTCTCATTTAATCATACAATCTTTTACTTGCTCATCCTCCATTTCATACTTCAGTAACATTTTATGCATTTTTCTTTGAAATCTTAATCATCACTACAAAGTTGATATTTAAAATGTCAGCTGTAAAGAAATGAGACTGTATAGTTTTGTGAGAGGATGGAGCCGCGCCAGTAGCTAAACATTATAATCTGCTACAAGAACATACTGAAAACCAAACTGCCCCTGTTTCTAGGTTATAAGAAACACAATGATTTTTGTAGTTCTTCTTTACATATTGGAAACATCGGAATAGAGCACTTTACTTTAATGCTTGGATTTTTCTTTGCACTAAGCTGAAATATGCTTGCTACAAAATGCCTAAGTTACCATAGAGGGAAGAAAAAAATCAAGCAGGTTCACAAGACCTTTATGCCAAGCAAAGAGAGTAGTGATATTCACTGACAGCTTGGATGCATAAAGCATAAATAATGTACCCAAACTGGGTCATCTGCCACAAGAGTGTTTGGTATTGGTTGGAAGTTAAAACATCCTTGGTTTTATATGCTTGGATAGTTGATCATAGCACTTCAGCCTTATTTTATGTGGTGTTTGACTGCTTCCTTCATGTCAGTATTGTTTTGAGATGTGCATGGCTGTAGAAGTCATAATCATGCCTGTAAATCTTGCTGGTGCCTTATACTAGTCATGTTTTGTTTACTGTTTCAGTGCCTTCCCAGAATTCTTGCTATTTATTCATCGCTTTCTCCAAAACACAGTTGGAGTTTTGGACCGTCAGTTATTCAGATTCTGTCTGAAAATTTGGGAATCAGTAAAGTATTTTTGGACAATATTCTAAGCAGTGTCACATTGTAATTGTGATTGTTTGATCTTGTCTGTTCTAGCTTCATTCAGATGTTTTGTCAGTCTATTTGGAATCACTTCCAATACTACCATCACTTCCTCCTCCTCCTGTTTTGGGTGCTTGTAACTAAAAACTGACACCTGGTCTTCACTTAGGCCATTTCTGCACTACACTGTTATAGTGCTATTATTCTACTTTCAACATCCTGTGGAATTCTGGGGTTTGTAGTTTACTGAGGCCAAAGAGCTTTCTGACTGAGAATTCTAAATGCCCTTCCCTAAACTACAAACCCCAGAATTCCAAGGAGGTTGAAAGTGGAATAATAGCACTATAATAGTGTAGTGCGGAAATGGCCTTAGACTTGAAACTTCTGTTTTTGTGATATTAAAATATATATTTACTTCTGTTCTTTGTAGGCTTCATGTAATATACTAGTTCGGCATAATTCTCCTTTGTTAGCTACTTCATAGACTTTTGGCTGCTTAGCAGAAATGTATCTAGAAATGGTAGAAACAGCGTGAGTTCTTTCGCCTGCCTCATGCTACTGCCCACAAATTATAAAGAAAGATTCTAGTTTCATCCTTGATCAGGGAAGAGGCTGCAGCTCGGTAGCAGAATCTGAGAACTATGTTGCTAGAAACTTGGACAGAATACAAAAGGATGTGTCCATTGAGAGAATTGCTTCCATCAATGGAATTGGGAGGGAAATGTCTCTTCTCTGAAGTACAGCCCCCCCCCGTACCCCAAAAAGCTGCTTCAAAAGGGTAGAAAGTACCATACAGCTGGTTTCTGGCCGCTGCTGAGAACTGTAGGAGCAGGAGATAGGAAGAAAGTTATATCATGCTGGAGCTGTAATGTTAGTGTGACATTGGATTTGAGACCTTTTTGGATTTAGGCCTTTAAGATTGACACTTAAAAAATCTTTAAGTACATTGGAAGCAGGAAGCCAAGAAGGGAGGACATTAAACCATTAGACAACAAAGAAGCTCAAGGTGTGCTAAAGGTGGATAAGGAAGGAAGCTGCTGAAAAGCTGGATAAATTCTTTTTGTCTGTTCACGGTGGAAGGTGGAAGGCTTCATTGCTGATTTCTTCAGCGTGGGAGCCTAGAGAACTGAAGGAAATAGTCTGCTAAGGAATAAAGGAATCTAGGTCTTACCAAGAAATTCAGAATTAAGAAATCATAGGGCCTGGAAAGGATTCAGCTGAGGTTTCCTAAAGAAGCCATGATACCTGAAAGTATCCCACATTATTTGACCCCAGAAGTTAATAGTGTATTATAGGCTACAGATAATAAGACCTTCTCCTCAGGATCAAGTGTTTGTAGTTTTATCTTTTACATTTGTGACTTTATTCTTTTCGGAGGACACCAAGGTTCCTAGCCAACATCTCAGTTAGAATTATGAACCTGACAGGAGTTGGAGCTGAAAAGGAAGTCTGTCGTGTCAGTAGTAGAATTGAGCTAATAATGATTCATTTACAAGGCAATGCCTCAAGCTTTTAAGCCATGGTCGAGTCCTCTAATATTGGCCAATCTAGTGGTCAGTTTAGAGACAAGATTATTAATGTTTCCCTTTTCTCTTTGCTGTTGAAATAACTCTCTGGGCAAAGAAAGTGTATAACTGGCACTGAGTGACTGTCAAGAATAGATTTCTTGTACTTAACTCTGGAAACTGGCCCCTTATGAAGATGAATGGCATAGCAGACCTACTTGCTGTATATATTTTCTTACTCCATTTGTAAAAAGCTCCTTTTCAGTGCCAAAGAAAGTATATTAATGCCCATCATCTGTCTGTGACAGATCTCTTTACTTCTGTGCCCACAAAGTAATACATTTTTTATGAGAAATATAAGAATGCTAATTAAAGAAAACCAACAGAAACTGTTAAGTGTTTGTTGTAGTAGAGGTTCCATATTGCTATGTCACATTCATTTGTATTTCTTTAAGATGGGAAAAGAGTTCTTGTAGCATGCAAGAACCTAGCCAAAGAAGTAGCCGTTACCAATCGCAGAAGGACTGGTTCGCATATTGCGTGTTCTGATGCCATTCTCATTTTAAAGATAATTAAAGTGACAGGATAAGAATTGTACATGCAAGCTCTTTTTCCCAGCAAATGTGAATGGCATAGTCTAAAGTGGAGATGTCTCAAAAAGCCATCTGTATCGATTAATGATGCTGCCTTTATTCAGTGGCATTGTTAGCGGTGATCTTTCAAACCTTATTAATTGTGTATCTAAATTTAGCTCGCTAACTATTTACTAAATAATGGTGAATATTTGTATTTGATTCATAGAAATTGCAACTCAAGAACAGATCTGGCTGTCACTCAAATGTTTGTCTGTGACTGAATTCACACATGTATAAATATTATTTATAACTTCACATACGGGTCTGATTAACTGGGTATTTTTTCCTTGATTATTGTGAGAAATACAAATAGTTCTCAAGGCCCTGTCTTCTTTTAGTTTTTAGAAATACCTACTGTTGCAAATTAAATATCATATGTAAATAACTGCTTCTGAAAACAGAATATGAAAAGGGATACATTTGTATCTTCCAGCAAACTGGAAAGACAGAATTTCAACACAGTTGTAATGTGTCTAAGATAATAACAGAAATGATCCAGAATACCAGAATTTTAACTTAAAATGTTGATGGAGGAAAATTGTGCCCTGAATTTCCACTGTCCAGGTGTGAGTGCATAACCAAAGCAGTGACTCCATGAATTTCATAGAGGGTTTTTCTTTTTGCAAGGAGTTCTCAAGAGATGTTTTTGCCAGTTCCTTCCTCTGAAATATAGTCTACTACAGCACTTGATACTCATTCATGGTCTCCCGTCCAGGTACTAACCAGGGCTGACTGTGCTTCACTTCCAAGATCTTTTAGGGTATTTAGGCTCATCTGGACTGGCCCAAATATGTCAGTATGTGGCAAGTTTCATTATTGCATTTATGCTTCTGTTGTCAGAATCCAAACTATGTTTCTCTAGCCTGGATGTATTTTCTAGTAATTACTTTTAGTTGCTGCAATTTTTTACTCCTTAGCTGAATGTAGCATTTTCCCTATCTCGGTGTGTTTTCTTTATTGTTTTTTTTAATTTCTATATCCTGCCTTTCTCCTAGTGTGGGACCCAAGGTGGCTTACAAAAATCCTAAAACAGAAAAAAGCTGAAAACATTCTGGCTTCCAAATCCATATATTCACTTATTTTTTTAAATTAAAATGTCTATCCTGCTTTTTATCACAGGATCACAGGACAGCAGACAATATAAACAATTTAAAACATTTCCAGATTAAAAACGTAAATAATTTAGACAAAGTAAAAGCATATTAAACATAGTAACAGTTAAACCAGCTTTAAAAGCAACAGCTAAACTGCTTTAAAAACTACAGCAATGTAAAACCATGTACATGTAGAGCTGAAATACATTAGTCTCCAAAGGCTTTAATAAACAAACATGGTTTAGTTTGGCACCAGAAAGAAATCAAGTTTGGCACCAGTTGGACCTCAAAAAGGTAGGGCATTCCACAGTTGGGGTGCCACATCTAACAAAGCTGTATTCCATGCTTTCCAATATATTGCCCACTGGTGGGACAAAAAGGAGTGTCACTCCCACAGCCTCAATTCCCAGGCAAATATATATGGGGAGATTGTTACAGTTCATTTCAATTTTCAGCTGTGCTTTATGGCATGTAGGTGTTCACATTTCATGCTTTTGCAGCTTGCTACTGCCCCTGCTTTAGTTTTCCCTCCTTGCCCAATATAAGGCAAGGCGTCTCACTGGGAGAGGTTTTTTTTTGATGTGTGGTTCTTTAGAACTATAACTCTCCTAAGTTCCTATTGGTATTTTTTTCTGCACTAGACCCCCAGCCTCATCCTGCCACAGCTTTTCATATGTGAAATAAAGGACTGAAGGAATCTGGTGACAAGAAAAAGAGAATGTGTAGGAATAGACAGGAAGGGAAACCAGAGAGGTAGAAACATAAAAGTCTGTTTTAATAGTATAATAATACTAAAGTTCTAGAGAGATCTGTAAAAATAAAAAACTTACAGTAATAACCACTAAAGTTCTAGTGATATTTTTTAAAAAATAATGAGATGAGATGAGATGAGATGGGAAAGAAAGTAGCCCATGTGAGGACTGCAGGAAATCTGCAAGCAAAATGGGGAAGAAGATGATCCGGTTGATCATCCATGAACAATGTCACAAGCAAGATGCCCATATATTAACCAAAATCTTTTTGTTGAGTTTTTCTTTTTTAAGACAAGAGAGCATTTGGATGGGGAAGTGACAAGAAGCCTCATGAAATGGTGTGGCATCACACAGCATATGCCACCAGTCTGTTTGAGCCCAGTTTTAGATTTGTTGTTTTAGATTTGTTTCAACTTATGGTGAACTCATGAAAGAAAGAAAGAGCTCCATGAACTCTGATTGTTAACAGTCCTGTTCACATCTTATAAGCTTCAGGCTGTGGTTTTCTCGATTGACTCAGTCTACCTGTGGTCTTCCTCTTTTCCTACAGCCTTCTAATTTACAGAGCATTATAATCTTTTTTAATGAGTCATGTCATCTTATGATATGATATGTCCTAACTACGACAGCCTCAGTTTAGTCATTTTTGCTTCTAGTGAGAGTTCAGGCTTGATTTGCTTTCAGACCAATTTGTCTGTCTTTTTGGTAAATGATAGCGTAGCTGGAAGCAGGAAATACTGTGGCATGAATGATTCTGACTTTGGTATTTAATGATATGTCTTTGCATTTGAGGATCTTACCTAGTTCCTTCATGGCTGTTTTTGCAAAGTCTTAGGCGCCTTCTGATTTCTTGACTAGAGGCTCCATTTTGATTAATAATTAAGCCAAAGTATAGAAGACCTTTAACTGTTTCCATGTCTGCATCATCTCCTTTTAAGTTAATCATCTGGTTATTATTTTTGTGTTCTTGCCTTAGGGTCACTGTAAGTCAGAAACAAGTTGAAGGCACAGAACAACAACAGCAACAACAATAATAATATTTGGTTGTGACCTTGTTTTTACGTTTTCATCCCTAACTTCTGTCAGTAGTATTTCTAAGTCTTTGCTATTTTCTACTAGTACCATAGTGTCGTATGTGTATCTTAACATAAGATTACTCCTTCTCCAGCTTGGGTTCCCAGATGTTGTTGGATGTCAAATCTCAGATGCTTCAGATAGCACTACTAAAGGTCAGGGATCCTAGGAAGTGTAGCCCAAAGATCCTAGGAAGTGTGGCATCTGGGAGTGGAAACCACTGATTTAGATAGATCAGCAGTCTGTATGAGGAAACTTCCTGTGTTCCTATTGTGACAAGTTCTCTCTGAGGAGAGCCAGATTCATCAGAAGATTACAGAATTATCTGTGACAATTGCAAGAATGTATTCCTTTTCTTCATTCATTTATTCCTGTAAGCGGTCCCAAATGGCCCCAAGACAAGGCATTTCCTAAGCCCCTGAGCTGCTTTTCAGCCTAGTTCTCCGTTCCGTCTCTTTCCAGCCCTAGAAAGCTGATAATCTTTTCCTGATTAATTGCTTTACTGTACTGCGTGGCAGTTGGCTGGTGAGATGCACTTCACATAAAGTCATTGTGAGGGTGAAGAAAAAGCCTGAGGGCAGCAGGGAGGGTTGTAGCAAGAAAGAGGAAGAAGGCTACCACTGTGGAAAAGATTCTTTCAGTTTTATTCTGTTTCTGCTTTCCAGCTGCCTCAGGTTTTGAAAGTAAGAAGAATCTAAATCCAGTCTGAATTTGAGAAATTATTAAATGGGATGGCATTGAGGAATGAGAAGTTTGCAATAAGGACTGTCCTCAACCTGTCTAAAACTGGGACTTTTGTGCAGATCTTGGAAAAGTTACTTTCTGAACTACAATTCCCAAATGCTTACAGTGCTGGCTGGGGAATTCTGGTGTTTAACATCCCAGAAAATGAAATTCTCAACCTGTGCTCATTGGCAGTGTCATTTGCTAGAATTAGGCATGTAGCATGGTTGTGATTTATTATAAAACAGTAGACTTGTTCTAGTAGAGACCTTGCATATGACTTTTTTTCAAAATTAAAGCTCTTGGTTGTAGATTATTTGTGGTGACTTTAAAAATAAAACATATGGATGTGGTGTTAATCTTCCTTGTTATTCCAGAGGTGAGGAAGCTTGGCCTTCCAGATGTTTCATAACAGTTGATATGTGCCTTTAAGTTGACTGCAGCCTATGTTGACCCTATCATAGGGTTTTCTTGGCAAGATTTATTAGGAAGAGGTTTGCTATTACCTTCCCTTATGGTGGGGAAACTGTTATTTGCTAAGGGACACCCAGTAGATTTCCATAGCTTAGCAGAGGTTCAAGTTCTGCACTCTCAGAGTTCTAGGCCAATACTCAAAAAGCTCTACCACTCTGGCTCATATGCAACATGATACAAGCCCTATAATCTCTTACTGTTAGCCATCTGTCTGCGGCTTTTGGGATTGTACAGCAGCCTTATTCTCACAAAAACAATTTATACAAATAGAGTGACTGAGTGTCAAAGCAAAATCTGATAGTTCCTGGGTGATGCAATATGGTTTGTTTTCACCCACTGAAAATGAAATGCCTGCACTGGTAAGTAGGTTGTATGCTTCCATCTATGACAGTGGTTCTCAACCTATGGGTCCCCAGATGTTCATGGACTTCAGCTCCCAGAAGTCCCAGCCACTATGGTCAATGCTCAGGGCTTCTAGGAGCTGAAGTCTAGAAACATCTGGGGACCCACAGGTTGAGAACCACTGATCTATGAGAAGTGATCAGATTGATTCTTTCATTTACATTAAAAAAAATCCCTCTGTTCACTTGTTGTGTCTGGTAGAAAGCATTGATTAACTGAGGGTCCATATGCACTTATTTTGAAATGATATAATTTTAAAAAATTAATTAATTTTCAATCACAATTGTATGCCTGTTGAAATACATTGTAAAAGGTAAACTATAGCCAAATATTAAAGTATTTGTTACATATTAATCTTTGTCATCCTTACTAATACAGTAAGGATGTAAGTTGGACCTTCACAAATTTGATTATTTGCAAGGTGCCCGGCTGCCTCGCCGCTATTCTTCCCCTCCATTTTCTTGCATGTTGCCTGGGCACCCTGCCTTTTTTCTGCATGCCTGGATGAAAGGCAAGTGAATGGACAGGGAAAAGCTCTCACATGCACACGCTTGCCCTCTCCACTTTCTTGCCTGTCGTCTGGGTGCCCTGCCTTCATTCTGTGCTCCTGGGCAAAAGGCACGCGCATATGCTTCTCCCCTCCATTTTCTTGTCTGTTGCCCAGTTACCCTGCCTTCTTTCTGTGCACCTGGGCAAAAGGCAAGCAAATGAATGAGGAAAAACTCCCTGCTCCATACTCTTGCCCATTGCCTAGTTGCCCTGCCTTCTTTCTACATGCCTGGGCGAAAGGAAAGTGAATGGAGGGGGAGGCCTTTCCCACTCCATTTGTTTGTCTTTTGCCCAGGTGCACAGAAAGAAGGCAGGGTGCCTGGGCAACAGGCAAGAGAATTTGGGGAGGGGAGAATGTGGGGACGATGAGCCTTCTCTACCTGTGGGGCTCCCTCTCCCATTTGCTTGCCTTTGCCCAGGCACAGAGACGTAAGGCACACCTACCAAGGCAAAAAGCGAGGGAATAGGAGGGGGAGCCCCAGAAGGGAATGGGAGAGGAAGCATTTACTTGGGAGGGGGGAGTTATTTGCAGGGTTTTTTTTAAACTTCTGTGAGGGTTCTGCACCCAAATCCTTGCAAAAGTCAAGGGGCCACTGTAATTGAAATTATTTCATATGAAATAACTTCCTGCATACTAAATAAAGTTATTATTTAAGAGGAAACTAGGGTAGAATCTACTAATAGAATTCCTCTGGAGGAGTGGCAGAGTTCATCAGAACTAGGAGGGTACAAGCACTATCTGCAGTGGACCCCACCTGTCTGCCCCTGAAACTGCCTCTGGAGGATCAAGAAAACCTCTGAACCTAGTATTTAGGAAGCAGAGAATAGAGAAGTCTGAAGTAGAGGGAGGAAGGGAAGAAAGTATAGTTGCAGCCACCTCAGTATCAGATTTCCCACTTAGTGTTCAAATTTTTTTGAAAAAATTAAAAATCCAAAGAATCTTCCTTTTTTTATTAATAAAAGAGAGCACCGCTTTTTAATCCAACTGGGTAAAATCTAGACCAATTCAGTTTGAAACATTAGGCTTGTTCAAAGACATTGTTCTGCAGCTATTTCATTTATTGCTTTTGTATCCCAGTCTAATAGAAGGCTTTCTGTTGGCATTCTAAGTGTTAAGACCTGTCTGTATCAATCAGAACTGTATGCCTGAACAAAGGGTTTGAGAACATTTGAATCCATTAGCTGATTAGCTAGTTAGCTGATTTCAGAAAGTCTTGTCTACAGATGTAGGGAGTAAGTTGCTTGACGCTCAGTTCAAACTAGAAGTGATGTGGGAGTTTAGTGAACTGAATGCCTGATTGTGTTTCTTTTGCAAAGAGTGTTGGGGAGCAGAATTTGAGCTACATGTACCATTAGGTTTTAGTAGTGGCAGCAAATAGCAATTTGGGAAGGAATGTTGATTTTCAGAAAGACATGACAAATGCCCTACTGTTTCTGTAGTTTTGAGTATGGAGAGAAGAGACCTAATCTGTATGAGGTCCCTCTTCCTTGCCACGTCTGGTTTGATTGTCCATGTCACAGCTGATTTGACTGTCAGGATGGGGGTTGAAAGCCTGGAGAATAGCTGTGAATATATCTCTGCCCACTAGTAACATCTAATTGCTAATGATCTTATCACTTCATTTGTGGTATTAAAGCTGGCTGTGGTTGACAGCCTTTTTTTTTTTAATGCTTATAGAACTCCTGCCATCCAGATCTGCGCAGTTGGATTGTTCAGGCAGGTAATTTAAGGACTGGGAGACACTCCTTATTAGAACTGAACTGTGCATCTTATTTCTGTTGCTGCATTTATAGGTTGTTGTTTGTTGTTGTTGTTGTTGTTGTTGTTGTTGTTGTTCTTCTTCTTCTTCTTCTTCTTCTTCTTCTTCTTCTTCTTCTTCTTCTTACCACCTCACTGTATGCTGCTTTGAGTATTTTTGTTGCAAAACAGGATATAAAATCTTTTTGTTTAATATTTGTTTAGCAAGGTTATCAAATGCAATATAAGACAGCTTTGACCTCTGTGCTTGAAACAGTTGTATATAAAGGCTTTGTTTGTTAGATGCAACACTCCTCCCCAGTAGAACAACTATGAAGATAGTATATGTATTATTTGTATGTTACCTTCGGTCCCTGTTTTGGGAACAAAATTGAGGTATCAATAGATAGACTGCCGTAGACAAAAGTATCTTTTCTACATAGGTTCCTTGCAGTCTCATAAAATCTGTATATCACCGCATATATCAATGATTAAAATAAATTAAAAAAAAAACCCTGGTTGTGCCAACAAATTGCAGTCTCTCCAGCATTTTAAGAGCAGTGGAATTTTGTGCAAAAAGGAACTTGCTTCCTCTTATTGCTGGCTGTTTTGAATGTATTTTTGTGTCAATAATGTTCTGAGCAGGAAATAGTTGGCAGACATTTAAGAATATGTGTTTTTGCCAAAAAGTTTGATTCTTAACTAGTTCAACATGGACTGTCTCGTTAGATGCTACAGTTTGACCCAAGTTGCCTGTCTTCAGGGATTGTCTTTAATGTTCTTATACAGGTTGAGCCTCCCTTATCTGGAAATCTGAAAATCTCCAAAACCCAAAACTTTTTGCCACCAGCCACCTGCCTTTACCTTTGAGTTTACAGCTGTGATGCTCCTGCATGTTCATCTCTCAGATTTGAGGAGAGCCATAGCTATGGCCTCAAAGGCAGAAGCAGGGGGCTGGTGGCAAAAAGACAGAGGCCATTTCAGCACTAGACTATTATAGCGCTATGATTCCACTTGCAACATCCTATGGAATCCTGGGGTTTGCAGTTTCGGGAGGGGCCGGCCCGACTGAGGATCTGTGAAATGATGGGAGGTGTGGATTCACACCAAGCGCTACTTTTCCATCTCATACACAACACAAGTAGTGAACAAATGAGAAGTGGAGCTATTAAAAAAAGTTACCACATTCCAAAGTTTGAAAAAAATCTGAGATACGCACACTTCTGGTCCCAAGCATTTCAGATAAGGGAAGCTCAACCTGTAATACTCTTCCAGTTAATGTATTAACTTTCTTAATTTACTTTTTACTAGTAGAAAAAGTTCTGGTCATCCTATCTGTAGCATTTTTGTCAATCTGTGGACAGCAGGTATGTTGATCAAAAATAATGTGAGAAGCAGTACTGAAAAGATTCTAATAAACCAGACAAGATATGTTATCACATGTCTTTAAATCTGGAGTTGATGCTGAACCTTCTGGTTTTGCCATTGCTGAATTATGTCCCAAATTTTCAGTTAAAGGACCCCAGGTCTACCAGGTTATTTTAATGGTTTGACCATATTGCTCATATAAGAGATCACTGTGAATTCTCACATTCTTTTTTATGGAAAATTGTCTTTGGGATTCTTGCCAAAACACTTGAGATACAGTATGATATACATGCTTGTGATACAGCACTGAGAAAAGTGAGAGGACCACAGAGAGCATCTGGAAAGTGCAGGAAAGAAGAGATTGCTGTTTGTTGCTGCTACCTTCGACCTCTGTTTCTGCAGTGGGACCCTGCTCTTTGCAGTACTGAAGCCCTGGTTCAGAAGGTAGTGCCCCAACATACAGCTCTGCTGCTTTGCTTTCCTGGGTCTTTAAAAGCAGGACTCTTGTGGGGTTTTAGGGTGAGCCACTTTGGGGGTACCCAAGGCAAGGAGCTGTCTTTGTGCTTGACAGAGGCAAGGGCTTGTTACCTGCTTTCACCATCTCCCTGTCTGTATATTGTCTGGATTGTTTTTAAGAGCAAGTGCTGGCTAGATGAGGCTGGGAGGGTTAATCTCTTTGCAGCTTTGCACAACAGTTTTTTCTGTGCAGCAGCAAGTAAGACCTGAAGGAGGGGCTTGGGGAGGTGGAGTTGCAATGGTCTATTGTGATTCCATCCTCCTGACCAGATGTCATGTTCTGCAGTCTGGAGGTTTTGAGTGTGCATATTTAAAGGCGGGTAGCCAGAAGAGTAGAAAATAGGGATTTTGTTGGTTTTCTGCCACCCTGCTACTGAACAGTCTTCTTTCCTAAGCTAGGTGAGGTGGTGTTGGAGTCAGTGTTCAAGTCTTCTCACCTTCTAGTTTTGGAGAACTTCAGCATTCATGCTGAGACCACCCTTTTGGTACTGGCACGGAAGTTTATGGTCTCCATGGCAATCATAGGTCTGTCCCAGGTAGTATCTGCCTCCAGTCATGCTGTAAGGCACACTCTGAATCTTTTTTTTCTGTGCTGGATGCAGTAATGGTGTAGTTCTGTGGTCATGGACAGATTTACTACCTGGTTGGTTGGATTTAGACTAATTCGGACTTGGAACCTCTGCAGAGAAGGGGAACCATTTAAGATGTTGCCTCCCAAGGGGTTGATAGATCTGAACAGATTCCTGAGGGCTCTTAAGGATTTTCCTGTTACTCAGCAGGTGATTCTGTTGAAGCCCTGGTTGATCTCTGAAATGGGGAGATGGCCAGGGAGGTGGATGCAATTGCTCCTGGGTTCCCCCTCATGGAGTGGAGCCAAACTAACCCCTCAGTTTTCTAGTGAGTTGGCAGTGATTAAATGAGTGAGATGGAGACTGGAGCAACATTGGTGAAAACCTTGAAGCAAGTCTGACTGAGCTCGCACTAGAGCTTACTTGAAGTTGTGCTTTGTGGCATGACAGGCAGCCAAGAAACTATTCTTATGTTTATATGGGGAGTAGTGCAGTAGAGCAATTTTAGTGTAATTCTATTAAGGATAAATACCTGGAGAAATCAAAGAGCGTTCAGGAAAAGTTTAAAGAATAAATATCCAAAATTTGAAGAGTAATATGCATAAGCGGAAACAGGCAAATATTAGTTGACACAGGAAAAGCATTAAGATGCTGTTGGAAGTGATGTGATAGGTATTCATTTTCCTGATCTAGGTGGGAAATGGTGGTGGTTCCATAGTAGCATCATTACATAACTGTGCAATTGCCAATCATGCAATTATGGCTTCCCTTTAAAAAAAAAACAATCATGGAAAAAGAGGCAGAGCAACATGGTGGTGTAAGTGGTAATGTATTTCAACTGTGAAAAATCAAACGCAAGAACTAACGCCATCAAAGCACAAATGCAGTAATGTTGTGAAATAGTGCACTGCGACCTTAATGTCCAATGTGGGACTCATAAGCAATCTTCTGCAAAGTTATCTTGTGTTTTAAAAACTTCTGCAGGGGAACTGGTTTATTCCAGCTTAACAGACATCTGCTATGAAGAAGTAACGTAAAGAATATCTATATGCATTTTTCATCCCAGTTGTAGCATGTGTTCTTCCACATGTCCCTCTGGAGGGAAAACATCTTGGAATTGGCCCAGAGACTTCTGGGTTTGCTAGCTTTATTAGTTACTGTTTCCAGGAGGCTTAAAAAGAACCAGGGAAACTCCCTTGTTTGTGCATCACCTGTTATTGCCTTAAGGTTTGTTGGCAACAGTTGAGGTGTTTCTTTTTTGACTAGGATTTATTTTGACACCCAGGGCCTTGGCTTTGTGAGAAGATCGACCTAGTACATTGTAACTAGCAAGACCTGTAGTGAAGGAGATGTAAACACCTCTGTAAATTTCCAGGCATTGTGGGACAAAGTTGTCAGGGGGAGAAAGAGCTGAGAGTTGAGAATTCTGTAATTTTTGTGGTACATAGCTGCAGTGGGGAATATTTATGTGTGAGCAATTTTTTGTTGGGGAAGAGCAGAACCCTTATTTAGTAGTGGTTGGTGTCGGCTTCAGCAGCAGTTAAGGTAGGCAGAAGAGCTTATGCATGGAATCCATTTTTAAAATGTCAAAGTGAATGATTTGATTTTGCCTGGAAAGAACTTGTTCTGGAAACAGACTAGGCTTACTGAAGAAAAGCTTGGCCTTATGAAACTCACAATATACATAAATACAAATGCCACTGACTCTCCTTTCCTAGAATGTGTGTGTGTGTGTGTAGGTATGTACGGGAGGGAGGCTAAGGTTCATTTTTATTTTGAGGCCCGTGTGTGTATGTTTCACATTTTGGCTCCTTATTTGCTGAGATATAATAGTTTAAATTGCAGTCTCCTGAAGGGTAAAAGTGAAAATAAAAGATCATAGATAATCTATAAACAAAGGTCTTGCTGTTCAAATTGTTTCTGAGAAAGTGAAATTGGAGCCTGAGGACTGGAAATCTTGCATCCCAAACAGAGTTTGAATAGCTGAGGTTTCAGTCCTACATTGTGGACACTTACAATGGAAGTCAAATCAAAAACAAGAGGAATTACTAAATCCTGAGCAGATATGTGTAGGATTGTCCTACAAATTATATAGGTATTTTTAACAAGAATGTTACTGCCTTGAATGAGAACAGCATTCTCCGAGAACAGGGAAACTGACATGACTCTGACCTTGTGAATCCATATCTCCCAGATGGCCCATCTGTTCAAACATTACTGAAGATGCAAAGCATCCAGCCATAGGACTAGAAGACATGGATTTTATCTGAGAGTAATCATAGCTTGAGTGGACTATATATCTCTTTATTGTACCAATAAAGCCTAGCATAGGTTTTAATAAATAAACCAAGTGTGAAATATTTGGCTACCGTAGGTGAACAAAAGTTCAGAAAATTGAGCTTTGCACAGGAAAGAGGGAGACAGAGCATTGTTTATTCCAAAAAGGAGAATCAAATTTTCCTGCTTTTACTGACCTCAGCAAGCCAAAGGAGATCATCAGGTGAAACCTGAGCCCCATTTGATAATTTGTAGAACATTCATTCTCACAACATTTCAAGGTAATGTACAAACAACATAATTTGACTTCGTCCTTTACTTCAGCAGCTGCTGGTTTTGCCATCTTGGCTGATAAAGACAGAGATCTCAAAGGCTTGTATGAATTTTTTTTAGTTGGCCTAGTAAAAGTATGACTTTAATATGGATTTCAGAAAACACCTATTCTGGATTAGAAAACTGTCTGAAAATCCCGCGAGCTAAACGTTAAGACGTATGTGATGAAAAATGGCTGACCAACCTAATTTCTTCTTAGTTTCTCATATCTTACTGAAAAGTGGATCTAATTACCTTTAAACCATAGTCTCAACAGAGGGAGACCACAAATTCTGTTTACCTGTCTGTCAGCATCCTGGGTCTTTGGGGATGATTTTGGTCATTGGCGTTATTATAATCTAGGACATCGTTGGATGAGACTGTTCAGAAATTATCTAGAATAAATGTCCACTCTATACTGGTCTGTTCATCTGCATGACAAAAGGAAGAAACAGAGGAGTAAGAATATTCTTTGTGTGCTGTATTTACATATCATTTCAAGATGGTCCCACACTGTGTTTGTACCTTCTGATCCTCTGCTCCCACAAGCTTCTTATAGTCTTTTTAAATGCACTTTGTAATGTTGTTGTGAGCATTTGTACTTATGTGTGTTTGGAGGAAGGAATGAAGATAGCTTCCCTCAGAACAATTCCACGATTCCATTCTGGTTCTATCATCTTTGGAGTAGTACCAGTAGACTGTGATTCATTGATGAGTAGTAGCTGGTGGGACCCATGGAATCAAGGTGATGAATCTGTTCTAGATTCTGGATAGCTTTAAGGGAGCTATCCAAGGTGCTGTAACTATTTTAGGAAGATGGTTCAGCAAGTTGGATAACTGCTATGAAGTCTGAATGAAAACTTGGAGTGGATTTGCCATCCCACTGATAGCCAGTGACCATGCTTGCTGGAGGATTCTGAAATTTATGGTATAAAAATATTCCTTGAGCTCATGATTAGAGCTTGCTTGGCTGGTTCAAAATGAGGCAATTGCTGCTGTTTTTGAAGGCCCTTTTTCTGCTGAATGGGACCCTAGACTTCTTCCCAAAAGTTCAGCCTTGCTGGTACAAACAATTGGCTTCATGTACTGCTTGCTGACTTCCCATCTGCATCTGGTTGGGGAGGTTTCTGGACTAGATAAACCTTTGATCTGAAATTGAGGAGACCATTGGGCTTACTTGGAGAAGTATTTGAAAAAGTCATCCTAATGCACACTTTCTTTATGGTATGAAATATGACTCAATGGCCCATGAGGCCCCTTCCAGCTGTATGATTCTCTGACTCTATGTATGTGTTGAGCCAGATTCGCAGACTATCTTCAGGGAGATTAGCATGAGAACTGTCATTAAATCCAGCTGAACCAAGAGTTCGGGAGCAGACTGGCTTCAGTTTGTTTTAAATTTTCTTAAATTAATTCAAAGCTTATGATGGCCAGATCTCTCCCCTACCCCCAGATTCCTTGTTACAATGGCATTCCATGTGTGTTCAGTCTGTTGGTCAAAGCTTCCAGAGTGATATTTTACAAATGACAAAAAGCTGTTAGAAAATGAATGTATATAAAGCTGCTTGGGGGTCAGAGTAGAATTCTGTCAGAGATGTGCAGCTGCCAAGAAACTTGTTGCATGTCTTAGTGGATTGCTTGGGGGGGTGGAGAGTGCGAGGAGGCATGGAACAGTTTTTCTAGCTGAGCCACAGAAGTAACGGCATTTACATGAAGCTATTTCCATCTACTCTGGTCTGAATGTATGTGCTCCAGGGTTGGATTACATCTGTCTGGAAATAAACTCTGAGGCCTCTTTGTTTCTTTTAACTCTTAACAATGGCTGTGTTTCAACCATGTGGGTAGCAATAACATAAGCCCCTTTCCTTTCTCTTGAGTGTAAGAAAGGCAGAGTTGAAAAAATTGATGGCTTCTGTCCCCATTAGTTTTTATAAAGTATTATAAAACTTTGGTGGAATTTTTGTTTCAGTAGGATGTAAAACCCAGAGTATGTATCAAAGAATTCTCAGAATTGTTTGCTTCTCTGGGAGTAACACTTCAGTTTAACCATTCTAGCTAAGATGTGGAACCACATAGCTCTCCACTTGTTGTTAGACTCCCAGCTTCCATAATCCTCATCATTGGCTATGGTGGTAGAGCTTCTGGAAGTTGCAGTCCAACATCATCTGGAGGGCCTCATAATTTCCACTCTTGTTCTAGGTGTTGCATCTGTTCTGCCTTATGGAGTTTTTCACTTCTTCTGTATTGTTGTAATATCATAGCTGGAAGATACCTTCATGCAGGTACCTCCTGTTATGCTTGGGATTTTTCTTGCCTCAAAGTACCCTGCATTGTGGGCATAACAGTTAATTCTACCATAGTCTTTTCATGTTTCTTGTGGTTATCAACCCACATATGTGGATTGCTGGTTATGCTTGTGGGCAGAGGGAATGCTACCAGCAGAATAGCAATGAGGTCAATATGCAGTGGGTTGTTTTTTTTTAAATCTCCCACCTTTACAGTAATGCATTATAAGCTGTTAACAACAGAACTCATAGACACAGACTGGAAATTGTAGATACAGTTAAGTATATGATATAAAAACAGTGAAGCATCCTGGGCAGCTTTAGGACTGACACATTATTGTTAGGTATCTGCTTTGTGAACTGTATTCCACTTCTTCAGATGAAGTTGGTGAAAGCTTATGCCAAATTAAATTTCTTGACTTTTAATATGTTATAGGGTTTTTCACTGACTTTGTTACAATAAACGGGGCTATGACCTTGGAAAAGATTTGATAGATTAAGCCTAAAGATAAACAGTACTACAATTGGAGATATTCCAAGAGATAGCTGTGTTAGTCTGCTTTAACATAATAAGACATGAAGGAATCCAGAGCCTTTGAGACAGACTGGGAAGATGAAATTTGTAACATAAACTTTCATGGACAAAGTCCATGTTATCAAATTAAGGGACTGGAGATATACTTAAATATAATATAGGCAAGACTTCCTAGTTAAATGCTTCACGGTGGCAGACTGGGATTCATGGTTATGCTTAATTATGGAGGAAATAAAATTATACCCGACCCCATCAAAGTTGTTGTGGTGTATGAGTATGTATACTGTGTTATGAACCACTTTAGGTAACTGTAGCATCACATGGACAGCGTAGTTCCTGCTTAAATACTTGCCTTCTAGTAGTTAACCATTGAGTGGAGAGTTGGAGGCACACAGCCTTGGGCTCAGCTGAATTTTACCAATTTTTACAACTCCTTTGGAATCTATGTGCGGATACATACATGTTCAGGCCATTCCGAGGGTGTTCTTGATTTTACCATCATTGTTCCTGCACCTTTTCCAAGTTAAATGGGAGCTCACTAGGGGCCAAGCATCTGAAGAGCATCTTACACAGGGATTGTTCCCACTTAGCTCAGATCTGTGGTGGGAGAAGCCAACCCTGTACAATTTGGTCGACCAGAGGACAGCCACCAAATGAGAGCTTCTGCATGAGTTCTGAGCTGCTGTTAGATGTTCTTTCCATCCCCATCCCTTTTGAGTTGACAGTGCCTTCGTACATGATGCTTTGATTTAAAGTGAGAGAATTTAAAGTATTTATTTAAATCAAGATTTAAATCACCATTTAAAAACTCCAATTTAAATTTTGGGTTTAACTGTTTCCCTGGATTCTTTTTTATATATTTTTGAACAATGATGAAACTTTGATCATGAAAACAGGATAATTTACAACTCACTGAAACAGTTTATAACATCTTAGTATACTTATTCATCTTATGCCACAGATGCAATATCAGTACATTAGAAATGATAAAAAGTAAATCAACAATAAGAAGTAAATAACTGCATATAGGCTTAAAACCACTTGTTTGTCCCAGCTAGAGCAGACCTACTGAATCCATGGGAACTTGATAACCTTAGTGTTTGTGTAAAATTATCATCATAATAAGTGTCACGGCAATTTAAAGGCCTCATTAAAGAGATTTGTCTTTACCCAATGCTGTTTTGTTGTACAGTTTATAGCTTTCAGTTTAAAGAATGGGGAAAAAGAGTGGGAACTGATAGTAACACTGAAGGAACTGTCTTCCTCAGTCTAGTGATCAAAGCCTTCTCCTTGTGCCTCTTAAGGAGGCCTCCACAAGAGATGGTACTCTCAAGAGGACTTCTCTTGAAGATTTTACTATCCAGAGTTGCTCCCCATATGACAGGTGGTCCCTTTAATAGCGCATCCTATTTGGACTTTAAACCGATGCCTTGGATTGGACCTGGAAGCTACCAGCAAGCAGTATGGTTGTATTTTGTTGTCTTAAATATGCAATCCCGTTGTGCCTCCTTGCTTGTGTAGTGCCTGCTGTCATGCTCCAGATTGAACTAATGACCTTGAAAGCTAAATTAAGTAAGAGCCTTTTCAAGCTGACCTATAAATCCTCTGGTGGTGTGGCTGTTCTGTAACAGACTCTATTATACTTTGTCTGGAACTTGAGAAGAGGATTTGGACCTTCTCGAAGGGCTCTGTGCACTGGCATGCAGTGTTTATCCCTGACGCTGTGTAACTGTGTGTTAAGGTTTCCAGAGGGTAATTGTGTTGGCACTATCCCAGCGGAGAGTCGTGTGGCACCTTTACAGTATACGCTTTATTACAGCATGTGCATTTGTGGTTCACAGTCCTACTCCTCAGATACATGGAACATAGTTTATAGATTATAGTCCGTTCATCTGAGGAAGTGGTCTGTAATGCACAAAAGGGCATACCATAATTTATTAGATCTGAATATACCATGAGACTCTGTCATGGTTTTTAAAGATTTTCAAAACAGGTTTATCTGCCTGCTAACATTGTTCAAACACTGCTAATTATTAAATAAAATGCAATACATTGTAGTCTAGTGCTGGTCTTGCATTTTAGGGAGAAATTCTGGAGACCCAGGTCCCTCTCCACCCATGGTAAATTTTAGTTGTGCACTATTTTTTGGCCACAGTTCCTAACATTAGTAATTTATGTCAAGAGGAGGCACGCGGAAATCATTCTTCTGTTTTTCTAATCTGTAAGCAAGCATAATCAGGTTTCAAAAATGAATGAAAGTGGTTGTGCCCATTTTAAATGCAAAGCATGTGTGGGCATGATAGTTCAGAGCAAACAATTTATTTACTTAACTGGAAATGATTGCTCAGGTGATACTTTCCTTTTTTTGTACAGTGTGCATTTACTGACTCATAATTCTCACTGACTATTTTGTTAACTATGGAGAGGGTTGGCTTGCTTCTCAGCTAGAAAATAACAAAGTGTCCTCTGAGTCTACAAAGGGCTCTTCAAAGCTGTCTAAAAGTTTCTTGAGGCAACTGAAGAATTCTGGCATATTGTGAATGAGCCAGACTGCTGGTACATGCTGCCTTATTGCTCCTGCTTTGCTCTTTCCGCATATGGGAGCAGCTAAATGAACTGCGGCCTTTCCATCTGTCATTTGTTTATCATACATCTTTCCCTCAGCAAGCCACAGTGGTAAACCGTGAATTTGGAGCTTGGACAAATTACCCTTCAGACTATGACTCCTAGAATCCTCCAGCCCCCATAAGCGCTGGACATGCTGGCTGGGGAATTCTCAGAGTTGCAGTCCCCAAAAATAAGTATTTCCAAGCTCTGGTTTGTTCTTGGCTTATAACTCCAGCTTGCTGGAGAGAGAGAAACCAGAATTTCATATTTGCACATCACAATAGATAGATAACAGATGGAAAGGCCATGGTTTGTTCAGCCTCTTTTCCTTGAAGGAGGTGTGATCAAGCAGCATATATGAGGGCCCATAAAGGATAAGCCAGGATTCTTAAGCCTTACCGTTATGTGTGAATCAGACCAAGACTACCTTTGAGTAAAATTCAGAAGATTCATTTGGTGCAGAATGTGGCTGCCTGGTTGCTTTTGGGGGCCTGCCATTTGGAGTATATACAACACTTATTTTGTATCAGTTGTATGACTAATTTATTTCTGGGCCGAGTATAAGGAACAGGTGGTTAACTTTAAAGTGTTAATGAGTTTGGGACTATATTAATCAGAGTACCACCTGGCCTCTGAAATTCTGCCTTGTGGGGCTTCCACTGAGGAGTATTATATTAGCAGGCTCCAGAGGCAAGGCCATTTCACTAATGGCACTGTGCCTCCCTACCTAGGAAGTACATATGGCATCTATACTGATGTTTTTTAACCATGCCTGGAAGACTTATATACCAAACTGTTTTAAATTTGGTATTTAAGAGGTTTTTTTGTTTAAATTGTTTTTTCTTGTTGGCTTATTCTACTGATGATATGGTGAAAAATGTGGTGAAATTGCCCTTCACACTCTCCTAGCAAGCATTTTCAGCAAAGATATTTAAACCATTTTTTAAAAAAAATTGGGAAGGAGAGACATGGAGGAAGTTGTGAGGCCCTCTAAGATCCCATGGTAGGGCAGATGCAGTTCTCTAACTCCTGGCACTTGTCTGCCCTTTGGTTAGATGATTTATGTTTATTCCAAACATAGGATATTAGAACCCTTCCTATGTTGAAAGGCCTTATCATGCTTTCTGCCATCAATTCTGGCAGCCGTTCTGTGAGAATTGACACCTTCACAGTGGATAAATGGTCTTTACCCCCTAACATAGACTTTGGTTTATGCCTCATACCTGTTTCAGAACACGTGTCCCTTGCAGGTGGTTGGGGGTCATGGGAGTTGTAGTTCATATCTTGAGGGTACCACCTTAGAGACATCAAAGACAGGGTAATCACTTAGAGCATATTTTATAAAGAGAACTCTGAAGATCCTAAGGTAACAAGTGTAGACATGTAGATCCTAAGTCTACAAGTGTAGACACGTAGACTTTTCAGATTAAGCTAGAAATTGGAAGGGGAGTTGGTGGCATCTTTTGGATTCCCAGGGCTCTAAGGTTAGATTTAGTGGTTGTTACCACATTCTGGCTACTAATGTTGAGGAGTTCTTTAAATGGTAAAGCATCTTTTCTTCTCATATGGTGAGCCCCTTTCTGAATTCTTGCATAGAGTTGGCTAACTGTGAATGCAAATACTTCTTGAGATGTCTTAGTGCTACCTGCTGTTAACAGCTCTTTTATCAGTTCCACAAATAACACCCAAGGAAAGCGATAGGGCAAGGGCCAGTGAACAGATGCTGGATGGATGGCTCTCACTTCCTTTGTTTTAGATTGAGTCAGCGTTTCCAAGCATCTCGGGTTTGTTCTTTTTGGTTTTTTCTCTTTCTCCGCAGCTGTATACCCAGTGTGGTTGTTGTTCATGTTGAACAACTGATGTAAGGAGGGCCGTAAGTCTTAGAGGCCGGAAGGTCATTTGAAGATAATGACCCCTTATTCTTAAGAAGCTTATTCATTGGGAAGTAAGGCAGGGAGGAAATTGTTTGCAGTTGAGGCAGAGATTGATGCTGGGCTTGCAAAAAGGTAGTTAAGGGGAGTGCTTTCATAGGGAGCTAAAGATCAGTGTCAAAATGCACAGGCAGACAGTAGAGAATCACTACTGGACATTTCAAGGACCCTCTTTCTTGATTGCCTATTCATCCATCCTCTGCATTTCTTTTTAATTATAGTGTTATATACAAAACCTTGAGGTTCTCAACTGATATATTGTTTCCCACGTTACTCAGCCAACAATAGTGTGCTAGGTGCCTTCTGTAAAGACCACTTCAAGCAAAATGAATTTTCTACACAGACGATACTTATGTACTGGAGGAAAGGTTACCTAGACTATTGCTGCTGATCTGTAGTGAGGATGTGGATGTGGTGTGAACTGGCTGCAAAAATAAACACATGCATGATCATCACACAGTGGCCTATCCAGATATGTCAAAGCAATCCCCAGTAGTATCTGCTTGTCTTGCCTTCTCTTTCATCTGATGTGGCCTTTAGATGTTCTCAAAAGTGGCTGTTCGTGGATAGGTAGCTCTCATGCTGCTGGGGAATGTCTAAAGAACCTTTGAAACAAATGCTAGTTGAAACATTGTCTACTGCCATTTTATTTCCTCAGTGAGAAATTTCTTCCTCTAGCTCCATAAATGTTTCCAAGTGTTCTTATTGTTCTTGTTGTTGTTGCTGCTGCTGCATGAAGAATTACTTTCAACATTTTTTGACTGTAGCTCCTTCAGGATTCCCTTTCAGTAGGGAGTTCAAAGAAGTATAGAAATTGTTAAAAGAATAAAGTGACAGCTGTTTTCAAAGCAAGATATGAAATGGTCATTTGCCTGTGCCAGTACCACAAATAAACCAGGAAATATGGTCTAAAGCACTATAATTTCCAGTTTCCTCAAAATTGGAAAACTGGCTACCAGTTTGGCAAGAAACTAAAATTGAATTAAAATTCTGACATGATCTGAGTCTGGTAACTATATTACCAGATTTGAATGCAATCAAGAACTATGGTTAGTGAATTTCTGTTTTTGTTTTTTTTTGTTAGAGGAAGGAAAGGGTCATGTGTCTTGGCAAAAGGCTCGTTTATACGTCAGTTTATCAAGATCAGATGTAACTGGCTGATCTGGGCTAATGTCCCTAACCAATTTCTTTTGTGTCTTCTAGGAAGCCAGTGAAAAAGGCTAGAAATCACAGATGTGCTTTCTTGTGCCTCCAATCTGGAATGGGCAGTGTTTTCTCAAGCCGATCTAGAGTTGAGTTTCCCTGACTAGACTTCCTGGCTAGAGATTAACATAAAGCAAAGGAAGCAGAGAACTGCAGATGGACAACTCAGATGATACCCAAATCTGTTTACAGTGGTACTCATACCTTAGAAGAAAGGATACTTGAATAAGATAACAGCACTTTGAGGCGCAGACACACCCAGACTTCAGCTAGGAAGTATAGTTTGGCAGGGCATCTCTAACTGAATCCTTGGGACCTTCTTTATCATTGGCAGAATTTTTTTGGGGGGGAAATAAGTAATAGTTAATGTTATATAGCCACTGCAATGAGATATTAGCAGAAACCTCAACTTAGCAAAGCTAAGGAGAGAGATAGAATCACAAATTTCATTTTCTGCTGTCTCAAAATTTACAAAATCCTACATTGAAGCAGTCACTGAGATGGAACAAATATGTAAATTAAAGTTAAAAGCTGGTATCTTCACTCTTAAAAATAATGTATAGATGTTTAAATTGCACCTGGTAGTGATAACTAGTCTTGCAGTAACTAACGGAGCTAATTTTTGTTTGATCTCTGCAAACAAGTGTTCCAAGAACACTTTGCAATATGTCCATACCATTTCAAAAGGTGCTTTTCTCTTTAAAATGTAGATAGCATGCATGTTGTAGTGTGGTGACATTTCATTGGCATGTATTGGAGATGTGTTTAAAATATATTGGGGGTTTTTAAAAGAAAAAAAATAATGGGATATGTTGGTTGTTTTGTGTGCAGCACTGAATTTGTATGTATTTAAACACAAGTGTGCACACATTTCACTGGGCTTTGAAAAGCATATTTATTACAAAAACAGAGAATTGGAAACATTCAGCGCTCTGTGTGAACTGGATTTTTTACCCATTCAGAGAGAGTCTACTAAAAAGGTCACAATATCTGAAGCTGTTGCTCTTTTTTTTTTTTGTCAGTCTTTTAATAGTGGATGTCCCATACTGACTCAAACAACAATTCCATTGGAATTTCTGGTCTGTTGAGTCAACATCCTGATTGATAGGAAACATTTAATGACACATCTTGTTAGGCAGATTATCCATCTAGTTTAGTACTCTTCATCTTGGCATTGGTTCTCCAAATCTCATTGCAGCACTCTGGCTAGTTTTTCTACGATCCTTTATTTGAGAATGTCAGATATTGACCCAATGGCCTAAGTCCAACTGATAAACCTAGCTAGAGTAAATCCATTGAGTCAATGAGAGTTATGTAAAACTTGACTTATTATTTAGCATTTGATTTAATAGATCTAAGTTAACTGGGCTAGCAACTGGCCAATGTGCATGTAAAGCATATATTCTATTAGTGCTAGTCTTGTTCCCTTCCCCCTACTTCCCAGAGAAGAATAAGATTCTTGCATCTAATTACACTTAGTTTCTGCAAACTGGAAAGTTGGTCTTATTACAATAGCCCTTCTTCAAGAAAAATTGCATCTGAAAGTCCTTTGAGGACTGAACAGTATAATGGTGCTGCTGTTCTATCTTTGTAGCCTTTTCATTTAGGACAGAGTTTGTGCTTACAGCAATTACTCTACTCCAGTGTTGGACTAATCCTAACTTAGCCATCCACAGATGACAAACTCTCCCTATTCATAGAAGATTTTGGATTTGTTGAGAGAGCTCTCGTATGGAAAGCAAGAAGGCCCCATTTTGGCTTCTGAGGACTGAAGGCACTGCAGAGGAAAGAGGGAATGTAGATTTTGTCTCTTCTGCTTGTGGGTGCACAGTCTTGATCTGCCATAAGCATCTTGTAGACAGAAGGGCTTCTTCTGTCCACGGGTGGTTTCTGTTTCAGTGGAGGAATCCCAGTGATAGGAGCATGAAGAGAGGCAAGCTTAATCAATTTTCCCCTGTTCTTCTCTGTAGTTTTGTGGATCTCTTGGAAAAATGGGGGAAATAACCCTGGGGGCTGCATAGAGAAGGGCAAATTGCCCTCCCCAGTTATATCAATAGGAGTGTTTGGAGGAATCACTCAGCCATATGTTCCATGTGACAGGAGACTAGATCAAACTCACTGTGAATTCATCTATTATAGTTTGTATCCATGCAATTAGTCTAATATATTTGTTCCTCTCTCTCCAATATAAAGCTCTGTATTTAAGATGATACCCCAACTGAAGGCAGTTGAGTGAACATTTAATAAAAAGGAACAACCCAGCCATCTCATCTATTTTTTGGGGAGGAGAACAAATATTGTACATTCACTTAGCAGGATCCAGGTGGATATTATCCAATATTTTAGTTAATTTGTTTCCTGGGTATGTTAGTGTCTCATAAGCACTGGTATTCTGAAGGGAAAGGAAGTATCAGGAGAGAGAAAGGGAGGTTTCATAGCCAATGAGTGAGTAACAGTAGTAAACTCTATCTTCTTTATTGCAGAAATGATCCAAATCATCTTTTAAAATTATCAAATGTTACACAGAGGAATTGTCTTTCAGGCATTCTTGTAACTCCCCAAGATGCTTTCTTGAATTTTATCCCAAAGTTTTGGTTTGGGGCTGTGTACCTGCATGCAAATAGTGTTACTGTTTAATAGTTTCTTTTGTTTACTATTAGAGGGTGAACAGAAGCAATCTGTTAATCTGTCAGTTGGCTATGTGCTGTTGCTCCAGAAGCTTTGACATGGAGGTGATACTGAATTGTTACGAGAAGCCCAAAACAATGACTCCAAAACAAATGTGTCTGTTTTGGATTTGTTTCAATTGAATTTGTTCTCTCTCCAACTGGAGTCAAGATTCTAGCCTGCCATGGAGCTTGAATTGGTCACTTAGAGCAGTGCTACTCAAAATGGTGGTCCATGGACCAGTGGCAGTGTGTGAATGATCTGCTGCCAGTCCCTGGAGAGTTTGAAGGAAAACAAGAAGCAGTTCTAGCTAGCTGGCATAAATATGATAGTGGTCCCTCTCATTGTGAGTGAAAAAAGGTTGCTGTTCTCTCATATCAACTAGTTTAAAATAAATTGATCTACAGGATGTCAGCTGGAAATTCATTTTGTGTACTGTTGCCAACTCAGAAAACAGGCAAGAGCAATATATTATAGCATTTATTTCTATACCGCCTATCAACTAAGTGTTATCTAAGCGGTTTACAATGTATTTTTAGCTAATTGCCCCCAACAAGCTGGGTACTCATTTTACCGACCTACGAAAGGATGGAAGGCTGAGTCAACCTTGGAGCCTGGCAGGATCGAACTCACAACCTTGTGGTTGCAGTACTGGCATTTAACTACTGCGCCACCAGGACTTCCCAAGAGAGCTACTGGAAGGAGCATCAAGAAAATTTTCTTGCAATGATAGGCCAGACTGTGGTTTTGCAGCTGGGGCATGGAGCGTTGCATAAAAAGCTAACGAATACCTCCTTGCACAACGTCACCCAAGGTATCCAGGGAGGTGTAACCGAAGATTTGGCCTGTTTCTGTTACCAACAGTATTTTTGTCACACACCCAGCAGGGCAGGGTGAAAATTTTCCAAGGAGGGAAGTTGTGAGTGGCTGCACCCTACTCCTCTCATTTATGTGCCTTTTTTGCCCCTCCTCTCTCTCTCTCTCTCTCTCTCTCTCTCTCTCTCTCTCACACACACACACAAATGGTGGTGCTGTTCCCCCAAAAGCTTAGTTATCTCTTGCTTGACTATCTGAATGATGGGCCAATGGGTCAGAAATGTGTTCCTATATTGTTAGAATGGGATGGAGAGGCTGTGGAGTGCTGTTTGAGACAAGAACTATGAGAACCATCATGGTTAAGAGCTGACAGAGTAAGTAAAAAGGGGGGGAGGAAACCTGTCTGAAGTTGATGCGAAAGGAACATGCTTTCTCTTAAATCTTTCCTCACATTTTCTCTCTTCTCTGTTCTTTCTTCAAGTTGGTTTTATATAACTTTTAGATGTTTCAGATTGTTTGATAAGTTGACAGGTGCACCCACGCAGACATTATAGTGTCAGCTGACATTGCTGTTGCAACAGAGACTTGCCAGTGTATTGCGTTTGTAATGCCTTCTCCTTCCCCTCCACAGCTGCCCCTGCTTTATGCGTGTGAGAGATTTGATAGCACAGTAATGGCTTTATGCAGCATAATGCTGAAAGTCCTCTGGCAAATTCACAGCATGCTCTCCTACAGTGTTTCTCAAATGTTGGTCATAGAGTTCTGAGATGGGAGGGTTGCACCTGGAGATTAAAATTTAGATAGCATTTGCATGTGAAAATGACAGCGAGAGGGAAAAGAAAAACCATCTATCACTATGCAAAGTATAATAATCAGCAGAGTATATTTATGCTTTGAATCTGACAAGTAAGGAAGTGGTTTGAGATACCAGTTCAGCCTGTGGTTCACTTGGCCTCACTCATGCATGAAGAATGTAGAAGTTCCAAAGCTTGTGCCTCTCCCCACTCCTTTTTTGCTTCTACCATTTCTTAAGCAAACTAGCTGTTCAGTGTTGTTCATGGTGAGGGTCACTTAGGAAGCACAGTATTCATATGTTTGCGGTTTGGTTTCTTTAGCCAATGGATAGTATAGTGATTTGTGAAAACCCTTCTCTTACCACCACCATCACCACCACAATCACCACCATAACATTGTTTTTGGAGGTGTGTGCCATCAGACCCCAGTGGAAGTCTTTTGGTTATTTACAGCTTAATCGTGTCTTATTTACTCAGATTAATTCAGTGGGACTTGCTGTGTAGTCAATGCGTTTAGGTTTATAGTAATGGTATGAAACCAGTACAGTGGCTCCTCCATTTTGTGTGTGTTAGGGTTGCAGAATCCTTGTGAAAGTAAAAAAAAAAAAAATTGAATAACTCTCCCTCACCTAAGTAAGTGCTTCTACTCCCTCTCCCTTCTGGGATTCCCCCCTCCTTTTCCCTTGCCTTTTGCCTGAGTGTGTGTGCCTTTCTTCTTCCCAGGCAAAAGGCAAGTGAATGGGAGGGGAGCTCTGCACATGGAGAAGGCACACATGGCCCTTACCCCTATTCTCACCCCTCCACTCCCTTGTCTTTTGTCCAGGCATGTGTGCCTTCCTTCTCAATGCCCAGGCAAAAGGCAAGGCAGTGCAAGGGGGAGAAGTGAGGGAGGCTTGCATGCATCTTCCTTCTTGGCGCACAAAGGTCCCCAGTCTCATTACTTAGCTTTTGCCTGAGTTTGGAGAAGGAAGACATGTGTGCTTGGGCAAAAGTCAAGCGAATGGGGGCAAGGGGATAAGTGGGTACCTTGGAAACAATCAAATTCATGAAGGTCAAGCCTGCGAATGTGGAGGGAGGATGTACTGTCTATTTTTTTAATTTTAAGGTTTTGACAAGGCTCTTCATTTACTCCCTGTTTATCACAAAAAGATCTGAAAAGTTTTCTCTCAACCAAGTTGTATTGAAAAATTATGAAAAAAATGTTGAGGAAAAGTGTGAAGCATCTTCAAAGGTGGTTCCTTCAGTTCTAGAAGGATGGTGGTGATCTTTTCTTGTTGTACTGAAGTTCTAGTTAGAGTACAAAATACTGAGTTAGATGCACAAATAGTCTGACCAATAAAAGACAGCTCCTTATGTGGTAGTGGCAGAAGATGCCTTTGTTATCCCACTGGTCAAATAATTTAGAGGGTTTAGAAGGGCTCTGAAACTCTGAAAAAGCTGTTGGATCAGAAGCTGCATAATAAGAGTTCATGGGCAATCCATGGGCAGCAATCAGACAGATATTGCATTCAGCTTTTTAAACCAGGGGCAAGAATACAGGTCAGAAAGCATTTCCAGTTTTTATCTTAACAAAAACAATGTTATTTATTAAAACAAGCCTCTTTCCTTCCTAAACTAGGTTATTTGGAAAAGAACACTTGAGGAAAAGTAGGAGCCGTTTCACACTATACAGATATAGCAGTATGATTTTCCATGGCAAGATCCTGTGAAATCCTGAGATTTGCAGTGTAGGAAGAGGTATTTAGAATTCTTAGCCAGGAAGATCAAGTGCTTTACAAACTACAAACCCTAGCATTTCATAAGATGTGACCATGACAGTTGAAGTGAAATCATAGTGCTTCCAATATATAGTGTAAAAGGACCCCAGAAATGAGTTTTTCTGTAGAAGGACTTGTAACCTTGATTCTAATGGAACACAGAATTTCTAACATTGAGTGTGCCTTCAGAGGCAGAGGAAAACAAAGCAGATGGATTCAGTGTACAAGATGGTCTATAACTTTAAGTGAGAGAGTTGCTCTCTCAAAGTAGATTCCACAACCTCACGTCTTCCCTCTGCTGCCTTAACATTTGACTCTTGCCTTAAACAGTCTTGCCTTGTGTGCTTCATTCCTGTTTTAATTATCAGTACTCTTATTTAAATATGTCTGCTGAATGCTTGACTCCTAAGAGAGGGAATGAGTCTGTAGGCGGAGAAGAGAAAGATCCATTACAGAATAAAGAATGTGTCTTAAGACTTGGCAAAAATAATCTGTTTCAGTGGAGAAAATAGCAGAGATTTTTAAAAAGTGTGTGCCTATTTGTGCAGGAGCTGTCTGTTGTTTATACCACAGCTCATAATGTTCTCCACTTTTAATTTCCTTTCAAATTTTTGTGAACAAAGTTGAAAACACCAAATGTAAAACACTCTCTTGTTCTCCTCCTTATTCTCTCTCTCTGCATAAAAGGAAAAAATTCTACTTAGAAGCTGGCTTTTCTAGAATCTAGCCTAAAATGAATGTATTACAGCTGTGTTATAAAATCCTAAAATGAAGGCTTTACAGTGGAAATGCTGACAGCCCTCCTACATAGACTAGCACACTGTAATTAGTCTTCCAAACTGAATGTGCCAAATGAAGCCCAGCAGTGTTCAATGTAATAGCTTGAGGTTTTTGTTGAACAGAAGTGTTGGATGTGCATTCTGACAGTAAATCACGCCCTGTGGTGTTGCATGTCTTGCTGCCTGCTCCCAAGATGTAAATGTTCCTAGTTGATATGAAGGAAGGGATGAACAAGGGCACTGCTCCCTTTCCTGTCAATTCATGCTTAGCAGCTTGTGGTTGAAAATGCCAGATGCCCTAATGCGAATAGTGCATGTGTATAAGGTGTATTTTGGGGATTGCCTGTCTTCAGCACGTCTGATCTCTGTAGATCACAGAATATCTATGCTTGTTCTCTTCTCATCTTTCATCCACCTGCAGGTGACAGTGATTGGAGAGGTATTGCAGGCTGTGTAGCTACAGTCATTGGACCAAGCTAATTTTTTAAGGATTTTGCACAATGCTTGTTCTTCAACAAAGACTGAACTGGAGGAGAACTCTGTACAGCAGTAGGGATGAGGTGTAGCAGTGCAAAAACATGCACACCTTTTTGACACAGAGCATATAGGGACAGAATTAATTAATGAATTAATGTGTACTCCCACACGATTAATACTGGAATGGGTGATTGCTTCTTGATAACTAGAAAGCAATAAGATTGTGAGTGGGAGTACATGTTCCCTTCTTCTGTTTCAGTATGCTCTTTGGACGAACAGGGTTTGCAGGTCTTTATGAAGCTGTATATCATTCATTTGCAGTCTAAGAGGAATTGAACAAGACAAGGTTCTGAGTGACATGATGCGAATGTTTGCAGGAAAACACATTAGTTATAGGTCCCAATATCTTTCAGGCTTTATTAAAATAAAACACTGAAAATATAGTAATCATATTTCCTTCCAGTGACTAATCACTGTATGTTTTCAGTGTGCAATGTATGCATTGACCCATGTTGCTGATGTACTTCATAAATGTTTGTATGGTGCATTTTATTACCTGATGCTATCATTTCTTGTTATGAATTAAAAAAAAATTAAGTTACTGCATCCTTTGACCCAAGGAATATACTTACTGCTGCTATAAATTTTGCAGTATGTTGGGATTTGTCAAGAATGCTTTGTAGGAAGTTATTGAAAAGCCTGCTGGATGTTGCTAGTCTCTAGAAGCAGATGGTGATCTACTGAAATAATCCAGTGGCTTGTTTCATAGTGGAGTGAGGCAGATTCTTTGCAAGGTGGTGAGAGACCACGAGTTATTTCTTACCACTGGAAATGCACCCGCTGAATTTTTAAAATGGTAGCTGGTTCCCCCTTATGCAGACAGCCTAGTTCACATCACATTTGTTTTAAAGGTCACCTTCTTTAACTTTTAAAAAGCATACCTCCATATAGTTTATTGCATAGACCAGTTTAATGGAATGAATAATCTTATTGACTGCTATCTTTAAGAGGTGTTTTACAGACTCAAGAATAGAGAGGCTATTGTGTTGAACTCAGCAGTTTTAAAACAAATCTAGTGCCTTCCACCAAATCATTCAAAATGTGAATAGGCTGAATGAGAGGGGACCTCACTGAACACCCCCCCCCACAAAAAAAAAGAGAAACTGTGGCACTGACTGTTTTGCTGTTGCAGCAGTGAGGCAAATCGATTTAAGGAGATGGACCATAGCCTTTTTTCCTTACATATCTTTCCACAGGTCTTTTCAAGGGGACCAAAAAGGATTCTGTTCTTCTGATTCAGTAGTTTGGGTTGTCAGCAAGCCTTTTTTTCTTCACTGGAAACAGAATTAGGGAGAAAGACAACTGTAGGGGAGGTTTAAGCCCCCCATGTGTACACAGTATGCTTAACCTGCCAGTGAAAAAGGAAGCAAAATTTCATTGCCTGTTACGCATTTCACATAGCATGTTGTTTAATCCTCATTCTTTCCTTGCACATAATAACATGTAGGGGCTCTGCACATTCTCTTGTAGTGAATACAGGAGAGTAAGTTCAGAATGGGACAGTAGTTAACCCTCAAAAGTGATCAACAGCCATGTTGAAAGCAGCTCCTGGTTTATCCTGGTGAAAAGTTCAGAGTATCTGCAACAAGCACATGCTTCTAAAGTCCTTGAGGGATTTGTAGCTAAAGATGAATCATATATGCCTCATTGTTGTGCAAACACAAAATATAGAGTATTTGTAAGAGTAGCATTTGTTTTGAGAAAATCACTGTTGTAAAATGAGGAGCTGGGGAAACTTGGGTAGAGCCAGCCAATTGCAGCTCATGGTATGCTGTGAGGGAGGGCTTATGGGGGAAAGGGTATTGCTTATATGCTTGTCTGTTGGAGGGTTGGGGCCAGTCATAGATAGAGATAGGGCCAGGTAGGAAGAGAGGAATTGATAAGATCAGTATAGGACTTGTGAAGCTGAGAATGTGGAAATAATTCATGAAGAATTGTTACTTTGTCTGAAAATGAAGTTTTAACATGTACTTTGTGATGTTCCAGTCTAACACTTTATGTTTGTTTTATTTGTTATATGATGAATCTTTACTGTTTTTATTTTCTACATCCCTGTCTGAATGTTTTAAACATATCTGTCTGAATATTTTAATATAATAATTAACGAGGACAACTGGTCATGCTTTACTATACTGAACCCTCTGATCAACATATCTGCTTGTCTAGTATAATGGTCAGTTTTGAGATCTGAATGCCAGAGCTAGGGAGAGATGTTAAGGATGTAAAAGGATGGGCACTAGGAGCCCAAACGTTGCAAATGCAGGGCCAACGTGGAGAGGGATTCCATCACAATGGTATATATCAAACTACCATTCACGGTATTTTTCTGGTTAAATGGGGTAGGCTTTGTCTTCTTAGATATGGAGAACCCTGGTGGTGCAGTGGTTAAATGCCAGTGCTGCCGCCACAATGTTGTGAGTTCGATCCTGCAGGGCTCCAAGTTGACTCAGCCTTCCATCCTACCGTAAGTCAGTAAAATGAGTACCTAGCTTGTTGGGCGCAGTTTGTAAACCACTGAGAGAGTGTTTAGCACTGATAAGCAGTATAGAAAGGTAACTGCTATTGCTATTGCTAAATATGGTGGAGTAAGTAATAAACAAGAACCAGTATGTTGTAGTGGTTTGAACATTGGACAAGGACTCTGAAAGAGAAAGGTTTGAATCTCCACTCAGTCATAAAAATCCATTGAGTAACCTTAAGCAAGTCACAACCTCAGAGGAAGATAATGGCAAACCCCTTCTGAATAAGTCTTGCAAAGAGAAATTTCATGATAGGATTGTCTTAGGATCTCCATAAGTCAGAAAAGAAGAAAAGTTATAAGCATGTGGGATGGCTGAACAAGAGTTGATTAAATTTTGAAGTATTTTATTAACTCCTGCTAAAGAAAAACTCCTTTTTTTTTTTTGCTTTCTTAAGGCCATATTTCCAAAGAGATGCTCATTTTGAAATAAGGAGGGATTTTTTTTTGTTCTCCCTGCCATAAGGCATTTCTCTCACACACAGAGAGAGGAAGGATTTAATAACATGATGGGTGAATCCTTTAGGCCACTACTTTAGATCTAAAGCAAGCTAACCAAATTATTAATGTGTGAATGAAGGTCTTAAGAAATTCTGTGGGGTGGAAAGTGACCTTGCTAAAGAGAAACACTGTTATAATAGGATGTGAGTAAATCTGCGTGATGTGCTCCCACGGTCTTATTTAGATGTGCCCTTCAGGTAAGGGTGTGTGCGTGAGGCTTTCCTCATATGGAAGATTGAAATTTTTACAGGGTGGATAATTGCAATAAGTAATATTAATAAATGTACCACCCATCCCTGCAGGTTTTTTGGAGACTTCACAAAAGATATAACCAACCGCTGTAACTAAAAACAGGAGAGTCAACATTTAGCCCAATAAAATCATGACTTGGTAAAGTATGAGAGTATACATGTATATATTCAATAAACGTTACAAACCATTCAGTAGAAGTTAAGGTTGGCCCCTTGTACAGAAATATTTTGGGCTGTTTAGGAGCCTTGATATTGTAACAGGCAAGGTGAAGGCCAGTAACCTGAAGCTGAATCCCCGCAAGACTCTGTGCAGTGGAGGCTCTGTGGATTGTTGGTTCTCTGGTTCAGGAACTGGATAAGTGACCTGCACTGAATAGTGTTGCATTCCCCTTGAGGGATCAAATGCTGAAATTGGAAGTACTAATTGATCTGTTTTTGACACTGGAAGGCTTGTGCCTCAGTCCCTGAGATCAGCTTGGGTGTCCTGCCATCTAAGGCCTTTGTTGGACAAAGATAACCTGGGCCTCTATCACTCTATACAAATATAACAATTTGATTGCTCACTGAGTGGCATGGCTCAATCTTATTAAATCTTGGGACTTGTGGTTTAGAGAGACATATTTAGAATTCTCAACTAGAGAGTCTGAGTGCCGTATAAAACTGCAGACCCCAGGATTCCACAGGATGCAGCTGTTCAGTTAAAGTGGAATCATAGAGATCTGCTTGTGTACTATGAAGAGACCTCTGGCCACAATAGTTCATGCACTGGTGACTTCCCAATTAATTACTGCAGTGCACTGTGTGTGTGGCTGCCCTCCAGGATGACTTCTGGAGCTGCAGCTAGTACAACTAGCAGCTAGTCCAGCCTAGCAACTAGGCTGCTCCCATGCCACATGAGGAGAGGCTTAGGGAGCTGGATATGTTTAGCCCAGAGAAGTGAAGGTTAATAGGTGATGTGATAGCTATGTCTAAATATTTGAAGGGATGTCATATGGAGGATGGAACAAGCCTGTTTTCTGCTGCTCCAGAGACTAGGACACAGACCAATGGCTTCAAACTTCAGGAAGAGAGATTCCATCTAAACATTAGGAAGAACTTCTTGACAATAAGAGCAGTTCAACAGTGGAATGCGCTGCCTTGGAGTGTGATGGAGTCTCCTTCTTTGGAGATTTTTTTAAAAAAGCCTGAATGGCCATCTGTTGGGAATATTTTGGTGGTGTATTCCTGCAGGAGAGGGGGTTGGACTTGATGGCCCTTGTGATCTCTTCCAACTCTGTGATTCTATGATTCCCTAGAACATTGTGAAGAAACTACAGAACACAAGTCTTAAGGGGATTACACTGGCTGCCAATATGCTTCTGGTCTGAATTCAAGATGCTGTTGATGATAGTCAAAGTCCTAAGGTGGTTTGTGATGTGGATACTTGAATGAGTGCCTCTCTTTACCAATGCCTGCTCAAGGACTGAAGTCTGCTGGAAAGGCCCTCTGCTGTGTTCCACTAGTGGAAGCAATATCATGTATGAGGGCATGGGAGTGGACCTTTATTGCTGTGGCACTTCTGTTTTTGTCAGTTTCTATGTATCATTTTGTGTACAGTGAAAGACATCATTCATTGTATAAATAGAGGAATTAAAACTGAAGTGTTTGTTAATGTGGGTGTTGGACTCCTGCCCAGTAGTCCTAGCCAGCATGGCCAATGGTGACGAATGCTGAGAATTACAACGCGTCAACATCTGATGCAAGCAAATTTGATTGTTATCTCTGAATCACATTTTCCCCTTTCTTTTTTTTTCAATTCACTAGGTCACCTTGGAAAAAGTGTTGGGAATCACTGTCTCTGGAGGCAGAGGACTAGCTTGTGACCCAAAGAGTGGACTTGTTGCCTACCCTGCTGGGTGAGTCATTGAAGGTTGCATTTAAATGATAGCACGTTGTCAGCCTAAAGGGACAACTTACGCTAGATCTGTCATGTAGCAGAATGATGCATTTTATAGGAGTCTCCTGAACACTGTCCAGTTATGGTGAACGTCAGCATTGTTGGTTTAAATCATTGCTAGTGGGAATACTCTTTACTTATCACAGCTAATGAAATTATTTTCTGTTGTTCCTCCTCTTGCTCTCAGCTAAGTGTGTATGTGTATGCTTAATAACTGGATTCTGTAGCTTGTTGAGCTTGGATATATCATTCAGAGAAAATAAGATTGATTTTGAGCTGCTAGTGAACCAGGAGAGGCTCCCCCAAGAATGTCAAGTAGCTGGTTGTTGTGGATGTTCTCAAATGGTGATCTGTGTTGCTTGCAGAGATAGACGACCTGGTCCATTCACCTTACGTTTTTTGATTCTGAGCTTCTATCCTTCTTCGCTCATTTTTTGAAAAGGCCCCAAACTGCTATCCATTTAGGGAGACTGTCAGTAATATTCTAGGAGGTAAGTACTGATAGACAACTTGAAGTGGCTTATTCTCATACATATAGAAGACAGAGCCCAAAACTTATGTACCGTGCTACCATTATTATCCACTTTGAAAAAAAACTCCTCTTATCCATTGTATCTTTAACTCGTATCAATGTACTTATTAGTTCACTTTTGCTTGAATGAGCTCAAAGTATGGATAATGTGATTATTTTTCCGCTTTTCATGTTTTATTTTCTTGCTCTTGTTATACTGGAACATTATGTAACTGAGATGCCTTTTGAGTGCAAATAAATATTTTAAAAAATATTTTAAAAAAATATCCATGGATTTGGTCATCCTTCTCTGGAGTGGAACTCATGACCCTCCAAATATTGCTAGATTCCGACTCCAGATACTGATAGATTCCAACTCTAGGAACTCCCAGTTGCTAAATTCCATCTTCCAATAAGTATGGACAGTGGTGAGGGCTGGAGGGAACTCTTGTCCAGCTGGTGGAGGGTTGCCCATTCTGGTGTAATGCAAAGGAGGAGAAGGACACAGTGAAGGTTTAGATAAACTGGCAGGAATTGCATCCAGGTCAGGTATTCCAGGGCCAGAGGGTCCCTTACTAGGCTTTCATTGACCTGATGTACTATGTGCATCTTTAGGAGAGAAGAGCTGAGAGGATAAGGGTATATGTCCAAGTTGAAACGTGCAGGCAAACCTCTAGAAAAGGCTATTGTTGGTTAGTTACATTAGCAGTCTTAAGGCAAAAAAGTTTTCATTTATTTGTATAGTGTGCTTAACAGAAAAAGAAGGCAGCCAACTGAAGAAAGTGCTACTGAGTACTTAACAATGATTCTAGAGTATGATGAGCATTTGTCGAGTTTTAGCATTTAGTTTTGCCAGTATGAGTGGGTGGCCATAATTAATTTTGCTGTGGGAAGAAAAGGAATTGAAGATGAGCTTAGAAAGCTACTGGCTTGGCAACAATGGACCTATAATGAGAGCAGCTCATCACTCATTTCTGTCATAGCTCGGCTTGGCATGTGACTAATTCTAAAGCTGACCCAATGAAAGCTTTTTACCTCTGTATGTTTTAAAAGCTTATTTGTAGTTCTTAGCAGTATTTTGTGTACTTTTGATGAGCTGCTGTGCAGTTCTGCTGTGCAGAAATCCAGAACAGAGACTATGGAATCTCAGGTACAAAAGGTATGGCATTTCTGATGGCTTTAAAACTAGGCCTCCTTTGTGAAATCTCTCTGGCTTGCTTCTTCTAAGTGAATATTTAAAAGTAACAGTCGCTTGAGGTTTTCCTTGTACAAGCTGAACATTCTGTCCATTACATTGTTATTCCAGCTTTTTTCAAAGTTCTCATTTCCTTAAGCAAGAGCTGCCAGATGAATTTTAAATTGATTATATTTAGGGCAAACTTATGAGAGCCAGTTTGGTGTAGTGGCATTGCACTGTGACCCTAGAGACCAGCGTTTGCAAAATCCACTGGATGACCTTGGGAGTGATAGGCTTGCCTTAGGTATCCACAAGTCAGAAACAACTTGAAGGCCTACAACAACAACAAGAAGGGCAAACTTGGACATGTAACCTGAGATGATATCTTCCACAGAAATTTTGAGAGCTCTGTTGGAATTTGGAAGGAAGCTAAATGAATGTTGATAGTTATTTGTGAAGGATATATTAGCATTTAGTCCAAACAACTTGGCTGTCTTTCAGAACGTGTAGAAAATGAAAGAGAGCTGAGCAGCAAAAGCCAAATAAGCTAGGGTCAACTGACACTACAGAAAGAACACACTGCACTCCCTCTCCTCAGCCACAAGACCAAAGGAAGCCATAGATGGTTTGCTTTGAAGTAATGCTGGGTTTCTTTTCCTGTGTCTTTGAAGAGGTGATGATTCTGGCATGCTTTGCTCTTGCGGTAAGGCAGTTTTTTTATTTAGACGGATTTTATGCATAGCAGTAAAGTGGAATGTTCCCTGCTTTGAATATGGAGCCAGTCAGTATTCCTTGCTATTATCCTTTTGCTTTTCTTGATTTTTACCTTGCTTTACTACACTATAGATTAATGTATTCGGTTAAAATAATATATTTTAACTGTTATTAAAGGGTTGTGTTATTCTTAGCCTTGTTACCTGTGTGTAGATTTTTTAAAAAAATATTAATGAAAATTCATTAGATCATGTTGAGAAGGGACAGTACATTTGTTCTTCTGTTGTGGTCCTCCTTTTGCATGGTCGCTTGTTTGGTAGTAGAATGGTAGCAACTATTTATTTTTCTTTGCCAAGGTGAAGCTAAGGACATTTTAACAAAGCCAATAAAAATGGAAAAGCTTTGTGGCATACTTTTCTTTAATATTATCAGAAGAGTAAGATGGATTTCCTTCCTTTACACCAGTCAGAAGAGTTTTGCACTTTCCAGTTTAAAACAAACCTATTTTACTAGTGGCTTTCCATAAGAGTGGTAACAACATATACCAAGCCTGAGCCAAATCACACAGAAGGTTCTAGAAGGGTAGCTTTGTTAGTCTGTTGCAGCCAAACCAAGAAAGATTTTATTTGCGATAAGCTTCCATGAACTTCTGTCCTCTTCCAAGTTAAGAGGCTAAATAATTTGATCGACTTCTCTTAGTGAAGATGAGATGGAACATTGTATTGTTCTGGGGATTTCTTGGGAAGCCAGAGTTCATGTTCCTTTCTTAAAGAACTGCTACCATGCAATGCTTGGCTGTTTTGTGATGCTGATACCATTTGCTAGTGCCAAGACAATGCTCTGTTTTCAGTTTATACCCTTATGCTTTTATAGGCCCCAGATGCATGAGGGAAACAGTTTGCAGACCTAATTGGGTTGGAAGGTCAATTTGTTTTATTATCCTGTTCTCAAAGGATTTATACCTTCTTGCCAGTATGCAAAAGAAAGAAAATATATCTTGGCATCACTAGCTTGCTGGCTTCTTTGAGTTTTTGTTCTGAGGCCTCCTTTTAAAATAAGGTGCACACACATATAAAAATCTTTGGCAGTGGAGCACAGAATTTGCCGGATGCTCATTCTTCTTGAGGTGATACACATTTCACTAGCTTGAACAGTGCAAAATGTGCAGGGTGTTTTATGGATGGCTTGTATATAGCTCTTGTATATGCTTTGATTCTGATGTTCTCATATTGTGATATTTTGCTAGTTGACCCAACATTTATGTAAATCTGCCAATACTGGACAGCCCTTAGATTCAACTCTCTTGCAATTCTAGCCAAAAGACCTAAGTTATGTAAGAGGCCTTTATTTTTGCTGTGTAATAGTTTGGAAGCACTATTTAACTGGTAACATCAAACTGCCCCCAGCAAAAACTGCAAATGCTCATATCTCATGAGAGATCTCACCAAAATCAGACAATTTGCTTTTGGATTAGTTTTATTTAACCTTTTCTTTAATTATTGTGTTAGACTTGGCTGTCACTTTGGCTATAATTGAATTGACTTGCTCCAGAATAAACCTCATGTTCTATTAAATAAAATTTGCAAGTAATTTGTCTTACACAACAGAGAAATGTCAAGAGGGCAGTTTCTAGGCCAGTAAAGCTATCTGGTTGAGAGCTGCAGTTACCCATGAGTATTTCCCTCCCTCGGGACTTCTTCAGAATCTGACTGTCCTGCTTTTATGCCTTGACTCAAGCTTGAACCTGTAGTTTAAGCAAATGTCTTAGCTATTTTTATTCATAGTATGCACAGTGTACTTTTTCCTGTGCCAAACACTGGGAGATAATAAGTGTGGTAAATGAACATTGTGGTGTATGAGGTCACAGTGAACCCTTGCTCCCTACCTAAGAGATACCTAGGGAAAGGAAAATGTTTGGGTTACCAAATCTTGTGGCTCTGAGGTGATGTGTTAGTGTCTGTGCAATTTACTTGTTCTGCAAGTGAAGGCTGAAGATCTGGGGGCGGAAGCAGAGAACCCAAATGATGAGAGGTTGCCTTTTTGCTCTTAGGTACAGGTCTGTGTTCACCAGGTTCTATGTTGATGGTGACTGGAGCCATTATGGCTTGAAGCTGTAGTCCAAAACAAAAAAAAGTTAAAGCTAAGCTTTGACACTCACCTATTGGGCACTCCCTTCTCACCCAGCCAACACCACATCTTTTGTCCAGACTTTGCTCTCCAAACTTCTGCTTCAAAAGGGTTGGGGGCATTTTGCAGGCCTGTTTCTCAAGAACAGTTCTGTCCTTCTGTCTTTTCTGTGGAAAGTCTCTTCTCCTTCTCCCTCTTTCTTTCCTTCACTCCTCCCTTCCCTCTCTTTCTCTTTTGCAGTGAGGAGTGTGTATTTTGTTGTTTCATGAAGATGCTTGCTTCCTTCTGGCAGGTGAAGGAAATAAGAACTACACAGGTTTTTGTTTTTCATTTTTGGCTTGGCTAGGAAGAGTAGCCAAAAAGTGGAGAAACTCAAGGTGATAACAGTAGAGGATGGATGGAAAGGAATGTGAAAACTAATTACCACCCTCCACCTCCAATGTCCTGTGAAAAAGGAAGAGTCTTTGAAGGGGGCAGACTTACCACATTCCTAGGTGAGGTCTGCAAAGCAAAGTTGAGGCAGAGGAAGTAGTTAGGGAAGACCCATTGCTTTCAGCTCCCTGCAAAGTGGCTCTGAATACTCTAAACGAGAATGGGGACAACCATTGCTTCTCAGTCTTCTCCAGTTCTTGGAAACTGTGTTTCTTCTCCCTCCTCTCTCCCCAATACTTGTGGATAGATTGAGCCTGCTTTCCTTATCTTCTGTTTGCTCTTCATGTTTCTTCAGGAGCTCTTTCTTTCTTTCCTTCCATGTTACACATACTTCTTGCCCCTTGTGTCTCTTCCCCTTCCATATTTGTTTGGGAGTCTCTTCGACTTCCTCTCTCCTGTGACCTGTCCAAGACTCTTCAGCTATTTCTCCCCCCTCCCCATGTGCCAGAGGCTTCCCCCTTTTGGCCTCAGCAGTACCTACAACCCAAGTGACTGAAGATAGCAGAAGTTGCCTTAATCTGTTGGTGCCTTCAGGAGTTTGCCAGGAGCCACAAAATATGTGAACACTTGTCTTGGCTGAGAAAGAGAGAGCACAGCAACAGGGCCCACAGCAGTCCTTGGATGTCCTCTTTCCTCCTTGCTTTCTTGTTCCCATATGGGAAAACCAGACCATGAATGGAATAAGCAACTTCATGCAGATGATACCTCAAGTGTCATGCCATTGAGTTCAGGATTCAGGTTTAGTAAAGGTGAAAAACATTAAGTTAGTTTGATTTATTTTTTAAAATATTTCATGTTAGCAGGCAACTCTCTCCCACTTTTCCACATTCTGCTTCATTTGTACTTAAGTGTGTGTGTGTTTTGTTGATATCGCTGCTGCGATTTTGTATCCTAGGAACAAGAAGTAAAACAAAACTCAGAAATCTACTGAGATTACTGCTGAACAGTACAAAGGACATAAAGTGTAGCAGGGGGAGAAATTTGAATGTTGATTTGAATCCCAAGCCATATGCTTTGATTATGAATCACCTTATTTTATTTGTGTCTTATTTCATCTGTGTGTATTGAGAGAGAGAAAGAGATTTAAAAACATAGGCAGCAAACTTTTCTGTTATGGAAAACAATCACTTTCCATTGGATACCTTGCTCCTAAGTTGTTGATCACCTCACCAATTTCCTGTCTTTGCAGAAGAGATAAGCCCTAACTGACAACTCATAAGATACTCTGGTAGGCTTGAGCTTTGTCCCAACAACCTGTAAACAGGAAGAAAGGATGCTGCTTGGCATACAACTTGAGTTATGCTCTCCTGTGAGATGGGAGGTAACTGATTTCCATTTCCCGCCATTACCTCTTCCTTTAAGTTACTGACACATTACTAAATGCTCTGTGGGGCTGCTCTCCTCTATACTATGCCATTCAGTACTTTATCAGCGAACAGGATAGCATGTTTCAGATTGTGTCTTCTTTCTACCTCATCCAGCTTTCTCCAGTTCACCACATTTCATACTTCCAGGAGAACTACAGCTGTTTGCCTCCATTTTCAGCATTTTGTCAGTTTTGTACAACACAAATGCCATAGGCCAGTGCTACTCAAATGGATGGTCCGTAGATCATTCCTAATTTGCAGTTAGCTGCAGGAAATAAAGAAACAGTAGACATTGCTGGGCACAAATATGATACTCATCCCTGGAAAATTAGAGACAAAGTTCTGCTGGTACTTCACATCAGATAGCTTAAGATGCACAACCATACATCTTGTTCTAGAGATAGAGATAGGAATGTGTGACATGCTTGTATGTGTGTGAGAGAGACATTGTAGAGAGATGATTCAGCAGTGGTTTTTGTTCAGTAGTTTTGAGGCTTCATTTAAAAGAAGCTAAAGTGTTTAGTGTGTGAACAAGTGCAAATTTGATAGTTCTAAGACTACTGCTGTAGGTTTCAGTTTTCAGTGTTTTGTTGTGCCTGAGGAAGAAGATGAGTGCAAAGGCCTTGATGCTAGAGTGATGGGAGAAGATTCAGTTGTGGAACAGGTGACAAGTTTGTGCAGAACAAAGGAAGAGTGAGGGATACAAGAGGTGGAGGAGATACATTTGGGAATCTTGAAATTTCTGAAAAAATTGTTTGTGAAAGAGCATGACGGAAGCCATGTGGGCATTGCTGAGAGGAGTTGACAGGACTCAGAATGTATTTGTTTTATTTTCTGTTTCCAGAGCGCAATGTAAACCATTATTTTTATTTGTCAATACGTGTGCATTAAGATCACTGTCACTGTCATGGCTGTTACTGCAGTTTGGGAGTTTGCAGCATGCTTGCTCATATGGGACTTGAATATTCTTCTGGGAAGTATTGTTGAGATCAAAAGGAAGTTTTAATGTAGAACATTTAACATACATATGTTTGATATTCCTGTTCTAGTGTCAGTGGGCCAAACTAGATGTGCTCTCTGTGCCTTAGCGATGTTCTATTCAGGTAGCATACAAGGAGGCATGGCAGTTTTAACATGGTGGTATCGCCATCATCATCATCATCATCATCATCATCATCATCATCCAGGCAAAACATGGCTATGTCTTTAAATTCTACCTCACAGTGTTATAGGTATTGGGAGGATAAAGGGAGAAGGAGGAGAAGAGCCATGTACACAGATTTCAGCTGGTTGGAAAAAAGCCAGGATGTAAATAGAAATAATAGAGAGCCAATACTATGTAGTGTTTAAATGTTATACTAGGACTCCAAGAGACCAAGGTTTGAATTTGCGTGGCTGCGGTCACCCATTGGGTGACCTTGGGCAAGTCACACTCTATTAGCCTCAGAGGAAGACAATGGCAAACCCATCTGAACAAATCTTGCCAAGAAAACCCAGTGATAGGTTCACCGTAGGGTCACAATATGTTGTAAATAACTTGAAGGCAAATGACAACAACAAATAAATACAATAAGAAAGGACATGATCTGCTAGGAAATGCAGAAGCTTCTTCCCACTCATGTTGTGTTGTTCTTCAAACTAGTCCTGATAGCAAGAACTTGTCCTGGAAGGAAAGCTGTCAGAGGGACTGCATTGGCAGGGGACTATCCAGTGCTCTTTAGCCTCTCATCCCCTCTCTCCTATCGTGTCTGTCACCATTGTGTCTAATCTGAAACTTTAGAGTGAACTGCAATGTGACTTCCCTTGGAGAGGAGTGATGTCAGGCCATGGACTTCACGTTACCTCAGAGCAAATTGCTGTTCAATGGACTTTGAAAGTGCAAGATTTTCTGCTGTTAGCCAAGTGCTTTTAACAGCAGGAACTGTAGAATTGCTGAGCAGAGTACAAAGTGCCATGAAATCTTTCCGTCTCTGTGGCTTCCTTGCCCAATTTTCCTTTCTAAAAATGATTTTGTTCGTGTTGCTTGGTATAAGCCTCCCAAACTTGGGAAGCTCTTTTCTCCTGAGTCATGGACTTCCAGGATCTGCTTTTGCTAAGCTTGGGAGGTACTTAGTAGGTCAGTTCAGTCATCAGCCAAGCCAGCCAGAAAATGACAGCCATCTGTGTCACAGCCAAAGCAAAGGGGTGGGGTGGGGTAGCGGACAGGACTCAGTGTAACTCTAGCCAGAAAACTGCTTAGCACATGCATAGGGGAAGGCTTCATAGGTGTGTATGTGACTTCAAGTCACCCGTTGGTGAGCCTGTTAATTTTCACGGGGCTTTCTTACGCAAGGACTACTCATACTGAGAAGTAAATCTTAACTGTAAGCTGAGTATTGAAGAGTTGTATTTCTTTTCCTCCTCTTCTCCAATTGTGGTCCTTTCATTTCTTCATCCGATTTCTTTCAGAGGCATATGTCTGTGTAGTAGTCCTATGGTACTGGTGTCTCCCCAGCTTTGCCCCCAAATTTTCATGCTTCTCTTCTTTCGGAATCCTACTGTTTTCAGCTTTTTGGTATGCAGATAATTAATTGCATAATAGGCAAAATACAAAGGATCAGATAGATGGAAAAAATGACCTCTCCGCCAAGTTGTAAGATGTGCTCAGCATGTTCTTAGATAAGGATACATATTTCGTAAGTCTGAAAAGCCTTATGAGGACTTCTTGTTACTGTTAATAACATATTGTGCAGCAAAACCGGCAAGAATGATGATAACAGAATTGTAACTAGTAGGTAATCAGCTGGCTACATTTCATACCTCACCCTCACTATAATTTTTATAAAGGATATGATTGTTCTGGGAGCAAAATTATCTCAGTGGTTTCTTGCATTGGCCAAAGGCAATTCTAGCTAATGCAGGCTTTGGATCTGGGATCTACTCTTATCATAAATCTCCATTGGCCTGGCTAGAGCTGAAGGGAATTGGAATTCTGTAGCATCAACTGCAGGTTCCCTGGCCACATTTTAGAGATAAAGTGCTTAATTGTTGTTATTTGAGTGCACTTATAAGTGTGTAGTGAGATGCTTTCAAGAATTAGTGTGAATTTGGCTTCTTGTTGAATATATAGTGCATGTGTCCATTGGGTGAGGAATGTCTAGGCAGAGCCTTAGGTGGGGTGCATCTTCTATAAAAGGTGGCAGTTAACAGTCCTTTCATTCATAACACGAATGCAGAGATCGGAATAACTTTTCCTGCAGCTGGGCTGGGTTTTACCCTGTGCCAAAGGAAAGCAACACAAGCTGCCAGTGTTCTAATTTGGAGAGCAGCAAAAAGGAACAGCAGCCGCCAATGTACCCCATATAAAATGGAGCTATTGACAGTTAGCTTGAAGCAGATATTTTTCTGCCTCTGATTCATTTGATTGCAGAAAAGGAACTTGCTTGTAATGGAGGATGGGGAAGCAGTCTGCATAAAATAAACTATCTTCCCTAATGTAATTCGGTTAGCAATGATATTAACTAGTGGGCAAAACTTCATGGGGAAACTGTCTTGATCAGATCTTCCTATTAAGATAATCGCCTTTTGGTCTGGCATGCTTTAATATAAAAACGAAACTCATGTCTGGGTACAGTGATTGGTGAATTGCCATAAATGGAACACTTTTAAGTTAATAATGCTAGGGAATTTAATAAATATGATTTCGTACCTATCACTTGAAACAATTACTTAAGAGCTTATCTGCAGATGCCAGTGCGTTTTAAATATTGTTATATGAGACTGGAATGGATTGTAGTAGTTTGTGTGTTTTTAAAGATGATTTAGTAAAAAGACAGGAATCTGTAGCTCTTGAAAAATGGCTCTGTTTGGTTATGGTAGACTATTACTGCTGAGAGGCTCTTAACTGGAGATGCCTAGGAATAAATTTAGGGTCCTCCTACACACAAAGCATGTCCTCTACCACTATACCAGCAGTGGGAACCAAGAGGCCCTTCCCAATGTTGAGCTGCAATGTCTAGCCGCTATAGCTAGTGGTAAGGAATGCTGAGGGCTCCAGTCCAATAACATCTGGAAGTCTTCATGATACTTACTCCTGCACTGATGTATTGCCCCTTTCCTTCTGACATACACCTGGGTGGGGTTTAGAATCACAAGAGTTGGAAGGGACCACAAGGGTCAGTCATCTAATCCAATTCCTTGTCATGCAGGAATAAACAACTAAAGCTTTCCTGGAAGAGGCCCATCCACCCTCTGTTTAAAGACCTCCAAAGATGCAAAGGTGGAAAGATCATCACCTTCTGAGGCAGTCTATTTTACTGTCAAACAGCTTTAAGAGTTAAGCAGTTTTTCCTAATGATTAGGTGGGATCTGTTTTCTTGTTGGTGTTCTAGTCTTGCAGCAGCAGAAAACCAGCTTGCTCCATCTTCTGTATGACCTCTGTTCAGATGTTTAAAGATAGCTATTATGCCACCTAGCTAAATGTACCCAGCTCTTCAAGTCATTCCTCATAAAACTTGGTATATTATATTATATTATATTATATTATATTATGCATATTGTATAACAATATCTGTCTGTCTGTCTGTCTGTCTGTCTGTCTGTCTGTCTGTCTGTCTATCTATCTATCTATCTATCTATCTATCTATCTATCTATCTATGTATCTAAATAAATAAAGCAAGCAAGCAAGCAAGCAAGCAAGCAAGCAAGCAAGCTTGGTGTCCAGACTTTTGAACATCTTGATCACTCTTCTCTGGATATGTTCTAGCTTGTTGATAGCCTTCTTGAACTGCGGTACTCAGACACAATATTCTAGATGATGTCTGACCAAAGCAGAACAGAGTAGGACAACTAATTCCTTTGAACTGAAGACTGTACTTGTGTTGGTGAAGCCCAGAATTTCATTGGCTAAATGGCCTGCAACATCATACTGTGGACATGTGGTTAGTTTATGGTCTACTAAGATCCCTAGATTTTTTTCATTTGTACTGCTTTCAAGACACATGCCACGCATCCTATATTTGTGTATTTCATTTTTCCCTCCAAGATGTAGTGCCTTACATCTTGTTAGTTTTGGACTCAGTTCTCCAATCTGCCAAGACCATTTTGAATTCTGTTCTTGTCCTCTGGGGTATTAGCTACACCCTTCCAAATTAGTGTCATCTACCAATTTGATAAACATTCCTTCTATTCTGTTGTATAAGTTATTTTAAACAGCACAAGCCAAGGATTGGTTACCCTTTGACTGGAAGGTCATCATATGGAAGACAAAGTGCTTTATTAACAAGTTTCTTCTCCTGGAAGCAGTTTGGTTGTTTGTCAGTGTTACCACTGGAGTTACTATCCCAGTTAATGAGACACCAGATGCAACAGAAAGCTGTATGTGTAAATTGTGTGCAAAGAAGTGTCACTCTTGTGAAACTAATGCTTTAGGGCTGAGTTGGGTTCACAGAAGGTGGAGTAAGCCTCAGAAGGGATCACATGTTTGAAGGTTGAAAAGCGTAAGGTGAGGACTTGCCCAGTTTGTAGCATGTTTAGTTAAAACTCAGATTTTTAGCAAGAGAAATGGCTACTTCATAGCTTCTGTAATATTTTCTAGAAAATATCTTTTTAATTGCAATGGAGCTGATTAGGAAGCTTGAAATATTTTTCTGCAAAATTAACTAGTGAAGAAAAGCCGATTTCCTCTGTTGTACTGTCTGTACAGACTCTAGAAACAGCACCTACTTCTTGACCCTGTTATTTGAATTGAGCAATATTTGTATAAAAAAATAAAATGGTCTTTTACATTTTTCTCTGAATAATGTGAAAGTTATCCCTCTCAGACAGCTGGAGAGGATGACTGCTTTACTCTAGGCCACCATAAGATTGCTAGTTTGGAATAGGGGTAGTTTCCTGCAGTCTGCTTTGAAGGATGTTGTAGATTTGGAAAACATAATAATAAGGGATGTATGATTACCTATTCAGCTATGTTGCCATGACATAAGGAATAGTTCATAACATAAGGGAAATCAGAGAGTCCTAATCATGGCATATGTGTGAGGAACAGTGGTGAAATCAGGAGTAGCAAACAAATGCCACAATCAGGGAAACAATAACAAAACCGCATAGAAACCTCAGAGCAATAGTCTTGCATTAAGATTTTTTAAAAATAGTATATAGTGATACCTCCACATTCGCTAGGGTTAGGAGCACAGGACCCCCGTGAAAGTGGGGAAAAAAAGTGAATAACTCCCGAACCATATTTAACACACAAAAAGTATGATCACCATATTCAACTCACCATGGATTCCTTTGAGGCATCAGAGTTCCTTCACAAGGCAGAAGTGGTGGCTGGTGGGGCTTACTGCCACCTCCACTGCTGCTTCGCACCATTTTCAAGAGGGACTTACTAGCCTCATTCTCAGTTTCTCAGTCTCATGAGGCTTGCAGTCCCATTAAAAATGGCCTAAGGAGGCAGCAGAGGTGAGAGCAAAAAATCTATGAATAATCAAATTTGCAGATGTGGAGGGCTGACTGTGTTTTGTTTTAGGGTGAAGACATACATCATATTTATAGAATGGTGGGAATGATTTAAAAGTGCCTTTTGCTGCCCTGAGAATGATCTTTGGAAAACCAAATGAGACTGGACCAAGTTTTTGGACAGGTCAAAATTATGCACCAGACCTAACTTGGTTTTGGAGTTTAAGCACTTATGGATGATAGCAATTATGGAAAAAATAGAGATAAAATGATCCATTTTGCTTTCACAGATATCATTGATATCAGTAATATTGCGTAAACTTGGAATATCCCCCCTCCCATTTCTTCAAAATCATAATCCATGGGGAAGTATGCTTGAACATAGCTCTCTGGAGTATGTAAGAGGAAGCTGATAATTTGTTTCCTGTTCCTGTATTCTATTCTGCCATGTAATGTATGGCTGGGGCAGATCCACGTCTCTACCAAACAGGCCAGGAGAAAGTGGAGAAAGGCTGCTACTGAGATTTCTTAACTGTAGATGCCTGTGGGGTTTTCTTTGGCATGGGAAGCAAAAAGAGATACTTTAATCACAGACTGCTTAGCTTACCAATAAGCAAAGTTCAGTATGATGTAAGTGAGTAGATACATATTTTTAATTTTATTCTATAGTACTGTGGCACCAGGATGGAAATGTGTAACAGAAGTGTTTGGAATTGGATTTGAAAGGCTATGGATCTTTTGAAAATTCAGTCATTTGTGCTTTGCTTGCCTTCATGAAAAGCAAAATTGCAGTTCTCATATTGTCTCTCTTTTGTAAAAAAAAATTTTTTTATTGAACATACAATTTAGATATATGAAACAAAACATGAGTAATTAAAGAGTTACAGAAAAACAAGAAATATAGATAAAATACATAACAAATATCTAAAATAAACAGTAAAGGACCCCTACCTAAATTGAAAGGACTAAACTAAGACAGGCCAAAATGGTAGACGCTTGACTTTGTGACGTGAAACACCTATTTCTTTGCTGGCTTAAGGTTTTCTGGTTGCGAGCAAAAGTTATGCATGGGGAGTAGAGTTTCCTGCTTGGGTCATAAGTACTCTGACTGTGCAGGTAATGGTCTGTTCTCTCTCCTTCCTTGCCTGGGAAGAACTTGGCACCCGTGGGAGCAGTTGTACCATGTCTAATACAGCCGTGTGACTTATTCTGGAGCCAAGTTTACAGCTTGGATAAGATCAAGGAGAGGAAAAATCCTCCTGGAGTTTAGGAGAAAACCAGAATTTCATGTAAATGAGTAGAGCATGACCTTTGTGAATGGCATCTCCTAGGAAGATGTTGAGCTTTGACTGAAAACAACTTCTTGTTGTAAACAGAAGCTAGAAACCTATCTATGATCTATAATGGAAGAACAAAAGGTTTTTTTCCCATTCTGGAAAATGTTACATAGCTTCTAGTATGTTAAGATTTACTTTTTTGCAGAAGACATGGGTATTTGAATAGGATGCTTTCAGTATGGTGACATCCAAATGGGTTTGTTACCCCAAAACATGGGGTCTACTTGCAATGCCAGTAGTTCCACATGACAGAAGGGAAATAATTAGCACAAAATTAGGAGGCCTGCAAGAGGGGGGTAACTTAATGGGATCTTTCCATCAATGTTTATGGGATCATGCAAGAAAGAATCAGCCAGAGATTCAAAAGTAAACTAAAAATGTGTTCTATTGAGAAAATCACATAGACACACAAGATCTAAACATTCACACAGTCACAGAAGGATTAATCAAAGGTAAAGGAAAGGAAATTGTAGATAGAGGAGTTTTAGGGTTTGCATGATAATTACTGGTCCAGAGAGCAGTGAAGAAAAGCAGCGATGTGGCTTAGGTAGGCACATAAGAACAGTTCTTGTTTGGGAATCAGAACAGACAGCATGGTGTTCAGGAAGTTGAGAGGCTGAGAGAGACTGTTCTAAAGCGAGGGCTTTTATACCCAAAATCTACCTTATGGGTATTGGCATGAATCGCGCTCTCAGCACAATGGACACTGGGAGCTGAAATACAAACAAATGAAGTCTAGACAGAGTTAGTGTTCGCAGTGTTTAGGTGACAAAGAGGTATTGGCTGTCGTAATAGCTCTGTATTGTGGAGAAGTTGGGAAGATAAAGCAGGGAAACATCCAGGTGTGAGAGATCAGGGTTAGAAGAATCACAGTTTGGTGGGAACTTCTCCTTTCTGCTCTGAGATGTCCAGCTCTTAGCAGAAACCTGTTGTCTCTAGAGTTGCTTCACAATCTGCCTGACAATGTCTGTGCTTTCTCTTAGGAGAGGGCATGGCTGACCTGCCTTGCAATCTCATGTTTGCAGTCAGTAATTTTCCTCTTTCCAGCTTGACCTTGCAGTCGCCTCAGGAGGAGACCAGAAAGAACTTGTTCTGCAGTTGAAAACTTTTGCACACTCCCCTTTTGAGGTACATCAGTCTCTGTCCAAAGTTGATTTGAGGATATGTAGATTTAAAATAATCCAAGGCTTATTCATTATCCATATAGCTTGAGTCCTTGCATCTGTATGGAGAGAGAAGTTTTAGATATGCTTGACAGCATTTCTTGTGACTGTAGGTACTACAGGGTGATTCCATCCAATGAAAACTTGTTTGTGGAGATAGAAAAGTGTATCTGTGGTTGCTTTGACCAGGCATTAAGTTTTTCTGCTGCTGTGTACCTGTAAGAAGTTGGTCAAGAATGCCTCAGGAACTAGTCTATGATGCATGAATCAGTGTTCTGGAATTTAAGGCCAGGCTAATGATTCAGCATCCTATCTCTGACAGTAGCATTTGAAGGAAAACCTTAACGTCACACCTCAGCTTTTGTTGACGGCTTCCAGCAGTCTATGGTTTGGCAGCACACTCTTGAAATGAGTTATGCATGCCATGACCATTGATAGAAATACCTGTTGAATTGTACAGAAAATATGAATGGGAAGACTGGTGCCACCTGAGGATAGTTGAATATATTGGAGCAATTTTATTCTGTACAATTCAGCCAAAGTTATGAACTTTTTAATTACATCGATTTCAAATTCTGGGGTCGGTCATGCAGGATATATGCTGCATTTAGTCTGTCTGGGTTCCATAAAAATCTTACTCCAAATAAAATTGATTAGTTTTTGAAGTGACATAAGACTTTTTTGCTACCGCCACCCAATTTAATATAGTAGTTTAAGACAGTTTTAATCAGAAGGCCATACAATGTGGCATTAAAAATAAAGGCCCAGAAAGAAAGATGAGAGACTAAAAGGACATAATACATAAAAATCCAATCAAATTGTAAGCATTAGTGAGACAGAAAACTTCTTTTGAATTCAGACAGAGGCATGGGCTCTTGAAACACACCTTATTACACTTCCTGAAACACAGTGAACAATGTCAGAGATTCTGTTCCATTTTGGAACCTCTGACTCCCAACTGCAAATTGTGTATGTTTTAAAAAGATCCACTATCTCTGGAGGTTGACTTGTGAGTTCTCACTGTCCTGGAGTGGTTGCACATAAACAGTGTAGTAATAATTCTCCCTGAAACAGCAGTGGAAGTGCGTGTCACTTCATTTCTTCAGCTGCAATTCACGGAAATATTCCCATGTAGTCTTTGTCTCTCTGAAATGATTGCCTCTCCCTGCATTGTAGAGTTTACTTGGTGCATACAAGCTCCCATGTGGTTTATTTAATTGAATGAAAGGCTGGAGAATTAAATCATTTAATGCATTCTATGTCTTAATACCTCCTTCATTGCTTTCTTGTGATAAGCGGTTATAGAAGAGATGCCTGTTTCCTACTGTAAACAGTTTTATTTTGAGTTTTTGAAACTGATCGACACTTTCCTTTTTGTTTTTGTAACAGCAATAGGAAAAGTTGTGGCTGTGGTCATTTTGTACTAGAGTAGGGAAGAACTATGCCTGGGATTGTCAAGTTGATTGTGGTTTTAATTGTGGTGCAGAAAACTAGGACATATTTTCAGGAAGAAAAGTACTCCTTTTGGGAGAGGGTCAAACCATCCCCACCTCTAGTGAATCTGCTTATGCCTGCCGTTCTCCCAATAAGCTGTCTAGTTTCTTAATGAGATAGGACAGCTTCTTTTTCTCCCCCTCTCTAACACCATGAACCTAGTCAATTAGAGATCGTTTAGTGAGTAACTTGGTCTAATCAATCTATTTCTAGACCAGAATGCTACTCTGAGTCAGAATAAAACTTCTCCATTACACATTTTAATCTCATTTCTTCCTCTCTCCCTCTTCATCCTTGCAACAAGTATACAAACTGTATGAACTCTTAACTTCTCTAATAACTGTTTCATGTTCTACTTTAAAGAAGGGCTTGCTCTGTTGGCTCTGGAAACATCTTAGTTCAGAGATGCAGTCAAGTTTTGGAGCAGGTTGACGTAGCAATTCTTTTTACTGAGGGAAATGTTTTGCTCATCATTGAGCAGAAATTCCCTAATGGTAGTTCTTCCAAATGTAACTTGACTGCTTTATGCGTTTTGCTAATTGATTTTATTAGAGTTGCTTGCTTTGAGTCTTTGGTATACAGGATAGATTAAATATTCATCACACTCATATTCTGGGATACAGAATTGGTTAAAAATAAAGTAAATATTTATCAGTCTGATTCAGGGATGCTTGATAGGTTAAAATTTAAAATGTATTCATTAATATCGGTGTTTTCGTTGTTGTTGTTTTTCGCCGATATCAGTAGTTGCAATGGGACAGTGCCATACCCATGTTGAGAGCATTAATTTCTCTTGAGGTTTCCTGCTGATTTCTGCACAACAGTTTATTTCAGAATTTTGCTTCCACTGCTTTGTTTGCTGGAGATCATGAGTATGTACCTGGCACAGATGCTAGTTGGATAGGGTTAAAAGTGAACTACCTACAGGGCAGTCATTGTTCTGAAAACATGTTTTCATAAGCTCTTGACTACCTTATCTTAAGAATCTCTTCCTCAGGATTGATGGGTATGTCATGAACTAATTAATTTAATGCAACTACAAAATGTTTAATATTTTTATTTTCTCTTTTTGGTGCTTCCCATTTTTCCTTATGCTGTATATTTGCTTTATGATTGGTTTAAGCTTCCTAATGTTTTGCTGATATTGCTTTTTCTGCTCCTGCATCATTTGATGCATTCCATAGAGCAGAACTCTGTATTGTTACTGAGTGAGTTGTGCTGAACCAGACATTAGTCTCAGTAGAATCTGTAGGAAATTCCAGTTACAAGTGAGAAATGGTTCAAAACAATTTAGCAATATGAATCTATGAAAATGCAGAAAATTGTTGAGTTAGTAAGCCTCTGTAGGGCTTGTACTCTCCAGCATCTTCTTGACTATTAATGCTCTGCACTGAGATCACGGAAAACAAGCCATCTGTCTTAGTTCTGCATCTTCAGCAGAACAAAGAGTGTAGCTTGACAGATGCCTTCTGGTCAAAGTCCTTTCAGTGCTGCTGATTTGTCATTGAAAATGAGTGTGGGCAGTGACTAGGGACTTTTCTGAATGTTGCTATTTGGGAAGAGCAGGGGTAATGTTTTGTTTTAACACTGCTGATGGAATACTGGGGTCTCACTGCAGTGAGCTACAGTGAACAACTAAAATGTAGAAATAAAGCATATTTAAGAGCCAGTATGCTGAAGTGGTTGGAGTCTTGGATGAAAATACTGAGAGACTAGGGTTTGAACCCCCATTGAAAACCTCATTACTGAAAACGCGTCTGAGTGCAAATAGGCAATGGGAAACTAATATTAAATATAAGGTAACAAGAAAATGTTTTCTGAGCTTAAAAAGTAAAACAACAACAACAAAAAGAAAACACTTGTGAATGTAGTATTGAACGGATTTTTGTTAAGTATAAGGCAAACTGTTTTAGGTTCATTCTTCTGGAATTGATACGGAGAGACATAGAATATCTGATACTGGAAGTGATAAGTAGTTATTTGACTTTGATACTTCTGTCTTTTGTGATTTTTAATTGGGACTCATCACTTATCTTGGCCTGTTCATCTTGCAGTTAAACTCAATGTGTGTGAGACGATGTATTTTCTCTTACCTGTCCTGGTTTCTCCACTATTCCATTTCAATAGATGATCCTGTGTTTGTCGTATTATCAGAAAGGGAGGAAAGCTTATTCCTATCCAGTTTCTCCATACCATGTATAATTTCATATTACTCACTTTTTTCTTTACTAAACTCCATCACACATAACTTTTTCTTATAGGACAGTTGTTCTTGTCCCTCAAATCATTTTGGTAATCTTTTCCTCCATCACCACCACATTTTTAATTTGGTAGGTCTCATAACTTATCAGTGTTGTTCTTTGGATTACATTTCCCAGAAGCCCTTGCCTGGAGATTCTGAGATTTGTTGTTACTTGGAATAGTTACATCTCCAGGCTTTCGGTTTTGCTCTGGCTTCTCGAAGGTTGCTTTGAATGTGTAGGAATAGCTATGTGAACTACTTGTGATGGTACTTGTGTGGTTGTTTAATGAGCATAAATCAAACCACAGTCATCCCTCCACATTTTTAGATTTGACCTTCATGAATTTGATTATTTGCAAGGCGTGCATGTGCTACCCCCCTCACTGTCCTCTTCTCATTCCCTTGCATTTTCCTGGATGTGGAGAAGGAAGGGAAGTGCATATGTAAAAGGTGATGGAATTGTGGGGAGGCACACAATTCCTTCCTTCTCTCCTGTGGAGCTCCCCCTCCCATTCCCCTGCCTCTGGCCCCGGTACACAAAAAGCAAAGAAATGGGAGAGGAGAGAGCCCCAGAAGGGAATGGAAGGGGGATCGCATGGATAGAGTTATTCTGTGTTCCAAACCCTCACAAAAGTGGTGGGTCACTGTACATACATAGGTCAGTATTGTAAAACGTATATATACAAATATACTTGTATACTTTTCTTACAAAAGATATTTGAAATGATGCTGGAAACTACACATGGATCATGTAACCAACAGTTTCTCAACAGCTTCACTGACTTTGTTGCTAAAGGCAAAACTCAGTTGTATTGCAGTGAAGTGAAGTAGTATACTAGACTGCTTAAATTTGGATGGGCTAAGCAAAGCTAAAGAAAGCAAATGAGAAATGTCTAGAGGGAGAGGAAGGGGGTTAGTGGGAAGACCTGAGATTGCAAATTATTAGTGTAATCTCAGAAGGGTAGATTTTAGCTGGGTGACTCTTTGGTCTCCTGCCTTCACAAGTTTTGATTATACCCTTCAAGCATGGAACAGTTCTGCATTCGTTTTCCGTCTTGACTGTGGCTGGAAAATTACTGACACATGTGATTATGTGGATTTCATGAAGGGTGCTGGTGATCAGAAAAAAAATTAAGTATTGCAGTACTGAAATAATAAATAGTTTAGCTTCATTGAGGCGTGTAAACACTCAAACCACCCTCCTGGCTCCCTATAACATCCATATATCCCCTAGTAAAAGGACTATCTCTGAAAAGTCACATAAAAATGAACTGAGATTTACAGTTCATTTTTATGGGACTTTTCAGAGATAGTCCTTTTACTAGGGGATATACGGATGTTATAGGGAGCCAAGAAGGTATAGTGGTTTGAGTGTTGGACGAGGACACTGAGAGACCAGAGTTCCACGGAGACCATGGAAGACTACTGGGTGACCTTGGACAACTCACATTCTCTCAATCTCAGAGGAAGGCAAGGAGAAACCACCTCTGAACAAATTCTGCCAAGGGAACCCTGTGATAGGTTCACCTTAAGAGTCTCCACAAGTAAAAAATGTCTTGAAGGAATACAGCAGTACCAGCAGCAACAACAACCAGTGTTGTGACAACAAACAATATTGTGTACATGTGATAGATTATGAGCAGTAGTATCACAGTGGATGCAGTCTCACCTCACTTAACTATAATGGTGTCATCCCATGGAATCCTGAGATTTATATATAGAAAATTTAGAATGCTCCAGTGTAAAGTATAATGTAATATAATATAATGAATCTGTAATATTCTAGTGCTATAATTCTAGGAAGTACAGCAGTGTCTAGCATCAAACTGCAAATGAGACATTACAGTTGAAGTGGTATGAAACTATTATAACAGTAGAGTGCAGATATTCTCTTAGTTCTAAAGTGTTCACTTTGTCAGCTGAATGTTCTCCATAAGAAGTGGTTTTGTTCATGCTGGTTTGGGGATTTTGGAAGCTATAATCCAAAACTAAAAGTCTTACTTCTGGGTCATGCTTCTGTTCTGTGTACCTCTGAATTGACTTTTTCCAACTGCCTGTGTTTCTTCAAGATTTTGAGCCCTGCTTGTCTGAGAGCATCATAACTGGAAACACAGAAGAGTCAGTCAGGAGCATTCTGTATAGAGATATATATGCTGCCGAAAGTTCTTAGATACGATTTGCTACTACTTTTTAAGCTTGGCAGCAATAGATGTTAAAGCAAATATTTTTTAAATAAATTGAAAAGCCAATTTGTAAAGCTTCTATTAAAAATTTCCAAAAGCTGAGCTAAAAGCAGTTATGTTGAGATCTAGATTTATGACGTATAGATAAGTATAAAATTATTTCTGTTTAAACTATTTATATTTAAGGCATGTTTTTAAGCTAAAGAGAGACAGCTTGGTGTAGTAGTTTGTGTTGTAGTAGGAGTCTTAGGAGACTAGGTTCAATTGCCTGCCAAGCCAGGGAGACCCATGAGGTGATTGAGGCCAGCCATGCTCTCTCAGCATTAAAGGAAGGCAGTGACAAACCTCCTCTGTAGAAATCTTGCCAAGAAAACCCCATGACTGAGTTGCTGTAAGTCAGAGTCAACTTGAAGGCACATAATAATAAATAAAATGTCATATAGTTAATTGGATGGATCCAGTCAGAATAATAATATATTTTCTACTTGGTTGAGGGATCATGAGATAACCTAGATTTGTCTGGAGTGGAGAACAGGAAGGCTTGGATGGGAATTTTCCTCTCCTACATTGTGTAACCTGCGTTAAGAGTTTCTATCCAAACAGTGGTTATCTTAACATAAGCTTGTTTTTGTAGCAGAAATACCAGGCAGAGTTTGTAAAGGTTATATTTTTGGGCTGCAGTTCCTTGAATCCTCCAGCCAGCATGGACTCTAAGTAGGAGATCTGGGAGTAAGCGACCTGAAAGAGTAATTTTTTTTTAAAAAAAACTTATCTTGCACCTTTCTTTGTGTCTGTAGTTCACAACAAACTTGAAGAAAAAACTCAAGTAAAAACATACAAAGGCAGGAATAGATAAAAACAAAGCTGTACTGCTAAAGTACAGTTAACAATTAAGTAACCAATTAGTCTCTTGTCTTCATACGTTTTAATTTTGTTGATGATTGTAGGGCAAACCAGGGAGCCAGTGTGGTGGTGTGGTTTGAGCATACCAGAGTTTGAATCATATTGAGCTATGGAAATCCACTGAGTGACTCTGGGCAAGTTGTACTCTCTCAACCTAAGAGGAAAGCAGTGGCAAACCTCCTTTTATTAAATCTTGCCAAGTAAAACCCCCATGATAGGGCTGCCATAAGTCAGAGTTGACTTGAAGGCACATAAAAACAAAGGGCAAATTGACATCCTGTTTGCTTTGGGGAGTAAGGAAAGAAAAACATCCATACTGTTATAACTGTTCCTACCTTCTGTAACTTTCTTCCCTGGGAAGCTATGCTGCCCCCCTCCCATCTTTCCTTTTGCCAGGAGGCAAAGACATTTTTGTCTAAGCAGGATCTTAATGTGTGAGCAGGAGAATTTATGATTGGGAGGTTTCATTTATTCTTTTGTATGTTTTAAAAATGTTCTTACATGGTGATTTTCATTGTTCTTACATTTGATAGTGAACATTTTTTTAATTGACTGTTTTTGGAAGCTACCTTGGATCCCACTCTGGGAGAAAGGTGACATACAAACACAACAGTTTCATTCTCCTGGAGATTTATTCCACATATATAAATTGAAATAATCTGAAATTCATCTATTAACTTGGCTGCTACAAAAACAACAGAAAACAGTATCCTTTGCTATTGTACGATCCTTGGTTGTTGCACTGGTTTATTTGCAAATCAGACTAAGCCATTATTTAGTATCATGGTGGTAAACAGCACCATGGTCTTGGGCTTATAGCCTTTCTCTCACATCCCTGTCTGCTGCCCAGTGCTGTTGTAAAGAAAAATTTATAAGTTTTCATTGTAATTTACTAGGATAAGCTGCAGCTAGTCTTAAGTGCAACTGTTGGAAAGAAACCAGCTTCAAGCCATAATTTGATGCTGGCTTATTTTCAGAATAACCACAGTTTACAGCTTGTGGATTATCACAAATTTTGTTTAAACTGAAATGGAAGTTGAAGTTTCCAGTCTAGGAGGTAATGGGAGGCACAGAACAGTGGGACTTGCTCTTTGTAGCATTTGACCAGAGTTGGACAACTGGGCCCTTTATTAGGTTACTGGATGCTCCCAGCATCCTGCACCATTGGCCGTGCTGGCTAGGACTGATGGGAGCTGCAGTTGGACAACATCTGGAGGGCCTTTAGTGCCCACCCATGACCTAAACTATGGTTTAGCGTTGCAGATAGCAAGGCCATTATATCTTAATCTGCTCTGGAATTTCCTGAAGCACATCTCTTTTCTTTTCAGTCTCTGTTCCTTACCATCTTTATGCTACTGTTTTCTGGTTGATTGATTGAAAATAGGAGCTATTTCTTCTCCTCAGTTCTTTCTCACTCACTCCAGATTTCCTCACAATACATTTAATTAACAGTGCCTGTGTTGCTGCTTGCTTCAGGAAGTATCATTCAGCCATGTCGTATATATTAATGCACTTCTGCAAGTACTCAGATTCCCTGAGATGATTGTGTGTGACATACTTGCAATGAATAAAATGCTCAGTATCAGGAATTGTTGAAATCAGGGGTGGGGAACCAGCTAGCCTCCAGATGTGGACTCCAGCTCCCATCATGTGCCATTACTATGGCCAATATTATTCTTGGTCATTTTGTGTTGTAGGAAGAGAAGATCACTATGTGTCTTTAGGCCAACTCCAAAGTGTTAAAATTAACTTGGACATTAAGCTTGTAACATAACCTCCAACGTTTCACAGATGGAAACTGAGAAACAGGTGGTCAAACAACATCCCAGTGTTGGTCAAGATGGCAAAAATTACCAATGAGGCAGAACACACCAACTAGGAGAGGCTGCAGCAGTTTGATTTTGCCTGAACCTACTGGGAAGAACAAGATTCTGCCCCCTGTTCTCCTGTCCCCCTGCTGAATTTAATGTAAACTACATATGCACTTTGAGCTCAGTTTGCAGTGGGAAGAAGAGGGGAAAATGCATCAAATAGCTTTTAAAAATTGGTGCCTCCGGGCCCACCAACAGCCTGATTGGCCAGCGGGCCCCTGAGCTTGCGAAAATCGTGGTATAAAGCTGTGCATGTGTGCTGGAGGCTGCCCGTGCTCACGGCTGCCTTCCTCTGCAAGGTAATAATCTTTGTTCTTTTGACTTGAGACTGGAGGATAGGGATTGGGAATTATTGAGACTGAACTACAGACTTGAAAGTCCCTTGCAGGAATGGTTATTTTTTTTTAAAGTGTGTTCCTTGTTGCAGGACTTGAGACTTGTCAAATTCTGCTTCAAAAACACTTTTCAGTAAGTGCTCTTTCCTTTGCTTTTTAAACCCTTTTTTAAAAAGGGTTTCAAAAGATTTGAGATTTGTGGATTCCCATAACCTTCCAGGGATTGGGATCTGGAAAATGCTGGATTTGTCCCATCCCTAGTTCTTATTGTGAGTAGTCATTCTTGGATGGCTGGAGAGGCAATCCACTATGGTTGGATTGTTCTTGTGCGCCAACATATATAACTAGACCTTTTGGCTCCTGCTACATATGCTGGTGTGCAAGCAGTGACCCGGCTGTGGTGGATTGCTTCTCCGGAACATCCAGAGCTTGTGTTCAAACTTATGGATAATAAAGAACATTACCTGCTAACCATATCATAAAAAAAAAAAAAGAACTGAAGAAGTGAGACAATGGAGAATTAAATGAAAATGTCCCTGCCAAATTGAGACAGTTGGAGGGCATGATATAATTTTTTTTTCCAGTTGAGGCGGGATTCTGAGGAACTTCAAGTGCGGTTTTTCAGTCACAGCATTGAAGCTGCACCTGCAAATATTTTGAAGTCCTCAGTTGTCTTGAGGAAAGAGAGTATCTTGTTCTAAAATGACTATGACACCCCTCACTGTAAAGGCTCCCTGTAGTTCAGGTTCTCAGGAGTTAAGATAGTGTGTAACTGAGGAACAGGGAATTCTTATGGAGAACTTCTTTTAGATTATATGAAACATCAGTGTTCTGAAATAAGGACTAACATAAAAAAGTATGCAGCTGCTCTGGTAGCCAATATAGGTCATGAAGCAAAGACATTATATCCCACATTTTCTCTAAAAAGCTCAAGCTGGAGCCTAGTTTTGATAATCAAAACAATTCTGGGGTATCCTAGGCTGAGGGATGGTGACTGGGTTAAGATTACTGAGCTTTGTGGCTAAGTAGGGATTTCAACCTGGCTCTTCTGAAGACTTCAAAAATGATAGTTTAAAAGAAATTCGGCACTGAAGTGCAACCCTTTTGGAGCTGTTGTGGGTTGGGTTGAACACTGTGTTGGAAGAAGGGAGTGCTTTCCAAATTCTGGTCACCAGAACTTCTCCCTTCCTTCTGTTGTGTTCATCTGTAATTTTAACAGCTGCTCAGTGACAGATGTTCTACAGCAGTGGTTCTTAACCTTCTCTTTACTGGGGACCCCTGCAAATATAATTTTTTGCTGAGGACCCCCAAAACTTAACTCAAGATCTAAATGTTTAAATTTATATTTAAATAGTCAAATATTTATTTAAATTTTCAAATATTTATTGATTTATTAAAGGCTTCTGGAGATTAAGATTCAAATCCTTGCTCAGACACGGGTGACCTTGGGAAAGCCACATTCTCTCAGCCTCACAGAAAGGCAAAGGCAAACCCGCTTTGAACAAATCTTGCAGAAAAACCAACAACCCTGTGATAGGTTCACTTTAGGGTTGGAATGCATTGGAAATGACTTGAAGGCACACAACTACAAAGTGGCACTGACAGGAAGATTCTTTCTATCCATCATGTCTCTCTTCTTTGAAAAGTGACTTATGGTGATCATGAAGGGTTTGCAGTTGTTGTTGTTGTGATAGTGTGTCTTCGTGTTGTTTCTGTTTTCCGGTTATTTCCTTTTTGAGGGAAAACCTTGAGAAAGAAAGACTTTTAAGAAGGTCCTCCCAGAAATGGCAAAATTTAACTACAATGGGGACATGGCGCAAGCATAGATTAGCGCAAGGGTAGTTAAAACTTGGAAGATTACATGTTATGGAGACAGTGAGAAGAAAAGAAAGGAAGACCAAAACTATGGGGAGTTTGTGTGAAAGGATGTACAGAGCTGCTGTTTTGAATGAGTCAGATGCTGTGTAATTGTGATTTTGATGTCTGATTCCCTGCTATTGCATTCCTAAATTTAGATTTAATAGAAAACTTCATTTTTTTTCCTTTCATGTTTCCCAGGGATAGTTTAATTATATGTTATTTTGGAGAACTTTGATGGCTAGTTACTTATTTGGTATAATAGAGTAGGTGTAGCTATGCCTCATTTTAGGAGTGAACTGACTACATAAGTGCTCTTTTTCTAATTGATTTGACACTTTCAGTCTAATTCAGAAACAAAGCAATTTGCATTCATAGAAAGAAATGACAAAAAGAAGAAGAGAAAATAAAAGAGAGGGGAAAAAATAAGACATATAGCTAAAACACAGACCTCCCAATCCTAACTGTAATAAAAAGAAAAAGAAAAAAAATTCTACCATTACATATGCAACTAAATAATCCTAACTACTAATAACCGTAACCATAGATTGTTACATTGTTAGATTTCTTATTGCTCAAAAAATCCATAGTTTCCAGTCTTTCAGAAATTCTTCAATTGGCTTATCCTTTAGAACCCATGCTAATTTGGCAATCTGAGCTGACTCAGGAACTTTAGCAATCCATTTTTCTATCATCAGTGCTTTAATCCCTTTCCAAGTTTGAGCAAACAATAATCTTGCTGTTATTGTTGTGTACTGAAGAAGTGGTCCATCTGTACTCTCCAGTTTTATAATGCCCAACAAACGATTTCTGGTAACATTGCAAAAATCTACCTTTACATTTTTTTGGATTAACATATAAATCTTAGATGAGTAACTTTTCACCTTCTTAAAAGTCTGCGATGTATGGAAAAAAAGGGCCCTCCTTATCTTAACATCCCCAACATTGGCTTGAAACATGCTGGCACATTTTTGACAGCTTACTTGGGGCTAGATACCATCTAGAAATCATCTTAGACTGGTTTTATATTCAATTATTGCACTAAATAAATTTTATATCTTTGGGCCACATTTTTCCCATACATCCGTATAAATATTACGCCCAAAAGTTTAGACCCTCCTTATCATGTGCTCTTCTTAAAAGGTTCTTCTTCTGTCTCCAATATCAAAAGTCATTTATGTACTTTTGTACTTTCGAAATTACACGGTCGTCATCTTTACACAACTCTAAATAAAACTCATTTTTTCCAAACTCTGTGGCTGCATTTCTCTTATCTTGATCAAATCTATCCTTAAGTTGCGTATAAGCAAACCAATTAAGATCTTTGCCTTACTTAAAGAACGTCTCTCTTGATCTAAACTTGCATTTGTCATGTTCAAAGTACAAGAGATCCTCATAAAGCAACCATCTCTAATTTTTAACCCATTTTTTCCTTAAAAAAGAGGCTTCCTGCAGTGAAGTGGCTAATATTACCTTAGGAACAAAAATTTGTCTATATTTGTATGAAACTTGTAGAAGAGACTTTCTAATGTAATGATTTTTAAATTCAGTATTTGACTTACATTTATCGTACCAAAAATCAAATCTTAAGTCATGACCATCAAGTTTGTGGAGTTGCACATCACTGAGCAACAGCCATTCCTTTAGCCACACAAAAAATAGGCCTCATAATACAATTTAACATTAGAGACACCCAGGCCCCCCTCCCACCCCAGTGTCATGGTTTAAATTTTATTCTGGGTTTCTTTGCTTGCCAAACAAATCTAGAAATCTCTTTTTGTCATTGCACAAAAGTTCTTCCATTTCTTATAATAGGGATCATTTGAAAAGAAATAAAAGCCTTGGCAACAGGAAGTGCTCTTGTATTTCACACACAGTGCTGGGTTTTTAGAAGCTGGACAAATTCTCCTCCCCACAAACAAAGAAAAACAGTGCTCTTTGTTTATGTTCTGTATCAGTGACAGTATTTCCACCAAAATCAGTAGCTCTTATCTACCTTCATTTATCACTTAAAGGACAATCCAGTGACTCATGTCCCAGCTCAGTGAGACTTAACACCAGTATGAGATTAATTCCAGCTGCCTCATCATAGTTCTGCTGCTGTGAAACTAGTGCCTCTGCAAAACTGGGCTTTTTCTGTTTTCACCAGGATTGCCTGATAAACACTGTCATTTTTAAATGCTTAATAAACACTTAATGTGTCTAGTTTCCCTCCCGTTTTTCAGTTGTACATTATCACCTTTCAAATGTCATGATTTTTCCTCTATTGTAGCCAACTGCACACTAAACAACAAACAAAACAGACTACAACCCTGACACACACAAATGTCTCCCTGACATTGAGGTCAGCTAAACCTGTTGTCATGAATTGCAGCGGAAACTGGCACTGAACCCATGCTGATTGACTGGCTTTTGTAGAAGGCCTTCCTGCCATTTTCTATTGAGTGTATTGTGGTAAGAAAAACCACAAACATTTAAAAGGAGAGAGAATGTCATGTAAATGCTTGAGCAGATCACTAGGTAGCTGGACCAAAAGCCAATGTGAGTGTTCAGCCACTCCATCTCTCTCACACAGTCCTCAGTACACAGTCAGCCAGAGGTTGGAAACCTTTTTTTGTACTACAGGCTTTCCATACTTATCTGACAGGTTAGGCACTGTCAGAAAGTGGAATTGGTGGAAAAGTGGAACCCGTGCACTGCACTGCAGGGAGCATGAAGTGTTTACAGAGGCTAACTTGGGACTGACTGCGCATGCAATGCTTCCAAAGTCTCTTGGCCAGCTTAGCGTCTCCCCCCTCCCCAAGCTTGCTTTGCAAGCAGTGTGTGTATACAAGTGGTTTGAAGCGAGACTCCATCGGCAACAGGAACTGATGAAAGAGCAGAACCCGCCTCCATTGAATTTATGGAACTTGCCCTTGCTTTGGAAGTGTCAAAAGAGCAAGTTGTCAAATAACAGGGCATCAAAGGTTTAGGGCTTCTCGTACAACTTCAAGATTTTCCCTCCCCGCCACCATCATGCCTGTTTTGTCTGGGAGTTCATTCCCCAGAAGTCTCTTTTCCAAGCACAAGAGACAGATACACCTGCCCTTTGAATTATGAAGGTGGAGATAAGAATAAGTCACTACACAACAAGGTGGCTCATACCTGCTTGACTGAAAATTAGAAAGAGCTTCTTGACAGTAAGAGCAGTTTGGCAGTAGAATCAATTGCCTAGAGAGGTGGTGGGACCTCATTCTCTGGACATCTTCAAGAAGAGGCCAGGCAGCTACTTGCTGGCAGTGCTTTAACTGGAGATCCTTCATTGAATAAGCAGCTGGACTCAATGGCCCGTGGAGCCCCTTCCAACTGTATGATTCTGTGATCCTGTTTTCTATAGGTCTGTATGCAGTCATAATGTCTATCTAGAATATTTCTTAAGAGGGAACAGTGAAATCTCTCCTCTCATAAGAATCCCAAGTATTGCTGTTCCACTGGTGATGTGTTATCTTCTGATATGTTTCAGAATCACTTATTGCAGTGATTCGTACCATTTTGGGGGTAAGAAATCCCTCTGAAAATCTGGTGACACCTGTGGACTGCCTGCCCAGAAAAATGTGTTAAACATAATTTTGCAGTAGGAAGATAGAAATTGCATAGAAGAAGTTGGAGGTGGGTAGGTTTTGCTTGGTTCATGGACCCTCTGAAGGCTGCAGTTTAAGAACACCTGATTTACTGAATCACTTAAATTGCTGTAAGCTGATGTGTCATAATTTAGTACCAGTACATTTTTAGCTCATGTGTCTTGCTTTTAGTATTCTTTGTGGATGGATTTGCAATATTAACATCACACACTGCAGCAGAGAGTCTGACAGCTTATGTGTATGTGATCTGAAACTTTGGAGTGAAAATGTTTGGAACTGTATGGAAAGCCACTTGTTATATCTCTGAGAGGCTTCTGTAAGCAAACTGGATAAGACAATAGATTTCTAGTGTATTATGATAATGACTACGCAATGTTGCCATGGGTAGTCTTAGTACATTGCCTTGGAACTGAAAATGTGAGTGAGATTGGAAGCTTGAGTCTGATAAGCTTGATGATTCTAGTATAACAATCTGGTCACACTTCTGATATATCTCTTCCTTTTTGTCAGTCCTCATGTCCCCATCTCTATCTATTTGCTTGAGTAAAAGCGTTACTACTTTTGTAATTAAATAATGCTTCTTTTTACTATGAAGGAGCTGGAACAGAATTAGAACTCATCTGCACATTTAGAAGAAATCACGTAATACTGTACCATTTCAGAAAACAGGATAAGGTATTGCATAATCTATGTGCTTTCAAATATCTTCACTTAATGTGTAAAAATAACACATCAGGAGAAAGATTATTGCCCCCACTTTATTCTCTGCTAATCTGCTGTGTGCACAGAATTGTTGTGTGCGGAACTTGAAATTTTCTTCTTGTGATCCAAAAAGTAACTTTTCTGGGTTCTAGTTTTTTATTACATATATATATATATATACTCACATATATATATATATATATATATATATATATATATATTTTTATTATATATATAGAGTTCTAGTTATTTGACATCTCCCATGAATACCTGCATTGTGAAGGCTATATGACTAGGAGTGCTATGTCATGTGTTTTTTTTCCCCCTTGAAAATGTATATTGACCCTTAAAAATGTTGCTGCATCGTTTTTTCCCAGTTTTAATTACCTACTGACTAGGGTTACCATACAAGCAACACCTGCTGAAAATCCCTCTTTTGTACAGTTATTAAAAGTACAGAATCTGTCTCCAGTTTTCACTCTGACAACCCTGTTACCAATAAAACATAATTTATGAAGGCATGAATGAATGTCCAGATTATGCACATGTGTAGAGTTTGTTTTGGATTAAATTGTCCTTTCTAAGTAGTTCTCAGCATCTGAATTCAATTTATTAATGTCTGAATCCGTGATACGAAGTAAAATATGTGCTGAGCTATTCCTCTTTAGATATTACAGCCAACATGAAAGACAGTTTTTGCCATGTGGGAGTTTTGTGTATGCCAAAATTGTTCAGAAGACTCTTTTAAAATTCTGTAGAGTTGATATGCCAAACTCTTCAAAAGAGAAAGGAATACAATAATTGATCACAAGGCTATTGTGTACGTTTTCTTATTTTTAAAAATTCTTTCTTTGTAGGTGTGTTGTTGTGCTGTTCAACCCCAGGAAGAATAAGCAACATCATATTCTGAATAGCTCCCGGTGAGTAAAATCCATAATTCTCAAGTGCAGGCTTGCATTATGTTATAGAGAGGGAAAAGCAGAAGCCACTCCTAACTTTAGGAAGCAATGATTTCTGTCTGTGTGACAATACTTCAAAGAAAATGCCACATTTCTTTCTTAGAATCTACAGTTAATGATCTGAGAGCCCAGAGTGAGAATTCAGTATTTAAAGACTGATACCTAAAATCTTAATTTTTTATGTAAATAGATAAACCAACAAATAAAACTTCAATAGTGAAGTGCTTAATTTAGTAGAATGAATTTTGAAATTGCATTGTCAGTTAATTATGTATATCTGCTAATACTCACATGTTGATGAATTCAAGTTTTTAATGTTCATTTTTTTCCAATTTTAATATTTGGGTTTCAACTTTTGAAACATCCGAGGTGAATATTAACAAAATGAGGATTGCTAGATAGGTCTCTAATGGTTTGTTAATTTTTTCACAATTAGAAATCTGTCTGAATGTTTGAACATGTATGGAATTCAGTTTTGGGGTCTGCTCTGCAGCAGTGTTATTGCGGGTGGAAGACATTGTGAATACAGTTCTCTCTCCATGTTTGTGAGAACCCTCATGAAAGGGTTCCTTTCCCCATCTGCTCCCCATCCCATTCCGTGCCGGGGCTCCCCCATTTCGTGTTCCCATGCAAAATGGAACGGAATGGAGTTGGGGGAAGGCTCCCAAGACCCTTCCTTTCCTCCTCTGGAGTTCCCCCCTTCCCCTTGCTGTGCATTTTGCCCCAGCACTGAAAAAAATGGATGGGAAGGGGAGGGGGAAACTCTGGAAGAGAAAAGAAAGGCTCACAGGAGCCTCCCCCATTCTTTTCTGTTTTGCCTTGGAGAACTCACCCTGGGGCAAGATGCATAGGAATGGGAGGACGAGAACTGAGAGGGGAAGCATGCACGCTCGCGAATAATCAAATTTGCAAATGTCAAACCTGCTAATGTGGAGGGAGGACTGTACTGACTAAGAAAGAGGAATTAGCCACTTACCGATTTCAGGTTTAGCTTCTCTTAATATGTTTGTTTTTAATGGGACAGGGACACCTGCTGAAAAATAAGTATGTCCACAAGGATCATTTTGAAAGAATGTGAGAAAATTTCCTTCATGCTGCTTGGAAATTTCTGACTGGAGTAAAAGTCTAACAAGTCTAGAACTCCTGAAGTGGTTTTCCACACAAGAATGGCGATTTGTAGGGTTGTAGGACGCTAACATTCTATGCTCATCACTAGAATAAGCTCCATTGGGTGAAGTGGGCTTACTTCTGAATAGAAATGCCTACAGCCATGCCACCTTGAGCATGCTAAATCTGGTATGATTTTAGTGTAAATGTATGGGATTACACTGTAAATTTGGTCAAGCATTACCTACATAATATTGGTATTTTTGCTGGCATCATCTCCTAATTCCAGCAAATAAAAGGTTTAGGAAAACAGGTTCTGACTGTTATTGTCTAAACCAATCATAAAGGACATTGTGACTGGATTATCTCTCAAGCCATGGAGCTAAAAACCTTCTCTTAGTTATTAGTCATCAGTGTTAGGATATTATAGTGGGCTTTTAGTTACCTTTTTCTTAAGAAAAGGATCAATGTGTTTGAGGATTCTTTGAGGAATCCTGTAGCCAGTTATCTCCTAGGAAAACATAGGGTCATTGTAATTCTATCAGCTGAAATTTTAGCTTTGATATTAATTGGACATACCAAGTGTTATGTGTTCTCAAAGTTGCAATGATTTGTAGCTGAATGCAATGAAAAACTGGTTTAAAAAAACTGTACTTGATCCCAAGTTTTTATTCTGCAAAGTTCTGCAGATGCAGGTGTTAAGAACTAAAGCCATAGACTTTAACAGAATATGTTCATGCATGTCCAGATTATGTTGCTGTCTCTTTCTTGACGTGTTCTAAGATGAATTTGAGCTGTTGATCTGATTAGAAGCCATCTTTCCTGTAAGCACGGTTCCTAATCAGATCTACAATCTAAGTAAACCCAAGTTGGCAAAGCATGTAAGAGAGACCATCAGCTTAACGTAGGCACGTAAAGGCATATTCTGTGTTTATTTTATCCAGCTACCCATGCCTGCAGCTTGAACCTCTTGAGTTTCAAAAAGATTTTAATAAGATATAAGAAAAAGTTCAGAAACTCTGAAAAGCCACTATTTCTCCCAGTGTGTCTTCTAAGACAAGAGTAGGATGAATATATGATCCTCCCAGTGTTGTTGGACCACAACATCAGCCCTAGCTGGTGTAGCCAATGATGAGGGGATACAGGGAGTTATAATCCAACAGTTTCTGAAGGATTGCCATTGCCCACTCCAATTGCTGCACACAAGAGTGCAGGTTTTGGTCATTGCAGAACCTTTCTCCATGAAATGGCTTTAAACCCATCTGACAAAGGCTAGCTTGGTTTCATTTTCACTCACCTTTTCCTGTCCCCATTCATGTTTGGACTGCAAAGCAAATGTGTTCTCTGTGATATTTCACAATATATTCTCCTTTTCTTATACAGGAAGACGATTACAGCCCTTGCTTTCTCTCCTGATGGCAAATATCTGGTTACTGGAGAGGTAGGTAGTGGTTTTGGGGGGAAAGTCTAGCAAATCCATGGGGTGGTGCAGGTAAAACGAAACTGCCTTTACTGCACCACTGATCACTAAGCACTTAAGGGCTGTTTCTTGCTCACAGATAGAGTGAAGTTTTGGGGCGAGGAAGGAATTTGCTGCTAGCAGAAAGAAAATGTGAGAGATGAAGTGAGAAAGCACCTTTGCTGCTACCCAAAGAGGGATTGTGAGTGGTGCATTTGCTGCTTGGGGGCAGGGGGAATTTGCCTTCTTTGAAATGGCTGTTTTTTTTACAATAGAATATAATGGGTTTTAAGGAGTGGCTTTGTGTCTGAGAGCTCACCTCTGCCTTGTATTAAGTATCTTCAATAACTATTGGATTTCATAAAGAAAGCCATTCCCCTGAGGTTGCAGGACCTGAGCAGGGCTGTTGATGATAGGGTGTCTTCGAGGTCTCTCATTTATAGGGTCACTGTAAGTTAAAGCTGGTGGCATTTAACAACAACAAACAGATTATTTGTCCTTTTGCTTGTCCCTGTGTCTCCTATGAAATGTATCTTTTCTGACTGGCTACGCCTATCACACCAACCATTTTGTGAAAAATACCACCTCTTGGCAGCCATTTTGTGACAGCACCCAGAACGCTTGCTTAAAATACCCCTTGTACCCACAGGCTTCCAAAAGTTTGGGGACCTGCCCTAAAAGAGTCAGTGTCAGCCACGTGAGGAGCCATAATGGGTGGCTAGGATGTGAGAGGAGACATTGATTAGTGACTGAACACATGCTTTCCATATAGGAAGATAAGTTCTGGCTTTAATTCCTGGGACAGCCAATTAAAGGGTATTGGATGGTAGGGCTGGGAGAGACCGCTTAAATACTGGAGATCTTCTTACAATGGAAAGTATGTTATGACCCATTAAGCTGACTTGCATAAAACATGCATGATATGGTTGTATCAAAAAGGGTATTTTCTTTTTCTGAAGAACGGGAAATAGGAGTCACGGCTCACGTTCAAAATGCATACTTGGTGAATTGTTTATTTTAAGATAGTAATGGACTAGATGAGGAACAATTAGTTGACGTTTAGTTCTGACAAGACAGAAGTAATCTTGGTCAGGTTTGAAACCAGCTCTGGGGCAGAAATTGAACCTCTCTTCCATAGGGTTAGTACTCCCCTTGAAGAATCAAGTTCACATTTTGGTGAATTTTGCTTCTATTCTTGGTTTTGTTCATGGATGATGAAGTAGCAATTCTCTAAGCCAAAAGTGCCTTTGCGCTTTGTAGGGGCATATATTCTCAGTGAGATGAGAACTGGCCATGGTAACAGATGTTTTAATTAATATCAAGAGTAGATTTTTGCAGTGTGATTTACATGGGGCTACTGCTAACGAATTTTAGAAATATGGTTCAAAATGCAACAGTGAGAATGCTGAGGGGTTACTTACCTATACCTGTCCTGCAAGGGCTGCACTGGTTATCAGTTTGTTTCAAAATGTTGGAGACATTTTACAACCTCCTGTCTGTGGTCTGAGAGCTGACACAGAAACTCCTCTCTGTGGCCCAAGAAAAAGAGGAAGGAACATTGCAATGGCTGCACTTGAACTGTGGAATTACTTGCCCAACAAAGCTAAGGTGACACAGTCTTTAACATCATTTTGCTGTAAGGCAAACTTTCTTGTTTAGGCAAGCGTTTGGTTTATGAGCTTTGTCTAAGTTTTATTGCCTGCATTTGTGTTTTTTTTACTGTTATTCCTTCGGTTTTGGAATTTTATTGTCTTTTATGATTGTGTTTGGACACTGTGGGGAGAATGTAAGTGTCGGAAGGGCAGGACAAGCTTCCTACATAAATAAAAAGAAACCATAATTATTAAAATATACATAATAGAGAAACTCTAATTTGCATGTGTGCAGTGATTTATTCAAAATATCTTGGAGAAATCCAGCATTACTCAGTTGTTCATCTTAGTAGCTGTGCCTTTGGAAATAATTTTGAGGGAGTAATGACCAGTCATTTGGAGAGATAAAATCACAGAGATTTGCAGGGTAAGAATTAGCCGAGGACGTTGTATATGTCCTTCTTCTTTATTCATTTCATGGAGGAAGTAAAGGAAGAAGACCAAAAGGTTCCTATTACTGGTTTCTGACTTGGATTTCACTTTGGGAGGCATACAGAAAAAAGACAAGTTTAACAGTCTGATTTTTTTTTTAAAGAAATGAAAATACACTTGGAAGGAAGCCTTGAGAATAGTGACAAAGACGCTGGTGCCTCTGGGTTTGGCAGGCTTTAGTTTAATTGCTGGCAAAAGAAAAGTTTTCCTCTTTTGAAAGCTGCATAAAGGAAGACAAAGATGACTGCATCCAGTTTCTAATGCACACCAGATACACAATGCTCATACTGTATGTGTTATGAAGCCTGAATTGCTAGATGCTTAATCCCACAAAAATGTTGACTGTCCTCCTCTTGTCCATGTTGGATGGCTGCCATATGTATCCTTGGAGGCTGATTACTTTTTGGCTCTGCACACACATACAGTCCTTTTTATTGTCTCAAATGCCTTGGACTTTAAATATTGAAAAGAGGGGATTGCACTAGCAGCCAAATGATAATTAAATTCTGGATGTTCACCACTGGTCAGGTTCAGGGTCAGTCTTAAGGACATTTGCCTTGTGTTTCTGTAGCCAGGCTAACACATCAGGATTGTCATGCTGGAAATGAATGTTGGGATAGATTTGAACATGGGTGGGTAGATGCCTTTGACAGGTTGTGAGCGTTGTAAGGTAGTGATGGTCCCTCACAGAATCTGTCCCCTACCACCTTATATTTGGAATGATATGGCCAAGGTCCATTGAACTGCAAAATGGGAAGGTACCATTTAGGTCAGCTAGCCCAGTGCTTCTCAGGCTATCTGATACAGGGAACTGGCACTGCATTTGTGCTCACTGAATACAATTAATTCTTTCTTTCCTGGAAATTTGTCAAAGACCATCAGCCAGTGGCTCAGAGACTGGGACTAGTCCAGGACCCACCACTCTGAGTAGTGCTAAACTAGGCCAACTCCTTCACTGGGCTTGTTACAGAATCCGTTTCAGATGACTATCCGTTGTCTGTTCAAATACCTTCTTGAGGGGTGATTACACCACCTGCCTAGGCAATTTGTTCCTCTGTGGAATATTTAGCACTGTACAGTTTTTAGAAACTGAGTGTAGTTCTCTATAAGAAGATTTCCCTTCTTATAGTGAAAATTGGAAAATCTCAAAAGATGGCTTCTCTCTTTTGGGACTACCCATTCTTTGCATCTTGACATTGACCTCTAGGTCCTAGCTGTGAAGCCACATTGATTCATGTGTATTCTGGAAGGTTAACTGTCATGCTTTAAAAATCTGGGAACAATGCTATCTGGAATCAAAAGTCCAAATAAGGACTTTGGGTTTTATGATATGAAAACCAAGGAACTGTAGAACCATGGGCTGTGAGCAGCATGCTTAAAGGTACTGCTCAGTTGCTACTGTGTCTGCAGTGGGAGTGGAAAAACAGTCCAAGAAACTTTGCTCCATGATTTGTTTATTCTGTTGTTGGAATGTGGGCACTTTCCTTTTCTGGTTGGTTTACCTTCCAAAAAACCAGAGAAACAAACCAAAAATAAACTGTGGTTTCTTTCTCTGCTATCTTGTGAGATCAATAAACTAGAAAGGAGGAAGTGACCATGTTGGATTAATGTAGGTCATTTATAACCAAGAGGAAACTTTTGTGTGGCCCCAACCCTGCCATCGCCTTCCCAGTTTTCATCCCAAAATTGAAGATTACATCTCTAACTAGTGTGATTCTGTTTAATTGCTATTTTGCCTTCATTCTCTTCTCCACATCTCGGAATGACCCAGAATAGCAATTTTTCAAGACCAGCATGACCTTGATCTGTTGCACACTTCCAAAGCCCTATCCCAAGTTGCTAAATTTTTATCATCCCAACCCAGTCCCATTCCTTTGATTTGTAGCCCCCTGAGCAGAAAGTCTCAGTGTGGAGTTAGATAGCAGGGATGTCCTCCTTCTCTAAGAACTTGCATGAGAGGTGGACACAGTGCAGCCCATTGGATATTATTGGAAGGCAGGCTTCCCACAGCCCTAGCTAATGGTGAAGATGCTGTTACAGTCCAACAACATATGGAGAGTCACACTGAGTTAAACTCACATATCCTTTCTTTTTCTTGCTCACAGTCTGTGCTGATAACATGAGAGGAAAATGAACTTAACCTTAAGATGTCTAATAGTGCAAACCCAAGTCAATGAAGACGTATTCAACAAGAGGACAGTGGAGCAAAAGAGGTTAGATGAATAAAAGCAGGCAGTTGAAGGAGATTCAAAAGAAATAAGGCTTAGACATTTAGTAGTCTAAAGAACATCTTGAATCCCATAATATTTGGATTAGCGTTTCAGAGGCAGGTTGGACGTTTAGAAGAAGACAAGTAATTATAGGGAATATGAGATGGGATTGACATATGGCTATGCATCCTTGAACATATCCTCTAGGAGCAGAATTTTAGCACCTGGAACATGTCATGTTCAACATCTACAGGCGTAAAGATGGGACATTGTCACCTTTCAACAACTCAGGGAGATTGAAATAAAGGTGATAACTGTGAGATGTTTCCAAATGTATTCTAATTAGAAAAAACAACCTCATGAGGAGAGGTATTCCAGGTTATGTGCAGTACTTGCTGAAAGGTGACAGTTTGATTGTGATGTTAGAGGAGAACTAGACCATTGTGCCAGCGATAACAGATTTTAAAGAAGCTACCATGTTATTTTCAAGCTCTCTCTGTATTTGAGGCTTTTCTGTCTGCAAGCTGTCAAGAGGCTTAGTTAACCTTGTTTAGAAAAGGTAAAAGCTTTTTTTTTTTTTTGGTTAGGTTGCTATTTTGAGATGTTGATTAGTAGGGAACCTTTTTTATAGGCTTGTGAATCATGAGGAGGCTGTTGAGTAGGAATTGCCTTTACTTTTCTATATTTCACTTGAAAATAAGTGATTTATATCAGATGTAGTACAACAGCAAGGTTAAGCCAATTAAACATTTTATTAAAAAATAAAAACCATATAGTTTGTTCCTGTTCGTCATTCAGTCTTAACACAAAAGCTATACTGACTAATTGAATATCTAGATCTCATTATCTATTCTTTATATTTAACTAATGGTTCTCATAGTTAAGGTTGTATATTATTATTATTGTCTTTTTGTTAAGATTATTCCATTTCTTTGTGGTTCCAAATGTCCTTGAGGGATATTCTTTTTAAATAAATAAATAAATTTCCCACAGTCTTTCCAGGAAAAGGTAATGAGTAATGCTTTACTTTACTTCTTAAGCATGTTCCATTTAAATATATTTTAGAACAGCCTGTTTATTTCACCATTTACAAAGGTGTCTGTTTCTGCTCCTTTGGTATCTCAATAGATTGGTGTTTTCTCTGTCCTCATCAGTACAGATGCCAAAGTCAAGAGTTGGCTATTACTAAAATTTAGCAGAATTTCCAAGCAGACTGCCCAGATCTGAGTTTGTTATCCTGTATCTTTGGCTATCATGGTGTTTTAGAGCTTGCAAAACCCAGGAATTCCGCAGTCTTAGCAAGATCAGGCTGACAATCTGTGGAAAAACAGTCTTAGATGGTTGGTTTTTATTAAAAAAAGAAATGGGCTATCAAATGCCTGTGTGGAGCAGGGATGGAATATACAAGGTATGGCGATCAATAAATACTGAATATGTGAAATGTCTACATTAGAGCTTGAAAAATTCCCTTTCTGAACTGCATCTTCCAGAATCACACTTCTGGCTTGTCCAGTAGCTGTTCTGGCTTAGAGATTCTTGCTGTTACAGACTAGAAAAGCAACCTGTTCATTCTCTGATCTTCAATGTAATGTCCTCCAGAAGTGATGGGCTCCACCTCCCACCAAGTCCAGCTGGTATATTACCAGCAGTCCACTATTTCTGGGTTGGAGAATGCTCATTGAAGTATGTGAGTCCAAGCCTTTTTCGCTACTAAAGGGCAAAGGCTCAGTAACTGTTGCTACCCTTCTGTTGTCTCCTCTATTTATAGGTTTAATGAGCATTGTAAGAGGCACCTAAAAAAGAGCAGAATCTGTACTGCTGCTTTTCTTCCTGGAAGCCCAGCAAAGATGTATAATCAGACATGATGCCGGGTTTCCAGAAACTTCTCAGCATAAGGAGAGGTTTCTTTTATCTCAGGAAAGAAAGGTTGGCATAGCCCTTCCCTCCTTTTAGTGGCCTTCTGCAAAGGGACTTGATTATTTTGTGGAATACTTTTGTTCCTGCAGGCTTTCTGACTTGCATTCAGCATAACAGGACAACCTGAATATAATGCTACGAATGCACACTATGCATTTTCTAAATCTTTTGTTATGTTTAGCTGAAGATTAATGTGTGAAAATTGGCACACCTGACTCTCATGTCAAGATATCAAATGAATATGTAGGTTGCAGCTGACTTTGTGTACTCACTTCTCTTGGTGCTTCTCTTTTCCTCTTTGCAGAGTGGGCACATGCCTGCTGTTCGTGTGTGGGATGTTGCAGAGCGGACCCAAGTGGCTGAGCTTCAAGAACACAAGTATGGAGTGGCCTGTGTGGCATTTTCCCCAAGCTCCAAGTACATCGTCTCAGTGGGTTACCAGCATGACATGATAGTCAATGTTTGGTCATGGAAGGTAAAACTGTAACCAGATTCTTCTTGGCACAAGCAGGGTAGGATGCAGTATTCAGAGTGCAAATCTATTATACCTTCTTTTAGGATATGCCTCAATGCTGACTCTCTGCCTTGGCAGTCAGGCATCATTTCAAGTCCACTAAGTATGCCAGATGATTTCTACCCTTAGGTTTTTCCCTCCCTTTCCCCCTTTCCCCGTTCCCAGAAACGTATTGAGTGAAACCCTTGCTCCAACTGTATGGTCTGCACTGACTGGCAGTGGAGTTCTGGAACTGCAGGGCAAGAATCTTTCCCAGTCCTGCCAAAGAATGGTAGGGGCTGAACTTGAACCCCTTCACTTGCAAACCATATCCTGTGAACTTTGTCTTTTCTGATGCAGAAGCTTGCTTCCTGTGTTTTAGCTTCCATTTTCAAAGTAGAAAGAATCTCTGATATTTTATGTCTGAAACAGGTGGTATATATTCTGATTAGGACATCTTTGGTTTCTCTTTGAGAAGTAGAAAGATAATTGTTTGCACATGAAACTTCCCAATGTTTATTTTTCCTGAGGTCCCTTTTAAAAAATTGATTGTTCCCTGTGATACCCAGAAACAAGGCCTTCAGTGACTGTTAGTTTTGAGAGTAGAAACTTCTCCAGGGAGAGAGGTTCCTTTGATCAGAACTCCGAATAAACAGGCAATTTTGTTTAAATACAAGTATAGTTTATTTCCTGGCAGATAGTTGAAATGTATTCAGATTTGCATTTGCAAGTTTATTAGAGTTACATGTGGGAATTCATGCATAATCATGGTTAGCACATGAAATGATAATGTATTTGCCCAGTTGATAACATTGGATAAGATCTTTGTAAAGTATGATTGTGACAGCCTGTGATACCTCTGAACATTATGTGGATTTATATATGTAACTGATGCTCTGTTGTCAGCTGTATTCAAAGATCTGACTTCAGTTTCTTATATTCTTTTACTATTTCTTATCCGTTTCTATTAATTCATTTGTGTCCAAATTCTGATGAATTATTCAAAGAAATATATTCCATTAACCAGATACGTCTGTAAACATCTTCTAATATATACAGTGCACACCCTCTTCTGGTGTGGCCATTGTATGCAGGAATGTGAAGTGTTGCATTCCATTATAGTCAATGTATATGATGGGCATGCGCCTGCACTGCTTCAGATGCATGCATGTTATGTCCATTGATTACAATGGGATGTGATGCTCACGTTTTTTATTTTGCACAAGGGTTCCTGGAACGGAACATCAGTTTTTGTGGTGGGCTCACTGTATCCTGGTTCAGACTTTTTCTACTGGGCTGGAATCTTGGTGTGGTGGAGGATTAAGTCATGTCTTTCCTGTTGACCCCTTGAAGGTGATGACCTTTTCAGTGTGAGTTACAGCTGTGCACACATGACCTCTCAAAGTTCTGTTCCCTATATGTGGACAAAGAAATTACCAGAGGAGAAGGTGCAGTTTTACTGAATTTCTTCACAGTAGTATTTTGGATAAGGTCTCCAAAGATAATTTTTCAGCAATTTATCAGGAGTGCTATTCAGCATTAGCAGAGGTTGTAGTGTAGCTTCTGTTGTTCATTCAGATTTTTAAAATGGTTTTGTTTTTTGTGCTGTCACTTCAAGTGGCAATTACAGTGTGGGTGGCCTGGCCAACATTTGCATCCTCCACAGTGCTCTGTGTGTAGATATATGAGATTCTGGGCCTATATCTATCTATCTATCTATCTATCTATCTATCTATCTATCTATCTATCTATCTATCTATCTATCTATCTATGGAATGGAATATTCCATATTGCACTGTGGCCACCTTCATTCCCAGACACACACACACACACACACACATATATATATATATATAGGAGTGAAGGTGGTCACAGTGCACTGAGAAGGAGAAAATTCTGCCTTCTGTTCCAAGGTACTAAGAAAAATCTTGAAACTTTCCTCAGAAAAAATCCAGCTTATTTTTTTTCCCATTCCTGTTGTCATTCTTCAGAGTTCTTCTCTGGTGTCTCCCAAACATTACACTTCTGAAAGACAGTTGTGGATGTATCTTTTCTAATTCAGATACTTAACAATCCCACTCCTTTTCATAAGCCCTGTAGGAGGTTTTGTAGTAATAGTGAAAGGTCATCCTCTGGGGAAGAAGTGGAACCAGTGCTGTTTCATAATCTGATCCTCAGTTTCCTGAATGCTTTCTTTCCTCATGAAAGACACTTTTCTCAGGACATTTCATCTTGCAATTTGAATGTTGTTTGGTGATGTTTTTGAGCATACCTTAATATTGTAAGATGGCTGAGGAATGGAGTGTGTGTGTGTGTGTGTGTGTGTGTGTGTGTGTGTGTTTTCTATTATCTCTCTCTGTCATTTCTCAGCTTCCTTGGCTGCCTGTTTCCTGGACTGAAAAAGTCCTATTGGGAAGCAGTTACTTCATGGCTTTCAGTCTTTTAATTTGTTTTTAATGTAAAACAACTTAATTATCCAACAGAATGAGCACCATGTTAAAGAATAAAAGAATACAAATGAACATCTTAATGATGATGATGATGATGATGATGATAATAATAATATTTTGGCATGGCTTCTAGAAAATCCAGGTGTGACCCAACCTCTGAAAGCATATTTATGTCTCTATTCTTTTCTCTTTTGTAAGATAATTTTTTAATAAAAAGTATACATATAAAAACATTTTTAAAAACGTACCTCATTTGTTATGAATGGACAAAATCCACTCATGAGCTTCAACTGAAATGCTGTAAGCCAGGACGGCTGCTGGATGTCAGAGAGATGATATAGTAAAGGAGGTCTTTCCCTCCCCTCCCCTTTGGCTAGTTCATAAGTAATGGAAGTAGAGGAAGTCAGAACTCTTCTCCTGAGAATTTTGTTTGAAATTTTCTCTCCCTTCAACATTATTTCAAAAGAATTTGTTATGACGAGTAAACTGAATGCAACTGTTGAACAAAGGCAGAGGAAATGTTTGTCACAGTATGAATATGTGTAGTCTGTTTAGAGATGGGCCTTAAGCACACATTAGTTATGTCAATAAAAAAGACCCCTGTGAAAAGTAGGAATCTCAGTTACATGACTTCACAGGATCTTCATAGATTGCGCACTGAAAGTGTTAAGATGGGTGGAAGGATATATTTTCTTTCTCTTCTTTTCTCTTTGCACCTTAGTTTCGTAAATGGGATATGAATCTGATTACTGATCTGATTGTCACTTGTAGCTTACACTTGTAGGTGGAACCTCTTAATTTGGCTAGGTATTTGACTTGCTTGAATATCTTTTGCTTTCCAGAAAAACATTGTAGTGGCAGCCAATAAAGTCTCAAGCAAAGTAACAGCAGTTTCTTTCTCGGAGGACTGCAGCTATTTTGTTACAGCTGGAAACCGGCACATCAAATTTTGGTACCTGGATGATAGTAAAACTTCAAAGGTAAGAGGCACGGTGAGAAACTGAATGTCTGCTGGTCAGTCTTCTGCAAACTGGTGTCCTCCATTTACGTACCATAATCATCAACCAGTAGAGTCATTGAGACCTGGTAGGAATTGTATTCCAATACACTTAAAGGGCACAAGATTGTGGAAGGTTGATATAGGTGATGGGGAAGAACAACCAGGAGAGATAAGAGACTTTGCCTTATGCTAATGGCTATTTCCTTGTCATTTCCCAAGTAGTTTCAGATGTGTGTGTGCTGTGTGCCTTTAAGTTGTTTCTGACTTATGGTGAAACTGCCATGGAGTTCCCTGGGGCTGAGATGTGTGACGTATCCAGGGTTACCCAGTGGGTTTATGACAGAATGGGGAATCTAACCCTGGTATCCCCGGTCATAGTCCAACACTCAAAGCAGTACATGCTGGCTTTCAGATACGCCATTAATTTATTGTTACCTTCGCAGGTAGAACTTCAGTGACTATATCTGAGTAGTTCTCTTTGAACTATGTATGCTTGTCAACACACAGCAATCTTAACACGTTGTTTTCGTTTTCCAGGTGAATGCTACAGTCCCCTTGCTTGGGCGTTCTGGTTTGCTTGGAGAGCTGAGGAACAACTTCTTCACAGATGTAGCATGTGGCAGGGGTAAAAAAGCAGACAGCACCTTTTGTATCACATCTTCCGGTCTCCTCTGTGAATTCAATGAAAAGAGGCTGCTGGACAAGTGGGTGGAGCTCAGAGTAAGTTCTGAATCTATCACCCTGGGACCTCTGTTTGTTCAGCGTGGGGTGGATAGAAATTTTCCAAGGGCTGAGTTTTGAAGCAGAACTTAGAAATATTTTTAGCAACAACTCTCAGAATTCATTGCCAACAGATTCTAGAAGCTGTTGTCCAAAATGTAACATTTCTAACCTCTGATCTAAAGGCACATGATGCAGCCTTCTGGGGATGAAATTAGACAGTCCTTGTTTTAGCCACAGCCCTGATGGGAGACTGCCCAGGAAGCCTCAGTGTGGAAGAAAATAAAAGAAGTGAAATAAGAAATATAAAGAAGTAAAATAAAAATGTATGTACCCTACTTTCTTGTGCAGTTATAGGAGCAATGCAGAGGGCCCAAACGAGTATGTAGATAGTGGGTGCTGAACCTACATTTTTCTCTGCCAGTTCCTCCCTTACCATCTGTCACCTAAAGAGTATATTCCTCCCAATTTGGGCTTAACTACTAGGAGTGAAAGTGGCTGGGAGATACACCTGAACCAGAAGGAATGTTCCCCCAGAGAGTTCAGTAGGTCCTTGCCGCATGCATGGCCCATTGGCCCTTGCAAATCTGTCCCTATTCTCTCTACATTGCATGTGAAGAGGACATTTGTATTTAAATAGGTAGATAGGCCTTTGATGCATCTGCTCGAGGTACAAGAGGTGCTTAATCCTGAGAATTAGGATTTTGTTTTAGAAGAAATCGTTTGGGCAATAGCATCCTGTATAGAGACACTTAACTCTTTAAAGCAGGGCTGCGCAACTGCATGGTGGTGGGCATTTTACCTCCCAGTACCCATCCAGCAGGCTGCACCAATGAGTTTCAGTGCACCCAAAATGATGTGATGTTTCTTCTAGCCATATTTTGGCTAATTTTCAGCTGATTTCCCCCCTCTTTTTGCTGTGTGGGGAGGTGTGGGAGGCTTTGCAAGATGAAGAGAGGAAAAATGATGTATTCTAGGCAATTTTGGGGAAAAAAATCCCTGAAAATAGACCCCCAAATTAAAAGAAAAATTTGGAGGTGGTGAGGTGGGGCTGGGAGCTGGAGAGATTTTCTGAGGGGGGGCCCCAGGGGCACATGTGGCCCACAGGTGCACTTTGCCCACTCTTGCTTTAGAGCCTCCATCACCCAGGCATGACATTGTGCTAAATGGGTTTCTGACTGTGGCAACCAAGGGAACCTTACGAATATTTCGTGACAATTGTCTGAAATCACTGTTTTAACAGGATAGTACTGTATTTTTTTTCTTGAAACAAAAGCAGCTTGCTTATAAAGCTTTAATATTATTTAACTCCTGAAGTAGTTGTAAAATGGTTATTTCATCCAGCCTTGCTTTATTAGATTTTAAAAAATTCTAACGGGCAGGGTGGGAAGGACTGAAGAACAGGGACTTTGCTGAGGCTTATTTCCTCTCACTGAGCCAGCCCATCAGCTGACTTTAGTGATGCCAAATGACCTTGTGCTCTTTCCTAGTGACACTAATTTTCTAGATCTGTTCAGAGGAGACATCTAATGTTATGTTTTTGCTCCACCACACTTGAAAACTTTTTCTGCCTTTTCAAATGTTGGTAGGGGTTAAAACCAAAATCAAAGCACAGACAAAAGCTTTACACACTCTCTGAGCTGAATGACTGTCTCTTTCTTCTTTCTCCTCCTTTCTGCACTGAAATCACCTATTATCTTTTACTTAGAACACAGACAGCTTCACAGTAAGTCAGAATAAAGTCATGTCTCCAGCACATCACTTCTCATCATGCCTCCCATTTGTCATCATTTTTCTTTCTTGCAATAGTGTAAATTGTAGTAGAATTTAAATGAACAAATAAGTGGAATAGGGCTGAGTGTAGGCCAAGATGAATGTTCAGCTTCTCTTTTGATACTATGTATTGTAAAATAATTCTTTTGTTTTTGTGCAACCTGCAATATAATGATGCAGGGTCAAGTGTCTCAGTCAATCAGCCATGTCCGTCTCCTGATAACTCCATTGCATGTCTAGTTTTCTGCCTCCCCATAACCACTGTAAGTCAGCACTCTGTAGCAGTTGGAGTGCTTTTATGGGACCCTTCCCCTTTGTTTTATTTTGCTAAACATTTTGTTTGTTTGTTTGTAAACCTCACCAATTGATACTTCCCACTGGGGCATGGGTTGGTACTGTTTTAGCAACATAAGCAATGTGACTCACAGCCTGAACAATGGAAATAGAATGCTGATAATGGTTGTCCTAGAAGCTGTAGGAAATCATGATTTGAAAAGAGATCTAATTAGAAAGGACTTTGAAACTCTTACTTTAATTAGGTGGCTTCATTTCATCTGCTCCATATTTTTCCCTTTCCTCCTTTACTTCTTCCTAAGCTCTGTTGTCTTACTTCCTTGTGCCTTTGGGAGGAATGTTGCTCATTTTGTTATCTTGTACCCTTAGACTACTGTGGCCAACTGCATATCTGTGAACCATGATTATATCTTCTGTGGCTGTGCTGATGGCACTGTACGAATTTTTAACCCTTCCAACCTTCACTTTGTGACAACGCTCCCTAAACCACACTTCCTTGGGACAGACATAGCCAGCGTCACAGAAGCCAGGTAGGGAAATAAGGCCAGGAGGCCTAATGCAACACCCACTGCAAAAATCTGTGAGAGAGTTTGTTTGTCCATGATAGCCTGAAATGATACATGTCTTTGTGTTATTGGTCCTGTTTTATCTAGAACTTGGAAAAGCTAATTTTTGGACAACTCCCAGAATCTTCTGGACAGCTGTTCCATGTTGACTAAGAGATTGTTAGAGTGTAGTCCATTCTCTCATTTTATCCTTATGATGTGAAAAGATGCTTTGTTTCTGGAAGGCTGCAGATTCAGGACTTGGCACCTGCAAGTCAAACCTCACAGGAGATAAGATGTGAAATATCTCTTACTGCAGAGGAGTGCTATCAGTCTGCAGTGAGCAGCCTCTCCAAACCTAGTGCCTTATAGATGTGCAAAACTGCAGTTCCTGTCATCCTCAATCAGCATGGCCAATGCCATTGCAGTGGGAGTTGGTCTAGCACATGTGATAGTTTGGCATAGATAGTACTGGAATAAATGGAGAAAAGTCTGACAAAATATAAGGCAGCTTCATACATTAATAGACTAAACAGTCATGCCTATTTGAATTGACAAATTTGTGAATTTAGCCTCTTTCTCCTAAAACTGTTCCCATTTTTTGCTCATTTAATTCCTCCTCACTTTCTCATCTTCCAATTCAGTACCTGCCTTACCATATGTCTCTGCATTCAGCATCTTTCGGTGTCTTGCATAAACTTTTTAGATCAGGTTATTAGCATACTGCTGCCATATTGGCTCCACAGAGGGAAACAAAAATTACTGTGCAAAGCAAGAATATGTGCCATAGGGATTTTCTAGTTGCGTTGGCTGAAGCTCCACCTTTTCACTGGCTCTGAAAAGATGAGGTAACCTGCAGATTAAAAAACAATATATCTATTTAATTCTGGACTGAATAAATAGTAGAAAGCCATGACCCTGCATGCTGTTGTCCCTTGGCATATTCACTGTTGTCTCCCTTTCAATTGTATGTTTCTTGTGCTTAGCCAAATTGCATGTTTCTTGTGCACAGCCAAATGGGATAACAGCATGAACAACTAATGACAGTTACATCTTAAAATTCAATTGGTTTGAAAGGGGAAACTAAAGTAAACTCAGAACATGAAATCTGTTGGATTCGCTTCTAAACCTCCTGTTGTTGGAGTGCTTGATCATGAAAATCCTGTATGCTGGCTCTTTTTTAAAACAGAAAAATACTTGCTGTTTCTTTCCAAACAGCAAAAATCACATGGTTCTAAAGCTTGGAAGCTATCACAGTAATAGCTGCATGCCTTTTTCCCCCCTCACTTGGAAGGAAGCAGAAAAACACGTGGTTGTCATTGTAACCGATTCATGCAATGTACTTTTTGTGGGTTCCTTAAGTACTCGTGACAGCCTGCGGCTTAATTAATTACTTGGCTTTCTGTACAGTCTGTGTTATATATTTGGTCTGCCAGTTCTTAAAACGTGACCTCTTATTTGCCCCAGTCCTGTTGATCTTAAACAGTATCCCTTCAGTCCCTGTTTGATCTTCCATTGTTCTGTATATTTAGCTGCTTTTTTAGATGTGGTGGGTTTTAGTAGAATGGCCTGTTGCTAGTCTTCTTTTCCCTAATTGTAAAGTATACTTATAATTTCCTGAGATCATAAAATATTCTTCTTCTTCGTGATCTCTGTGCCTCACACAGTAGGAATCTTCGTGTGTGCGCAATAGCTTTTTGGAAAGTTCCAGAGCTGAGCAGCTTGGCGGGAACCCCTCCCCCATCTGGTATTGAGCATGCTCAGTCCTGCCAAGCTAACAGTCTCTCCTCAGTTTCTTTTCATCTGCCGACCTGTTAGCAGCTCGGAAAGCCTTCCTCTCTGAGCAGTTTGCTTTGCTTCGCTGTTCTTCATTCTTCAACCGTTCTTTGTGTTGTTTCTAACGAAAAGACTGTAAGAACTCTTCTCCCTTTCTATGTCATTGTTGTTTAAGTTGTGTGTGTCTTGCGGTCGCAAGGTCTCCTTGTCTGACTGCCACCTCAAGTGCCTGTTCTGCCTCGGAGAGGCCCATAACGTTCGGGCGTGTTCTATCTGTAAAGATGTCACCTCTCAAACCCTGAAAAACAGAGCTTCACAGTTGAAGTCTCATTGTTGGGAGCAAGCCCTTTGAATAAAGGAGCAGGTGGCTTCAAATACCGCCCTTTTCACCTCCTCCATGGCTCAGCGCTCTCCTCGGGTGCTCTTGATTTTAAGGCCGTCAACTCCCTCTTCGCCGATTTTGCCTTTGGCATTGACCTCATCGGTACCGACCACCTCGGTACTGATACCGATATTGTCCTCAACGGCTTTGCCTCCAGTCTCCTTGTTACCGAAGATGCCGAAGCTCTCCAGGATGCCGATTATCACCTCCTCCTCTGGGGAAGCTTCTTCTAGCTCTCAACCGGCTTCCATTCAACCTCGCAAGGCCCCTACTGTTGCTCAGCATAAGCAAACTTTGTCCCACCTTGCTGACTCCTCCATTAAGGAGAAAAAGAAGATGATGGAGAAGTGCCATTCTCCTTCTCCTCTAGGCCACCAGCTGGCTCCTTTGCTGACGCCCCCTCCAATGCAGCCTTTGATGGCTACTGTGGAGGAAGAGGATGCTCCCAACCCTTCGCTGGACTGTGACGATGTCCAGCTCCCGGTGCTCTCAGTCCCGGTGGCTGTTGACTTAACTTCAGACTTGGAATGTCGACCCTCACTGCTGGTGTCTCCACTGGTCATGTCGGCCCAGACAGGAACAGTGGGTATACAAACCCTGCTTCCTCCGATCCTCACTCCTGCTGGCCCCAAATTGGACTGTCCATCCTATTTGGACGCTCCTCGGGCTCCTTCCTGTGATCGCCCTCAATCTAGCATGGCGTGCTCTCTGGGACATGGCAACAGAGGTAGATCCCCGCGTCATCGGGATTATGTTTACTGCGGAGAACGTGACCCTTTGCAGGCAAGGCTTGATTCACCCTTTTCTTCAGCCTCTTACATTGCGCAATATGGCCACGAGCATCTGTGGAGAGAGCAGCCTGGCTCTTATTATTCTTACTCACCAGCCTATCGTGATGGATACCGTCCCGACATCCGTCGTTGGTCACCCTATTGCCTGCGGTATTCCCACTCTCTGTCGCGCTCTTCCATGTCTCACTACTGATGCCCCTCTCGATACCAGCACTCGAGGACCTGTTCGCAGTCCTGTTCTCCATACTGCTGGCACTCTCCCACCCCCCGCCAGTTCCATGACCAGTGGCCTCGTCAAAGGCTGATCTCACCACCTCCTTGGGTCACGGCAGCACTCTCTCAGCCTCTACCAGATATCCACCTTGCGTCTACGTTGCCAACATCTCTAATGGCTTTGGTACCGACACAATCCATCGTTGCCCCGATTCCAGCAGTTCTCTTGATGTCCTCGGCACTGATGTCAGTAACAGCGTCGATCCCGCCTTCAGTACCGGCTATGATACCAGCCCCAGTGGCATTTCCAATCTCCGCTAGTGCTCTGCCGGCTGTTCCCTCTGCTCCAGTACCGGATTGACCCCGATCACATTGGTCCCCTTCTCAGTCATCTGTCTCTTATGATTCCAACGGTGATTCCACGGATTCCATGCCTGACTCCCATACCTCTCTGCCATTGGCCTTTGGAGATCCAACCCCTGATTCAGCTTCTGAGGATGTCAAGCAATTTTCCGACATCCTGGTTAGGATGGCCAATGCTCTTGACCTGGACATTTCTGGACCTGCTCCGACAGTCAGGACCTGGTGTTCCATTATGTCGACACACGGCCTCCTTCCACGGCTCTGATTCTGTTCCTCCCTGTCTTGCAGGAAGTGTTAAAACATCCCTGGGCCCAGCCAGCTTAGCTTAAGCTGATCCCTCACTGCCTGAAGCACCTTTACGAGACCCAGAAAAAGGATGTTGACTTCCTATTTAACCATCCCACACCGAACTTGATAGTTGTCAAATCCTCTCAGACTAAGTTAGGTAAGAGGGCTCACACGACACTTCTGGATTGTGAGGGCCACCGTTTGGACATCTTTGGTCGCCGTTTCTACTCTGCATTTTCCCTGATTACCAGGATCTCGAACACACAGGCTTGCCTGGCTGCCTATCAGAGGAATATCTGGGACAGATTCTTTCCTCTGCTCTCTCATCTGCTGGACGACCTTAGAACTAGCGCCATCTAGTTCTACAATGAGTCTGTGGCCTTCTCTAACCAGCAGATCTTGTGTTCTCACCATGCTGTCAAGGGTGCAGCACGAGTGATGGTTGGGGCTGTCGCCTTTCGCCGTTTTGCGTGGCTTCGCTCTGCTGGGCTTGCAGAGGACAGTAAGAAGAGGATTGAGGACCTGCTCTTTGATGGTCAAGGGCTCTTCCATGCGACCATGGATGAGGCCATGGATCACCTCGTGAAGGATTGCCTCATGGCTAAGAAGATGGATTTCCATCCCACTCCTCAGTCCAGGAAACCATCCTCGTCATGCTCCTCGTGGCGGCATTCTACCTATTCTTGTAGGTCATGCTCCTCTTGCTGTGCATCGGTTCAGACCTCTCTTCCAGCTTTCTCCCAACGCTCCTTCAGATGGCACCAACCGTCCTCCAAGAAGTCCTCCTCTACCACTGAGTCCCGCTTTTGACTTCCCTTGCAGGTCGCCACCTGTACCACTGTTCCATCTGCCTGTCCACCTTTCCAGAACTCCTGGACTGGCTCGCCACTTCAATGTCTGGCACAAGATCACTTCGGACTTCTGGGTTCTTTCCATCGTCTGTCTTAGTTACACCATCGAGTTTCAAAGTATTCCACCTCTAGGCATCTTCTACTCCACACCCACCAGTCCAGCCCTCCTCGAGGAGATCGAGTCCCTCTTCCTCAAAGGGGCCATTGAGCAGGTGCCACCCTTGGCCAGTTCCAGTGACTTCTTCTCCTGGTACTTCACAGTCAAATCAGACGGCACTCTCCGACCTATCCTGGATCTCAGGGGAGTGCATTCTTACATTCTCCCCCGGAAATTCAAGTTGGTCACTCTCTTTTCCATCCTGCCTTTCCTGAGGCATTGGGACTGGTTCACCTTCATCGACCTACAAGACACCTACTTCCATATCACAATTTGGCCCCAACACAGGTACCTCCGGTTCGCAATCAACGGCGTTTGCTAATGCAAGGTCCTGTGGTTCGGCCTGTCTGCCGCCCCCAGGGTCTCCACCAAATGCCTAGCCCCTGTGGTATCTTCCCTCCGTATGAAATGCGTTATGGTGTATCCCTACCTGGACGACTGATTACTGGTGGCGCCCTGCAAGCAAAAGTTGTACGAGGACATTCACCTTGCCCTTTCCCTTCAGATCTCAGCCTCAGGGTGAACCCCAAGAAGCCCCACTTGGAGCCTTCATGCACCCTGGACTTCATTGGCGCCACCCTGGACTCTGCTTCCGCAAGGGCCTTTCTCCTGGTGAAGCGGGCTCGGACGCTACATCAAGCCACTGTTGCTGTCCTACGCGCCCTGTGCGTTTCTGCCCGAAGAATCCAACAGCTCTTGGGCTACATGGCAGCCACGACAGCGGTAACCTATCTGTCCCATCTCCGTGCTTGCCCTCTACAGCTTTTGTTTCTCCAGAATTTTGACCCTCTTCTAGATGACCAACGTTGCCTTCTGCGGGTCTCTTGCCCAGTGAGGGATTCCCTCCGCTGGTGGCTGTCGCCACAACACCTACTTTCGGGAATGCCATTTGTCAAACCTCACCCAACACTCACTATCACGACAGATACCTCCCTGCTCAGCTGGGGAGCCCACTGCGGACGTTTTGCTGTACAGGGACATTGGGCCAGTCTGGAGACGCGTCTTCATATCAACGTGTTGGAACTCCTAGCCATCCTGAAAGCCCTGCGGGCCTTCCGGAACTTGATCATCGGACAGGCAGTTCAGATCCTGTCAGACAATATGACAGCTGTCTGTTACGTGAACAGGCAAGAAGGCACCCACTCCTCCACTCTGCTCCACCTGGCTCTGCACCTCTGGGACTGGTGTGTCCTGCGGTGTGTGCACCCCGTGGCTGTTCATCTAGCGGGGTGAGACAATGTGACAGCAGACACGCTGAGCAGGGACACAGCGTGTCACCACGAATGGTCCCTCTCCGATGCTGCTTTCCTGCAGATAGTGTCCCATTGGGGCACGCCGTCCATCAAACTCTTTATGAGCGATCGGAAGTGTCTCCATTATTGCTCGAGAGCTGGCCTGGGCCCCAGCTCTCTCGGCGACGTGTTTCAATTCCCTTGGGACAGGGAGTTTCTTTACATCTTTCCTCTGCTCCCACTCCTGGGCCAAGTGGTAGCCAAGCTTGTGACGGACAAGACAAATGCTGTCCTCGTAACCCCGTACTGGCCAAGGCAGCATTGGTTCGGCCCCCTCCTCACCGCCGCTCGGGACTGCAAGATGCGACTTCATTGCACACCAGACCTCCTCTCCCATTCGGACAGTCTTGTACTTCATCTGGACCTTCTCCTCCTGTGTCTCCATGCTTGGAGGGTAACCTTCTAGGCACCCCTGCCATCCAAGCTGTCCTCACGGCTGCCAGGAAGGAGTCCACTCATAGATCGTATGAGTATAAGTGGTGGAAATTCATAGCTTTTGCGGATACCCAAAGTGAGGCATCATCTCCAGCTTCGTTGTCAACAGTGCTGCATTTCCTGTTGCAGTTCCGGGAACAGGGCCTTGCCTTCTCTTCTCTGAAGGTCTACCTCTCGGCCATCATAGCCTACCAGCTGTGTGGCACTCCTTCTGCAGCCTTCTTTGGGAATGTACAGTCAAGCAATTTCTCAAAGGGCTTTGACACCTCTACCCTCCTGTCTCCCCGCCACTCCCACCTTGATTGTTGTTGCTTGTTCTCTCTCAGCCTATACACCATCCCTTTGAACCGATGGCCGCGTCTGATGACTGTCTTCTTACCTTAAAGACAGCCTTTTTGGTCACTGTCACTTTGGCCAGGTGGGCAGGGGAATTGACCACGCTACGGTCAGGTGAACCCTTCCTGGTGTTCCACCGTGACAAAGTGGTTTTGCATTCGGATCTGTCCTTCCTTCCTAAGGTCGTCTCTGACTTCCATCTGAATCAAGACGTCATCTTATCTACCATCTATCTTGATCTGGCTTCATCGTTCGAGCACTCACTCCGTTCGCTCGATGTGCATCGGGCTCTAGTCTTCTACCTATAAAGGACCTCGACCTTCTGACAGACTCCACATGTTGTCATCTGTTATGGTGGGTGCCAGAAGGGTCACAAGGTGTCCACTCAGCGGTTCTGCAAGTGGATTGTCCAGACAATTCACCTAGCCTACGAACTTGCGGGACAACCTCCTCGAGCTCCTCTGCTCTGAGCCCACTCTGTGAGGGCCATGGCTTCATCAGCAGCTCTCCTCTGTGGCGCTGATCTGCAGGAGCACTGTCGTGTGGCTGCCTGGTCACGGCCCTTAACCTTTGTCCGCCACTACCGCCTTGACTGCCGGGCCTGGCGCGATGCTCGCTTTGGTCGTGTAGTGCTGTCTTCAATCCTGTAGATCTGACCCACTGTCCAACAGTAAGCTACTCAGTCTCCCATTGTGTGAGGCACAGAGACCATGAAGAAGAAGAAGAGGTTGCTTACCTGTAACTGTGGTTCCTTGAGTGGTCATCTGTGCCCTCACACGCACTCACCCAGCGTCCCCTCTTTCAGGTCCCTGCCTTGGCGGACTTCAAAACTGAGGAGAGACCCTTAGCTTGGCGGGATTGAGCATGCTCAGTACCAGATGGGGGAGGGGTTCCCGCCAAGCTGCTCAGCTCTGGGACTTTCTGAAAAGCTACTGTGCATGCACGAAGATTCCCATTGTGTGAGGGCACAGATGACCACTCAAAGAACCACAGTTACAGGTAAACAACCTGTTCTTTCTCTGTTTTATAAAAGTAAGCTTGCTTAGTGAATTAGTATTTATTTCATGGTTCTTAATGAATTTATTATTAAACATTGCAGTATGTTCATTATGATGATATTTAATGCACTTACATATGCTGAGTTATCCACTGATACCATTTTGGGGCCGGGGGAATGTAGGAGGAGGGATCCAGGGCTCTTTTGCCCTTGAGTTAGGTCTCTGTGGCCCTGCATGTGTATACATACAGGAGTGCACACAGACAGGTTCATCTGTGCACAGAGTTCTCACAATAATCTGTTAGATGAGAAAAATTACTCCATTGTGACACACACAGAGAGAAGGGTTGAGAAAAAAGCAAGCACTTAGGTGAACTGAAATTTGGATCAGGGATCATTTGATTCAGAATTCTGTCTTAGGAGCTGTGTTCTGCCCTATGCAAGTGTGATTGTAGAAGCGGTTTGGGGATGAAGTTATTAAAAGTGGTATTTTTTTTCTCCCTGAAATAGGAGCAAGAGAAGTCAAAAGGTGTCATTCATGAGAAAAAAAGATAGTCTTTGTCTTCATGTTTACAGATATAACTAGTATTTGAAAGGCCATGATAATTCCTTTCACAGAGACAAAGAATGGGCTATGCGTTTGGGAGTGGGGGTGAGAGTGGGGTAGGGAGAAAGAGACATAAGGAATATGCACTTGTTCACTTATCTTGACTGTGTTACTGTTGGTGGGCTAATAATCAGAGGAATTATTAGAGAATTATTAGAGAGCTTGCCAGGATCGAGGAAAAGGACAACATTGGATTCCTTTCTATGTTTATCATGTAAATGTGTCCCAAGATATAGCATCTGCACCATATTGTCCATGAGTCATGAATAAATTTATTAAAATCCCCCCTCCCCATGTATATGAGGAGGCCGTGGTTTTGAAATGGCCTGGGAGATTGGCTTTGGCAAATACGTGCATACCTAGCCAGAAAACTATGGGATTGTGAGTGATTTGGTTGCTAACCCTCTATGAAGTGGGATGGATGCCAGGATAGGCTGAGACTGGGAATGAATGGGGCTTCATATTTTTATTCTGGGATAAAATATGAGAAGGAAAGTAATGTTTTATTAATGACACCAAAAGAAAGCCATTTTTAATAGGGATTACAGACAAGCTGGGAAAAAGAAATGCATCAGAACTTGTCATACCTGATGGCTTTAGCTGGCAGTAAAGTTGCTTCCTTTTTGTCATTTCTGGCATGTCTCCTGTTAAGTAGAACAAAAAGCTCTGGGGCTACAAGAGTATTTATTTTGTTTCATGTGCCAATCTTTAGACCAGTGGTTCTCAACCTGTGGGTCCCCAGATGTTCATGGACTTCAGCTCCCAGAAGCCCTGAGTATTGACCATAGTGGCTGGGGCTTTTGGGAGCTGAAGTCCACGAACATCTGGGGACCCACAGGTTGAGAACCACTGCTTTAGACAATGTAGACAACATTGTTGATTCAAATATTCAGCAAGAGGTTAATGAGACTTTGTATTAGGGCAACATCTGTCCACACAGCACTAGAGAGGTATTCAAGTTACACAAGAACTCTTTGTAACATTTTCAAGAACATTCAGCATAATTTGAAAGCTTGGATTCATTTCTAGAATGAGGCCCTGATATGAGGTGTCACCACCTTTCTACAGAGGAGTATAATGCCATAGAAGCTACGCCTGGCAGGTCAAAGATTCAACTAGAATTGACTTAGGAGTTTAAGCTTTTCTTTTTTTGTGTAGAGAAAGAGATTAGAGTCCCAGTTGGGATGTCAACTTTGTCATGAACTCAGTATGTAGGCTGTGGGCCAGCTGTGCACTCTCAGCCCTCCACCCTGTTTGAACTATGATGATAACAAGAGTGACCTGTATTCCAGGATTGTTATACAAGAGGGGTGGGGAAGCTTTAGTCCTACAGATGTCTTGCCCTACAGCTCATCAGCTCCACTGAGCATATCCAGTGGTAAAGACTGTGAGAATTGTATGCCAAACATGTGGAGGACCAAAGTTTCTCCCCTCCTGTTACACAGTTTACAAGTTATTGGTCACTAAGTATTTATTACTGCAAATAACAATATCACTTTGTAGCAGTGGAAGTAGTAATGCTGATTGTTGGCAAGACAGGCAGATTTACTTGCCCTTCCTGATTTTACTTTGTCAGTTCCCTTTTATACCTCCTAGTAAATGAACCAATAATGTGAGAATTAATCATTGTGCTATCATTTCACAGCCGACTTTTTTCTCATGTGACTGATGCCAAGTATCCAGACACCATTGCCTTGACGTTTGACCCCAACAACCAGTGGCTGTCATGTGTTTACAATGACCACAGCTTATATGTGTGGGATGTCAAGGACCCCAAGAAAGTGGGCAAGGTTTATTCTGCCTTATACCATTCCTCGTGTGTTTGGAATATTGAGGTAACTAAAAGTGAAGAGGGTTGCGCTGTATGGGGAGGAGGCTGCTGTGATAGGGCAGACTTAGTGATGAGTGCTTCTCAATTATCATTATTATCTAATTAGAAAACACATTTGAAAATGGAGGTGGTAATTTTCATTATGACATGAGTCCCCAAACAATATTTGTTCTGCTTTTGTTAATGGGCTTTCTCTGCATAGTTGAATTCAGACTATGGGAAGAGGCAGAATTTTACATCTGTAGTCAGTAACAGTCTGAACCCATGGGAGTTGAAAGTAATGGTGAGGAAGTAGAGGAGACATAGAAGGGGAACAGGGAACAGGGTGGTGGTGGTGTGGAAGCAATGTGCCTTTCCAGTGGCTGAAGATGGTGCACAAGATAAGACCAGTGAGCAACCTCAGCCATATGCTGTTAATAATTTAAAAGCAGCTGCCTTTTAAATGAATCTCTACCTGCAGGGGTATGAATTTTATGACTGACAGATCTTTTGCCTCTGCTCATAACCTGGGTGGTTGCAAAGGCTGTGTGTAGTTTCTATGGATGATAGTCCAATATCAAGCATATGGATGGGAGTGGAGGAAGGCCATATGTTCAAGGAACAGCTCACAACCTGAAGTTGACCAACTTTAGTGTCTCTGTCCTTGGGACAGGATATGTTTCTTACTGCTGTTGCAAAATTAAAACGTAGCCCATTGCCAATATGTTCTGAATATTTCTGCTAACTGGCCAGCTCCTCCTGAAACTTTCTACTTGGGATTAATCCAAAAAGAAACAAAGGGAGCATGTCAGCTTTTGTGGCCTCACTGTTGTTTTGAATAGCGTCAGTAAAACAAGACTAGAAAATGTCACAGCCATAGCATAGCACTGCTCTCTGCTGGCATGTGTGTATGTGTGCAAGAATGTTTAAAACCCTGAGGTAATTTACTCGCTTGGCCTGAAGAAGAATTCTTGGAGTGATAATGTTACAGCGAGATTCTAGTTTAAAAGACATATTATGACAATCTTCCAAGATGGTCATCTTTATAGGGATTAAACTGAAGATATAATCTCGCTGGGGCAGCTAGCTTCCGAGGTGGGTGTAGTAATAGGCTTCATCACCCTAAATAAATGTAAAAAACAAGGAATTTGGGGAGTGATTTGGTTCATTACAGGAAAAAGGCTTAAATTGCACATATAGCTTCTTTTACACAACTGTTTAACAGCAAGGCCCTCTTCTCACTAGACTTTGCCCCACACCCCCAGACTGGGCCTTAATAACAAACAAACACGAACAAACCAACAAACAATCTTATATGATAGAGTGTAACAGTCAATAGGTTACAGTATAACTCTTCTCCCTCACTCTTGCGTTGTTCTTTTCCGGCTGTCAGGTATACCCTGAAGTGAAGGACAGCAATCAGTCTTGCTTACCCCCAAACTCCTTCATCACCTGCTCCTCAGATAACACCATCCGCCTCTGGAACACCGAGAGCTCAAATATCCATGGTGCTGCTCTGCATCGAAACATTCTAAGCAATGTAAGAACCTGGTTTGACTGGAATCCAGCACATTTTATTTGTATTTGTCATTGTTATTAGCATGGGACCAACACAAGATAAGCACCCAGTGTCCTGCTGAGTGTTCAGTCTTGGCAGTGTAGCTTCTAATTTTGTTTACATGTGTAAATGCAATACTCAATTTAAGAATCGCTGTTAAAAGCACCCAGTTACCTTATGCAGTCTATGCTGTTATTTCAGTTTTCTTTAAATGTAAGAAGCAGCCCACAAGAAACAAGGTTGCTTTAGAAATATACTGTATCCAGGCTGCTATAGCCTGACAGACCTTATGACAGTGGTTCTCAACCTGTGGGTCCCCAGATGTTTTGGACTTCAGCTCCCAGAAGCCCTGAGCATTGACCATAGTGGCTGAGGCTTCTGGGAGCTGAAGTCCACAAACATCTGGGGACCTACAGGTTGAGAACCACTGCCTTAAGACATTTTTTTGCCTTCTACCCAAAAACAGTGCATAATATGTTCACCTAAGTGGTACTCTGCAGCACATATGCATATCAAAGTGTATGTAAACTGAAAGTTTGAGTGTTTTAATCAGTTGCCCTATATCTGTGGTAGAATGTAATGATGTCTGTCCTTGACTTTTGGACAGATATCCAGCCAGGTTGGTAATTTTATATTCTTTCAAAGCTGATTGAGAAGATGTAGAAAATAAGCTATCCTACTCCCTTTGTCTTGATCTGAAGAAGTTTCACATGCAGTGGGGAACTGGAACATTTAAAGAGTTCATGCTATTGCTAATCATGTGCTGAAAATTGGAGATAAAGGAAAAGAGTCTCACATCGTATTAGAGCTGGCTACACAAATTAGCTCCTGTGTAAAATTTCAGAATGATTCCTTAGAGTGACTCCTAAATGATTTTTAGCTCTGTTCTTTCAAATCTTGTTTTGTGCTTTGTGTTACAAAACCCTGTACAGAACCTTGTAATGAGTTGAATCTTCCTGTAGTGCAATAGAGCGATCACTGATGAGAGCTCTCCCTACATCATCATCTTTATATTCTTTTTAGCCTTGTAGTTTCTACCTGTGGGATAGAAAAAACTGCACACTGCAAGTATCTAATGGTTGCCTTTTGTGTTCATATTGCAATCTTGTGAACACAGCAATATTGTTTCCAATTCTCCATATGCCTGCCTTATATCTATCCCTTATTCAGTGGCCTGTGTTTCAGTTAAACTTGCCAGAATTCCAGTTTGAGCTCTTTTTTTGTCTTACACACTACTATCTTTGCTGGTATTTTAAGTGATTGTACATGCCATCAATGTTGTTTTTTCCTACCCCATTTTGGCTTTGCTTTCAACTGCTCATTGCATATGGCAACTCTTGTTTTTCATAGGATCTGATGAAAATTATCTATGTAGATGAAAATACTCAGGCCCTCCTGGACACAGAATACAACACAGCTGGAGGTGTGGATAAGGCAGACTCACAAGTCCTAGATGCAAAAGTGGGGATTCGCACAGTGTGTGTGAGCCCTACTGGGGAGCACCTGGCCTCAGGTGACAGGATAGGCACTCTCAGGTAAGCTTGGGAGTCTTGGAGAGGCCTGGTTTTTTGTAATAGTGGAATCTCTTTCTCATTATTTGCCTGCATTCTTTTCAGGATCTATGAGTTGAAGTCCATGAGGGAGATGCTGAAGGTAGAAGCCCATGATTCTGAAATCCTCTGCCTTGAGTATTCAAAACCTGAGACAGGTAAGGTAGTCTCACCCCTTGCTGAGCAAGCTTCCTTACTCATATTAACATCTTGTGGGGAACTATTTTTTCTTCTTCTGTAATGCGATGTCCCTCTTGATGTGCTAGTAGAGATACTGTGTAACAACACACACACTGAATGAAAAGATAAAGGGGGTTCCATCTTCCCATTCTAAAGATGCAATCATACATAAGTCCCTTCTCTCTTCTGTTTTTAATTTGCACAATAAAACATGGAGGTAGCCTTGCCTTTCTGTTCAGCTCCACTGTGCCAAAGCAAAATAACGTAGGATTGAAAGAACTGCCATTTTATCTGTGAGGATTCACCTTTTCATATCTCAATAACAGGGTTGAAGCTTCTAGCATCAGCTAGTCGGGACAGACTGATCCATGTTTTGGATGCAGGGAGGGATTATAGCCTGCAGCAGACCCTAGATGAGCATTCATCCTCAATCACAGCAGTGAAGTTTGCAGGTAATGAGATTGTATATCCCTCTTTTGGTTAACATAAATTAACACCCATACTTCATTGCAGTTGTAAATGAAATAAACACTGGCATCTTCTGTAACTGATTTATACATTTTACTCCTTTAGATGTGGCTTTTGGGTAGGGTTTTTTGGACATTTCCTCCTCTCTTCTCTAGATAGGATACCGATTCTTTTCTTCCTCTGGAGTGTTAGAAACTATCCAAATTGAAAGAAGACAACTAATGTAGAGTTTTCACACAGAAACAAATGCTCGGCATTTGTGTGATGAGTGAAGTATTTCCCTATCTTTCCATTGCCATTTTGATCTCAATTTACATTCCTTTTTATCCCAGCACATACAGTTTTGGCGCTTTTACTTGAACGCTGTAGAGTCATTTGCAGATATTTCCCTGTGGAGTACCTACCATTTGTTGATTGATCAAATTGTAAGAGTTAATTTGAGAGCACAAAGTAACTCATTATAAATAATGACTTATTTGTAATTAATCTCCTTTTCTAGCCACTATGGCACAATTAAGTCCTGCAAGACAGACCAGCAGGAATAGTAATGTGAGATATACAAAAAGAACTCTAAGGTAGGAAGACGTTTAAAAATTACTCTTGCATGTCTGCTTTTTTCATGGTCCTGCTTGTTCTCTCTACATTCAGCTAATGATGGAAAGGTGCGAATGATAAGCTGTGGAGCAGATAAGAGCATCTATTTCCGCACTGCGCAGAAGGTAATTCTATTACAGTCTTCCCTCTTTATGTAACTTTTGAGGTGGAGTTATTTTAAGAAGGAAGATGAAAGGAAAATCTTTGGATGATGTTCCAAGCTTTGCTTCATTTTTTTCTGATCTTTTAGAAACCACGTTTAAGAAACTATGTAGGATTGGTGATGGCTGTTTCACTTGCTGTTGTACTTCATCCTCCTCTTGCATTGGTTCCTTTGAAGGGTTTTTTTATCTCTTGCTTGAGGAGGAAAGATTGCATGCATGTGAATTTAAACTGTATTTGGTTTTGATTCTGTTTTTCTTGTGTTCAGACAGGTGAAGGGGTTCATTTTACCCGAACACACCATGTTGTCAGGAAGACCACTCTCTATGACATGGATGTGGACCCTAACTGGAAATATGCTGCTATTGGATGCCAAGATCGTAACATCAGGTTTGTTCACTACCTGCCAAGCGCTTTTCTCTGACTGTAAAACCTGTCTGTAAGATTTCATTTATTTTATCAATAAACAGAATCTTGCTTTGGAATAAACACGACCTTATGGGAAAGGGACTTTTTGAACCTTTTCAGGACATATTAATGTGGCCCACATATTGACTGAGATATACCTCTTACTTTCCCAGTTGATCTGTAATCATGCTGCTGTTCACTCTTAAACAGGAAACTTTTACCTCATTTTTAAAATCTATTGATATTCTTCGTTTGATAACAGTTAATAGCATAGCATCTTTTTTTAGATTCCATAGAACTTTAAACTATCAATGTATGACAGAAATAATAATAATAATAATAACAATAATAATAATAATAATATGGCTTGCAAAGGCTAACAAGATTGCTAAAAACCAGACAATCAAATGTTAAAATGCAATTAAACAATAATAATGTTAAAGCAACATTAAATTTAAAGTCATTTCTGAAAAAATAACAGTAAACTTAAAAATATAGTACACAGACCTGATGAAAGGCTCTCTGTCCTCAATAAATCAGGAAAAGCCTGTTTGAATAAAAAGATCTTTCTCTTTTGGCAAAAGGAGAGCAGAAAGGGGATCAATCAAGTCTCTCATGGGAGAGAATTCCACAAATTGGGAGTAGCCACTGCCAAAGGTCTGTCTCATGTCCTCACTAGATAGGCCTGTGGTGGTGACAAGACTGAGAGAGAGTCCTCCCCCAAAGATTTAAAGAGTCTGGTAGGCTCGATAGATTGATAAAGCTTTCGGATAATCTGGACTAAACCATATAGGACTTTATAGTGCATAACCAGAACTTCAAATTATGTCCAGAAACAAACTGGTAGCCTGTGAAGCTGTTTCCACAAGGGAGTCATCTAATCCCTGTCACTGCCTCCGGTCAGCATTCTGGCTGCATTATTTTGGACTTGCTGAAGTTTCCAAAGGCAGCCTGATGTAGAATGTGTTACATGCCTTCATTACATCCTGTTTGGACTACTGGATTTCATAGTGCATCTGCATAGTGCATACTGCATCTGACATCTCAAGCAATAGAAATAGCTGGCACAGTAGTCTTTACTGTGCAAATGTGCTTCCTGCCACTGACAAAACCAGGGCATCAAGGCTCAGAGTTGAGTCCAGGAGTACAACCTCTGTCTTCAGGGAGAGTGTAACCCCATCTAGCACAGTCTGGATCCCTGTTCCCTGATCTACCTTTTGACTGATCAGGAGCACGTATGTCTTGTCTGGATTGAGTTTCAGTTTTTGCCCTCACCCAGTCCATTACTAACAGCAAACAGTAGTTCAGTACAAAAACAGATTCCTTGAAATTGAATGGAAAGGAGAGAGAGAGAGAGTAGGCTCTCATCAGCATATTGGTGACACTGAACTCTAAAATTCTGGGTAGATTCTCCCAGTGGTATGTTAAACAGTATGGGGGATAGACGCAGCCCTGAGAACCCACGGATCAAAAGCCAGGGTGTCAGGCAGGAATCCTCCAGCAACACCTGCTGAGTTCACTCTACAGGAAGGAACAGGACCACTGTAAAAGTCCCATCCAAAAGAGGCAGCCCAGAAACATACTGCATTCAGCCCTTCTATTTTTCTTTTTCTTCTCTTTCTTTTTTGTTTCATTTGTTTCTGGTCATACTTTAAAAATCCAGTCAAGTTTTTAAAAAGAGATTGCAGTGTCAGAGATGAATCAAAATGTTATTTGTCTATCTTATTCATTGTATAGGCAGCTAACTAGTTCCATCAAGTTCAGTACTGACATTGCAGTGCATAGAAGTAGTTACTTCTCTTTGCTCTTCAGTTTAGAAATATAAATGCACTGTTCAGAAGTATACAATGAAGAGAAGAATGGCAGAAGCACTCAGTAGGCAGGTAGCCAGTGCCAAGGATGGGCCTTTTTTATTGATTTTATTTTTATTTTTTTTATTGCTCCCCCACTTTTTTTTTTAAAAAAAAGCTGGATGATTTCATGGAAGGATAGATCTGTCAGTAGCTCTTGGCTGTGAGTAATTAAATGGAACTTCTAGTTCAGTAACAATATTCTTTCTGAACATCAGCTGTTATGAGCTTATCAGAGACATGTGGCTGGCTGATGTTAGATACAGACAGTACAGACCAAGTGCAACCTTCGTCTGATAGAGCATAACTTTTCTTATGATGATCTGTCTTGGTTTCTCTTACAGGATTTTCAACATTAGCAGTGGGAAGCAAAAGAAGCTATACAAGGGATCCCAAAGTGAAGATGGCACCTTAATTAAAGTAAAGCTGTTATTGATTTTGACATTTCCTAATGTTTCTCCTTCAGTTTTCCTTGTTACATGTAGTTCTTATTGGAGAATTGGATTTCTGTTCACTTCTGTGTAACATAAAACCTTGTGATTTGCATTTAGTGATGTGATGTGTGTATATAATTTGCAAGGGTGTGTGTATGTGTAAAGCTTGCATGATGTCTATCGTGAAGACAATCTACCTGTAAATTAAAGATAAAAATGATACAGTAAGAACAAACAAAAATGATCACTACCCTTGATTTGACTGCTGATCATTGCTCCCAAAAGCAATTAGTTATAATTCATGAGTGTTCCATTTTAACCCATCTGCACTATAACTGGAATGAATGCATAAATATTGGCTAGAAGTTGCTTAATCGAAGTGCTTTGTTTTAAAGTGGCAGCTGTAGTTAATTTTTCTGCTGTTACTTTAAACTGACCCGTATGCACGAAATCTGGTTTTGCTGCATAAGCATATTTAAGACATTTTTATTCTCCCCACTGTGTTTGTGTCTCAAAATCCTAGGGCATTTCCTGCACTTGCTTTTGAAGATTCTTGCATGCTGTGTTGTGGCCCATGTACCACAGCTTTGCATTCTGTCTCTGAAGATGTTTCCTTTGTAGTTTTTCTTCTCTCTCAGATTTGGAGAGAGACTCAGGAAGAGTATTTTCTAGCCAGACCAGTTTGTTTGCTTTCCAGATGATTTCAGCAGCCAGACTGTTAGAAATCTGTGAAACTCAGGAAATGACAATATTGTCAAGGGAAGAGATCTGGGAGTGATTAGCTTTCATACAGATCAATGCCAGCAATGGCTCCCTCTTGCACTTATGAGGAATTCCTCCCTTCTGGTACCTAGTGTAGCTTGTGGAAGAGGAAATTTTTATTTATGTGTATACATTTGGTACTCCTATCATTCATAGATTTGTACTCTCATCAAACTGACAGAGATGAGTTCCTTAAAGCAGACATGCTTATTGTTTAGCCACAACCTCCTTTTTATATTAATATGAATACTATACTGGCTATATTAAGGGGTGTATTTTTTTGCATTAAGGAAACCTACTCTGTGTGCAGACATGAGAACATTATTGGAAGAGGGTTAAAACTTTCAGTTAATTATTAATCAGCTTAAAACTTTATTGTTTTTGCAATTGTACTGAAAGTGGGACATTTTTGAACAATTAAGCTAATTTTAAATCAGTGCTGTAAAATTTATATTCCATTGCTGCGTTAAAAACCTTACCAGAATAAAGAGAGGCAACACTATCCATTAGTTTATTCTCCATGCCTGTGTACATGTTTAGGCCTTTGGCGAGAAGGAAGAAGCTGCTTGAAGTTTTGAAAAGCACGTTTTTTACCCACTGAACAAAACAAAACAAAATGAAGGAGGAGGAGGAGGGGGAGGAGGAGGATTGCTTTTCCTTTCCCCTGCCTTATAATCTTATATCCTTACCGTTCTACCTTCTGTAGCTTACTGATGCCCATGCTGATCCCAGCAAAAGTTCCAGCATTAAGAACTTAAGAATTCAGTTTTCTGAGACAAATGTGGAGTTATCATGTAGTGTACAAAACAGACCGACTGTCCACAAACAAAGACCATCACCCACTTTCCTGTTTGTTACCCAAACCTTATGATTCTCCAACACTGAGCAACTAGACCTTGTGATTCCACAACTCTGAGTGATTAAAAGACCTCAAGAAGTAATTACAAAAATATAACTGAATTAGACCCTGGGTTAAGAACTAACCAATGTAAAATATGTCAGTTCTTTAGTTCTGTAGCTCGTTTAATTAATTAATAATTTGATTCTGTGGAAACGTTATTGTTAAAATGCTGATTGAAAAAGAGAAGGCTAAAGACATGAAGCTTTCCAAGTTGCCAATATGGCCAATTTCATAAAGTGCAAGACGAAGTGTGCTTGAGGACCAATAGAGAAGGTTGTATGAAAGAAAATGCTAGGAACAATTAAGTCTAACCTGAGTATTTTCAAGTTACGCAATTTCAGTGGAGACTTAGACACATATTTAAATATTTTAAATCACTCAGACCAGACATGCAACATATACTTTACTGGTTCAAATATAAAGGGAGACTTTTAAACAACAATAACAACAACAACACTCATTTAACATTTTAAGGAAACATTTGATAAATGAGGGTAACACACTGTCCACACTCAATGGCTTTTAGACAATTTTCTCCAAGACACGTTCCCATACATGGTGAGAAGGGAGTGCAGAATTAAAATTTAACAGCTGAGTTGGCAAGTCCGTATTCAGTAAATATGTATGTATCTGATTGAGCTCTAAAGAAATGAATTCTTGCTAGATAGTGAGAAACATATCCAGATTATTCCATCATGTAGCAAAATCCCACATTTTCTAAGGCAGGATAAGTATATTTGATACATTGTTTTCCACTCTGGAACATTCATTTCAGGTGCAAACAGATCCCTCTGGTCTGTATATTGCAACAAGCTGCTCTGACAAGAACCTTTCCATCTTTGACTTCTACTCGGGCGAGTGTGTGGCCACAATGTATGGGCACTCAGGTAAGTTGCAGGACCTTTGTTGGTGGTGAATATTAGCTGAAACAGACTATTCCAGAGATTGGGATGTTCCAGGCAATTCTGGGAATAATTTTGTTCTGTGTGTTTAAGCTGATGGAATTATTTGCATTTAACTATTTGTACTTAAGGCCTGTATTTAAGAGAGCTAAAACGGTGTAGTAGTTTGAGTGCAGGACTAGAATCTGGGGGACGAGATTTCCAATTCACATTCAGCCATCAAATTGCTGTGGGTGACAGTAGGCAAGTTACACTTTCTCAGGCTTAGAGGTAATAGTTAGGTGTAAAGGTTTGAGTAATATGAACTGTTTGCAACAAGGACACAGACCAATTTTAGTCATGTTTTGTTACTGTTTGTTTTAAATATGTGTAGATTATGATGTCTGTTGATATTTGTATGGATGTACTTTTTATTGTTCTGTTGTTTCCTATGTTTAGATTTTTTTTTACTTAATAAAAGAAAAAAGAAAATAAAGAACTTGAAGGCTTACAGTAGCAGCAACAAATTTAAGCTAAACTCTTTGGCATATTAGATTGAACACAGAAGGGACAGTTGTTCCATTAAATTTTCTCACCATTGGCAGTGAGGACCAAAACTGTCGCCAAAGTCTACAAGATGCCTTTTGCATGTTTTAAGAGTACCTGTGGCTTGTTTCATTTGTTTTTGTAGCGCACTTGTATCCCCACATTTTGGCTGAAGTCCTCAAAGCAGCTTGCACTCCTAATTTAAATGCAAGTAATAAAAGCCATATGCCTAAACTTTAGTAGGAGTGGGCTGGTGGCTGGCGTTGCTTTCTATGCCTGGTTCCCACTCTTCCTCTACACAGGTAACATTTGGCCTTGTGTTGGGAGAAGGGAACATCCCAATAGGAGCAGGTGGTGTTGGCACTTTTGCTTGCCTCCTTCTTCCCGGTATTCTTTCATATTTGATCTTCTGGTTTGTTATTACATGAGAGGTTGTCTGGGGGGAAGGGTTATGCCGCTGGCCTTCTAGGCTATACATTGCTAGGACTGAGACGTTATATATATACCAAAGAGTAGAGGTGAAGAATTTCAGACTGTTTACTTGATGGATCTGGTGCACTGGCATGTTTCAAGAACAGTGCTTCTTTTGGTCATCGTTGTCTTCTTCTTCTTCCTCCTCCTCCTCCTCCTCTTCTTTTTACAGAGATTGTAACTGGGATGATGTTCAGCAATGACTGTAAACACTTGATCTCAGTCTCTGGTGACAGGTAAGCCAAAGGCTATTTCTGCTTTTGAGAATTCATCCATCTGCCTGTAGAATGAAAGTTAACATTAAAAAAAAAAGGAAACAAAAACCTGGGTGGGTTTGATTAACAGTGCCAGTGGTGGTTGTATACTTCCCTCCTCCTTTGATTCATATTCTAGAATCTTGACTGATTCCTTAAAATTCAAAGTGGAAATTTGTTATTTTCAGAATGGAAGCTTGAAAGGATTGTTATCTGAAACTAGCCTTCCAAAGTCTGTTGTGTTGTGTGTTGAACACTTCAGGAATGATAGAAAAAGGCATGTTAGAAGTATAGTGTCCTGGACTTTCTGAGAAGCAAATTTGGTACCAGGTAGATAAATTACATTGCAGAGTGAGCACTGAGGAAGGGAATAGAGGAGCTTACAGGATCTGCAGGGAAGAACAACAAGAAAGGGTTTGGAGACCTGGTTGTAAGAAAGGGAGGTGAGCGGGCAACCTGTGGCTCATGAGATGATGAGATGGAACAATGAAGTCAAAGAGCACCTGTAAGACAACAGATCCCTGTTCCTGGCCTAGGACAAGAACAATTCATATATTTTCCATGCTTCCAGCTGTATTTTCATCTGGCGCCTGAGTTCTGAGATGACCATCAACATGCGACAAAGGCTGGCTGACATGAAACAAAGAGGAAAGCAAGTAGAGAAAGCACAACCAGGCAAAACCACTGGTCTCACCAGGTAAGAGGTCAGATCCTGAATTGATAGTTTTTTTTAGTGGAAAAAGAATGAGGGGATGGGGGGATGAGATACTAGAAACAAAATAAACAAAGCCAAGGAAGAAACAAAGTTCCAATTGCATTTTAATTAATAACTATAGATACTTTAGGTACCCGTTTTACTCAGTTCTGCCTAAAAATATCTCCCAGTTGTTTTCTAACACTGTCAGAAGTCATTGCTCAAGATTTGAATTGTGGAATTCTGTTATAAGCAGGGCAAGTTCAGACATGTGGTGTTTCCCAGGTACTTGTATTATTACTGACAGGTATAGATGGTAGCAACAGGCAGATTTATTTGGGAAACAAGAATTAGATAGTTGTGGCTGAACTTCCATGATGTCAGAAAAGAAAAGGCAGATAACCAATTTACAGTGGTCAAGTTCTTTGTTTAAGATAATTGGAAATATCAACTCCTACTTAAGAAAAGTATAAAAAGTATGTGTGTTGAAGAAAAAGAGGGTTTCTTCACTTGGCAAAAGTTTTCCCCAGCTTTCTTAGGTGAGCACATTTTGTGCTGTGAATACTGTTTAACTTCTAAAAACAAATACTAGAGTTTACATAATCTGAACTGGAAGTCTTCTTCAAATGATGGTGCAGAAGATATTTGGAGGCTATTTGGAGTAGGTAAATGAAAGGGCGCTTTGCATATGTTCAGAAGTACTGTTTGACATGTTCCTAAGTTAGCTTTGGCATTGTAAAGTTCTAATCCCTGCTGACTCACTGGTGAAATTCAAATCTCTGTAACACATTCTCTTTCTCTGCCTCATTTTAACATTTAGCTGTGGAGAGGCGTTTTCAAGCCAAAAATGCTGGCACTGTGGAGCAGTGTTCTTTTTATAGCAAACTCTTCACCATTCCAGCAGCTGCACAGCGTTGCCTTTTGAGGTGCAGCCTTGTATCAGGCACTCCTCGTTTCGGTGAACGTTAGGAGGCTCACTTGTCACATGCTCTTGCTTTGAAGGGTTGAGTCTGTGAAATACCAAGCCAAGTGGTTTCTTGGAAAACATGTTTGGTGACCTCTTTGCTTGAGCTAGATGCTTTCTGTCTGACCAGCTTTTCAAAGGCTTGTTTTCTGCACTAGCCCTAGTTGTTGGATATGGGCAGAGTTCTGAGAATGCTACATACTGAACTTTGGAAGGATATAAACCACGGTTACAACATCACTTTGTGGAGTTAAAAACCTAGGTACTTTGTGTAAGAAAATTTTTTTGTATTGTGCTTTTAACTATATATATATATAGTTACAGATTTTTGTATTAGACTGGAGGTACATAGATTAGTGTTGCAGCTTCGTATTTGTAGGGATGTTGCTTTCTATATAGTAGTATAAGAAGAAAGGTCTGCAGTAACATTTAATTGCTTTATAGCTCACCTTTCTAGTTCCCTTGTTTAAACTTCATTTAAGAAGCAAAGTAATGGATGGAAGATGTTGTTAGAAGTCAACTAGTGCCTTCAGCAGCTCTACAAAATGAATGAGCCAAGTAAAAACTGTTTGGAATGTTGTCAGAAGTGAAGTTGCTGACTTGGCAAGTGAGAGAAGGGAAGATTTTAGATTTGAAACAGCATGTTCTATATCTTGCAATGGATATAATGTATACTTAATCCTCCAAACCATGCTTTGAGATTGTATGATTGTACTCCTGATCCCATGAGAATTTGTTCCACCCGCTGTCTTGTACATAGGCTTTGTCTTCCACTGTTTAATTTCCTGGATTCTATAGTTTGCTACCATGTTGGACTATGGATAGCACTTTGCTATCATGATTTGAAACCATGGTTTGGGCTAGAGGGGGACTACAAGCTATGTTCTGGAGGCAGTGCTAACAATAGTTTGCCAGTGTGGATGTTCCAGTAAACTGTGGGTAAAGCAAACTAAGAATCTGAGAAAAGAAGTGATGAGAAGTTTCCACAGAACGTTCACATTCAGCCAAGGCCTTGGAGAACTGAACTTGTGATATCTATAAGGGGCCACTGCAGTGGATGATTGCTGTGGTATGGGTTTATTTTTTCTGTTTATATAATAATAAATCAGTAGCACATCTTTTTAAAAAATTTTCCGTACGGTAAGCTTCATTTGTAGTTACAATTCTAGTGATGGAAATTTTTTGATGGATTCTTTGTCCTTCTGAACTTTCAAGCTGTGTTTTTACTTGTAGACATAGAAACAGACAGAAGAGTTAAGTCTATTTTACACACTTAGCATCAATTATTTTTAAGTCAGGGTTCCTACAACATTTTAAAAAACATTCTCCTTCATTTAATTTTTTCTGTGTTCATTTATGTTGAAATGCTTATTTTATAAATCTGTTTTATTATGTATGGAAGGTTTATATTTATCTTGGTGTATAAAACATTGTCTGGAAATGAATAACACTTTGTCCTTTATGACAATGTTCAAGTGTGTGTATTTCATTTCTTCTTTCCTTAGTCATTTTTAAATGAAGTGCACCCTTTCTTTTTAATTGTAAGGAGGAAATTAAATTTAGCTTTGAACAGTACATGTGCCATAATTGATAAAAAAATTTTTATCAAGGCCTTTTTCTTTTTTATATTACCTATCAGGTGTTTGGTAGGGCATATGTCCCTTCCAGGAAAGATGTGCCTTCACTGTATTAAGAAAGTATTAGGATGACTGATGCAAATTAAATAATGGGTATTTGTTTAAAATACCTTGGCTGTCAAGTTTTCAGCTAACATAGCTACTTTAAAAAAACATACCTGTGAAGAGCATTCTAAAGACTCTGTATTTTAGAATGCAGGTATGGAGGTTAGTTCAGGAATCCTGAAACAAGCCCATGAAGTTTTGAATTGCACATGGCACAGAACTAAGTTGATCTGCCAGCAACCCAGTTAAAGGGGTAAATACTGTTGTAGCAAAAAGGAAAGAAAGCAATGTATTTTCTTTAAATCTAATGACTTCAAGTATGTATTCTCTTTTTTATTTTTAAAAAAGTTTAAATGAAATCAATAGTATTTTAACATATGAGTGTTGCTGACAATTTAAATTTCATCCTTATGCAGCACTACAAGTATATTGCACATGAGAAGCTCCTCAGATTAATTGGTATCAGTGATGTACACACAGTGAGCAACAACTGCGGTGATGTTTTCCATAAAATGGGGGGGCACACCTGCCCTCTGAATGGAAAGAAATTCCTCCCAGACAAGGCATGACACATGTTTCTTTTCAGGTCCAGGGTCTGTGCCCTCTGCAGTTCATGTCTCATGTCTTGCTTGCTACCACTAATACTTTGTTTCTCTAAAGAGCTGCTGTCTAGTTTTGACAACAGCTACCAATGCATGGAAGAAGGTATAGATACAAACTTATTTTCTCTATAGGCAACCATGACAGTTCACCTTGTCTGCATAGCTGTAGGCCAAAAAAAAAAAAGTTTCAGACCTACTTGGGGTGCTTTTCTAATAGATTGTCAAGGGTTTTGCCTACCAGTCATTTAATAATTGTATGTTTGATTTGTGACAAAAAGCTTGGAGAAAAATCAGGAGTGTCTCTTTTTTAAAGGACTGTTTCTGGTAGTGAAGGAAAAAAAAATCCTTAGTAGGAAATGTTCAGTAGTTGGGTGGCCTTTAAAAGTTGCATAAGGGACTGAAATTTTAGCCACCACGGCTTAGTATGCATCCCTTAGTTCTAAGTACTCATCTACCTTCCTGACCCACTGTTTTGCCTCTTGCTTGTTGATCCAAGGTGTGTCCCAACTCTGGTAAATCAGGTTTGAAGTGGAGAGGTGCTTATTGCTTTGTGTGCTTTGTTTTCTTGTGTGTATGCACGCTGTCTTTCTTGCTCTCCCTTATTCTCGTGTGTAGGTACTCTGTATGACACTAATTGAAAAAAGTAAGAAGTAGTCTTCAGAAGTTTTTCATTTTTGGAATAGCCTGAGTCAAGAGTATTAATGTGTGAAGATGAAACAAATTATTCTCACATTCTGTGCATTTGTTTGCATGCCCTTGCCTTAGTGTTGGTTGCTGGTTTAAGCATAATGAAGACTCCTTAGTCCTATTCTTTAACTTTTGGGTTTCATCGCAACAATCTTTACATAGATACAGCACGGATATGGATCAGAAGGTTATTTGCTGCAAGGCAGCCCAGCAATTTACCAGTCCCCCATAGATAAATCTGTGGGAGTACTATAAGAGGTGCTAATAAAGAAGTTCAAGAAGATTCCTGTCAGTGCTTTAAACACTACTTCCTTGAAAAAATCAGAATACTTTACTTTTATTAGGCATAAACTGCCAGCAACTTTGCTCCCCATTTGCTCTACTTTCATACTGTTGGACAATTTACATATTGTAGGCAGAGTTCTTCCTTAGCCATTCATATTTGGCAAGTTATTTTTGTCACATGAATGAGATCTTGTACTGACCTGAGGCATTTCATTAAAATTGCCAGTGCCATGCTGGCCTTTCTTGTGTTGGGTCGCAGAACAGGTGTGCTGTTGATGGATTTAAATGCCACATTACTTTACACTGGGCAGCCATAGATGCCCCAGTCCTTGTTTGTCTGAAAGGGAAAAAGTGTGTGTGTGTGTGTGTGTGTCTATTGAAATTTTGTGTTGAAAGTTCATGCCAGGAATTCCTAGTTTATCCATTTGATTAGATATATATGCCAAGTATGCTAAGCACTCTTTGGCAGTGTCTTAGGGTAGTAAGAAATGGAGCATGAGCTGATATATGTTCCTGGGGTTCTGCAGATGTGCTAACACTGCAGTCTTTCTAAAACAGACTGAATTGACCTTTATTTCTCCACAGTGCCTCTGTGTGGCTCAAATCAGGTCTGTTGTTTTGTATTGTACTTTGATTACGGAGTTCAAGAATGAGAAGAGAGGACTAGGGTCTTATTTAACCAAAGAACCATAGATTTATACATGAGAGAATTAATTATTCATATAACATTAGCACTCAAAGGGCTTTAACTTCTTCACCATTGTCTTATGTTTTCTGGATTGCTTGTGGTGAGAGGAATGTCTTGATTAAGAAGATGAAATGAGTGTATTAATGATTAGCTATCATGTGTGTTTGTGTGCTTTCAAGAAGGATATACAAATGCCATAACAACTAGTTCCGTTCTTTTTGCCTGCTCGCCCATTTAAACTGGCTGGTGTCCCACTAGTGAGGCACTAGAGAGTGAGCTCCACTAGTGAGTACTTTTTTGAAAGAATGTTGGCATTGACTATACACTATATTTGCTATTCATGATATTATTTTTTAAAAAATATTTTATTAACGATGACAAAATATTTTGTTACCAAACAAAAAACATAAACAATAATCACAACTGAGCGCCTGATTTGACAAGGACATATCACTGTTGTTTTGGTCAGTCTCAATTAAATGTGTCTCTTCAAAACTTAAGCATTTACGATGGGATGTTCCAGTGTATTGGGCCATTTGTTAAAAAGGAAATAAATGGATGCTAAGTAGAATAAAAGCATTCTGGTTCTTCCAATCCATATAGAAATCTATTTTTTTGAGGGGGGGGTTGTTAGCTTTTTTAGGAAAGCAATTGCCCAAACTCTTCATTTGAAAACTTGCCAATTGAAAACCAACCAAATGTTTCTATCTCTGCACTATTTCAAGATGCGCCACTGTTAGAAATAATGGTATCAGGTCTTCTTCCTGTAAATTGTGATTGGCTCCTTGGAATATTGAAAATAAATCCAAATCATTACTTAATCTGATTGTTTGATTTGTGATGTTACTTATTTCCTTTACAACAGATTTCTAAAAATCATATACGTTTGGGCCCAGAGATGAAGGAGAGACACAGAGATGAAGGAGGGAGCTAAGTGCTCCTTCAGCAAAATAGGGACAGCCGTTTCTTGATATGACTTAGCTTCCTGGAAGTATAATGCACAGCTTATAAAAGTATTTTCCCTTCTTGAAGGAACTGGTGTTTTTGAGGTCACTCTTCCATGCTAGTCTAGATCTGTTAAGGGAACCATATTGTACATCTATTAGCCATTTGTATAGTTTGGAAACTTGTCCCTTAGTTTCCATTTTGCTTGTCACACATAATTCCTCAATAATGTTTAAACCTTTCAGAGGTCCAGATGTGCACATTATTGATTGCACCAGAGATAAAAATTGTCTGTCCTGGAGCTATCCAGGCTTTAAGTCTTGGATTCTGTGCTTTATAATATCTGCCAGTAGTGGTTTCTCTGTAGCATACAGTTGGTCCTCCACATTTGCTAGGGCTATTAGGGGTGCAGGACCCCTGCAAATGTGGAAAAATGTGCAAATATCAAAAGTGTGTGTGTGTGTGCCTGTAGGGAGGCATGGCTGGGAGATCATGCAGCCAGGGTCCAACAGTCAAGAAAAGAAAGAGAGGGAAAGGGAGGTGGGTTGGCGGTCCTGTATTTCCTCTGTCTTGCCCACCTCCTCCCTTTGATGTATGTGGGGGCATTGGGAGAGGGTTTGTGGTGTTGAGGAATCAGGCTGTGAGCCATTCATAGCTGGCTAGGCAATGGCTAGTGGAGAAGGAGGAGAACCAGAGGCAGGTTTTTTGAAGGCTATGCAGCCTGATGGAAGCTACTGAGAGGGAAGGTTTCCCCAGAAAAAAAGCACTTGAGTTGGGGGAGGCAGGGGTCACAAATAATCAAATCCATGAAAGTCAACCCACAAATGTGGAGGGCTGACTGTGTAAGTCTGCTCTCCATATATTCTTGTCTCTCCAGTCCTTCCAGATTGCTCCCGTCTTTGCAAAAGAAAGAGGGATGATACAGAAAGGAACAGATTGGTAAGGGATATGGATATAGTATATGTGACCATGACTTCCAAACCTGGAAAGATTAATTTAGGAATGGGTTGAAGAATTTGACTGTCGATCTCTTCAGTAATTGAAGATATATTCCCACAAATCTTATGGATGGGTCATCTCCAATTTCCATACTGACCAAGGATATTTTCCTACTATTTCTGTTTAATCATGATATTATTTTTATATTACTTTTCTAGGCACGAATCAGTATCTGTTCTCTCATCTGCACCAGCACTTTCATCAGATAGCGACAAAGATGGGGAAGATGAAGGGAATGATGAAGATGAGTTACAAGGGCTGCAGTCTTTCCAAATGCAGACCAACTGCAATACTGAAAGGGATTCAGGTATAAAGGAAAAGGAGGATGGGTCCTGGAAGGAAGGATGGATAAATGCAGTTGGGGAATTTAATATAGGGGAAAGGAGGTTTACAACTGATTTGCATAGCCATTTGGAAATGCAGAGTTGCCTCATGCCATTCTTCTGGGACGTGCACAGGTCTAGAATTTTGGGAAGAAAATACTATGGGCCAGCAGTACATAAGAACAGCTGGTTGTAATTGTTTGTGCCAAGACATGCTACACTGTGATTTTAAAAATGATTGCACAGTATACCCATGTACTGCCAGTTCTAACAGAGTGTTTCTTCAAACACTTGTGCCCTGGGAATAATTCACATGGAGAACAAAATAGCACATAATAACTGTGAGTCATCATTGAATGAAAAAAGCTTGGAGAATGGTTGTGTGGGATTATTCCATTGAAAATATACATATGCAAACAGTTGACCATGTAGGTATTGATAAACTAAAATGTAAAATTTAACTTCCTTAAAGTTAGGACAAGAAGCTTGTCCCACTGGAAAATCATAAAATATTCTAAGCAGAATGCTAATTAATTAGTTCATGTACAAATACATAGATTATACTCTTTTTAAAAGAATGCTACATCTGTGTGTGTGTGTACGCATGTGTGTGCATGTGTCTATGTTGATGTCAGAGGTAAACAAAGTGTAGCCCGTGGGCTGCACATAGCCCTTTCCAGAGGCAGAAAAAACTGATTGTCTCAGAATACTCTCCAAACGCTCTCTAAGCATCACAGGGACATTTTGCCACAATTCTGCCCCCGCACGGTATTTTAGACCTAGGAAAAGCATTTTAAAAAAAAAACCCCGGAAGTGAACAGAAAGGTTTTTTTGCTTGTGGGAGGTGAGCATCCCTTGAAGGTCTCCTGGGTGCCTAAGGCAGCCCCCTAGCCTTCCACAATTATGCACTCATGGTGTATGTGCAGACATTTCAGTGAAAGCAAATCATGATCAATAGGTTTGGTTGTGGTTTCTATTTGATAGTCAAAGATATTACAAAAAAACGGAAGGTGTTGGGTGTTAAGTGTTGGGGATATGAGGAACTTGGGGGATATGACAAAAAAAAAACAGGTTTGTTAAGTGGAGTATTTATTTTTTTCATTTTATCTTCCCTTCTAGATTCAGATCTTTCTCTTTCAAGAAGCTTGTCCCACTGGGAAAAGAGAAGGGTAAGCTTTCAGTACACCCACAAAACCTGTCCTATTTTAAGATGCACAACTCATTGTTGTAATTTCTTTCTGGATGCCAGTTTCTAAACAACAACAGTAAATGGTCATAACGTTTTCAGTACTAATTAGATTGTGTTGTTCTCCCTCCGAGACCTGTAGACTCACAGTCCAGGGGGAGCTTAATACTGACAAATCTCCTTCAGTCTGCCTCCATTTCTTTTCTGTAGGTAAACAGTTTTCTTTTGTTAATATTTTTATTAAAAGATTTCCAATACATTAAAAGAAGAGAAAATACAAAAATGAAAAACAGAATGAAAAGAAAGAAACAGAAGAAAAACAGAAAAAGAGAAAGTTTATATTAATTTCTGACTTTCCTAATGATTGTCATATATATAGTATGTAAAGTTTTACTTCTCCTGGTTAAACAAATATCATATATTTCCTCAGCTTAGCTAACTCTACAAATCTAAATCCTGCTAATAATCAAAACCTCCAATTAGCATATTATCCTCATGTTTCTGCAAAAAGACATTTAAATTTTATATAATTATCAAAAATTACAGTTCATATTAATCTTGTTTTTTTAACCAAAAATGCCTTTAAAAATTCCCAGTCCTTTGAAAATGATTTTTTTCAGTCATTTTTCTCTAATCGATATATACAACGTATCCATATATACTAAACCAGGCAGTTTCAACAAACAGTTCTCTGACATGGCAATATTAATACTTCAAATAATGATTCTTACATCCTTATAGTGAGACAACTTTGTATTTGGTATATATTTAATCTATCTATTATATATATCTAACTTATATTAGTTTTAATAAAGCTCAGAAGCATCCTTATACCAGTATTTCATTTTTATCAATCAAATCTTTCTTGCCAGTTAACCAGTTGAGCTGCTCATTATCTTTAATGTAATTACAGATGTTTATATCTAGCCCAGGGTTTCCTACCCATCTCAAGCCCTGTGGAAACTGGGCATAACTCATCCAAACAGACAAAACCTGAAATAAACACATTATCTCATGCACATAGTTCAGGCTGATCTTGGATGCTGATTTACTTCTCCATATGCTTCAGCTTTCTAGGTAGAAGGCCCCCCATCTCCCTTCATATCTGCTGTCTTACATTCTTTTATCTTCCCAAATCCCCATCTCTTCTCTAGCCTTGGATGCCTTTTATCTCAGGTCAATTCTCCAGAGCTACTTTCTTCCCTCCAGTATTAAATTTCTTGGTCTCAGCCAATTCCTCCAGATTAAGTAGTTCTTCATCTTTCTCTGAGGAGATAGAGTCATTTCTTTCCTTCTTGTGAACTTCCATTGCAACCTGAGCCTTCTCATTTCCCTCATAGTCCTTGCAAGCCTCTTGTACTACATAATCCTCAATTTCTCCAGAACCTTTCCTCCAGCTTTTATTCATCATTTTCTTCATCAGCAATATCAGCTTTCTATATTTCTTCCCAAATTGCTTGCTCCTCTGGGTTTTCAAAATCTTCTTCCAAACAACCTCAATTTCTTTAAGCCTTCTCATCATTGTTATCTAATAAAATTTACTTATATTACAGTCAGTATGGTAGCAATTCTGAGTTGTCTGCTTATCTGCTGTTTTGCTATGCCAGCTACATGAGAACTCTCACAATCTTCAAAGGTAAACAAACTGCATTCTCATACTCCATAAATCTATTATTCTTTTTATTTTAGTCTTTATTTATAATTGAAATCCTTTTATTCTTCAATTTCTCTTCCAAATCCCCCCATTTCTTAGCTTTTTGCTCTTAATAAAAATCTTAAAATAAAAATCTTAATAATCCAAAGCCAGACACTACTCACAGTTCTTGGTTGCATGAAGAAGGAAATTTACCAGAAGTGGTCGTCTCCTCCTCCTCCTCCTCCTTTTTCTTTATTTGTACCCTACTTTTGATCTCACCACTGGATTCAGAGAGCCTCTCTTACGCACAGTCTCATGCTTTTTTTTCTTCTTAACTAAGAAGTTGGTGCAGAACCCTGTGTCCATCAACTGACAGGCTTCTTACATGGTGGGACAAGTTCCCAGCCTTGGTCTCCTTCTCTCCATTCATGATCTCTTGCCACAAAAATTATGGTTAAACCACCAGGAGCAGGGGCTTGCAGACTCTCATGGATTATTCCTTGGTCTCTCTTTGATCCTGGGAGAACTTTTTTGCCCATCCAAACTCAGTGTGGTTGGTGCATGTAGAATGTCCCTATAGCTACAGGAGTGGCTATTGGACAACCATTCCACTGCAACGTCCCACAATTGGTCTTCTTTTCTTGGAACTAGTTTGTCTTCTCTTCTTATTCAATAAATCTGTGCGTCTGACTGTAAGTATGGACTATCTAGACAAATAATTTTTGAACTCTATATATTTTAAAGAGACAAGTGGAGTGAGAAAGAAATTGGTTGGCAAGGCAAGATTTGAAAAACTGAGAGGAGAGATGCACAGGAGATAATGAATGCTATGGAAAAAAAACTCTGGAAAAGTCCTATCTCGATCAGGTTGGCACAAGGGGTTAACCCACATGCAGTGGATTGCTCCTTCATCCTACTTGAGAATCAGCTGACATCTCAGTGGTGCGTTTGATTTGATACTTGTGTGCATGCCATTTCCTTTTGACTTGATACTGCTGTGCAGCTCATTACCTGTAAGGTGTAAGATATGTATTTTATTAGGCTTTCAAGTGCGGCCCTCCTTAATATGTAAGGATAGGTTGGACAGAACCTAAGTCCAAATAAAATATACTTGATGTACATTTAAGTTTTGAACCTGAGAATGACAGTGGATGATACAATACCAAGTAACACCTGCATAAGTCATTGGGTTGTGTAACCAGGCAGGAAGGTTGCATCATACCTCTAGCAAGGGCTGCTAGAGTTGCGTCAGCAATGGCTGTATATAAGGGGATGTGTTCTAACCCTCTATGCCCTCTTGATGTCTGGGGAGCAGCCGGAGGCTATGTTCTGCATGCTGTTGAATGCTGAAAACTCCATTGGAGATTTGTATATACTGTATATATTGTAACTCAGTAAAAGCCTCCTGTTGGAAGATAACATTTGCGTGGGAGTACTTTCCTGGCTTCAAGGTTTTTGCTGCTAATGTCTAACACTCTTCAAGCTGTGTGAGTAAACTCTGCTGTATGGTGATTTTTAAACACTTGACCCTGGCGAACTGTCTTTTTGCCAGAGTTCAGTGCTGGAGGGAAGTGCTACCAGGATTTTTGTGTAGCTCCCATCATCCACCATCCCTTTGACAGGGGTTATGGGCCCAGTCTTGCCCAGTTCTGGCCAGCCTTAACCAGTCTGGACCAGTTAACCCTGTTGGTTTTGTGGCATACAGCCTGAGAGACGGTCCTGAGTCTCTGGCTGGGAAGCTCTGGTGTTTTGCGAGTTAAAAGCCACATGGGAGGATTTTTTTCCTTAGCAGAGTGAGGCAGCAGTTTTGTTTTGCATGGCCAGTGTTTTGTTTTACACACAAGGTTGCTCAAGTTTTGAATCCAGACAGAGCTGCCAGAGTTTGTTTTTGCTTTTGTTTTGACTGAGCAAGAATGGCAGCTACAACAGCCCTGGAGTTTGATAAGCTAAACGACAGCAGTGATCAAACATGGAGTCTCATGTGCCAAAGTCTGTTGGTCAGGGAGAATTTGTAGACTGTTGTGGAGCACCCACCGGAAGGTGCAGCTGGGAGAGTGGCAGACCAGCGAGCGAGGGCCACCATCATCCTGAGTTTGGAGCCCAGCCAGTTTATCCATGTGCATGATAAGCCCACTGCGGCTGAGGTGTGGGATGCACTCAGAGGAATTTACCAGCGCGATTCTTGTCTCTCAAAGATGTTGTGGACTAAGAGGCTCTACAACACAAAGCTGCAGGAAGGGGGAGATGTGAAAGCCCATCCGGACCTCATGAAGTCTCTGTTTTTGGAGTTAGAAAACAGAGGCATGATTTTTGATGAGCCCCAGAAATGTTATATCCTCCTGGGCAGTTTGAGTAAAGACTGGGACTTCATACTCTATGGCAGTGGTTCTCAACCTGTGGGTCCCCAGATGTTTTTGGACTTCAGCTCCCAGAAGCCCCAGCCACTATGGTCAATGCTCAGGGCTTCTGGGAGCTGAAGTCCAAAAACATCTGGGGACCCACAGGTTGAGAACCACTGCTCTATGGTGTCCAGAACTTGAGAGAGAGAGAGAGAGAGAGAGTTAACCCTCGACATGGTCATGTCACGTGTGCTTGAGGAATGTGACAGATGAGCCTTTGAAGCCACCTGTGAGTTGCAGCGTGCTTCTGGAGACAAGGCTGATAAAGGCCTAGAGAAGCCTTCATGAGGGGGAGGAAACTGCAGAGACTGTCTTTGTAAAGTGCAGTTATAAGTGTAGCAAGCCTGGTCATTTCAGGAAGGACTGTAAAGTCCAGAGTCCGGAGATAAGGGCGACAGGAAGTGGAGAGTCCGGAGGAAGAAGCCCATGACTTGTGTTGTTGTTGCAACTGCAGAGGGAGCTGTTTGTTTGCTGTTTGCTGCAATTGGCTCCTTGATAGTGGAGCGACACACCATATTAACAGCCATGTCTGTTGCGGAATGTCAGACATGCTCCTGTGTGTTGTGTGAGCATGGCAGATGGAGCACACTGCTCAGTCAGCCTCATGGGATCTGCATTTCTTCCCTGTCTAGGGAAAAGTTTTGAGAATGTCTTATGTGCAGAAAATCTGGAACACTGTATACTAAGTGTCTCATGCCTAGCTGATGAAGGGTATGAAATAGTGACGATAGCACAGTAAGGGGTGACGATAGCACAGTAAGCATTGGTGGGAGAGTCTGTTCTAGGGGTGTAAAGAAAGACAGACTGTATCATGTGTTACCAAATGCTAAAGGTTCTCATGTGTCCAATGTGATGACAAATGTACCACTACATGACAATTGTTGCCGTTGTTTGCATAGAGTGATGGGTCATGCAAATTTTGGTGGGTTGGAACAATTGGCAAAGGTCTGTCCAGATCTGAAAGTCAGCAAATGCCCCAGATTTCTTGACTGTTCCGTCTGTAAGAAGGTCAAGGTAAAATCTTTCCCTGTTCTGAAAGAGAGCAAGATTACCACCCAGAGGCCCTTTCAAGTGGTGCATATGGATTTGGCAGGCTCTTTCCCTGAGAGTGAGGGATGGTCCAGATATATATTTGTGCTTGTTGACTGACATACGAGGTATGGATATGTGTTCTTGTTAAAGACCAGGCATTTGATAAATTCAAGAACTGGGTCAACATGGTGGAGAGGGAATTTCCTGACAAGGTAGCTTGCCTTAATACAGATGAGGGTGGTGAATTCAGTGGCACCAAGTTCCAAAGCTGGCTCAGAAGGAGGGGCATACAACATAAAACTACCAATCCTTACACGCCAGCAGAGAATGGGCTGGCGGAGCGGCAAATTGGAGTTCTGCAGCAGATGAAGGATTGCATGCTGCTGCACTCGAAATCGCCACCTGGTTTATGGGCAGAAGCAATTCTGGCTGCAAACCATGTGCTCAACAGGATGTGGTGTACCAGTGTTCGACAGACACCATTTTATTTGCTGTATGGGCATCCACTTCTGTTGAAATGTCTGAGAGTGTTTGGACAATTTGCCAATGTACTTATTTGCCAGCCATCTGAAGTGCAAAGGACAACCAAAGTGGAGGAGGCTGCGGTTTGTTGGCTATCAGGGGAATAAGTACAAATTCCATCTGGGACATGACAAATTACTGTTCTTGAGGAGTGCCAACTTCGAGACGCACAGTGGTTGGGAGGATTTGCACTGTAATACGGAAGTGTTTGTTCAACCACTGGGGATGGAGCCAGAGGAAAGCCCCAGGAATGGAGGGGCGGGTCCGCCCAACACTACACACAAAACTTCACCAGGTAGTTTCCCTGATGCTTTCAGGACTCACGACATTCCCTCACCACAGTTTCAGGTGAAATTGGAGCCAGAAGTGGAGGAGGCAGCTGGGGCTTCTAGCGATGATGATCTCACTAGGCCTGAGACCATCATTCCTAGAAGGACAAAAAGAGTGAGGAAAGCTCCTGAGAGGTTTGTGATTCAGGAAGCCAGAGTTTGCATGGTAGTTGGAGAGGAGCTAGAGAGCTTTGAGGCCATGCTGAGACGCTCAGAGGAGGAGCAAGAGCTCTGGAATGAGGCCATGGATGCCGAGTTTGGATCCATTATTGAAAAACAAGTTTTTGAGCTGGTGGAGAGACCCAGGGACCAAAGGTGGTCAGTTGCCGCTGGGTGCATAAAAGGAAGTCTTTGCCGGATGGCAGTTGAAGTACAAGACCAGATTAGTTGCAAGGGGATTTGCACAACCGAGGTTTGAAAATTTTGACAAAACTTTTTCACCCACAGCCAAACCTGAGAGCCTGAGATTGGTGTTGGCTTTGGCAGTGAAACATGGCTTGGAGGTGAGGCATTTTGACTTTGAGACTGCCTATTTAAATGCGAAACTAAAAGAAGTTGTGTGTATGGAACAAGCTCCTGGATATGTGAGTACGAGGGGAGACAAAGTGTACAGGTTAAGGAAAACCATCTACGGGTTGAAGCAGTCAGCCAGATGTTGGGACCAGTGTGTGCACGAGCAGCTGTGCAGGTTAGAGTTTCACAGGAGTGTGGCAGATGCTTGTTTATACACCAGAGGCACTGGAGAAGAGTATGTGATACTGGTAATTTACATAGATGACCTGTGTGTGGCTGCAAGGAACGAAGAGGTCATAGGTTGTGTGCAGAGGCAGCTTGAGGGGAAGTTCAAGCTAAAAGACCTAGGTTGTCTCAAGCAGTACATAGGCGTTGAGGTAGAAAAAGCACAGAATGGCACAGTGTGTCTTAACCAGAAAAGAAAGATAGACCTGGTTGTGCAGAAGTGTGGTATTGAATGTGCCAAAACAACCAGCATGCCCATGGCATGCTGTTTCCAAAACAGGAGTCTGAACAACTATTTGATAAGCCTGATCTCTACCATTCTGTTGTTGGTAACTTGGTGTATTTGGCCAATCACACCAGGCCTGACATCAGCTATGCTGTAAGTTTGCTGAGCAGGAGTGTTGCAAAGCCTAGAGTGGTGGACTGGACAGCACTCAAAAGAGTTGTTAGGTATTTGAAGGGGACCAAAGATTTGTGCCTGAAGGTGGCAGGCAGTGAAGCAGGCATGGAGTGTCACGTTGATAGCTCTTTGCTTCAGAGGCAAACAGGAAGTCTGTAACTGGTCTAGTCATCAAATATGCAGATAGTCTCATTGCTTGGAGAGCTAGGAAACAAACTCGTGTAGCTCTCAGCACGACAGAGGCTGAATTTGCCGCATTGTCTGAGGTAGCTGGGGAGGTACAGTGGCTAAGACAACTGCTACAGGATGTTGGGAAAGCCTGTAAAACCCCAATCACTGTCAATGAGGATTCTCAGGCATGCATTGCCTTGGCAGAGATGGAGAATCTCAGAAACAGGAGCAAATACCTTGCAGTTAGATAGCAGAATGTGAGGCAATTAGTTCAGGAGGGGCTAATTAGGCTGCAATATTGTGAGTCAACACAAAACACAGCAGACATCCTCACAAAACCATTACCAGCAACCAAGCATGAGCAGATAGTGCGAGATTTGGGGCTGGAGGAGTATGGTGGTATGGATTTATTTATCCAGCCAGAGGTGTCTCTTGAGATTTAAAGGCATCAGAAAGAGTTTATGAGAGAACAGAACAGTTCAGTATGGCTGATGTCAAATTCTCCCCTTTTAGTGGTAACTGCTCAACTGATTTAAGGCCATTGTACAAGCAAAAGAGGGAGCAGCTGCCTAGGACCAGTTCAGTAGTAGATCTCCCATTGTACCAAAAGCAAAGTGCATTCGCCACACATGCCAGTGTTGTCTCAGGAGAATGAAATTGTGTTCTGTTGAAGACATGAGTAATGATTAAATAACAGTACAACCTTTTTTATCTGAAATGCTGTTATATCCTTCCCTTTCTCACCTCCTAATTCTTTTCACAAGCAACTTATAAACGGATTTAGCCAGTTCAAAAATCTGACCATGAATTTTTTGGTTCTGTTGACTCTAAGACAAGGTGATTCTTTAAGCCAATTCATTTCAAAACAAGTCCTTTACACTTATATTTTAAATCACTTTTTTTCCCCTCGCTTCCGTTTAGGCAAAAGAAATTGCAATGATCCAGTGTTCAGAGTCCACCATGAGCAAGGCACCTCGACAGCGTAGTCGTTGGTCCCAGCCAACAAGCACTATAGAGATGACAGTTAAATCCATGCTTGATTTACGCCAGTTGGAATCTTTCTCAGTCTCCCGGTCTGCCAGCCATGATTCTCTTTCCCAGGCCAGCAATGGAGATGACCAAGAAGAGCATCCTGATCCCCTTCTGCATGCCAATAATGTAAGGACTTCCCTTTTCAGTGGAATTGATGAGAAGCTCCATTCATTATATGAGATCAGGATTAAGTTCATGTAATTAAGTCTTCCTTGAATTCTGGCTAGTGCAGATTGCAGTACAAAGGTATTTTGTCAGTAATAAAATGAGGAGGCTGATAGAACCTGCTTTACATGTATCTTTAAGCAGCCCTCTTACCAACATTTGCTGTGCCTACATGAATACAGAAGAATGAGTAAATGAGGAGGTATCTTTCTTCTTTACTTCTGTTCTTGAAACAGAAAAAGTGGTCTAATGTGACAGGTAAATAAAACCAAGGGATTAGCTCATGCCTTTCCCGAGCCATGTTGTCTGCAGTAGCTTTTCTCCTGTATAGTAGACCCAAAATCTTGTACGTTGCTTTATTGAAATAAAGATTACAAGCCGTGCTTCTGAACTGATGTGTTATTAGGTTGGAGGTTCCTCAGTCCCCCAGGAAAACCAGCCGTGTGTTCGACCCCAAGTTATTCGGCTTGTATCCTGTGAAGGCGGAATTTTCCCTCAGGAACTGGAACCTTCGGAGAGTGAAGAATGTGTAATCTATCCAGAGCAGGATGAGATACATCCTACAGATGTTAGCAGGTCAAACATAAAATTCCTTTTGGCGCTTTTGACAAGTGACTTATGTTATTGTTTTGTCCCTTGTATTCTGATGGTCTGTTGATTTGGTGAGGTAGCCTGCTGCTAAATGCTAAAAATTACGGAAGGATTTTATGACCACCTGACTGTATCTTGTAGAATACAATAACCTAAGGATCATTAAAATAATTTTTGCTCTTGGCTAGGAAAATAACCAAACATTAATTTCTCCTTGGATGAATGTCTTGTGGGCTTCTTATCCTCTCTTTTTCTCCATTCCCCTCTCACCTTTGTCTGGTTGCAATTGCTAGAGCCTGCTCACAAACTTTGTGCCAGTAACATGACAAAGTCATATGGCAACAAAAGTACTAGAGAAACAGGAGAGACTTCCTTCCCAAGTCTGGTTCCATCAGTGTCACCCTTATGAATTTTAACTCAGCATTTCCTGTTTCTTCCTCTGAGCCAATTTCATTGCAGCTATATTACTTCCTTCCCTTGCTGAATATATTATGTTCTGTTTGTAAGCTCTAGAAGTGGCAACATTCCAAAGTTTTTTTTAAGGCAAAAGCACTACTGCTCTCCCCATCCTACCCCTTCCTGCAATTTCTGCCTTTATGTATCCAACATTATAATTTAAATATTTAAACAAAAGAGATTATGCTCTCTTGAAGCAATTAGAAAATGAGGAAGGGCACCAGATGCTTATTGGAATAAATAGTCTACTTGTCGGAATGACATATCTATCAATACTTTGTGCTTAAATTCAGTTACAGAAATAAGTACTTAAATGTAAGAACCATAAATATTCCATAAAGAGCCTTGCAACTAAGGGAAACTATTTGGTGCATTAGGTGAAACACATTCTGGTTCAAATTGGGCTGAGTTGGTTCCAAGAACTGTTATCATGGAAACATATGAGAATTCTTAAACTACCTTCTACATACTAGTTTACTTACCTCTAAGGGACATAGCAATACACACCTAGGCAGTGGAATTGCCCCAAACTGTCTATTGATGTGCCTCTTAGACAATGGGTGATTATTTTTGTCTCTGAGGAAGATACAGAACATGTATTGTATCTGTATTCTTCAACCAACCTGAATGTTCTCCTGCAGTGTTGGAAAAATGTAATCAGAGCACCATTGGCATAGTGCCTGAGAATCAATATTTGAATAAAACTAACACAGAAGTAGGGAAAAAAATAGTCAAAACATCACTGTCCAATCTCTATGAAGTGCAAAAGTTTGCATAAGTGGTGAAAAAGAGTTAAGCTTTACCAATTATTTTGCAATAATGGGAAGTTATTAGTACAGATACGGTCTTAAGAGTTTAAAAGTGTCTTTAATAGATATATATATAGATATTAAAAAAGGATATAAAGGAAATCTACAACTCTGATACTGTGTTCTTCCCCCTTCTCATAGTGAATTCCAGGTAAAAGCTCTTCCCCATGGGAAAGTAGGTAGAGGCTACCACAGCAATGGGTGCCCAGATAAACACAGCCCCGACAGCGCCTGCTCCATGGATTACAGTAGCAGTCGACTATCAAGTCCAAATGAAGGTGAGAGATTTGAACTGTTTATTTACTTGTAGCCCCCCATTCTAAAAACTTCACTCAGATAGTGCTAAGAGATACAACAAAAAATTAAAATGAAATATACATTTTTAAATGTACTATGTCAGACCAGCTTAATTTTAGTTATCAAAAAACTACCTCAGGTGAAAAAGTTTTGCACTGTTTGGAATACATATGAAATACTAGCAGATATTGGCTCTCTCCATCAATAAAGAATACTTCTGGGTATGCAGAAGTATTAAAGTAGTGAATTTTAAAATTAAAGGCACATTCTTAAACATTCCAAACTGGTTTGACACAAACCTAACATGGCCAACAGGATGTATGGAGTTTTGGCCCAAAGGTGGGGAGAACGAAGAGAGAATAAGCCTTCTCAAGTCCCTAACAGATTATTGTAGATATTGCAGAACTGATGGAATGCATTCTATGTGATTAAAAATACTTCCTGTATAGTGCTATTTCCAGAGTGGTATATTGGCTAGAGTGTGAAGGGAAAGGGAAGAGGTTGACTGTAGGACAAAGTAAGATAGAGCCACACTGAATTAAAAACTATTCTGCATCAAAGAAAAATGTAGAAGAGTTATTAAGCTCTTAGGAATCTGGAAGCTGATTAAGCATTACCAGAGTATTCTGACCCTACTAATGGTTGCTTTCTACTAGATACAAGAACAATTTGAAATGTAGTGAAAAGGTTGAACATGAACAGTTTTTGCTTGGTTTGTGCTTCATAATTTTCCATTATGGCTCATGACTGCTGTTTCATTTTTGGCTAATATATCTCCAGTATCCTTCCATGATTTACTATGTTGTTATGTGCTGTTGCTGGGTAGATTTTTCCAAACCACCATGAATGAACAGGCATATGTTTGCTTCAGTGCCAGATTGCTCAGTTTGAATGCTGGACATCTTGACTTGCATGTAGTTAAATTAACTGTCTTCTGTTCACTAAAACCTTCTTTCTTGAACAAAAAACTGGGGAACTTTCACCCTTCAAGTGCTGAACTAGAACTTGAAAGAGCCAGGTTCTCGTTCCACTTTGCAGGGAAACACACTGCTGACCTTGGATCAATCACTCTGTTGGCCTAATCAACCACACAGTGTTGTTGTATGAATAAAGTGAGGAGGAAGACGGCTATGTATACTTGCTTGAACTCATTGGAAGATTGATGGAATACAGACGCAACTCAGAAATTAAATTTTCGGGAGGCAGGAAAGGAAAAGGGACACTTTTCATGTCCTATTCTCCAGCCTCCTTCACCCCTCTCTCCACCTCCGTATAGTAATAAAATGCTCCATGTCCAAGGATGGCAAGAGACCTCAAAATGAATTCTTTAGTGCAGTACTGGGGAGTAGTATTGCCCTCCTGGTGTTGGACTGCCACACCATCAGCTGTGATGTCTATAGGTTAAGAGAATTAGTCCATCAATTTTTGGAGGATTACATGTCCTTCATCCCTGCTTTACTGTTATATAGTACAGCACAGAAGGCAGGGAGGAGCAGAGCGCAAGAAAAGTCTCTCCTCCCCTTCCATATACTGCCTGAACAGAACAAAGAAAGTCTGCTTATCCAGTAGGCAATACACTGTAATATTTAGTTGCAAGTTGTACCTATATAATCTGTTCTATGAATTGTATATGTCTTGCACTCTCCGCTTTAGATTCTGAGAGTACAGAACCTCTCAGTGTGGATGGTACTTCAGACTTGGATGAACAGGTGGGAGAAGAAGATGAAGAAGATGTAAGCACTGGACTGTTGGAGGGAAATGCTCCCACGACTCCAGATCAAGAGAAGTTCCTCAAGCAGCATTTTGAAACTCTGGCCAGTGATGGTGACAAGGGTACTTTACAAAACTAGAGATACCTCTTACAGTTTGGAATGTTTTACAGTGACTTCTCTCAGAATCTGCTTCAGACCAGCAGCACCATCTTCTGTTGTAGCTCTCACAGGATAAGAAAATAAATGAGAAGTGGGCCCCACTAATTGCTAGCAGTCTAAAAGGGTTCTACCTTGCTAGGCAAAATGGCTGCTTCCTTTTTCTTTTGCTAATCTGGAGAAAATACTTGCATTTTGCGATGGTGCAAAATCAGTTGCTTGCACCTGGAATCCAACAGAAATGCAGGCATTCCATGTTGTAGAATATTGCGTAATAATTACTGTGTGGAATTAGAGGAAATACAAGACATGCTATAAGACAGAACATACCTTGTCTCAGAAATGCACACTTGCGGTACATTTTGCATGCACAGCATGGTGTGTACATTTCTGAACGATGTACTGCACTTTTAAAATGTAAATACAAACAACTGAAAAACAAGCATAAATACACTTTAGACAAGAGTGGAAAAGATGCATACAAAACGCATGCAGCAGTGCATGAATAAGGGTATGCCTTGTGGCAAATATGTACAAATTTTCATTTAGGGAAGTGAAGAACCCAAAAGTTTTGAAACCAATAAAATAAAAGGTGAGATGGAAATGTACATGATATTTGAAGAAAGGCAAGGAAAGACTTGTAGCACCTTAACAGTGTGCTAAATCTATCATGACATAAATCTCTGTGCACTAGAGCCCATTTCACTGAATGCAAGATGGGTGTGTGTGTGAGAGAGAGCATACACACATGTGTATACTTTTAGTGAGAGAGAAGATAAGCAGTAAAATCAGAGGGCATAGAAATGTAAAGACTATGAACTGTGGCAATTCTTGTAAAGCTTAAATATATTTGGATATGCGCTACAGATTCATATTACATTGGTTTGAGTTAAGAGACTCTCAGATTTAATAATCTGCAGAATTAAAAGAGAAGCACTGGTAAACAAAAGGACTGCTGAACTAAAAGAAAAATTGTACTAAACAGGAATAATTTATTTAATTTCTAAAGCACAGAGGCAAACACAGGGAAGGGCCATAGCTCAGTGGCAGAGCATCTTAACTTCTCCAGATAGGGTCAGGAAAAAGACCTTTCCAGAATCCTTTAGAGTTATTGCCTGTCTGAATAAATAGTATGGAGCTACAGGGATTAGTGGTCTCTTGTAGTACATTAATATTTCTATTCTTTTTCAAACCTCAAGTTTTAATAATGGTTTCTCATCATGTGTTAAAAAGGTTTAAACAAGAGTGTATGGCAATTAGGAATATTTGCATAGCAAGTCTGCAACCCTGAGCAAAGCTATTTGAGAATAAACTCCACTCAATTTAATAGTGCTTACTTCTGGGAAAACGTGTATAGGAGTCATGGGAGTCCATTAGGGAGCTGTGCTCTTAGCTTTGTAACAGGATCAGAACAGAAGATTTTCTAGCTAAAATGCCATGTCAAAAGACAGGTTTCTTTTATGAACTAACTGAAGCACATTTCTTCCTTTTGATTCCAGATGGATCATATAGGACTTTGGAGAGAACAGAGAACAGTATTTCATCTCGTTTTCTGTCCCAGTCTCCAGCACTTAGGTGGGGTTCCACATTTCATTATTGCAGGATAACCTGGCCTTGCTGTGGCTCAGACATGACAACCTCTGATAATGAATTTTTTTTTTTATCTTGGTGCACCACAGCAAAGAGACTTATTTTTATAAATACTGCCATCTTCTTTATGCCTTTGTTTTGGTAGAATAATATGGGAAGGGTGGGATGCCCCATGTTTGATTGAAGTTGTTTCTGCATTCATTAATTGAATGTTCCAACAAACTTTATGGCTATATATATATATATATATAAAGGTTTAATTTTGCCATCCGATCTATTCTTCACCATTTATGCATTTATGCAATTTTTGCATTTCATTCAACTTGGACAGTGAAAAACATACCAGTCACTTCTGTTTACTGATCAGCTTTAATCTGGTTCCTTTACATTACTAAAAAGTTTATTGGCTCGGCTAAGCTCCACACTGCATGAGAATTTTATATCTTAAAAAAGAAACCTGTTCCACCTGATTGGGCTGAGAGATAGTTATTGTGCATTGGGAAAGGGTATTTATTTACCTTAGGTTTTACTGAGCAGTTGGTTTACTTTTTGTCGAAGTATCAAAAGAGCAGTATATACAGGTGACTCACAACTGTATTTCAAGACCTGTACAGTAGTTCTCATATTTTAGTTTTCAAGTAGAAAAAGAGGGCCATTTTTCGTTGCATAATCTTGGAAAGCAGGCATACAGACCATGTGGACCAATGAGATAGCTTGAATCTGATAGTCTGTTGAGGGGAACTACCCGAACCATAACAGTAGTGTATCTTCCCTCACTAGAACCTCTCCTTCTTCCATTTCCACTAAATCCTTATGTCAAGGATTTGTCTTGTGTGTGATAAGTGCTTGTTCTCCTACTCACTTTTCTGTCACATCCAAGGGGAAAATGTGTTAAGGTTTTGACCTTAAGAGTTGTCTGTGGTTTTATGAATCAGCTACATACTACTGTTTGTTTTGTTTTTAATTGGTTGATGGTTTTACAAGACATTAAGTACCCTGTCCTGTTTTTTTTCCTTTGCAGGCTGCTATCACTTTCTTCATCAAATCTCATACTGGATCGAAAACCCAGTGAGGGACTTGCCTGGTCAAGACATGTTTCTGCAGATTTAGTAAAAAATGAGGTTGATCGCCAGAACTCAGCCACAGAGAATGGCATCTTTCAAAATGATGTCCATTCTTTTAGATCACTTTATATGCAGAGAAAGAGAAAACCTGCTCTGGAAATCAGCAGAGGTCCTGGAAGACCTGTTGGGCCTTTCCCAGACACTGATGGGACAGTGGTAATGAGGAAGTCCCAATCAGTTCATGACCTTACTCACAATGGTAAGGAAGTTATCTTGGTACGGTGATGAAATAAGAATAATGGGCTCCTTGTCCAGTTTTGAAGATGAAAACCAATAAATTGCCAGTTGCGAAACATAATTTGCATGGCAACATACAGATATCTGTATGTCTCAGGGGAGCAGAAAGTACACTGAACAAGAGGAATTACCAATTCCCATCATTAACAGTAAGATCAGGCCTTCATCTGCTTCGTCAGAAAAACAGCAGTTATTTCAACCTATTAGAAATATTTGAGCAATGATACAGGAAGTTCCTCAGTAGAAACTTGGTCAAAAGTCATGGAAACTGCCATTCATTTTAATGCAGCTTATAGAGAAGACATTCCTAGTGGATCCCTTTCTGATATAGCTTGAGTGTGGTTTTTGCATGTAGTTTATGAATACTTTGCATTACTCAAAGGGGCACACTCTGTATACTTTTACTAACACTCTGTGGTTAGCAAGAGATAATTTTCTTGTGGGGACAAATTTTATTGCAGATATTTGGTATATCTGCAAGGCTCTATGATTTGGCTCATACTCCCTGTCACACACTGTGAAAGTCCCAATAGTATACTATTGTATAACACATACTATTGATATATCTCCAGTCTGGTTTTTATTATTAGAAATGTATTATTATTAGAAATGTAGACAACAGCATTTAGAAGAAGGGTGTTTAGAACAAAATGCAGCTGTTCAGAATTATTCCTAAAATGTTGTTCTTTTATCTAATGCTTCTGCTGGAACCTGAAATGAAATAATAAGGAATGTTTAAGAGCTGGAGCTGTTTTGATTCTGCCTGCACAAATTGCACCCTACCGGTTCTGTGCATTTATTTCTTCCATTTCTACAGATAAGGTTCCAGGGTTGATGCCTTCTGCCAGGCAGCGTCCTCAGACACTCATGGTAGGTGAGAAGGATCCAAGGCCCAATAACTGTCGGGCCTTGTCTGCAACTCTGTTGAAGATAGATGGCTCCAATTCTCTTCAAGCCAAAGAGAGCAAAGCTACGAAACCAAAGTCTTACATGAGCCCCACTACTAGCTTCATGGCTAAGATGTCCCGTAGCATATCTGTGGGAGAGAATCTGTGCTTTGGTGACTCTTCAGAAAACCTGACTGAGTTGAAAATCAGCCCACAAGTACCAGAGAAGACACTTGGGGACCCTGAGAAGAACAAGCCACCCGTGAAAGAAAATGGCCCAGTGAAGCCTGCTGTCCAGCAGAACACAAGCTCTTCATCACCCAAATCCTTTCACAGCAAGTTAGCCTCTAATCGTGCCCATTTGATCCTTGACATCCCCAAACCTCTACCTGACAGACCAACATTGGCTTCTTTCTCACCAACTGCCAAATCAAAAACATGGCTAGAGTCAGAGTCTCCCCAGTCACCTGCTGGCATTGGTAGAAAGAAACATTTATTTACTGAAGGATGGTCCTCCAAGTTGGAAAGCCAAGCATTGGTGCCTAAAGTTAGCCCAACAAGTCCCTCTACAGACACCCCGAAAGAGAACCAGATGTTCTTGCGGACCAAAGTCCAACCTGAGCCAGCAGTTCCTAATTCCAAACCAAAAGAGTTTTCAGATGGTCTACATCCACAGTCTCCAGAACAAAGACCGCCAGGATGCAGAGAGAGAGTTGCAAGCCCTTGTTGTGTTCCAGATAATCCACATGAGCTTTGCTCTTTTGAGCCAAGTGGGCTGAGGTCTCCCACAACTGTGGGAGCCATAGCACAGGACTCAGGTGTGCACGGATATCCATCTCTAATCTTCTTCCCCCTTCTGTCTCCTATCTTTGTGAACCGCTTCACACTTCCATCACATTTCTTTACGTCCAGCTTCTGGCCTGTCTCGTCCTGTCTGCACCTGTCTCGTTCTATAAGCCATCATTTCAATGGTGAGACATTTCAGCCTGGCATTCATTTCTTTTTTCTGTCCTCAAGTTTCTGCTTCCAGTTTGTCTTGTCTTCTGTGTTGGTGCATGCTAATTTTATGGTTTACACATTTTCCTACCTGCCAGTGGCAAGTAAAAATAGTGCAAGAGTGGACACAAAATAACTGTAAAGTAATTCTGTACATTTGGGAGAAGAAAATTGTGTCCATTGGTGCCTAATTTTTCTGTTCTAATGTATTAGCTTTTCTGTTTCTTCTAGTTTCATGGCATGTGTCATCTAGGTATGTTGAGTTAAAACCTGCAAGTTTTGTTCAAATGAACATTTAAAAAACTGTACTTTTGGCAAGAACAATTTACCTTTTCTTAAAGCTGTGTAAGCATTGTTACAAAAAACAAATCAACTGTCTGCAGAAATGGGAGTAAGCTCCTAATGTGCTAAAATTGTTTTTTAAGCTGTTTGAGGTATAATTCTATAATGAGAAGAGATGATTGCAAGATGTGAAACAATTTAAATGCACACACAGAGTGGACGGACACTACTGGAAAAACAGAGTTTCCTTCCACCTGTGCACCCAAAAATCTACTTTGAAAGTTTGGAGGTGTTAAGGGGGGTTCAAGTGGAAGAAAAGTCCTGCTACATAAATGCAGGAAGACACACACACAATGGCTAGATTTTGCCTATAGTAGTGTCCTCTCAATTTGGTGCTGATACGGTCATGTGGGGAGACTGTTCCACATGCTAGCCCAATTTTTGAATCAGTTTATAATTGCAAATCACATAAATAGCACTCATTTGTTAGAATGGGGAAGCTGAAGCTTTTTTAAAAATAAAAGATAGTTCTTTACTGGCTCTCCTTTCACAAATTAAAATGTGAAACAAATAAGAGGTCACAGGGAAAAAGAGAGAGAAGTTCACTAATTTTTCTTTAGTTTATTTTTTTAATCTGCCATTCCACCATGAAAGGTAATAATAATAAAAATACACAAAAAGCATCACGTAATGATTAAAACATCACAACATCACTAAAAAAAAAGATAAATGGTAACTTTGATGTCAACTTTGGAAACAAACAAAAAAAAAACCCTTTACCATAAAAGACTGTCATCATGAAAGTGTTAAAAATTTCATCTTAAAGGTGCTGTTTTACTGTATCAGGCTTTAGTGGATGCAGTTGTGCAAACAATCACTTAAAACTGTTCATATGACTATCAGAAAGGCACTGCTATCAAATGAACATAACACAGGGCTTTGAAGGGCAGGACCGTCAGGGAGACTGAGTTCTTATTTTCTGCTCTGCTGTTGGCTTGCATGTAACTTTAGCACATGCTTGCATGTAACTTTGGCACAAAGTTACCTAACATAGCTGCTCTCAGTCTTTTTCCATCTACCAGACGTGCACATATTACTCCATGATGTTTTGCACTGAGATCTGTGAAGGGATATGAAGTATGGTTACTACAGCAACCATTAGATACTCACAGTTTCAAGTGCATTCTCACTGCCTCAGAAGCCTTATAGCTAATTCAGCCAAGAACCTGCAGCACTTAAATAACTTTAGCAACTTGCCTATTTGTGAACATGCAGGCATTCACTGTTCTCAGCGTAGCAACCATGGGAGAAATCAACAGATGATGCGAAAAGAATGACTTCTAAATTAGGAAGAATAATAGGCAAGGTAGCACAAGGTGGTGTATTCATTCTATAAATTAACAAGAAGGTGAAGAATACATGGATCAGAGATATCAGCTGGTGCCATTAACCTTTCTTTCCTTTGTACTTTGAATATGATATAGCAAATCAATCCCCCTCCCTGGATTCATTCTCCCATACTCAGAAGCATGTAGTTCTTTAGTTATGATGCATTATTTGGTAGCCAGGAAGTGAATGTTCAGTAGTTTTCTCATGTGAGTTGTTATGCAGAAGAACTCAATACTTCTGTGGGTCTGTCTCTTTGTATGTCTGTCATTGTGTGCCTTTATGTACTAACCCTTGCTGAGTTAAGGGTACAGCAGCTAAGAATACCAAATTGTCTGCCTTTACATTAATGAAGGACTATGATATATTGCCAGAGTCTGCTTCCTCAGAATCTTTCTCATGTTCCTCTTCCCAATAAGACTGCCATGTAAAGGAATACACTGCTATCTTGCCTATTTGGATTCTCTTTGTTGATACCTAGTTAAGTTTAATGCTTATCTTATATGGAGTAAGGTAATGAAATACCTTACTCCATATAAGATAGAGGAGTGTGGGAAAACTACTAATACAGGCATTCATCAGGAGAAATTTAGTTTTGTACAGGCCTAATTGTAGAGGTGTGTTGCTATTTTGGACAAACTGAGTTAATTATTTCCTTGTTTCAACCCTGAGCTGAAAATTAGAAAGCCGGAATGTTTGCAATAAGGTGGATCTCCAGAATTATATATGTGAATAGTATGTAATTACCTGTTTCACAAAATGATTCAAATACAGTATGCCTTCTTCTGGCATGACCTGTGCATACATGAATGTGAGATTGTGGGAAGTATCATGTCCCATTATAGTCAATGGATGTGATGGGTGCGAGCCTGCACTGCCACAGGTATGCACCTGTTGTGTCCATTGATTAATATGGGATGTTAAGGTTGCATTTTTTGTTTTACATGGGGGTTCCTGGAATGGAACCCTGACATACATGGCAGGCACACTGTATCTATTTGGGAAAGGAGAGATAAAAAAGATACTTCTGTACAATTACTGTAATTTTGCATGAAGTTGCTGCGTTTTCAGTAGTGTTGGTACCTAGCAAGACAAAGGGGCTGGGATGATACTTGTGTCCATTGCTTAGTATATGGATCATCTTTTCTCTTTCCTCTCTCCTTCCACCACAGGAGGTGCTTCTATCAGTGTTGAGCACTGCAGGCATGTTGTGTCTGAGCTCCAGGACAGCATGCGGAAGGCCATCCATCTGTATCATATGGTAAGTCACCTTTTCCTTCCAGCTGATTAGTTGGACTGTAATGCTACTGTACAATCGTCTATATTAAGCAAGTCAGAAACAGCTCCTTTAAATTTCCATTGAGGAGTAGACATCTGTGCTTATTTTTTCACGTGTGCTTTTATAAATGAGATGCAAGTGCAACAAGTGCCCTCCTTTTGGTAAGCTGTGTCTGTGTGATGATTAGCTGATCAGCACCTATGATTTACACTTTAGTATAAAACTTTGTCCCAGTTGGAAACTCAGGGCCAAATATGTAGGACAGGGCAGGCAGCTAGCTGTGAAAGGCATGGTGGGGGGGCAGATTAGCTGCCTCAGAAAACCTTGGAAGGGCAACACCTGTCCACTACCTCTACTCCCAGACACTATCTGTGAGGGATACGAGGGCATTTCCATCATATTTTGCAGGGGGCTTTCCTGGGCCATTTTAACAATGAGAGGTGAGCAGAAATCATTTTCTGTTCACTTTCTGTTTCAAAAAAGGCCTCTCTTGAGCCTCTACACGTGGTAGAAATGCTCTCCATAACCTCCGGAGTGCCCATTGGGGGCATTCTGGAACAATTTTTTTTCCAAAATAATTTTTCACCCCCAGGAGGCCACAAAAGTGACCTTGGGAACACATTTTATGCAATCCTGATAGGAGTATAGTTGACCTTTTTTCTTACTCAAAACTCAGTGCATTGGATATGGGTTGAGGTCATCATGTGCGAACAGTGAAACTATCCCACTAAACATTAAGAATAAATGCCGTTGTAATTTTAAGGTTTATTTTAATTTTAAGGTCAGTTAAGTGTCAAAAGTGTCACTGCACATGGGTAGGAAATAAGCTTCTTGAATGTTACTTTTTAAAGATGATTTGACCGGTTTTTGCCAGACACACGTATTCTTGCACATCTCTGAGAACAAATGGGATCTGTATGTTGTGTACAAGAGCTTTTGCAATCTGACACACAAATATGTGAGAATTCCTGTTTACTTGGTGTGCAACATAAAAACAATATGAGCAATTGCCAATATGACCAGCTAGTCTCAAGTAAGAGAATGACTGGGAGAATAAGTTTGAAAGGCTGATAGTTATGTGTCCATTTTTTTTTCTGCTTCTTTTTGGAGTGAGTAGGCAGGGTGGAGGCAAACAGAAGGGAGGAGTTCTACAGCAGAAGAAAGTGAGATTTTAAAATACCTGTAAAATTGAAAATAGGTGGGGGGATTAGCTATGCTGATCTGTCATTCCCAATGTTTTGAGATAACACTGATGTCAAGAAATTCTTTCTTTCTCCTAACCCTTCCAAAAGGCCACTTAGAGCACTCTCACTTCTGGGTTTGTTTTCCTTGAGTGAGCCAGGAGAGAGTTCTAAGCAGCACTTTTGGGAGTTTTAAAGCAGTGGCAGGCCTCAAAAAGTTGGACTGTAGTTCCCATGATTCTTTACTATTGTTTATTCCGGCTTAGGCCAGTGGGAATAGTAGTCCGTCAGCTGTAGAGGATCACAGGTTTTCCACCCAAGTAAATATTTCCCTTGAGACAGAGAATTATCATGAAATGAATTGAGAACAACACAGCCACTCCACATATATCATCTTTATTTTTATCCTGCTTTATCAGCCATTTTCCCATATGTGAAAAGAGAGTCCTCTATCATGAAGGCTTTGGGTTGATAACAATGAAAACAGTATCAAATCCAGTGCAGCCAAATTCTCAGTTTGGAATCAGAGCTTCAACAATATAGGCTCTGTTGATCTTGTGTCGCTGGATTTGAAATCTTCAGGGAAGATAGAGTAGGCAGTAGCTGTTAAAGAGAAACTGATTTTTTTCTCTCTCCATTATTACCACCACCCTTTTGTAGGTTTCTGCTGACATAGGGTCTTCAGCTGACAAAGATGAAATTGCTGGCCTTTTGACAGATACCTTCTCTGTGATGAAAAAAGAACTAGATTCACTAAAGGATGGGAAAGAGCTTCAAAGGGAAAAAGAGGTGTTGGTGAAACCACAAGATGCAGCTGTAATGCCCTTGAGTGAGGGAAGCAGTTCAGTTTTATCCAGTCCTCGGCATTTTGGAGATGAGCAAACTCTTGCTTTATTGGAACAATACTCAGAGCTGTTGCTACAAGCTGTTGAGCGACGTATGGATAAAAAGCTCTAAGGAGAAGTTCTAAGGCACATAAACTTACAATTGTACACCGGTAGCCACACAGGAAAATTCATTGGGCAAGTTAATGGTGGAAGCCTTGGATGAATGCTTTGTTTTTATCAAGGAAAAGAAGATCTTCTCTTTAATAAGAAGCCATTCTTACTAAGCATCTGTTTTCAGATATGTGCTGGTCACAGTACTAATCTTTCTGTGCCCAGTCTCTTTGGACTATTAAGAAAAAATGCTTAGAAAAGTTTGTTCCAGCTAAAATATTTGGCTTTTAAAAAAGAAACCTGCAAGATCAAACAGAAGCAAACCAATTGTGGCCCAACCTGAAAACCCTAATGTCATGGAAAAAGATCAAGATGGCATCAATAGGTCCCTCTGCAGTATTGTCTCAGTCTCTGTACAGATTGTTAAACCTTTTATTTATTAATTTATTTTGTGACTATTGCTCTAAACTTTTCACATGCGTTTTTATAACCATGGCTGTTTCTGCATCTTTACCACAATCTCTAGTAAGAGACAAGTTTGGTTGCAGTACAGGTACTAGTAGATTAGCTGGCAGGACCATTTAGCTATTTTATGGTAAAGCCTGCCTTGTTGGATTTTACTCCCTTATGCCTGGATTTATTATGCATAGAGTGCTTTTTCTTTTTATGTATTTTACAGTTCTGTTTTGTCAGTTTTGCTTTTTTTAATTTTAAAAGAAAAACTATGCTTTACCTATATTTGCTGCTTCTACAGGACGGTATACCCCTTGGTCCAAGTTTTGGAGATCTGTTACGAGGCTATTGGCAAATTGAATGGCTTTTTTTTCCAGGAGCTGTTCGGAATTTTTTCAGGTTTTCTAGAAAACCTGGCTTCCTGTCAGGCAAAAAAAGACTTCCAAAATAATTGAAATAATTGAAGTATTTTCGCTATCTGTTCTCAACTTCTTAGTGGTTTTGTTTACCTGCAGATGTATGGTTTCCTGTTGAAATTACGGTAGTATGACTTTGGGGAGTTTAAAACTTGAGGAAAAGGGTAGACTTGGGACAGCAAGTCTACAGGTTTTATTTACAGTTTGATTTCATTTTAATAGGGATTTAAACAATGAAGAGAGAGCTTGGTATTAGTTCTTAAATATTGCTCAGGAGAAGTATGACAGGTATCTAAAGAGCAGGACCCTTTTGTTTGTCTCTACAGCTAAAACCAGAAAATACAGATTTTGTGATGTGTAACTATCTCCATTTCTTCTTCCATAATGGGTCCTTGGAAAGGTTTTTTATTTTTCATATCAGTGGGATGTGGAAATGAGGCTCCATTGAATTTTATTCTGGTCAGTAATATCCAGTTCATATCAATTAGTCTATTTCTGTTTTCAACCTAAGTAAGAAAGAACTGGTGGTTTTCTGCTATCAAAAAAGGAAACTGTGACTTCCTAGAAGGGTCATAAAGGCATTTTTTTTTTTCATTTATTGTACTCTAAATTTGAATCTTGTTCTGTTTGGTTGGTTGCACAACTCCCAGTTTACTGAACTGTCAGTCTTACCATGTTCCCAAATTATTGATACTGCTGAAAGCATTTCAAAAATGACTGACCAAGAAATTTTTATTGCTGCTTCTCTCTGGTCAGAGAACAGCTCCATCTACTGCTGTCAGTATGATCACCTAACTTGGCTGATCTTGTGCTTTTTGAATAGCTTTTTCCACTTGCACTTTTGAAGCTGTCATGTGAGCTTTGTATTTCACTGCACTGCAGGGCTGGCAATCTGTAGTGTAGCTTCTTATCTGGCTCACAATTTGTAATGCTCCAGTGCTGAGTGGTCTGCAGAGCAGCCCTCTTTTTTGGCTGGCTGGCCAGCTGAACATCCTTAATGAACTCCAAGACTGGGGACTTAGAATGTTTTTGTACTTTTTAGTGTGTCCCTCCTAGATGTTTCTAGTTGTCTTGGTCAAATATTTCTCTGAATATGCTTGAACAGCAGTTAAAACACACTTACTAGAATGTAGTTTCTGCTAGTTCTTTCCATCCATGAGTGAACATGAAAAGGGTCAGGGTACAGTTTGTCATAACTGGCATGTGTTGCAAAGGCATCTGTTTGCTAAACATGGGCATCTGAAAAGTATTCTTTCAACACGTATCAAGTGAAAATTAGGGTGGCTTTTCTTTGCATGTCTTAGTAGGAAGAATATCTTTCTCTGTTCACATTTAGACTGTGAAGTGTCTAGTGCTCAGGAAACTTTCCTGTTCTGGGACACACATACACTCAGGTAAGAGTCATACTTCCAACACGTATCTTGTCGTATGGCAAAAAGAAAAAGAGATGGAGGTTCTTGGTATTAACACCAGAATTTGTTGAATGCATTGGTTTAAGAGCAAAATAAAGATTGCTGATTGAGTATACCTCAGTCTGTTGATACTACAATAGTTACTTAGTAATGATTGATCAGGGACTGTCTTGGATGAAAGGCAGTATCAAATAAATTCCACATTAGTGTCAAAACAGAGTTTCCAGTGGATAGTTCTCATCAGTTTTTTTTTTAAGTTGGGCACTACTTCCGTGGATTGAGGTGGGAAAATAACAAAAATGGGCTCCAAGAGTGAACCAGAATTGTAGTTTTGGATGGTCTTGGGTATGTAGGCATGCAAAGAGCTATGGGCAGGACTGTAGTTTCGAACATTACACTGAATCGTGTGACCCACAGCTCCTACAAAAGTTTCAGCAAGGCCAAGAATGTGATGGGTTTGAAAGGACAAGATGTGGATGAAATTTTCCTCAGATAGGAAAGATGTAGTACACGTAAGTAGATGAAGAGACAAGTTGGGGTGGGTTGTTGTTTTTTTAAAAGTTAGTTAATGTACCCTTTATTTTCCCACTTATATCCATAATTTGGGACATCTTTGGAGGCGAACATCCTCAGAAAGTTGGTTTCTCAAAACATCTTGACTCTCATGGGCATCTTTGTACCCTGGTTTTGTGTGCAAAGAATCTGTGGCTGAGAACAAGCAAGAGGAAAGTGCATTTATTCTTAAGGAAAATAGTTCAGTCTGAAAAAAAAAAAGATCCATAGCTCCTCATTGGTGGCACTCTATTTTTGGTCATAGCAAATTGACTTGGGCACATCATGTGAAATATGTTACAAAACTGTAGGGGAGTCAAAAGTCAGCAAGCTATGCTTATTGTTTTAAAGTGCATGCAGTTTTTTTGTCTTTGTTATCAGTGTTCCCTGGGCCATTTTAGAAAAGCTTAACCAGACACCTACAAGGTGGAGAAATACAAATGCATGTAATTGCTGAAAATGGCCCACTTCTACTTACTTTTAATATGTGCATGCCATTTTAATGTAATTAAGGTAAATGGCAAAAATTTGTATAAGAACATAGAACCATCTCAGAAGGCACAATTCATATTAACTCCTTGCTTTCTGAAATTGTGATTTCTGAAAGTGTGATTTCAATTTTGTTCTTATACTGTTTTTGTTTTCAAGGAGAATCTTGGGGAAGAGAACATTTAAATACTCACACATGATTGAGACAAAATGGCCTCTCCCTTTTCTAGAGAAACACAGTCTGTGTTTTTGGAAGCTATTCTGGGTAAACTCCAGCCAGTGGTATATGTGACTGATGTTATCAGATATGGCTGTTTTGCTATTTACCACTTCCTTGCCCTTGTCCTTCACTGTATATCCCTTTATTGTTTTTTTGAATACCCCTCTAATTGTTGTCCTGTTAGCTTTTCCTTTCATTCCGGTGATCCAAAATTAAGAGATTTCATTCTACAAAAAAACAAACTGACTAATTAGAAATAATGTTGCGAGACATAAACGCAGACTTTTGTCCAGTGTCCTCTGGTATCCAGCATTTTAAATCCTTAAAGACTGAGAATGAGAAGAGGATAGTTGCCACGTGGTCCTTAAGGTACTGTTGTCTGGATTGTTGATTCTAGAAATAAAAACTAGAATTATCCAGAATCCTGTATTGTTTTGTATATAATATTCTGGAACTGGGCTGCTTATACATGAAGCTAATCTGCTGTAAATCACAGACAGGATGCAGGGGCAGCAACTTTAGGAATAAGCCATGTCTACTCAGCATGTCCCATAAGCCTAGGCACCAGATGAAAATCCCTTTTACCTGTGTTCTTTCAATATACCTTCCCTCTTCTCCACTTGTTTAAAAGGAGATAAACCTGAACTTTATTTTATTTATAAATGTGTGTTTTCTACCTTGGCTTTAAGAAAGGAAAAAGAACATTTTAAAATGTCCTTTTTAATTATTTGAAACAACTGTTTTATGTTTGTGGGGGGTTTTGCACTGTGAGCCACCTTTCTGGGGCTATTTTTAAATTATGTATTCATTTGTACTCTGTGTCTTAAATAGTTTCAATAAAAAGTGTGATCATTTGTTACAAAATGTTCTTCATGTCACCTCTCAGTGTTAGTTTATTGTTAAGCATTTCAAAAGAATTCTAAAATGATAGCAAAATATTTGAATTATGCTATAACCCTTTTGCCCTGGTTAATTAAAATTTGGACTGGGGAAATAGACTAGGAAGAGCTATCTGCCCATCACTAATAGGTACAACATCAAGTATTCACCTGAATGTGTGAAAGAGCTGTCACTAAGCAATCATCCAGACGCAACTTTCTTAGAACATCACATTGTTTCAGACATAGTGTTTCTGAATAAACCTGAATGCATTAACTTAGGTTCAAGTCATCACTTATGTGCAAACCTGACCAGAAAAGTTCTGTTCAGCATAATAGAATAGGAACGAAGTAGTTTAAGTAGTAAGAATGTTAATGCTCAGCTATTTTGTTCTCAAAAAGTGTAGACAAATACTTCCACATTTTTCTCCTCACTGCAGAGAAAACAAGTACTCCTGCACAGTTCTAGCCCAGTACTGACACATCCTGGATCTTTCAGGAAATTATTCTGCTCAGAAAATGAATGAGAATTGTGGGGTTTACACAAAATCCCCATTTCCAGGTCCAAGCAGGGCTTTTTTTTTTTTTACACAAGATTTTTGTTGTGCTGGATTATTTTTTATTATGCAGAAAACAGCGATCTTATCCAAAAATAATATATGGCTATCTGGAAATATTGTTTTTGTGTGAAACACCACAATTACTGTGCAAAACACACACATATTTTTGCACAGAACACTTAAAAATGCACAAAATTCTTGATACTTTATTACTCTTCCTGATTAGGTTCCTAGAGTGTCAGGAAATCAGTTCTGAAGCCAAGAAATTATTAATGGTGAATATTTTTTCCATTCCTCACAATCGATCGTCACCCACCAGTAGCATTTCCTTACTTCAAAATATACATAGTTTCCAACAAAATACTACAAATTAGTTGCCCAGATTGTTCTTTCAAACAAAATAAGAATCAATAAATCTGCTATTTGCTATCAACTAATTTACATCCTTAAACTATGACAAAATACAGGAAATATTATATATGTATATGTATGTATGTATGTATGTATATTTACTATACCAAGCAGAGAAAATACAGTCCTATTAAGTGAATACAAAGGTGCCTTACAAGGTCTCTTAACATGCTTACCCCTCCATTCCACTCCTGTCAGAAGATACAGGACTGCAGACAAAATGCTCCCAAAAGAAAATGCAAAACATCTCTCTACCACATTTGAGCTGTAGAGACTCTCCTGATACAAAACCTAGAATTAGAGGATTATCATTACGTGGTTGTCACATTTCCTTGCAACAATAAATTGCTTATTCTGACTACAAAAAGATTTAAGTTCCAAAAATATCTATCCAAATCGGGAGAATGGGCTTTAAAATGGGAAATGGAAATTCAGTGAAAGTAAGTGTAATGTGGTGATGTTAGGGGAAAAAAATTCCCAACTTCTTACCTGTGATGTAAGCAGCAGCAACTGATCAAGAGACCTGAGGAACATGGTTGATGCATCTATAAAAATGTCAACCCAGTGTATGGCTTCTGCATAAATAAATAAATAAATACCAAGTTGGGCATAATTAGAAAAGGAATCAAAAATAAAACTGACAATATCATACAGTCTTCATACAAATCCTTGGTACGAATACATTGGGAATACTGTGTATATTTCTGGTAATTGCACTTTAGAAAGGATCTTGTAGCGATGGAAAGGGTACAGAAAAGTGAAACCAAAGCGACCACAGGACTGGAACAACTTACCTATGAGGAGAGATTGCAATATTTGGAGCTTATTAGCTCATGAAGAAAAGTAAAGAAGACAGGATAGAGTTGTCCAGTATATGAACAGAATGGTGGATAAGATATTTCCTCAGTCTAACCCAGCATGGCTGTTCTTATTTAATAAGCCGCCTTTCTCCCGGACTGGGACCCAAGGCAGCTTCAAACAGTAAATTAAAATATGAAAAACATTTAAAACAATTTAAAAATGTTGAAAGCATATGAATAATTAAAAAACCAGTTCTCCAATTAGTTCAACAGGTTAAAGAATCAAAATCTGCAAGGTTCTAAAAGAACTTGTAGAACCAGAAAAATAAAGAATATAGAACAAATAGAGCTTATACAAGAGCATATTTGGGAAAAGTGAGGATCCCATCCTGGGGCAAAGAGGAGAAAAAGGTTGATAACCCTCTCCTTTATGGTAGAAGTCTCATACTTCCTATTTAAAAACAAAAGAAAATCTGTTAACATCTTCCCTCAAAAGAAAAAAAAAGGAAGGAAGGAAGGAAGGAAGGAAGTTAGTAAAAAAGGCACTGTTCTGTTTGGGCTTCTTGTTAATACAAGGTCTCTATGCTGTCCAAAATTTTCTTGCTATCCCTTTGGTAGTCTCTTACTGGTGGTGGCAGGAATTTGTCTGTTTTTAAAAAATACTTCTGAATTGATTCAGTAGTCTATCACTAGACTCTAGAATAAAATAAACATTAAATTGTACAGAAATGAAGAGATTAATTGAAATTATAATTAATTAATTAATTAATTATACTTACTTATTTACTTACTTACTTACTTACTTAATTAATTATAAGAGCATACTAATGTGAAGTACAGTAGCCTCTCCACTTCTGTGAGAGTTTGTGGTGCAGAATCCTCACAAAAGTGGAAAAAACATGAATAACTCCCCCCCCACAATCCCCCTCCCATTCCTTTCTGGGGCTCCCTCCTCAGTGTGGGTTCTCAACAACAAGGCCAGAGGCAGGCAAATAGGAGGGGGGAGCTCTGGGGGGGAGAAGGCACATGGCTCCCCCCATTTCCTTGCCTTTTGCCTTGGCGCAAGTTCTCGGTGCGGGGGCCTGAGGCAAAGGAATGGGAGGAGGGAGCTCCACAGAGAAGAAAGAAGGCTCATGTAAGCCTTTCCCCACATTTCCTCGCCTATTGCCTCGGCGTGGGTTCTCAGCATTGGAGCCAAATGGGACGAGGAGCTTCAGAGGGGAGAAGGAAGGCTTGCGTGAGTCTTCTCCTCCCCCTGTTCTCTTGCCTTTTGCCTCAGAACAAAGTTCTCAGCGCCAGGGCCACAGACAAGGGACTAGGAGGTTGGTGCTCTGGAGTGGAGAAGGACGCTCACACGAGCCTTCCCCTCATTCCCTTGTGAGTTCTCAGCACCAAGGCCAGAGGCAAGAGAATGGAAAGGGGGACCTCTGGGGGAAAGAAGGAAGGCTCATGCGAGCGTCCCCGCTTTCCCCTCCCTTTTGCCTTGGCACAAGTTCTTAGTGCTGGGGCCAGAGGCAAGGAGGGGGAGCTCCGAAGGGGGAAGGAAGGTGCCTATGTGCCTCTCTACCATTTCTTTGCCTTTTTGTCCGGGCACTTGCCTTCCTTCTCTGTGCCCGGCAAAACACAAGAGGAATGGCAGGAGTAGAATGGGTGGGGGAGGAATGCCTGTACCTTGTAACTAATCAAATTCACAGTTGCCAAGCCCGCAAATGTGAAAGAGACTGTACAGTTTTCTGCCTGTCTTATGTGAAAAACAAGAATATTCAGAGGACTGTCTTTGTGGACTGGTGCACTCTTTCTCACTGGAGGTTTCTAAGCAGCGGTTGGATGAATATTTCATAGGGATACTTTAGCTGTGGCTTCCTTCATTGGCAGTGGGTTGGCTAGGTGACCTTTGACATTGCTTTCAGCCATCAATGTCCTAAAGCCCTGAAATACTGACAGAAAGTAGCTTGCAGAACACAAAAGATAAAAACAAGAAAAAACACACTTTGCAAATACTGCTTACTGAGCGCTGACTCTGAGTCACAAGCAGTAGCAGGTTGATCATCTTCAGATTTTTTGCCACTACACAAACGTAAAAATAGCTGCTACAGTCTCCTGTTCCCCATGCTCTGACTCCAACAGGCAAGCCTGCCCTTGGCTTAATGACACAAGTAATGAGCATAGCTGTCTCAACACTTTTAGTGATTCATCATTTAGTAAGTTCTGCTTGATAATTCCAGAGGGAGCTCAACAACATACAGGTCTTTGTGGTCCAATTTTGCTTAGCCATTAAAGAGGGACTCAGCTGGCCAAGAGCCAGCATGGCATAGTGGTTTGATGAGGACATTGGGAGACCAGGGTTTGAATTTCTGCTTGGCCCTGGAAACCTACTGGGTGGTCTTGGGCAAATCACACTCTCCCAGCCTTAAAGAAAGGTAAAGAAAGGCCTCTGAATTCTGCCAAGAAAACTCATTGATAGGTTTGCCTTAGGGTTACCATAATCATAGAATCATAGAATCATGGAGTTGCAAAAGACCACAGGGGCCATCCAGTCCAACCCCCTGCTATGCAGGAACACACATCAAAGCATTCCCAACAGATGGCCATCCAGCCTCTGCTTAAAAACCTCCAAAGAAGGAGACTCCACCACATTCCATTGAGGCAGCATGTTCCACTGCTGGACAGCTCTGACTGTCAAGAAGTTCTTCCTGAGGTTCAGGTGGAATCTCCTTTCCTGCAGCTTGAATCCATTGCTCCTTGTCCTAGTCTCTGGAGCAGCGGAAAACAAGCCCACTCCCTCCTTACATGACATCCCTTCAAATATTTAAGTATGGCTATCATGTTCCCGCTTAACTTTATCTTCTGCAGACTAAACATACTCAGTTCCCTAAGCCACTCCTTGTACGGCATGGCTTCCAGAGCCTTCACCATTTTGGTTACCCTCCTCTGGACATGCTCCAGCTTGTCGACATCCTTCTTGAATTGAGGTGCCCAGAACTGGACACAGTATTCCAAATGAAGTCTAACCAAAGCAGAATAGAGTGTTACCATTACCTCCCTCAATCTAGACACTATATTCCTATTGATGCAACCAAGAATCACATTGGCTTTCTTGGCTGCCACGTCACACTGCTGACTCATGTTCAGCTTGTGATCTGCCAAGACTCCTAGATCTCTTTTACACGTACTATTATCCAGCCACGTATCCCCCATCCTATATTTGGTCATTCCATTTTTTCTGTCTTAAGTGCAGGACCTTACATTTCTCTCTTCTGAAATTCATTTTGTTAGCTTTGGCCAGCTCTCCAATCATTCAAGATCATTTTGAATTTTGATCCTGTCCTCTGGCATATTGGCAACCCCACTCAATTTGGTGTCATCTGCAAAGTCAGAAATGACTTGAAAGCACAAAACAACAACAGTTCGTGAAGTATTGAGGGGGATTAACCCACCCACCTTTTTCTGGGGCCTCTGGTTGTCTCTGCTTCTTTGGGGCTATTGCCAGACCATAAAAATCTAACATTATCAGTGGATAGATGCTCTAGTCACGTGTTCTTCTACAGATTCATTGGAAAGACACGCGGACTCTACAGCTCCTGTAGCAGGAGCATCAGGCACCGCTAAAGAAGCGTTTGCCATTGCTGTGCTCCTCCTTTACCATTAATCAAGAGTGGCACATGGCAACTGAACATCTCAGCATTAAAATGTCTAAATGTAAACCAAGGCTACTTCCGTACTAGACTGTCATAATGCTGTTATTCCAATTTCAACATCCTATGGAATCCTGGGGTTTGCAGATTAGGGAGGGGCCTCAGGATTCCACAGGATGTTGAAAGTGGAATAACAGCACTATAACAGCCAAGTGCGGAAATGGCCCAAGAAACTTTAGACTCAAGCCTGCCAGAGGAAGTTGCCTTGTGTTGTCAACCCAGCATGGCAACGACCTCCCATTTTTAACCAGGATTCTTTCCCGGCTCAACCTCGAGACCCTTGGTGGTCTCCCTCAAACTACTAACTAGGCTCTAGGCTGTGTAGCTCCTGAAATCCCTTATGGTACTAAACCCCCTTGATCACCTTTTATCTCAGCGAAGCGTTCAAACCCTCGCATTCAAGCAAGCAAAATAACACCTAAAACAGCAAGGAAGAACCCAGAAAAAAGTTAACTATGTCCAAGATAATTGGAAGGGTCTCATATACAACTAAAAACAAGGGAGAAGAAGGTGGTGTCAAATTTTAAATGGCCATAGCGATGGCAACCTACATACAACTTAACACTCTTCTTTAATTTCCTTTCTTGCGCTATTTATATACAAAAGAAGTCTGGCAGTGAGCATAACTCCGTACCATCAGAGTTAGCTTTCAGTCAAGACTGCCCTTTAACTTGACAGGAGCCATTTCCGCACTGGACTGTTACAGCGCTATTATTCCACTTGCAACATCCTATGGAATCCTGGGGTTTGCAGTTTCGGGAGGGGCCGTGTGGCCCCTCCCGAAACTGCAAACCCCAGGATTCCATAGAATGTTGCAAGTGGAATAATAGCGCTGTAACAGTCCAGTGCGGAACGGGTCAGGGATTACTCAAAGCACTTTTTAAAAAATTTGATTACGGAACTCATTTCCGGCTTAGGAAAAAACAGACGGTGAGGCAAAGCAGAGCAAAAAAAAAAAATCAATTAAGCCTTCAGGCTGCGGCAAAGCAAAGCAGGCTGTCGTTTCTATTTTGGCGCCACACGACACCCCGCGACGAAGCCGCCCTTTTAACCCAATTGGCGGAGCTGCGCTCTCGGGAAGAAGGGCGGGAAGCGAAGAGGCACCTCTTGGGCCGCTCTCGGAAGGGGCTGACTCTCGTGGGGCGAAGTGGGAATGTGGGGGTTGAGAAAGGGGGCCTGTCTGGAGTAGCGTCAGCGGGTGTGGCCGGAGCGTGAGGGCAGGGCGCTGGCAAGCTCGGCCCCTTTCCCCCAGCGGCCGTAGAGGAAGGCGCTCGATGGAAGAGGCCGAGGAGGCCGCGGGGGTGGCGCAGGCGGTGAAGCGCTGCCTGGCAAGTTTTCCGGCCGAAACAAGGGGTGAGCGCCGCGGGGGAAAGAGGTTTCGGCTTCTGAGGCGGCGGGTTTTAAAAGCCAGTTCTCACAGAGCAGGCTGGCAGGGAATGAGGGCTGGGAAGTCCCCGCACAGTCACTGACCCCGCGCGTGTGCATGTGCGCTCACACACACGGAGATAGAAAAATATTAGGCCGTTGCCACACTAGACTGTTATAGCGCTATAATTCCACTTTCAACATCCTGGGGAATCCTGGGGTTTGCGGTTTAGAGAGGCCCCTCCCTAAACCGCAAACCCCAGGATTCCATAGGATGTTGAAAGTGGAATAATAGCGCTATAACAGTCCAGTGCAGAAATGGCCTAAGACTGTTTTACAGTGATCTGTGCACGCATTAATAAGTGAGTCTTAGGGCTTGCACTACTGCTCTCAGAACTGGTAGTCCGAAAAAAGGAAAAGAAAGGAACTTCTCCAAGATTTTTGCCTTAGATGCAATATCTGTTCTTAGGTTGTGTACCGGCATCTCCTATAGGTCATGTAAATTCATGTTACAATTAATTGTTGAAACAAACAAAACAAAGCTGAAGTGAACATGGGTTTGCAGGGACATTTCAGTAGATATCACCCAAGCAAGTGCTGTTAATATTTTGAGAAGTGATTTTTTTAAAAAAAAAACACATGTTTTTAATCTTTTAAAATCATCTCCTGGGTGAGAAGCTCTCCTGGATCAGACCAGAAGCTGTTGCCATCTTGTGTGTTGTTTCTTGCAAGGGGCAGCCAGATTCGTGGGGAAGCGCACAACTTTCCATGAGCACAACAGTCCCTCACTGACTGGTTTTGAAAACATGCTACCACTGACCCCAAGGGTAGTGATAAATAGCCATTATGAGTATCATAGAATCATAGAGTTGGAAGAGACCCCAGGGGCCATCCAGTCCAACCCCCTGCCATGCAAGAACACTCATGAAAGCATTCCCAACCCATCCAGCCTCTCCTTAAAAACTGCCAAAGAAGGAGACTCTACCACACTCCGAGGCAGCATGTTCCACTGCCGGACAGCTCTGACCGTCAGGAAGTTCTTCCTGAGGTTCAGGTGGAATCTCCTTTCCTGCAGAGTAGCAACCATTGACAGCGCTATCCTTCATGAATTAGTCTAATCCCCTTTTAAGCCCATCTGAAATCATATGGAAGTAAGGCTATGCTTACAAGAGCTGCGCTATAATGCTTTGAGAAGCTGTTGAAAATGTCTCATCAACTCTCCAGCCCTGGTTTTCATATTCAGAGAAACTGTTTTCAGGTGAAAATCATGTATTCATTGATGGGGGTGGGGTGCAGGGTTGTTATGACATTCTCTCATGGTCAAATATTCTGCTCAAAATGAGCGTAGAGCTGTATATGCCTACAGTTCTACAGAGATCATAGGATTTGCTTACTTGAATCATTGATAAACTAAGTGAACAGTGCAGAGACCTGCCATATGATTTAATATGTATATTGTACTGTCAGTGTGTAGGTTTAGAGACATCTCCATTATTCTTACATGTAGTACATCTAGCCTTTTTTTTTTTTAATTATGTCCTTTAGAAGTTTTGGACTACAGCTTCTGTCATGCCAACCAGCGTGATCAAAGATAAGAGATTATAGGACTTGTGGTCAAATACCATCTGGTGGCCACCAGGCTGGAAAAAGCTGCCATTCTTTCATGAATATGAATATACTAGAACAGGCTGCATATGCAGCCAGTATTGGCAGACAGCTTATAGTTTTTCCTTGCAAGTCTCCCAGGTTTTCTTTTGTTTTTGTGTTTTGGGTGTTGTTTTTTTTTAGGTTTTCTTGGGTATAAAAAAACTCAGTTCAGAACAGCAGGCTTTGTCTCAGATGAAGGCTTTTGTTGCACTGTCTTCCATAACACTGATGCTAGCAGGGAGACACTAAATGTTGCTTGATACCCCTCTGTCTTATCTCACAGGATATATTAGAGAATGGTGTAATCAGCTAATCCATAGCAGAAGGCTACACTCCTGTTTACAGGGTCAGTCTTAGAGGAATGGAAGAGCCAGGGAAGTGTTTTGTGACTAAGCTGATGCAGGCATTATGATCATGCAGAGACCACTGGAAATGGACTAGCCTGATGACTTAATCCTTTGCCAGTCACAGCATATAGCATTGACCCTCACATGTCAATAGAAGCTTGTACAAAGAATTTCCACAGCAGTGTCAGCTGCCTTTCAGAAGTGATAGTGAATGGTATGGCGTGCTGTAGAAATGGAGGGGATGATGATTGTGTGGAGGTCATACCAAAGTTATTCTGAGGGAACCTTATAATTTGTGTTCTGGATTTCATTGCTTGCCCTAGTAATTAGTTGAAACTCCTGGGAGGAGAGGGCTTTTAGAGTAGCAGAGTGATAATTCTGGTGAGAAATTGAAATGAGTGCAAGATTATTTTACAAGCTTGGTTTTATTCTTTCTCCTGAACAGAGTTGTGTTTCACAGAGTCTGTGCCCTATCTTGATAGCCTTCCATCCCCCCTGGAATTCTATCGGGAATGGGTATGTCCAAACAAGCCATGTATAATTCAGAATGCATTCAACCACTGGCCAGCTCTGAAGAAGTGGACATTAGATTACTTGAGGTATGAATCTGTGAATCTACTTAGCTTCATCTTATAAGTTCAGAGCATGCAGAAAATTACTTGATAGTATTTCTTAGGATTAATGTGGGTTCCTTCAGGTTCCTTTCAAACCTGAAGCCCTTGCTCCCCAGATTTGAAAATTGGCACTGCTAGGATTATAGCGCCTGAAAGAGATGGGAGTAGACCAAGCCTGGGGAGTATTTTCCAATTCCAAGGCATCATTAATCAGGAAATAGACACCATCATGACCAAGTTTTGATTAAAAATCTGTCAAGGCATCCTGTCAAGGCATCTTTAAGTAATAGTTATATGTCCAATGGACTACCAGTCCTGGCTATTAGACAGCCAGTGGAAACAAACTGATGCATACAATTTAATCTGTGAACCACATGATTCCCACCTGTTTTTCAATGACTTCTGCAAGTTACTGCAAACTCAAATAAAAATAATCTCCTAATATATGTTTGTTTTATTTATCACCTTTCAATTCACAAGGGCTCCTGAAGTGATGTACAACAAATAAAAATGTTTAAAACAATTTATTATTAACTGCCTCAACTCCACTTTGACCTATAGAGTCCTTTGAATGAGAGATCTCCAAGTCACTTTGTCATCAGTAGCCCTGCTCTAGTCTTGCAGTCTTAAGGCTATGACTTCCTTGATTGAGTCTATCCATCTGTAATACATTGTCCTTTTTTCCTGCTGCCTTCTATATTACTAAATGTTATTGTCTTTTCTAGTGAGTCATGTCTTCTCATGATAAAGTATGACAGTCTCAGCTTAGTCATCTTGGCTTCTAGGAAGAGTTCAGGCTTGATTTGCTCTAGGATCCATTTATTTGTCTTTTCTAGAACTTTTCTCCACAACTCTTCTTGTGGTAGAGGACAGGATGATAAAATATGCTTGGAGGCTCATGTATATAAATGTATTTGCAGTTCTGTATTGATTTCCTCCTTTGAAAAAGTCACTCTCAAAACAAGCTGAATGTCTGGAATGCATGTACTTGAGAAGCTTCCATTGATGTATGGGAGATGATGAATGGGAGAAAGAATACCCAGTAAAATTTTCCTTTAAAAATGCCCTGGAGGCTGTTAGGAGTAAATTTTACGTTTTGTCATTAGTATCTTTTTTTTGTTTTGCATAGCTGTGAAATTCCTGTGTATTTTGATGCAGGAAAATAATGAACACTAAATTGGTGAGTGTAGCAGTAACACCAAATGGTTATGCTGATGCAGTTTATCAGGACTGGTTTGTTATGCCGGAGGAACGACGCATGCCATTCAGTGCTTTCTTGGACATTCTGGAGAAAAAAGTAACCTCCCCAGGAGTGTTCTATGTGCAGAAACAGTGTTCAAACCTTACTGAGGAATTCCCTGAGCTTATGGGTGATCTAGAGCCGGAAATACCTTGGATGAGTGAGGCACTCGGTAAATATCAAAATCTCAGTTTTATCTATGACTTGGACTGTTGCACAGCTCATATAAAACCCACCCAACAGTTTCATCTTTAGTATTTGTGGTTGCTGATCTCCACCTCTTTCCCAAAGAATGATTCCTACATGGAATACTCTAAAATCCTGCATTATTAATTTATTTGTAGAGTGACAATTTGATGGATTTATGGTTGTAAATTTTCATATAAATGATGAACTATTAGTCTACAACATTATTTTAAAATAATGACTTATCAAATAAAAACCTCAGATGGATTAACAGATAAAGGCCAAATTTGCCTGCATTTATTGTGTACTCCAGTGTGGTACAGTGGTTTGAGCTTTGGCCTGTGGCTCCGGAGACAGCAGTTCAGATCCCTGCTCAGCCATGGAAACCCACTGGATGACCTTTGGGCAGTCATACTCTCTCAGTCTCAGAGGAAAGCAAAAGCAAAACCTCTCTGAACAAATATTGCAAAGAAAAGCCCATGATAGGGTCATATTAGAGTCACCATATGTCTTGCATGCTATGTACCCTCAAGTCACCATATGACTTGAAAGCACACAGCAACAACAATAACAACAACAAACAATATCCCTCCTGTATTGGGAGGCCAAAGGGCTTTTCTTTCAGCAGACATGTTACCCCAAGTCCCCTTCCCTCAGAATTGTTATCCATTTTCAAAACAGTACAGATATCTCAAATTTCTCCGTTCTTTATTGAAGAAACTAAAAGCAGTGCTTTAGTCATGAAATGTTCTGTTTTAGTTAATAAAAAGCTAAATGTTTGGTATCTATATATTTCACTAAGGATAATTGCTATAATGATGTGCTTCAGCCTATGCCTCAGTAGATTACTTAACCTATCTGTTCAAGATGGGAAAACTGAAGCCTGAACTAAATGAATATGATTTTCTTATGGTAGTTTTTGACTGTCAGTACAGACCCACTTATTATTATGTACATAAGCCATTAATAGTCTGTCATTGCATTTTAGGAAAGCATAATAATAAACTGAGTGAATAGAAAGTTCTTAACCTGCTAATCTTTGAGCGTAAGATGTTGCTTTTTTTTAAAATAAAATTGTTTATCTGATTTTTCATTTTTTAAGGAAAAATTCCTGATGCTGTGAATTTCTGGCTGGGAGAATCTGCTGCAGTGACATCTCGTGTGTATCATTATTAATTTTTTATTATGGTAATTCTGCCTCTTACTGTGGGATCTCAGGGCAGCACGCAAATAAAATAGTATAAATGGATTATAAGACTAAAGCAGTTAAAACCATATACATGCACACTTGAAAAGAAAACAAGGCTCCAAAGGCTTTAACAATAATGATGGCATAAACATATTCTCAACTGAATTTCTGACACTGCTGGCAAAGGCCATTTCTGTACTACACTCTTATAGCGTGATTATTCCACTTTCAACATCCTATGGAATCCTGGGGTTTGCAGTTTAGGGAGGGGTCGACTCACCCCTCCCTAAACTGCAAACCCCAGAATTCTATAGGATGTTGAAAGTGGAATAATTGTGCTATAAGAGTGTAGTGGGGAAATGGCCAAAAGTGGGCAGAGATAAACCTGTAGCAAAATAGCATTTATGCATAAAGGAATTCTCCCTTAAACAATTGCATTTTATTTTGATGTGTTGTCTTTTCATCTAGCTGCAATCATCTCCACTGAACTTGGTTTCCCTTGAAGTCAGAATATACTGAGGGTGCTTCCTAGTGGAGGGATTGTAGCACTACCAGCCAAAAGACATTCTGCAGCTATTCTGTCTGTTGCTGATTAAGAGATTTCTTTTGTGGAAAGAAGAAGAAAGACAGAAGAAAAGATGAGAAAGTTACTAGTGAAGAGCTAGATAACATTGTCTGGGCCCCCATAAATTCTGTAAACAACACGGGGTACTTGAACAGGAACTGGAAGCACCCTGAGGTCCAGTCCTTTTAGGAGTTTATAATTGCTGATTATTATATACTTGCTTCCCACATAAAATTTCATACCACTAATTGAAATGCCAGTTTGCCGGTGCCTAAAGTGTTATACTGATTGAAAGAATAGTTTCCTTATCTCCATTATAAATAGAGCAGGACAATAATCTGCATGATTTTAACAGCTGGAATTCACATGCACAGTTACAAATGTGTAATCTAGAGTTACACATCCATAACTGATTCACGTTAGTGATTCCTGTGTATTCACGATCATGAAAATAGTGGAGATCATATGTGGAGATCATAAAAGTCTCCCAGTCCTGCCTTACTGGGTACCAGCTGCTGTGAGTGACAGTGGTCCGTTCTCCCATTGATTGGGATGCAGCAGACTGATATTTGCACCCTTGTAAACTAGCAGTCTCTTGTGTGATAAGAAATTATGGCAGGGATCCTGCTTCTGATTGTCACACCAGAGATTGCTACCAATGTGGTGGTAGTGGTAGAAATGTTGATCTGCTGCATTCCAGTCTGTTGCTTGTATACTGTATGCTTGTACACCCAGTATACTTAACTGAGTAAGCTAAAATCTTGGTCATTGTCTTCACTGCATTTCACTGGATTGGGGAAAATGTTCCCTTTCCTCCTTTTCTTTTTCTCCAATCCCAGTGCATAAAGACCATTATGAAAACTTGTATTGTGTGATTTCTGGAGAGAAGCATTTTCTACTACATCCACCAAGTGATCGTCCCTTCATTCCATATGGTATGTTTTATCACAAGGGAATGCTGTGGGATGAGATGTGTAGCATTGATATTTAGGCCATTGCCACACTACACTGTTATAGTGCTATCATTCCACTTTCAACATCCTATGGAATCCTGGGGTTTGCAGTGGCATTTAGAATTCTCAGCCAGAGCGCTCTTTGGCCTCAGTAAACTACAAACCCCAGAATTCCACAGGCTGTTGAAAGTAGAATAATAGCACTGTAACAGTGTAGTGTGCAAATGGCCCCAGTCTGGGAATCATTACAGTTGCGATATTTGTGTCATGTTTTGGACTTGTGGGACTTTCCCAACAGCAAAAGTAACTAGACATTACAAGGAAATTGTGTATATTTTTGCCTTTCATGTTTTTCTTAAATTCCTTTAAAAGCACCTATTGAATTAATGCTATTATGTGGAGGAAGAGGCAGACCAAATACTTTGCCATGTGTCAGTTTCCCAGCTCATATCCTTTCTCTCTGAATCAACTATTAGCCATGGTTTGAAAATTTATGGCACCCTGTTTTAAGCCAGTAAGTTTTCCAGTCTGTGATTAATAGTGCCTTGGGCAAAGGGATATTTTGACTGGGGCAGTGATGTGGGAGCTAACAGTTAGATTCAACCATGTCATGGCCCCATTTCAGGTCCCCACTAAGAAACACCTGAGTGCACTTTAAGAAGGGTGTGGAAGTGGGAAGTTCATTCACATCAAGATCATCAAGATTTTGTCAACATTTCCCACAAGTACAAATAGTTTATTAACAAGATTTGTAACAGTTGCTTGTACTCAGAAACAGTTCTGACAAAGTGTGCTGATTGAAGTAAATTCTGCCCTTATATATACGGTATTTTTTCCTGTTAAACACTATAAATTTAAATTTCCTTACCTTTGCCCCACATTCTTTAACAATTCTTCCCCTGCGAATTCCAGAACTGTATCCGCCAGCAACATACCATATATCAGAAGATGGGAAGTTTGAGATTGTGGTTGATAAAACGTCAGAGAAGGTATTCATAGTCTTTGTATCACACTTTCTTTGTTCAGTGTTGAGGAGTCTTTGGCCCACCAGATATCTTCTCGTACAGTTCCCATCGGCAGCATCTGCTATGGTCAATGATAAGAGATTTTGGAAGCTGTATTAGAAACTATCTGGAGAATCAAAGGTTCACTAGCCCTGCTGTGTGACAACCATGAGAGGGAATGTTTTGAAGAACCTCCCACCCCACATGCTATGGCTTTTTGTCCCATCAGATCAAAATTATTTTTGAGATAGATTGAATAGTTATAGATAAAAACGGGTTTTGTTTTGTTTTATTTGGTATGTGGATAGTGTTCCTAGAGTGCAGTTTCCTTATTTAAAAACTTGGCTTCATGGCAGTTTCACCAGATTTGGGTTTGGGACAGATACATGTGTGGATACACTTGCGCATAGCAAACCAGTAAACCAAAATAACAGACACATCCAACTGTCAAACATTGATGTCTAGTGTGTCTTTACAAATGATAACTCATCACCAAAATTCAGATGTAGTTTGTTTCAGTGGCTGACTATCAGAGGTGGGGTGTGTTGATTCATAGTGAATATGCATGTCAGTGTACAGTTCACTATAGTGTAATTTCACATGTCTAAAGAAAGGCAGTGAGGTTTTTTTAAAGCATCTATGAAGCATAGGCAAATCCATTCAAACTGACAGTGCAGAAAGAAAGAAAGAAAAACCTTGTTTTTTCCTTTAAGCCGCAGAAAGGATTATTCAAAGAGATGAAGAAAAAATGCAGTTTTACTTCACCTGACAGAGAATTCATTGCCAGGTGTTTTTCAACTGTTTGTCATCAAACTGTTTGTCATCAGACCAAACTATTGGCCAATAATGTCTTTCTTAATAACAGTATTTGTCACATTGACTTTTCATCCCAACAGGTGCCATGGATTCCTTTGGATCCTTTAAACCCAGATCTGAAACGATACCCAGAATATGCCCAGGGAAAGCCGTTAAGGTGCACTGTGAAAGCTGGTGAGATGTTGTATCTCCCTTCCCTCTGGTTCCATCATGTTCAACAGTCACATGGCTGCATAGCAGGTAAGGAGAACAGTATATGTGGAGGTCAGGTTAGGTTGTAATGATTACGACAACCAGGCAATCTCTCCAGATTTCACGAGCCATTTTTCTCCATCAGGATTCACTTTTGTTCCTCCTTCCACTAGCAGGAGCCTTCCCTGGAAATATTCCTTCAGTCTGAAGAAGCACAACTTAGTATCCAAGCTAGGGTGTATGAAATCTGAAGTGTTCCCAAATAATTTGGTACCTCTGGTGGAAATTTCATACACTTCCTTTAATTTAATTAGGATGGGCCATAGTTCAATAATTCATCTTTGCAAAAGAACTTCACAATGGATTCTGTGCTGTGGATCACATTTATCCTGTTTTGCTGCCCTTATATTAATTTTTTTAAAAAGTTATGTTTTTTTCTGTTTCCCAGCAAAATGTGCAAAGCTGATACATCAGAAAGCTTTAGCATCACTTTGTGATATATAGGAAGAATAGCTGTGTGATAATTAATCTTACCAATAGTTCTGTCCCTTTATGCTGGTTTAGAACCAGATTGAGAGGAGAGTGATTGAAAAGTTAACACAGTCATAAATAATTTTTGTCCCATTAATTTCAGGGGCTGTAATCTAAGTATAATTAAGTCTGGATCTAACCCATAAAGATTTTTATTACTTACCTAGGCCTAGTTCCAGCATTAACACAATGCTTGCACAATTCCCAGTTGTGGAAGTGGTTATACATTTTCCACACTTGCAAAAGAAGGTATCTCACATGTCCTTATGCAGTCAGTTCCTTCTGTTGTGCAGAGGCTGAACAGCACACCAGCACTGGTTGATGTGCCTGTCAGGCGCCTGGGTGCTGTACTGCCTTCACAAACTAGCTCTGGATGCCCATATTGCTGGCCCTCTCTTTTTGCCCAGATCTCGTGAAACTATACAAGCTGGGGTTTTGCCTTTGCTGCTATTGAATTGGTCCCGTTTTTTTAACATTTTCACAGCCATGACAAACTGAATGTCTAAAGAAAGGGCCTTTAAATAGTGTGTTGTACTCTTCTAATTTCTTATTCTTTTAATAGGTATGTTTTAAAAATGCTTTTAATTCTGTTGATAGTTCAATTGTATTTTAACCTTTTCTATGTCTTCACTGATGCACACTTTATACTTGAGAACCAATACTGGGGAAAGATGGTATATAAAATTTATTTTGCGTTTTTAATTCAGATTACTTGTAATGCCAACACAAAATGATAAACATAACTATGCCACTATTTGACAAAAAAGATTATATTCAAAGGAAGCTCTCTCAGAGACAGATGTTTTCCAGCACAGTATAAAGATATTTTTCTTCTTTTCTTTTTCAGTGTATAATCCTGAAACTTCATATCCCAAAATGTAAAATATCAAGAATCCTGTAACAACTCTTTGCAGTATTTATGTTGAAACCCAGATGGTTTTGGGATATGAGATGCATTGTTTAGAAAAGTAATGAACAGCTGCCATATCTCAATAAACATGTCAGTCTTAGGTTCCCCTCTAAGAACTTTATGCTTAGCTGTAAATTTTTCATTTAAAGCCAGATCCTACAGCTTCCTCCACCATGTAATAAGATCTGCTTCCTCAGCGTGTTTCCATCCCGTGACTATAATTATTCTTGCCACTGATAATAAAAAAAGATATAAGCTATATATGGTGCAAATGTTCATTTTTATTTATAAGGATGGATAATAATAGTCTGCCATCATTGTTAGTAGGGTGAGATATCATTACATTCAATAACTGTTTCCCAGAATCTCTTACTTTAGGGCAATATAGCCATATACAAATTAAAATTTTCTCTTTACATCCTTTCTAAGATGAAGAAGATATATTTTTTATTATTTAATGAAAGTCAAGAGTGAGTAAGATGCCACCTATATACTATTTTATTTTTAAAAAGGCAGAGGATCAGATGCTATGTCAATGTCTGTCTGAAGTGGAAGTGTCTAATTTGTTTCCCAAGCAGTTCACACTCCTTGTAGGCTTCTATATGGATCATCAAGAACAGCATTATATATTCTGGATACTTAAACCCTCATCGTATTTGTTGAGTTAATGATCCTCAAAAGAGGGTACTAGACCTTGGAGGGCCTTCAATATCTTTTTAGAAAAATATAAGCTTGAAGTATTCTAAATTGTGACTTTTCAGTTTCACCCAAAATGCAGCACATCCATCTCAGGGTGCAGAGTTCCCAAGAACCCATGTTGAATACAACTATGCTATCATAGATAGGCTGAATAATAATGTGCATTAGCCCAACAAGCAGCAACGTAGCTGATTAGTGATTTGAATGTGAGTCCATGGTTCTGGCAGAACTTGAGAAAGTCACTGTTCTGACCTGAGACTGGTCTCAATCCAGGCCTCCTCCAAGAAGTTTGTTTGATACCAAGACTGGTACAAGCCACTGCTATATAATATGACTTTATTGATCAGTCAGTGCAGTGGGTGTTCACAGCAGAGTAAAGCACATCTCTTCATAGCCAGACACCACCACAAGGTACAAGAGAAAAAATCCTAGAAAAAGCTACTGTGTCCCCAGGCTTGTGTACATACCTTCAGTTTTGAGGTGAGTCTGAGAAGTGGTTGAAAATAGATGGCTTAAATAGTAAAAGAAATTCCTCATGAAGATGTAAGCCCCATCTTTCTAGAAGGTGCAACAATGGGAAAAACAAAGAATCCAAGAAAAATTAATCCTACACTTTTCCCAGCTAGGTTGAAATAATTTCACAGAAAAGCAGGTTCTGAATCCATATACTTATCTACTGGAAGCCTCTGTCAGAATAAATAGTGAGGCCCAGCTGAGCCAGGTGCAAAATAACCCTTTCCATATCAATGGGATGCTGTATAATAGTGATCTGTGAACCAACTGGACACTCCAGACACATTTCCTTTGGTGGCAAATGCCACACTCACTGCAATTACTATTTCGGGGTACAACTCTTGGAACCCTCCAGAATCCAAAAACACAACTTTTCCAAAGCTCTGTCCAGTTGGGATGGCTTATGAGGAGTATTAGTTTGTATGTTAGATTAGCAATGCAATCACTGCTTGAAAATTAAATGGTGAATGCCATTTTATATGGAAAACTGCCTGTGTCAGGATGAGCAACTTGTGATCCATAATATTCTGGACTGCACTTCCTATAATTCCCATAATTCTTCACCATATTATGGTGATATATGATATGATATGTTGGCCAAAGCTGCTGGGAGTTGCTGCCCAATAACATCTGAAGGGCCACAAGCTGTCTTTCCTAGGTCTGTGTGAACTACCTTCCCATGTTAGTCCTGAGATTTCACAATTCACAGGGTCACAATGGCTTTGTTAACATTAGATGAGCAGTACAGAAATATATTTCACATAAAGAAATTTTACACAAATGTGGCTCCATTTTCAAGTGGACCTAATTTCAGATGAAAATAATTGTTACTGTAACATATTTACTGGATTTTAATCTGTTTTATCAGGTTTGGGGGTAATAAAATATGCAAAGAAGAGCATTGGCTTATCATAGTTTGCAACCTCTGTTTTGAGCTGCTATTCATTCACATCCAAACATTGTAAATCATGAAAACTACCAAGATTAGGCTTCCAGATTTACTTAGTAATTTATTTGATTTATGTCATACCTTTCTTCCAGGGCTTGGATACAAAGCCTCTTCCAACACAATTAAATAGAAGCTCTTGTAAAAACACAGTAACTTATATATAGTCAGATAGAATACAAGTTGTTGTTGTTGTTGATATCGATATTCTGCACTTTTCCCAGTCTGCAGCTCAAGGCAGCTTGCAAAATTTAAAACTATTAAATACAAATAAAGAGAGTTTAAAACTCCTTGAGGGTAAAAATAGCAATTAAAATATTGATTGTATTTTTTTCTTTTCTCCCTCCAGTGAATTATTGGTATGATATGGAATATGACCTAAAATACTCCTACTATCAGCTGTTGGATTCACTCACAAAAGCTGTGACACCAACATAGCACAGTCCTGAGGATCTTGGAACCACTAACCTCCCCTGCCCGATATGGAACAGTGGCTTGAATTCTAATATGTACTGTTCAGATGAGCTGAACTTGAATAATTTAATACTATTTAATAATGATCTAAAGACAAAGACCATCTATTCTGCTGTCAGCTTAGCTTTGTGTGAATGTTCATAGGGAATGTGGACTGGATGGTACCTTATATGGTTGTTTACCTTGAGTGAACTTTGAGATCTGTAACACATGGCTTGTCACTTTCCAAATCAAACTGAGATGAGCACCATTCAGAGATTATGCCAGCTTTCCAGATCCATTTAAATCAGGTTTCAGGATACTGTTTTGGACTGTCACTACTTAGTTGACTTGGTGGAAAGTCTGTTTCTACAGATCAAGAGATCTAATCATTTCCATTAGTTACTGTATGAATCTTCTGAGGGAGGGAATTGGGAGTAATGTTTCATCAGTGAACTCACAGCTTCCAGCTTTATGTTTCTTCATTGTTGGGTGCTCATGCTGTGGTCTTGTCCTTGAGACGACACCTACAGTGGGGAATTTGTGGCTATGCAGAAATTGATTAGCTTTATCCCTTATCCTGCAGACAGTTGGGAACAGGGTCCAACATCTGGGGATTTACAGTTCATCACTGATCTACAAAACACTGATGGTTTGGATATTAATAAATTGAAATTACAGCAAAGTAAGTAGGCGTTTGTCATGATTGTTATTATTTAATAAAGGAGAGCAATTACCTCTTCAGGGTATTGTGAGTTCTCATTTTCCAAGGCAAGGACCCACAAGTATCTTTAAAATGGAGGGAGGAGGGAATTCAACATTGGCAGGCAGGTTGTTATCAATTTTGACTACTTGTAGGTGCGTTTTTACAAAACAATGAAAATGAAATACTTTAGATCAGTAGTTCTTAACTTTTTCTTTACCAGGAACCCCAGTAAATATAATTTCTTGCTGGGGACCCCCAAGACTGAACTCAAGATTTAAATATTTAAATTTAGATTTAAATATTCAAACATTATTTAAATATTCAAATATTTATTTATTAAAGGCTTCTGGAGACTAGGATTCAGATTCCCTGCTCAGATACAAAGTGACCTTGGGCAAGTCACATTCTCTCAGCTTCAGAGGAAGGTAAAGGCAGACCCCCTCTGAACAAATCTTGCACCCCCAAAAGCTATGATTGGTCACTTTAGGATTGCCATAATTCTGAGAGGATTTGAAAACATGCAACAAAGTGCCACTGACAGGGGAAGGCTCTTTCTACCCTTCATGTCTCTCCCCTTTGAAAACTGATTTATGGTGACCATAAGGCAAACTTATCATTTGGGTTTTCCTGGCAAGATTTGTTGCCTTTGTCTTTCTCTGAGGCTGAGAAAATGTGACCTGCCTGAGGTCACCCAGCGGGTTTCCATGGCTGAGTGAGGATTCAAACCCTGATCTCCAGAGTCATAATTTGGGTGTGTGGGGGTGGAGTGGGGGTGCCTCGACATCCAGTCATACAGCCCACTGTTGCTCCTGCTGTTGATGTCCAGCGGTAAGACTTTGTGGACCCCCCCACCATGAGGGCTCCCCAGACCCCGGGTTAAGAACCACCGCCTTAGAATGAGACCATCCTACCACCTTGCAGCTGAAAGTGGTAACAATCATGACAGCAAAGGCCAAGTAATGATCATATACTGCATTTCTACTGATAATTCTCAAGGGAGCTCAACTATACAAGAGTGTTGGTGATCCAATTTTGCCACATTATTTCAGGAGGAGCTCACCGCTCCTCCTTAGTCGGGGAGGTTGAGCCCTTCTGCCCCCACCTCCCCAGTTTCAGGTTCCCTTCTTCCAAGAGCTGGTGGGACTGGCAACTCGAAATGCCTTCTATCAGAGACAGTTGCCCTTATATTGCAAAACTGATAGGAGAGACACTTTAATTGCATCTGTCCCCAAAGGTAAAAAAAAAAAAAAAAAGGCTGCTGGATTGTGTATTTTATTGCAATGTATAAATAAATAGTGTCAGCTGTGATCTCTCTTTCTGTCTTGGAGAATAAAGAATATAGTGAGCTCCTGGACTGATTACTGTAATGTAATTTTGCCTTTTACGTCTTTACCTTGATAGCTTGGGAAAACATGGGATTAATTACCAAACCCAGCAAAATTTATGTATATTGCAACACAAATCCTAAGAGCTGCAAAGGTGGGGGAGGGTGGCAGTAATGCTTTTGTTCATTGCTGATTATTTTCCATAACCATGCAAGAAAGCAGTTTTGATGCCACTAAACTGCAGGTTGCCTAAAAGCAAAAACAAGTGTTGTCGCCCTGTAAAGACAAAAGACACAGAACTTATATTTCCATGAAAGAAGAGCATGCCTACAGCTCTGGAAATTAAACGGAGATTATAGGGTACAATCAATCTTCTGAATTTAAAGAGTAGCTAATTTGACCTACAGCCTGCCACGAAGCCCCTTGACCTCCTGCAGAAGCATCAGAAGCAAACACGACTGCTATTTTTCCCGTCCCCAAAAGTTGCGCGCTGCTTTTGATGGACTACATTTCCCAGAAGCCTTCGCTGCCCACGTCTCCCGTCGGCGGAGGCCGCTACCCCTCGGACTTCAGGCCAACAGCCGCGGTTGCGAGGGGAGAAAAGGGCCCGCGCGTCAGGGCGGCTTGCGCGGAGGCCCGATGGCCGCGGCGCGGATCCTGGTCTCGCCCTCCTCCGGCTGCCTCTCCGACGAGCCCGTCCGGGTGAAGGTGGAGGGCCTCTCCCCGCGGCAGGAGGTGACGGTCCGGGCCGCCTTGGAAGACGAAAGCGGGGAGCCGTTCCAGGCGCTGGCCGTCTACCGGGCGGAGAGCGACGGGGAGCTGGACCTGAGCCGCGCCCGCTCGCTGGGGGGCAGCTACGCGGGGGTGGAGCCCATGGGCCTGCTCTGGGCGATGGAGCCCAAGACGCCCTTCAGGCGCCTGGCGAAGAGGGACGTCCGGAGCCCCTTCTGGGTCGCCTACGAGGTGTACGAGGGGCGCGGAGGGGCCGGCGGGCCGCCCCTGTGCCGCTGCCTCAGCCGGAGGAGCTTCCTGGCGGAAGGGGTGCGCAGGCTCCCCGTGCGGGAGGGCAGGCTCCGCGCCACCCTCTTCCTGCCCGCCGGTGAGTTAGCTCGGGCCCCCTCCCCGCAAGGGAACGGGGAGGCCGCGTCGCCTCCGGGCGCATCCCCGCCGGGCAGAGGGGCGCCCTGCTTGCCGAGGCCTCCGCGCGCGCGCCTCGCCTCGCCTCGCCTCCCCTCCCCGGTGGGCCGGTGCCGCTTTCCCTTTAAAACGCGAAGGCAAGCAAGCAAAACACCCCGGTGCTGCCGGCCACAAGGGGCGGTTGAAACTCGTGGCGTGCAGAGTTGACGGCAGGGAATTATCTCTGAACGCCTATGTTAGTCTACCTAAAGGGACTAGAAACCCTAAAGCAGAGCTTTCCAAACTTTTCGTGTTGGTGACACACTGTTTAGACGTGCATCATTTTGCTACACAGTAATTTCAGTTTTACTAGCAAACCGGAGGTTAAACTGACCCCTGAAAAGAGATACAGACACATAACATAAATTGGAATGACGAAATGTATGGGGACACATGTGTCATGAACCCCTTTCACATATTTTAAAAAAACATATGATTTATAAGTAATAACATACATTTCCAGGATTGTAGGTGACACAGGTACGCACTTCAGGCGGCACACTAACATGCCACAGCACACCATTTGGAAAGCCCTGCCTAAAGACACCAGATCCCATCTTTTCTTGGAAGCTAAGCAGGGTCAGCCCTGGTTAGCACATGGATGGGAGTCCACCAGTGAATGGTGCTGTAGGCTGTATTTTAGAGGAAGGAACTGGGAAAACCACTTGTGAGTATTTCTTCTTTAGAAAACCCTGTGAAATTCAGGAGATTGCCATGTGTTAACAGGCAACTTGAAGTCATATACTCCACCTAGGTACCAAATGAAAATATTGATTTCAATGAACTTAACCATGTATTTCTCCATAAAAGTAACATATTGTCCACATGTATACATTATACAGTGCAGACATTTCTGTCTTGATGAAGGGCCCACATCCCAAAATGTGGGACTTTTTGGCATCTGATTCATCTATATAAAAGGGAAAGCTCTCCAGCCCTCAAAGAGGAGATAATCCTTTTGTAATAAGGGATACCTGGCAATCCTGATCTCAGAGTGATTGACTGTAGAAACAGAGGCAGTCAAATCAAACAGCAAAAACCCAGAACAATTTGCTAGAAACAATTTGTTACCAACTAGGGTCTGACAGCGTTAGTCATCAGGAAAATGCCTGGGCAAGCAAATAAGTCATCAATTGACAGGGAATCTGCCCAGTTTCAATGAAGAGAGCATTTCTTTTCAGTCCAAGGGGAGAAAGTACCAGCCCTAACCAATGGTGTCTCCCCACCCAATTTATTAACTAATTTGAGTGTGTATCAGAGTTATATTAATTATATTCCGCCTATATTCTGTTTGTATGGCTCTCCTCCTCTCATCTTTCCTCACGACAACTCTGTGGAGTAGGTCATGCTGAAAAAGTAATTAGTCCAAGGCCACCCAATGAGTTTCATGGTTCAGTGGACAATTGAACTGTATCTCTCAAAGTCCAGGGCAACACTGTGACCGCTGTGCTACACTGAGGTATCCCACCATGATGGCCCATGATAAGTGCCCATATAAGTACCTTGGCTCTTTCAGAAATGATTACTGGATTCTTTTCACCAGTCTGGCCAACTGTCTTACCTTCAACTGTTTTCTTCAATAGTATAGTGCCACTAACTCTATGCTCTGCATTATATATATATTCTAATGGTAGTGAACAAGCAATACCCATTACCGAAGAATACAGTACCAAAGCATACATAGTGACAAAGAAAATTGTAATACAAATCGTAAGCAATGAAGATGAGGTCCCTCCACAAATTTGTATATGGATATTTAGTTGCAATGTATGATGGGAAAGCAGTACTCATTTTCTTTACACAATATATTATTATTTCATTCTGTATGCACGTAGTGGTCTCCTTCAGATGTTGAATGTTGAATTCTTAGAATTCCTCAGCCTTGGCTATGCTGGCTATCACTGCTGAGATTTGCAGTCCAACAACTTCTGGAAGGTCGCATTTTACCATCCTTTGTTCTATATCACAACCTAATTCTATTCTGTCATTTACTCTGGTTTAAAGCCCCTCATTACCACCCAGACTTCATTCCTCAAACTACCTCACATTAGTTCAGCTCCTAACTTTCCAACCTTCATTTGGATCTACTCTACAGTCGGTGCAAGGTTTTGTATTCTCCAGAACTATTCATCTGGCTAAGGAGTAAAAATGAGGCTGGAGTGGGGAGGAGAGGTACAGAAGATACAGCTCCCCTCCCATAGTTTTTACCTTCCAGCCTGATGCAGACTTGTGAAGAACATGAAAGTTTACACCCTATCATAACATTATAGTTGTCCCAGATAAAGGTGTTGTCCACCATTGGCTTTTGGAATGTACAGATCGAAACAGCTACTTTTGTTTGTGGACTGTCTTGCTTCTGTCATTCAGCTGTCTCGCACAACACCAATCTCCACTGCCCCCTCACTGCCCGTTCCTTCTTTTAGCTAGTCTCTTTTCACAGGCCAGTTTATACTCTGTAGAGGGCCTTTCCACACAGCACTGTTACAATGCTACTATTCCACTTTCAACATCCTATGGAATTCTAGGGTTTGCAGTTTAGGGAGGGGCATCTAGAATTCTCAGCCAGAGAGCTCTTTGGCCTCAGTAAACTACAAACTCCAGGATTCCATAGCATGTTGAAAGTGGCGCAATAGCACTATAACAGTGTAGTGCAGAAAGGCCCTTTGTCATGCTCTCTATGCCTCCTTGGAACTCCTATTTCTGTTTTACCATATTGGCAGGACATGGCAGTATGCAAACCACAACTTGCATCTGACTTACTTTCCAGGAGTAAAATCAAACTGAAGGTGGCTGATGAAGAAGAATAAATCACAGTTTTTAGCTTGTCTCCCTTTCTTTCTTTATCTTATCCAAAATCAATTGCATTTTCTCTTGCCTTCTTTTTTTAAAATTCAGAATCGTGCTGAATAAAACACTCCTGAGGTGGGGGAAAGGCCTAAAACGCAACCTGCCATCAAAGAGATCTATTATTAATCAAATTAAGATTTTGCAGAGACCCCAATCAACCAGTGAGCAGGATGGAGAAAAAGATGAAATATGCAAAAGAAAATAATGAATTTGCAAAGAAACCAGTGAAACAATTAGTTTATGATCTGAGAAAAGAGAAAGAAAGGAAAGTTATATTAAAATTAATGAAAAGTTTCAGAAAGTGTTTCATAGGTACTGTTTTTTATATAAATGACAAGAAGTTTCTTTGGAGAAAGTGGATGAATACTTATGTAAACAAAATTTACCACAGATTAAAGACTACTAGAAATGGATTATGAGCTAGAATGAGGCATCCAACTGAGGCAGTGAATACTGAGTTGGGATGATAACAGCAGCAATATATCTAAGCATTGACACAAGGAGAATATTGAAAATACTGAAATATTCACACCTGGGTAAATAATATTTTAACCGTTTGCCAAAAGATAAAAGGGTATAGAGCTAGGGTGAGGGTCCCATGCCAACAAAGAGAAGGTTGGTTGCTGCCCACCTTAACAGAACAAATGGAAGAACTTGGGCAAGAGCCTTTTCAGGTGATCTTAAAACATAGGTAGGCAGGCATTGAGATTTCTTGACGGGGAAGTTTGTCTGTGCATTGCATAAAAACAAGTCTTCACCTTCTTTCTAGGCCCTGGACCATTCCCGGGAGTACTTGACTTGTATGGATCTGGAGGGGGTCTTGTGGAACACAGAGCAAGCCTTCTGGCCAGCAGAGGTTTTGTGACACTGGCTGTGGCTTACTTAGCCTTTGAAGATTTGCCATCTTTCCCAGAGGTGATTGAACTGGACTATTTTGGTGAGGCAATAGAGTTTTTGAAGAAGCAGGAACAGGTAAGAGACAAACAGAAGTAATTATTGTTCCTAACAAGGAATGTGTCATTTAGTGCTTTTCAAACTAGACACCATAATACACAAAAGAACCAGATGCTTTTAAATGTCTGAAAACTGGCTCTATTATTTGCATTCATTAATCCCAGTACAAACTAGCTTTCATTGAGGGAAATGTTCTTACAACATTTCCCCCTTCCAGGTACCTTTAGCTCTCAGTAGGCTTGCTGCTACTCTCAAGTGGAAGAAGAAGCTGCTAAATTTATATATAAATCTTCTGAAGAATATTATACATTATTCTAATGTTAAATTTGTTTACAACTAGCTTGTTTTCTCTGTATCTCCACATTCATGTTGTAATGCAGAAAGTGACAGTTGCTCAAAATGAGGACAGAAAACTACTGAGCTAATGGGACGCAGATGTGAGTTTTAAAAAGTATTTAAAGATGACATGTAGCTTGCACTGCTTATACACGTCACCCAGGGCAGAAAACTACAGGACAATTTATTTGTGCATTTTATTCTCTCTGCCCCATATTGGTTGATTTTAGTGGGGGACAGCCTCTCACCCTGGTTACATTTTGGGTCCACCCTAGCCAAAATAGCCAGTGGTGAAAGATGCTGGAAGCTGCAGTCCAACAACATCTGCAGGGCTCCCAAGTTGCCCACCCTTACGCTACTCATTCATGGTCTATTGCCTGGGCGTCTCCAGGTGCCTATAGGGGCTTTTTCTCCTAACACCCTCGTACTCACTACCTGAAGAAAACAGCCAAGTGGCACTGGTCTTTAGCTGTGAGTGATGGGTAACTAATGGATGACACATCCATTTTTACTTGTTTCAAATATGTATATTGTCCATCTCACTAGTATGCCCAGGGTAGCTGAGTGAACTATATAGTTTCACATTTCATGGATATACCATGGATTGCCACATACCATGGATCTGATTCCCAATTTCCATCTTGTAAGTAGTCTTATATCGTATTCTTCATCTTCAAGCCCTATATCTTGCAATTTATAAATGCAGATAATGAACACAGTCTGTGCAGTTGGGAAACTGACAGTAATCTTTCTTCCATTGTCCTTTCAGGTGCGATCTATGGGGATTGGAGTCCTTGGAATCTCTAAAGGTGCAGATCTTGCCCTTGCTTTGGCTACATTTTGGCCAGGCATCCAAGCAGCTGTCAGTATTTCTGGCTCAGGTGTTAATTCTTTTATCCCTCTGAAAGTTAAAGACCTCACCATTCCGGCTCATCCATTTGATCTGAGCAAGATTAAGCTCATTGATGATTCTGGAATTGTGGATTACTCAGAAATCATGCATGATCCCAGAGATCCAGCAACTTGGCAATGTCGTATCCCTCTTGAGAAGTCCTTAAGCAAGTTTCTCTTTCTTTCGGGAGAAGATGACAGAAATTGGCAAAGTGAGCTGTATTGCCGGGAAGCTGTTCGGCGCCTCCAGGAGAGTGGACGTCATGTGGAGTTCTACTGCTATCCTGGGGCAGGGCACCTCTTGGAGCCACCCTATTTGCCCTTGTGCATTGCCTCATTTCACAAGCCACTTGGGCTTTTTGTGCTCTGGGGAGGAAAGCAGAAAGAACATGCGAAGGCCCAGGAGGATGCTTGGCAGAGGATACTGGCATTTTTCAGGCAACATTTGCTGGGTCCTCCTTTAAAAAGTAATTTATAGGCTGTAGTTTTGTTTAAATGTAAATAAGCTAGTTAATACTGTGCGGTCTCTTGAGATGTCAAGAAGAGTTTACAGAATAAAAAACTAAGCTGATAGATTCTATAAATGTGTCAACGGTTAGTTCTGAGTATACTAGTAGGCACAAAAATGCACAGCTGGGTGTTTAATAAAAACACGTATATCTCAGTGACTGTTGCAGGAACTCAGAGACAAGGAGACCACAAAGTATGAAAAAGAGAATTTATTTAAAAGTTAATTTGCAAGTTACGGCCGGGCTGCTTGGCTGGCCAAAATGCCAAGAGCCCTGAATTCAGTTAACAGAATGATTTTATAGCATTTCTGACACACAAAGACATTTCTCTTTGCCCTTCCTTCTCAGAGGTTTGGTGTGGCCTTTGCTTCTCAGTTGTTTACATTCCAGAAAATGGTTTACAGAACATACAAGCAACAATACACACCATGTCCTAACTTTGTAATGAAGACAGAAACTCTGCTGAGCCTTCACCGTTATCTTACTAGCAGAGCACATCATTTTGCAAGAGAAACATACTCTGACTTGCCTGACACACACTTTTGGAGGATTTCTTCTAACGTTTTTTTAGAGTCTTAAGGCTACCTAGACTGACCCTCCTCCACAGTCTACTTCATGACGATCCTATGTGATGAGCTGGGATATAAATGTATTAATAAATACATCTACCTCTCTCAAGCCAACAGTATGTTCATTTATTAGTTAATACCATTGTGCTATAATAGCCCAAATAATTTGCCTTAAATCTCCATGAGATATTCAGGACCATCTCAAGGCATTTTAATGCCTGAGGTACACCACATAATGGTGCAACCACCCAGTCACTTAGGAGAAAGTGCGTAATACCAAAAATCAGACGAGTTATTTTATTGCATGTGACAGAAAATCCCAAAAGTGCCTTTGCCCCTTCCTGGGAGCAAATATACAGTAATGGCATATTAAAAACTAACATTTTGTTGTCCTTTCATACGATCCAAAATCTGCTGCCCAAGGCAGTCCCCTGAGTCTGTCAAGTGGTAGGAATGAGTTTGATTGCTTCTGTTGAAAGTCAAGCCTCTTTATAAATGGGAATCAGAAGAAGCATCTTGCGTTTAACATTTCTTTTGTAATTTTTTTTTTGTTCAGATTCAGGATCAATGTAATTCAAGTCTGATTTCTAAGTTATTGAATAGAAAAAAGATTTCTGCCCAATGTCTAAATTTTAAATATTTTTAAATGGTAAGCAAGACAATAAAGGGAGATAATCAAGGGGCTCTTGAAGTCAGACAATCAAATAAGTATTTGCTTTATATCTTCTCAAAGAAATAATAATTCATCTCCAGAGTTAACATGAGCAAGTTTGATACTGTAGGACTTTCAAGTTGTAATTATTAGAATGGGGGATAATTTTTTAAAAATGAATCTGTATATTTAGGGCTAATAATGTTTGTTATTTGATTGATTGATGGTTATTTAAATTCTAAGTCTGGAATAGTTCTTTCAGATATGAATAGACTCTTTGATCACAGCTTGGAACATTATTTGAAAACTCTAAAGTGTAAATGTTAGTGTGTTTCTTTAAAAAAATGTCCACCAAGCAGCACATTAGTAATTACTTTTTGAGTAATATATTTTAAATTAAATACATTTTAAATTTAATTAATTTTAAACATTAAAAAATACATGTTTAAAAACAACAAATAGCCAAAAATCACTGCAGTTGCCCCTCTGCAACTCAACATTTAGGAAGTAATAAGTGAATGTTACTCATTACAACCCCAAAGTAATATGTTAATATTGATGTTATAATGTGGAAAAAAGTTGTTACCCCTACATATCCCATAAGATATGTTACATGTTACAACGAGTATTGTACAACCTGTACACACGTGTGTACAACATATAATGTTTTAGTTCCAGGCTGTGTCTTTGCTACTTAATACATACATTTGTGCAATCCCACATATTTGCTTTGCTGCCCTTGTGCTTCTTTCTGTTGTCTCAGATCTCTCTGCCTATGCAGTAGTGACCTGTTTTACCTGAAGTTACTGAGATAATCCATAATGTATATCGAGAGTGCTCTGTAAATTGTAAAATCAATCAGTTTGACTCACTCTTTTGGCTCTCTTGCCATAAAAGGCCTTCATATCTCAATTCCAGATCACTTGTTCTATGCCTCTTTCTTGTACCATCAGCTGAAAAGTTTCTCAGCTTTCTCTTTCCATTCATTTGCTATTTGAATTTGCATGTGTTTCACATTTCGTTGCCTGAGGCAGTATGGCAAATGGTGCCCCACACCCATCTAAGTCAAGGTGTATAGTACCCAAAGCCAGCCAGATTAATTTGATACAAGGGGCAAAAACAAACAAACAAAATCACAACAACAGCCATGCACTTCTTCCCATTGTAGTCAATGCAAAGACAATAGTAGCTACCTATATAGCTGGCAGTTTGCTGCCTTCATGACTTCTGAAATCTGCTGCTGGAGGTGGCCATCTCAATTTGTTTAATGGTAGGTCTGTTCCCCAGCGTTGGGCTCTGGCCTGCATCTGATCAATTAATCGCAGTGACGTGGAGCTGCTCTTGCTGCCACCACTTAAGGAAGCAAGCTCTTTCCTATGTTCTTGATGTGCTAGCACTCATTAGAACATCTTCCCTGTTTGGTGGCAGGATCTTGATATTTGCTGGTGGTGAAGTCTTTTGTGTTCACTTCTCTTGTGTTAAGGAGCTATTCCAGCACAAAAGCACGCTCATTTTCCTTCCTATAAACCCATACAATCCTACATTTCACAGATGGAGATACGGTCATACTTGTAATACGCCAGTTCTTGCAACAGGGAGCACTACTCAAACCCACAAAACCTGAGTTAGACATTTCTGAAGGTTTTTCTCAGATATCTGTTACGTTGGTTTACTCAGCATTGAAGTTTTTCTTGGTATAACATAACTTCCAACTGTTCCAGTTTGACAGGGGTGGTCCTGGTTAATCCTCTGCTGTCCCATTTTCTAAGCTACTTTTAAAATATCCCTGCTTCTCTTCTCTTCCTCCCACTTTTCCTCTTCATCCTTGGCTTACTTCAGTTGCTGCAAACTAAAACCATTTCTGCACTAGACTGTTATAGCGCTATTATTCCACTTTCAACATCGTATGGAATCCTGGGGTTTAACTGCAAACCCCAGGATTCCATAGGATGTTGAAAGTGGGATAATAACACTGTAACAGCCTAGTGTGGAAATGGCCTCAAAGTGAAAAAGTACCATGCTGGTATATAAGATGCACCAGCCTATAAAACGCACCCCATAACCAGGTTATATTGTTTCATGCTGGCGCTTTGTATTTTTGTCACAGTTTGTTAGGCAGTTGCATAGGTATTGGACCTAGGACAGCAGCTACCAAATACCACATAGCACGGGATGATAGAGGTCCCATTCGGTTCAGGGGGTGCAGTGGAGTGGCAATCATGTCTGGCTCAGGAGGGGTCACAGTTTGCCCATCTTGGTGGCAGGGGAGATAAGCCTGGGCAATTCTTTCCTGTCATTCTTTTGGTTCATCAGTCAATGGGTGTATTGATCAATACCTGGATCTGTACCCACATGTATGCCAACCCTATCTGCATCTGTAACCAATAAAGTTGTGACCTTTTCCTTTCAACCCTGTGTTTGTTGTCTTCTTATGAGCGGATGTTTACGCAATAAGAAATCGAGTTCCAAAAATCTGTAAACACATTAAGGGTCTCGTAAAACATCCATACATAAGGACAGTTGTAATGTCCAAATGTCATTGATTTCATCAAGAGTGTCACAAAACATCTATACAATTATAATATCCCAATTGTTGTGATTGCATCAAGTGTCTCATAAAACTTCTGTATATACAGCCATCCCTGGAAAATTTTACAGATGTTTCGACATAGGCCCTCATTGGTCAGTGATTTCTTGGAAATATTATATTATTCACAACACTATAGTAACCCTGTAAACTGCTAGATAATGTTACAAAACATGTACAAACCATATATACATGATTGTTTATAAAAGATACCTAATCAAATAGTTGAACTATCATTAAATGACCCCATTTCTAATAAGGTGTTTGGCAGAACTAAGCTAAGCTAAATTATACTAAATAATGCATGTCTAAGGATAACTGATTAAACACCTATTACTATTATGTTGTGAATAATAATAATAATAATAATAATAATTGCAAGAAACCACTAACTGATGAAGACCTACGTCTGTACATATGTAAAATTTCCTAGGGATAGTTCTATGTACAAAGTTTTATGGGACACTTGATGCAGTCACAGAAATTTGGACATTATAATTGTATGGATGTTTTATGAGACCCTTGCTATGTTTATGGATTTTTGGAACTTGATTTCTTATTTATGTCATATTGTATATTAAAAATATCATTGTCAGTTTAAGTAGTAGATTAACCCTATTTTGTTGTCATTTGGCAATCCTTTGATTTGTTCCCAGAATAAGTAAAAGATCCCCTTTAAAGCACTTGTTGTGAGGGATGTGGGGCTTTGGGGAGGTGGGTGAGAGGTTAAATGGATAAGTCAGATCTGGCGATGGTGGTGCATGTCTTGGTTACAGCCTGTTTGGATTACTGTAATGCGTGGGGGGCTGCATGGGACTGAAACATGCTCAGAAATTTCAGTTGCCCAAAGAATTGCAGCCAGATTGTTAACTGAGGTGGATACAGAGAACACACAAGCCTCATATTGCAACAATTCCACTGGCTGCCCCTCTGTTTCTAGACACAGTTCAGAGTGCTGGTTTTGACCTATAGAGTCCTATGCAGCTTGGTTCCTAAGGCCATTTCTGCACAATGCTGCTGTCCTGCAATGAGATGCATTGCTGGTAGTCTATGAGTCTTGCTTTTCCACGAAATTATGGTCTCACTGCCAATACATTCCCATCCATCACAATCGTGGGATATTCCATCAACAGAAAAATCCACTAATGGTCCGCGATTGTGTGATGCTTGCATCACCGGTGGCCAGGTGGCACGGGCAGAAGTGCAATCTAGGTGCTTCCTCCCCCAGTGCAGCACAGGAAAGAAGCCAGCTGCATTGTAGAAAGAAGGTGCATATAAGAATAATAATGTTTATTTATAATACTCTTTACACCAAAAGGAGGAACAATGACACAGACATTAAAACAGAATGCCACAACAATACATGGCATGAAATCCCCAACACCCTACTAGTTGCTACCTATCTCAGCACCTTAAACACATCTCAATTACTTAAGGTGGAGAGCCAAAGAGGAAGGTCTTCAACTGTTTGTGAAAACGGATGAGATCTTCCTCCAGCTGGAGCTCCAAAGGAAGACTGTTCCACAAATGCAGAGCCAGATCATGAAAGGCTCGCAGCCTTGATAGAGCTGTACATGTTGATGGAACAGACAGTAATCCTTTGCCTGAAGATCTCAAATTCCTGGATGGAATGTAGCACACAAGCTGAGCTGCAAGGTACTGAGGGAGGTTAAAACGCAAAGCTTTAAATACCAGGACCAAAAATTTGAAACAGGCCCTGGCTTGAACTGGTAGCCAGTAAAGGGATCTACGGGGAGAAGAAACAGGTGAATATTTTGGTAGACTTAAAACAACCCAGACAGTGTTGTTCTGAATTAAAACCACAGGAAGAAGGGAGCAGGAAGACAAACCTACCAATAAGCTGTTACAATAATCTCGCTTGCAGCTGGTTGGGTGTGGAGGAGAGCGTTGGGGACATACTCCCATCCCAGGAAAGGCACTGCTAGAATGACATTGAGACGACAACAGAAAAAGGCAAGTTGCAGAAATGGCCCATATCTCCCTTAATGAGCTCCTTAGAGCTCTATTATCATCTGGAGAAGCTCTTCCCTCTTTCCCACAACCTTCCCAGGCTCATTTGGTGGGAACAGGAGAGAGAACCCTCTTGGTGGCTGCTCCTATACTTTGGAGCTTGCCCCCTAGAGAGGCTAATATGACTTCATCTTTGCTGTCCTTCCGTCAGAAGATTAAACATTTTTATGCCATCAGTTTTTTAAAAAAAACAACTGGAATGATGTTTTAATGGTGTGCAGTGCTGTTTTTAAGGTATGTATATAGTCTTTTAATGAATTTTAATACTTCCAATGTTTAGAATCATAGAATCATAGAACTGTAGAGTTGGAAGAGACCACAAGGGCCATCCAGTCCAACCCCCTGCCATGCAGGAAAACCCTCAAAGCACTCCCGACAAGTGGCCATCCAGACTCCGCTTAAAAACCTCCAACGAAGGAGACTCCACCACACTCTGTGGCAGCACATTCCACTGCCGGACAGCCCTGACCGTCAGGAAATTCCTCCTAAGGTTCAGGCGGAATCTCCCGTCCTGCAGCTTGCATCCATTGCTCCTTGTCCTGGTCTCAAGAGCAGGAGAAAACAAGCGCACTCCCTCCTCGACATGACATCCCTTCAAATATTTAAACATGGCTATCATGTCCCCTCTCAACCTTCTCTTCTGCAGACTAAACATACCCAGCTCTCTAAGTCTGTCCTCATAGGGCATGGCTTCCAGGCCCCTCACCATTTTGGTTGCCCTCCTCTGGACCTGCTCCAGCTTATCCATATCCTTCTTGAATTGGGGTGCCCAGAATTGGACACAGTATTCAAGATGAGGTCTAACCAAAGCAGAATAAAGTGATACCAATACCTCCCTCGATCTAGACACCCTACTCCTATTGACGCAACCAAGAATTGCGTTGGCTTTCTTGGCTGCCGCATCACACTGCTGACTCATGTTCAGCTTGTAGACTATTAAGACTCCTAGATCCCTTTCAGTGTTGAATATTTATAAACTCTTTAATCACTCTTAAATAATGCCTATATTTATACTTTTATTGATTTTTAAAAAAGTTTTAATCTGCATTGTTTTTAAATAAATTGTTGAGCTCCGTTATTGGGAGAAAGGCGGGATAGTAAATAAATGAGTAAATAAATGAAAAAAAGGTTAAGATAAAATTTCTTTTAAAAAAAGACAAGTTAACTGTGCAAATGTTTTCTTCTCTGGGGAGACCTAAATGATCCCTCTCTTCTAAATGGCAAACCATTCTTTTAGAAGATCAGATGACTGACTTTGGAAGGGAACAAACTGTTCCAAGGATGTGCAAATGTGACTACCACACTGCTTAACCCCAGTGTGCTGACAATGTGACACCTAACAAATAAGCAGGCGGTGTATCCTCTGTCTATTTCATTTCCTTTTGTCTCATAATGTCAAAATGATCATCATTTGAGTAAGAGAGTAATCCCTGACAAAAGTCAAAATAAATTAACTCTGTGTAAACATACCCGGTGAATTTTGTCATTGACCAAAATTTTTGGGAAGGTTTGTTAAATGTATACACCTATTGCTTTCCCTGAGATAATAGGCATCTGCAACATTTAGTCCATCAATTTTTGTCATGACTTTGATGTATCATTGCATCACTATGCATAGTGAGCCAGCATACTGTTATGCCTCAGATAATGAAGTAGATGTGTTTCTGAACATCAGTTCTTTAACAGAAATTCTGGTATGAGAGGCAGCGATAGCATAGAAAGAATGAGGATAGGTTTCTACACTGCCAAAGGAGGAATAAAAAGTTTCAGCAAACATTGTACCCAAAACTAACAATATGCAAGTGTGAAATAAAACAACCAGATCAGGTAAGCTTTGCATGAATAAACAAAAACCAACAGAGAGCCAGTAACAGACTGTTGGACAACAGCTAGCAAGATGGGGCTCCTATCCCATGAAGCTCGTTGTTTATCTTTAGGTAAGCCACAGTCCCTCAGACAACAGAATTGCTGCAGGGATGGAAAAGGAAAGGTAAGGAACTGTATGGCTTCTCTAAACTCCTTGAGGAAAAGGTATTAAAATACATACACACAAAACAACAATTGGCAAAACTATTCTTAATCGGACATGATTTATATGAATGGTGACAACATACAAATATTTATTCATTCATTTATTAAGATATTTATATCCCTGCAGGTATCAGAAGCTTTTAGGAAGTCATATTGTGCAATAAAATTAATAAATAGAGATAGCCTATTTGAAGTTTTGTGAGTGGAATATAATTTATCATAGCTACTTGGGCATAGGGATGGGGAACATCTAATATCATCTAATAGCTAATTATTAAGACTGCCAGCACAATTCAAAGTGCTGGTTATGGCCTGTAGCCACGCCCTCACATGCCTTGGCCACGCCTGCATGCACAATGGCCACGCCCCTTGTGCTGTAGCCCCTCCTCCTCCACACACTGCAAGCTCCCCCCTGCTTCTCACTGGCTGCCCCTAGACTCTGGAACTCTCTTCCCAGAGAGGCCAGAATGGCCACCTCCTTGTTGTCCTTTCAGCAGGCAGTCCTTTTTGTTCAGGCAGGCATTTTAATACAGAAAATCTTTAAAGAAAGGCTAGGAGGTGCCGTACTGTGTTTTGTTTTTGTGTAACTGTTTTAAATCTCTTTTTAGCTGTTTTATAGTTTAATATATGCTATTTATGTTTTTAAATTGTATTTTTTTAACTAGGTCAGCCTTGGCAAAAGGTGGGATATAAATAAAGAGGATGAGATGGATGCTGATGGGAGCTGGGAATAGCTTGGAAGCTGTGGTTTGGGCAAAGACTGGACTGCATTCTGAGTACAGAATGTACTTCTATGCACATAATTTGCCTGAGAATAAATGCCAGATAACTCAATTGGATTTAATTCTGAATAGATATTTAATTGCCTGACTACAGATAACCTGAGATCACTAGAAGCATTGCTGGTTTATGAAAAAGAAGAGATCTAAGCCATTTCTGCACTAGACTGTTATAGCGCTATTATTCCACTTTCAACATCCTATGGAATCCTGGGGTTTGCAGTTTTCAGAGGGGCCAGCCGGTCCTTCCCAAAACTGCAAACCCCAGGATTCCACAGGATGTTGAAAGTGGAATAATAGCGCTATAACAGTCTAGTGCAGAAATGGCCCTAGTGTGGGGGGCTCAGATTCAAATTAGGAGTACGGTACGTGGAAAGGGAAGATATAGCTCTTCCTTTTCCTCATGTGATCCTAAAAGCACAAGTAAAAGAAGCGCCACACTTTCCATCGATGCAAATGGTAAGCCTTTTGCTTTTTGTTTGTTTGTTTATTATTGTTTCCTTATCTGCTGTTGCTGTTTGTCATGCTGGGATACATGTGATTCCTGCCTCCTCACAAACTGCAGATAGAGAGGGTTAAACATCCCCTCCTCACATGTTGTGGTCCCTGTGGAATGAGGAAATATGTCTCAATTTAAGGCCTGCAAATTTGTACCATTGCTTCGTGGGATACATTTAAGGTAACAAGTAGTTAATGAGCTCCAGCCTGTAGACTTTATGACGGTATATTATATCTGAGAGCCGGGTGGTGTGGTGATTTGAGTGTTGGATTACAATCCTGCTCAGCCATGGAAACCTATTTGGTGACTTTGGGCGCATCACACACTCTCAGCCCCACAAAATCTCATGATAGGTTTGCCTTAGGGTTCCCATAAGTTGGAAAGGATTTGAAGGCACACAATCACATTATATTATATTTAGAAATATGTTTTGCTTAAGAATTCTTGAGCAGACTGTCATGTGTGGGAGGAAAGGAGAGGAATGTTTCTCTGCAACACTTTGATGTTTAGCAAAAGAGATGTTTGCATTTTGCCACTCACCTTTACCAACTCCTATACTTACAGAACTTTCGCATCAAGTACATGTGTGTACCTGTCACACTTTCGTGTTACTAATTTGTCCCTGCTGTCAAGCATTTTGTAATAACATAAAATTATTTTGTAATTGCACAAATTATGGTTGGAAAAGCTGATTCAAGCTGCATTAAGTGAGGTTTTAATTGCATGGAATGTTTCAAAAAATTGTAGTACATCATTTATTAGAACAGGGGCTGGGTCATTTTCCAGCAAAAGGGCTATGCATTTTAAAAATAAATAAAGGCCCTTTTTAAAAAATTTTTAAAAATTTTTAAATTTAAAAAATAAATTTAACTACATCCCCAAAGCAGTTTTTTTTCTTAATGCTGTATACCAGCACGGTGAAATGGTTTGAGGGTTGGACTCTGATCCTGGAGACCAGAGTTCGATTCCTTTCTCAGCCATGGAAGCCCACTGGGTGACCTTGGGTATGTCACACACTCTCAGCCCCAGAAAACCCTGTGGTGGGTTCGCCTTAGTGTTGCTATAAGCTAGAAACAACTTGAAGGTGCGCAACAACAGAAGTCTAATCAAACTCAGTTGGGTGACAGGTTTGCCTTACAGTTGCTGTAGGTTGGAAATGACTTGAAGGCATGCAACAGCAAAAAATGTGTGATCTTTCCTTTCAGATTCCCTTTGAACCACGAGTGGAATTACATGTTAAAAATTACCCTGCTTAAATTTGCCAAATGCCATTCAGCCAAGATGTTCTTTCCTGGAACATGAGAGAACAAAGTGTCCATGATAAATTGTTAATCTACATCCCACCGTTACTATTTCTAAACATATACAGCTCATGAAGAGTCACATTGCTTATCCTTAGCCTTTTGAGATTGGTATCGGTATAGTGCTATGCCATTCATTCCTTTCTCCTAGGTGATTGTAAGAGGGTGAGTGGCCAAGTTTTTTCTCCTTTCCCTGCCTTTTCTGCCCCATTCATGGTTAATTATTAGTTAGTTTTTAAAGTTGTTTTCTTTAATCCCTGTAATGTTTTTAAATTGCAATAGTTTTTATTCATTTTATCAAAATATTTAAGCTCCTTTTGGGATCGAAAAGCAGGATCTGTATCTAATGACAAAGCATAAATTTGCTCAAATAATGCGGTGTCATTAGAGTCTCTGTGTTAATTGATTTGAGACCTTCTTTCAGAGCAAAGTCTGGAAGTGATTATCAGCTTTGTCCTTCAGACAGTCATATGATATGTGCACTAGGAAATATGCCTATATTATTCTATGAATGTAGGTGGTATGGTGTAGTGGTTTGGATCTTGGTCCAGGACCCTGGAGACCAGGATTTGAATTCTTCGTTGGCCATAGAAACCCGCTGGGTGAACTTGGGCAAGTCACACTGTCTCAGCTTCAGAGGAAGGCAATGGCAACCCCCTCCAACTGAACAAATCTTGCCAAGAAACCACCATGATGGGTTCATGTTAGGGTCACCATAAGCCAGAAGGCACACAACAACAAATAGGTGGAGTGAGAACTATCATATACTGCCCTGAGCCTGGTAGTGAGAAAACTTATTCTTTACAGCTGAATATTCTAGGGCCTATCCTGACTTCTTCCCTTTACCTGCAATGACCGGGAGCTCAAAAGCTCAAAAGTAGCTTGACATCATACACAGTGATGCTTCTTCACTATGTGTCACGTGCCATTGGGTTCCCAGATGGAAAACTGGAGAGGTCTTCTGTATCATTAAGGTTGCATAAAAGAGAGAATTTCAGCAAGTGTTGCTTCTCAAGCAACCAAGTAATAACCAACACCTGCTGAAATTCCCTCTTCCATGAAAAAGTAGAGGAGACTTCTTCAGTTTTTACTCTGGCAACCCTGTCTGGTAAACTAAGTGAAAACAAAGACCTGCTTTACATATAAAGCAGTAATAAGTTGTTAGTAACCTGGATCCCTTCAGCCTATAGGCAAAGGATCATATTTTTATGTTTTAAGCAATCTACAAACAAAACTTCTTTATAAGTAGAAAACTATACTACAGATATAGCAGCATTTATTGAATATGTTTTCTGGTAAGGGCTTTGATATACAGTAGGATTCAAGAATGGGGCACAAAATGGAACAGTTCCATCAACCAGCTTGGGGGTTTACTACCACATCTGCATTGGTTAGACCTCATCTTGAATACTGCGTCCAATTCTGGGCACCCCAATTCAAGAAGGATATGGATAAGCTGGAGCAGGTCCAGAGAGGGCAACCAAAATGGTGAGGGGCCTGGAAGCCATGCCCTATGAGGACAGACTTAGAGAGCTGGGTATGTTTAGTCTGCAGAAGAGAAGGTTGAGAAGGGACATGATAGCCATGTTTAAATATTTGAAGGGATGTCATGTCGAGGAGGGAGTGGGCTTGTTTTCTCCTGCTCTTGAGACCAGAACAAGGAGCAATGGATGCAAGCTGCAGGAGGGGAGATTCCGCCTGAACCTCAGGAGGAATTTCCTGACGGTCAGGGCTGTCCGGCAGTGGAATGTGCTGCCACAGAGTGTAGTGGAGTCTCCTTCGTTGGAGTTTTTTAAGCGGAGTCTGGATGGCCACTTGTCGGGAGTGTTTTGAGGGTTTTCCTGCATGGCAGGGGATTGGACTGGATGGCCCTTGTGGTCTCTTCCAACTCTACATTTCTATGATTCTATCTTGCTGTGTGTGTAAATCAATTCTTACTATTTATATTTTGTCTGTGTTCCTGGGCACACCTAAGGTAAACTGCATACCCATTAATGGACAGATCATGGGCAAAAAGAAATGACACTCTTCGCTGTGAAGAGTCACTGAGAAGGTGGAGCTCAGACTGTTGTGTATATATTTCATGAACTTGTTGGCACCAGTCATTTTTTTTCTAAAAGAGAAAGTCAAGGTTCATGCCAGGCAACTGACAGAGTGGAACACTTATTTTAATACACTGAAACAGTTCCTTTCTTTACTGCCTGTCTTTCATGGAATGGCCACTCGGGTGTCTACGGTAAGATAAACAAGCTATTTTAGCTCTTTACCATTTATTTAATTACTCTAAGGAAATTGTCAACTAACGCGCTTCCTTTACAAAGAGACAAACTGGATTCCCTCAGAGAGAAGTGGCCACGCATGAAATAAAGACTAAAAGACATAGACTGATTGTAAGCTATTTCGTCAATGTTTTTAGAGGTCTTGTGGTTACCTGTAGCTATTCAGAGACATGATAGTTGGTATCTTGTTGGTTAATCCCAAGCAGAGTAGAGTTATTGAATTGTTGAATGGTGAGTCAAGACATAGGTAAATCTAATTGAGATAACTGATCTGTTCTATTTGGGGAATAAATAATAGAAATTATGTCTTTTACTATATATTCCAATTCTAGGAATTGTGTACATATGTGGGAAATTTTTGTGTGATCCGATGATTCTATTGTAATTGCCATGCTTCCATTGTTTTCATGTTTCCCATATAATCCAGGGGTTTGTGATTTGTTGTTGTTGTTGTGTGCCTTCAAGTCATTCCCAACCTATGGTGACCCTAAGGCAAGACTATCAAAGGGTTTTCTTGGCAAGGTTTGTTCAGAAAGCATTTGTCTTTGCCTTCTTCTAAAGTTGAAAGAGTGTGATTTGTCCATGGACACCCAGCAGGTTTCCAAGGTTGAGAGAGAAACTGAATCCTGGTCCCAGGTTCATAGTCCAGCACTCAAACCACTGTTCCACACTGGCCCTCAGTTTATGGCTAAGGAGGGATATTTAGAATTCTCAGCCAAAGAGCTCTAATGTCCAGAGGCTGTTGCCATGGCAGTTAAACTGAAATCATATTGCTCTAAGTATGTAGTGTGAAAGACTCAGAGACAAAGTCCTTCTCTGTAACTGTGAGCAGTAGACTCACATAAAGAGTGCAGGCAATTTATATATCATACACTGTTTTCTTCTCCGGCAACTGGCTGTTCCTACCAACTGTGCAGAAACTACTGTACTTCCTGAAGCAGTTCCCTTGCTTTTTAAAAAACTTTTGTGGCTGATTAAAATTACTCATGTTGATTTAATTAAACCCATCTTATATTTTATTGTTTTCACTTCTTATTCGTTGAACTACTTTAGGAAGACTTGGCCTTGAAAGGTAGCACAGAAAAAAATCAGTAATCATAAAATGATAATCATAATAAGTCTGCTTAATTTCAGGACCAGCCCTGTTTGCACTGGAAGCAGAGGTTCATGTGAAGCCATTACCTGCTTAAGGAGGTTAACCCATGCCTTGAATAATGAGCTTCTGAAAATTTCCTACAGTGCAACCGTCCATTTAATGGTTTTCAGTTAATAAATCAAGAGCTAGTCTTTTGAGTCTCTTAAAGAGCCAAAAAATAGGATTGCAAAACTGCTTTGGAGGACAAATATAGGGCAGTTCTTTTGTCAGTTTAGAAGAACGGAGAATACATTAGAGTGAACATTGTTATGAACTATGGTATGAACTATGGTTTCAATCCTAATGTTTGCTAATGGAAGAATAGTTGCACTCATCAAAATGGCTTCTCATATTTGTACAATTCTGCTTCTGTTGAGGGACCAAAAAGTCAGGATCCAACCCTTTTTATTTCATCAACATCAATATTTGTTACTGATCAATGCTTCTGTTTGAACACCTTTTTGAATGGAAGCTCATTAAGATAGCACCTACAAAATATGCTATTTCAGATTGACATTTGGAACATTTTCTACCTAATTTGGGGAATGAATTTGTTAGTTGTGAGATAACTTTCAGAACAAACACACAATTCTTGAATTTCTCTGCAGAAATACAGTCTCAACAGGTGTCTGAGGACATATTCTAGTTGATATTGCTTATCATTCTCCATTAATTTCATCATCATTGTCCAGACATTGGGCCCATTTGACTTAAAAAGACAGAACTGGTAAAAGTTAATTTTTTCAGCTAAAGCTCACGGAATTCTCCAGCCAGCGTGGCCTATGGGAATTGTAGTCTAAAAAAAGGAACTTTGACAAACTCTGATTCTGGATGCCAATACATTCTCTTTACTCTGAAATTAATACTTAAGTTAAGAATCTATGGAAATGATAAAACAGTCTCCTCCGATCTGGCGGCCAGAAGATGTTTTGGCCTACAACTCCAAACATCTTCAGACAGTTGGTCTAGCACAGTGGTTCTCAACCTGTGGGTCCCCAGATGTTTGTGAACTTCAGCTCCCAGAAGCCCCAGCCACTATGGTCAATGCTCAGGGCTTCTGGGAGCTGAAGTCCAAAAACATCTGGGGACCCACAGGTTGAGAACCACTGGTCTAGCACATCTGGTGGGCACCAAAACATGCTTCTAGAATATGCTCAAAAATACTGTGTGAAGGTGATGAACATATACTTCAAGATAACAGAGTCAGAAAATGGGTGACTGATTGCTGCTCCCTGTTGTGTTCAAGGATTCAGAACAGATCTGCTGCATTTGCTGCACTACAATGTAATGTTTCAAATAACCTGCAGTCTTCTAGATAAAAGCAGAACTGGCAGAAAGTATTGTGCTGCCTGAACTGAATTACAACACACAAAGAATCTGATTGGATGAACAGTTGAATATTACTTCAACATTTGTGTATATAATACACAATTTGGGATAATATTGAGCAATATTTCAGCCCTGCAACTTCAACATACTTAAAGATAGGTTCAGCGTTGACTGGCAGGCTGCATAGTATGCACAGTTTTGTTCCCCATCCATTTGCTTTTGCTCCTTCTCCCGTCCTAGAATCAGATGGCTGAGGCAATTGCCCAAAACACTGGCAGTTTTTGTTTTTTTAAATACTTATTCCTGTTACTCATTATAGTACTTGATATGGAATCTAGTGTTCCTTCTCATCACATGGCTTTTTTAAAAAAGGGGTAGCTCATTTGTTCACATGTTTCATTATTTGTTATTTTTCCATTGCTTTTCTTTATTTAAAAGAAAATTTGAGAAGACTGGTATACAACTTGAAAAACTGCCGTCAGGATACTGTAAATGTCTGATAAAGGCAACTTTATTCCCATTAAAAGTAACTTTAAAAGTAAATAAGAAGGATTACTTATGTCATGGAACAAATAACTTCATTCCCGATTATTACAGTAATTTTCAAATGTGAATTTGTTATGCCATTGTAGTAAACAAGAAATGTGACATAATCTTTTGCCTGTAGCTAATTTCATCCAAACTCTGCACCTATTGTGCTCTGCCTAATGGTAGAAGTGATTTGTCTAGTGCTTATTAAAAACTGCAGCAGGGCCTGACAGTGACAGTTTGTACATTTTTAATTGGGTTGGTTTTGGATACCTGGCTGCTCAGAAGTTTGGTGGCGTAGATACCTTACTTTCTTACTGATGTCTATTTAAATGTTGTTAATTCAACTGTGTTTTATAAGTGCTTTATGATCTAGCTGTCAGCTGCAATGAATCCAAGTTTGCAGGCAGGATATTTCCTTTTCTCTCTCTGTTTCTTTTCTTTGTAATTGTAGTTTAAAAATCCAAAAACAATATTTTAAAATATAAAATACAAAGAAAATTTAAATTTCTTGGAAGCTAGATTTCATTTTATGTGTACAACAGCAAGCTGTAGAGAAAAAGCATGTCTCCTAGACAAAAAATTACAAATGCAGTTGGAATGACAAAAATTATAGCTCAAAGGTGTGGTCAGACTAAAATTACAATGTGGAATAAAGGGATAACAGCCTTAGACAGGGAGCACTTTTGCCTCAGTGAATTCAGCATCTCATGAAATGTGAGTTGTTTCTGTTACTAACAACCACAAATGGCTAGAGGGAGCAATCTCCAAATATTTAAAAACTATGAAAGTTTCAGGACTGAAACTGAAAGGGGATGTTGGTTCTATATTTCTGGACTACACTCCCCAGCTAATCAGGGATGGGGGTTGTGATCCCCCAAAGTAACTTCTCCCAATTCTAAATCGGAGAACAAAGAAAGAATATCACAATAATAAGAATTCCAGATTTTGTTTTTTCACAAGTGAGGATAAATAATGTCTCCCTCTGAGGAAATATGTAGTGTTTTGTTTCTGATGTAGAATAATTGATGTTCAATATTCAAGTTACAAAGTTCATCTATATTTGTTTGCCTTTTTTACTTCCAGGGTGGAACTTTTCCATGCTACTCACTCTCTGTGAAAGTCATCCAGGCTCGACACATACCCTCAAGAGACTTGTGTGAGTTGTCACCAGTGATGTATTTAAGTCTTTTCCTCCAAGTCTCAAATCAAGTCTCAAGTCTCTACCTTCAAGTGTCAAGTCAAGTCTTAAGTCCTTGAAGATACTTTCAAATCAAGTCTAAAGTCTTGGAGCCAACTTTATACCCCAACCTATATTCCAGAATTTCTGGACAGAGTTGAATAAAGTCAGTTTTAACAATTTAAGCAGAGTTGACCCTCCACATTTGCAATTTTGCCAACTGCAGCTTTGGAAGTGGGAAATAGGATCCTTCTTACTTCCCATTTCTGAAGCTGGAGGATTTTTCAGAAGTAGGGAATAGGATCCTTCTTACTCCCCATTACTGAAGCTTCAAAAGCTTTAGAAGGAAGGATGCTTCCTCCTCAAGCCCACTGCCTAACACACTTGCTGTTCTCTGAGAAACATGCCCTGTGCTTTGAGGACAAGTTTTGCCTTCTGCTGTTAGGAAAAGTTTTAGAAGCCTCCTCAAATATGCAGCAGGGACAGGCTGCTAAGCAGACCTCAAGCCCACCTCAAGCTCATTGCCTAACTTGCTTGCTATTTCCCTCAAAGAAATGTACTCACACTTTGAGGTTGAGACAGATTGTCATGTGACCAGTAGAGAAAAAGGAGATGGAAGTGTTGTTCAGAGTTGTAAGGTTTCTGGATGAATGTGTTTTGTTACTGAACCAAGGGCAGCAAGTCAGTCACTAAAAATATACAAGTCTCGAGTCGAGTCGAGTCGAGTCGAGTCAGTGCATCATTTATTGCTGAGTCCGAGTCGAGTCACTGAAGCGACTTAAGACCGACTTGAGTCTGAATCAGTTGACTCGAGTCTACATCACTGGTTATCACCTTCCTTGTTTTACATTTTCCCTGGAGGTATTTTGTTTTTGTTTTTGTTTCTGGTTTTCTTTTCTTTTCTTTTTTTTGAGAATCAGGAGTTTGTTTTGGGAGATTCAGGAGTCCAAGAATGTTCAGTATTCCATAATTTAGATGTATCCTTTCCAGGCGATCTCCTTTTTTTTTTTTTTTTAAATCTAGAGAAATGCTTTGTAGAAAACTAAGAAATATGTGTTCTTATTTCTTCAGAGAAGCCTACAGCATATTAATATTACTAACCACAATAAAAAAAAAAAGAGTTTACTCAGTTAAAAACTAGTTATAGAGACAAGAAAATCAGTTCTCATTTCTTTCACACTGAAATTTTTTAATCTCAACTCTGGTTTCTCTTCAGATCATATAAATCGTTCGCCTTTTACTAAAGATTTCCGTAGAGAAAATCTCAACCCTGAATATGAAAAAAATTGTGAATGTTGGTAAATTCTTATCAAAAATGAGCAGAAACACAATTTTCACCCAGCTCTAGTGTATTTAAAAGTTCAAAATGTATATTAATGTTGGTTACTGTTTTGTTCTAGGGTCTTTTTCTGATTGTTATGTGAGCCTTTGGCTGCCATCAGCTTCAAATAAGCAAGCTGTGACTAAAACCATCTCAAACACCAGCAATCCTGTCTGGAATGAAAGCTTTCATTTTGTTATCCAAACTCAGATCAAGGTAGGCAGATTTAAAACTCTTTCCTCTAGACACAGTAATTGTTTCTATACTGAAGAACTAAAATGAATATTTCCTATTTTTGGTTGCAGTTCAGAGCTGGGAAAAAATATTTTTTGTACCACAATGCCCAGAATCCCTCAGAGAGTATGGACACTGAGAGTTGTAGGGCCTTTCCGCATGACACTGTTATAGTGCTATTATTCCACCCTCAACATTCTATGGAATTCGGGGGTTTGCAGTTTAGGGAGGGGCATTTAGAATTCTCAGCCAGAGAGCTCTTTGGCCTCAGTAAAACTGCAAACCCCAAGATTCCACAGGATGTTGAAAATGGAATAGTAGTACTATAACAGCGTAGTGCGGAGAGGCTTGTAGTCCAGAAGCTAGAGAACATTTCTAGTGATACCTCATGTTAAGGTTGCTCTGGTGCTTTCAGATTAGAGTTGTCAGATCTTAGGGTCTGGCCCTGAGTTTCTAGTTTTCTTGGGTCATCTCCAGTCAAAAGGCAAGGGTGCAAATTCTCCAATTTTGTGGAGTGCTGTTCTGGGAAAGAGGAAAGGGCTGAGTACAAACCTCCATCCTAGCTAGGAGGGCAGCAGTTCGATAGAATTGGCAAAGGATCATAAAATCATAGAGCTGGAAGAAACCACAAGGGCTGTTGCATCCAACCTCCTCCCATACAGGAATACACAATCAAAGCATTCACTGATTTCTTGCTGCAACTTGCAAAGACTCTTCATGACTTCTATATATTTATTAAGCTTTTTCCATCCCCTCCCTGTTGCTGTGGTGCCTTTGTTCACCCTCCACTCTTCTCTGCATCCACCTTCTGTCCAGAAGCAAGGAAGCTAAATTATGTATTCCTTATCCCCTCTCTCTAACTAAGCAAGAAGGAATAATCTCTCACTTCACCTTGATCTTTACCTTCCTGTGCAGCTAAGACAGTGTGACTTGACCAAGGTCACCCAGTGGGTTTCCATGGTGTGATTCAAACTCTGGTCATCAGGGCTGTAGTCCAATGCTCAAACCATTACACCACACTGGCTCTCAGTCTCTTAATATACACATTAAAAGACACACACAACCCCCCTCCCCATCTGTTAGAGCAATGCACGTTTTTCTGGTAGTTCTGTGGAGCCTCTTAAATTTGACATAACCCAGGGGCTCAGCATGTCTTAATTTGATCCTGGTTTTAACAAACTCTTCTAACATTCCCATTGGGCTATTTTATTTAGAAACCATCGTTTAAACCATTTGTAGGGAAACTGGGAGAATTTCCCCACTTCTCTCCTGAAGTGTATTAAGACCAGAAGGAGCCTTTTTTTCCTAACAGGAATGGACTTGGATGTTGACTTGACTTCTGGGTCACTTTCTCTTGTAAAGAAAGGTCTTTCCAGGGGCTAAAATGACTGAGAGAAGGTGAAAATGTCGTAAAAAATACTCCTTAGAGGCAGAGCTCTTTTTTGAAATTTTGGGGCAAAACTGTTTTTAGAAATTGTTTGTAGGGAATGGCTGGGGTAAATTGCAGCTCTCTAAAACTGAAAGCCATGGAATTCAATTTAACAATAAGAATTAAAGACCAGCATTATCAATTAAAACTGGGCAAGAACAGGTGTATGCTAGTTCCCAATAATTTCCCATTTGATTGTAAACCAGGGCAAACTGGTAAGTCTCTTTTAAGGATCCAGAATTACATTATTCCACTCCATGTTGAATGGGAAAGGTTACTTTCCTTTCAAAGGAAGTCTGAGAATGAGATGAGATTTAAACCAAGGGTTTCCCCCAGTTTCTATATATGAGGGATCTTGTGTTACCCTGTTAACTGGGGGTCCTGGGAGGGGCGCCCAAATAACCAAGCAACAACAACACAAGATGGGGAAATTAACTTGAGCACTCTCTTAAGCTAAACGAGAGGCAGGGTAACTTAGCAGGGATCTTTTAACCCTATGTATGCAGCGTCAGGTCAGAAGAGCAGCCAGACAAGTTTTAAAGTAACAAAATGGATAGTTTTATTAACAGGCAAACAACAAATAAGTCAACATATACACATAGCTAGCTAAGAAATAGGAAATGAGAGTTTCGGGGGAAATGGGTGATACAACTCCTTTCTCATAGTCCTGAAGAAGCCGAAGATGGTAGTGAAGATACTCAGCGTGGTGACTGAGGGGAGTTCGCTTGACAGAGCGGCAGCAAGGCTGGATGGAAGTCCGGAGCGATCCGAGGAATCTCTCAGAGCTTCGGGTTTTTATGGGGGAACGTATAACCATGGGCTAGTCTGTACTTGGGAGAGAACAATGAAGTTTGGGCGAGAGACAATGTCTCCGAAAGGTCAGAATTTAACATGATTGAGTTAAGTTTGAATTGACAATGGGATGGCCAGTATGCAGATGCAGCTTGCCTGGGCCGTGGAGTGTCCAGCTTGCCAGGGCAGGGAACTCTGTGTTAGCGTGCATACTTAATGAAGTGTTTGTTTCAGGAGGTCTCCTAAAGCAAGATCTGGCTGTGTCTGGCTTGCTTAGGTGTAAACAGAAATGATTCAGCATTCAACAGCCATGCCTAGCTCCGTGCTTGTTCGGGGGCCTCACAAACACTTGGCTGAGGGTGGCAAAATAAGGCTGAATTGCGATATCTAAATGATATCTAATGTCTACCAAAGCCAGGCCAGTTCACGGTGATAACACTGGGTTGGTGTTGAATATACAGTCAGCCCTCCACATTTGCAAGTTTCACCTTTGTGGATTTGATTATTCACGGATTATTTGCTGTCACCTCTGCTGCCTCCCTATGCCATTTTTAAAAGGGACTGCAAGCCTCATGAGACTGAGAAATGGCAAACCAGGCCTGTAAGGTCCTATTAAAAATGGTGTGGGGCAGCAGTGGAGGTGGCAGCAAGCCCCACAAGCCACCCACTTCTGCCTTGTGAAGGAACCCAGATGCCTCAAAGGAATCCATGATGGGTTGAATATGGTAAATATGGTTTGGGAGGGCCTAGAGTTATTCATGGTTTTTGCACTTTCATGGGGGTCCTGTGCCCCTAACCTTAGCGAATGTGGATGGATGACTATAGTGCTAGCATACTCTTCAACTGTTCCAGCTCAACAGGGACAGTCCTTGCTAGTTCTCTTCTGTCCCACTTTGGTGGCTGATTTAAAATTTCACAAGTTCTCTCACCTGCTCCAACTTTCCTCCTTTATTGTCAGCTTACTTCAATTACTGAATACTGTCTGGTTGGAAGGTTTTTTTAAGCAATTTTGATGTCAGATGGTGAAGGAAGGCTAGAAAAAGACACATCTACAGGGCAGCAATGTGTCTCAAATAAAGTTTGAGATAGGAGAGAATAGGATTTTACTCCAGCCAATCATACTGCAGCAGTGTGTGCCTACCTACAACCAGCAAGGTAAACAGCAGTTACTTTCAGAAGCTTTAACTGAGCATGCATAAATAGTAAAACAGGGACAAAAGAGAAGTGCAGATAAACTTAACATCTCCCCCCAGCATGTTTTTTTTTTAAATAGATCTGTAAGTTTGGGGTCCAAAATGGAAATCATAAGTAAAGAAGAGCTTGATGAAAGAAAAAGTCATCCCTGGATACCTTATGGAAGAAACTTTCAGGTTTCTAGAAGTTCAAGATGTTTCTCTTTACATATGCAAGGCTTACCTCACCTGTTTGTTTCATTTCACATATGCATATCGTTTAATTTTGAATGCTGCTTATGTTGAGCTACTTATTTTTATTTTTATTCTTACTTGTAAAGTAGAAACCAATCCGTATTCTTTCCATGCCTCCAGTACCAAATATTCAATTAAAGAAGTAATGCTCAGGAACATGTCTATTTTATTAGCTAAGGCATACCTGTATATAAATTCCAAGATTTCTCTGTTTAAATAGTAGTTTTGTGTATTCTTCCTCAAAAATAACTTTTAGTCCCTGTTGCCTGACCACACTCTGATGTGGCTTAGCCACATGTGTTCCAGTGTTTATCTATAAAATGTTGGGGGTTACGTGCTAGAGTGACAAATGATGAGAATCTCTGGGAGAGCTTGGCCTGGTCAATGGGTTTCTTCTGCTAGGCTTTTCAAAAGATACCTGTATTTGGAAATGGTGTGTGTGTATGTGTAAGTGTGTGTATTCTCTCATGCTTTTCTCTTTTGTACTCAGAATGTGCTGGAATTGAAGCTTTATGATCAAGATGTGGTCACCAGAGATGACCTTCTTTTCACTGTTACCTACGATATTGCTAAAGTAAGGCCTGGGGAAACAATTCGGGAAAACTTCATTTTGAGTGCTGAGGTAAGGATAAACATGACCCATGCTGCTTTAAACGTTTGTCTATTTCTCTTTTAAAACATATCTGTTTAGTTGTCTGAGTGCCTTACAGTGAGGGAAACAGAGCAGTTTTCAAATAACAGCTTATTGTACATCCATTTATTTGCTTTTTTCCCTTATTCTCCTTTGCATATTTCAAGATAAAAATAATGAAAACATGGGAATGCTTCCTGTACCTCAGAACATTGAACTTATAATAGCTATGGATTTTTTAAAATTCACATTTTTATCTCATCTTCCTTTTGGGGCATGTAAATTATTTTGTATCTCCCATTTTTCCTTACAACAGCTTAGTGAAACAGTTTGTTCTTAAGGATAAAGAGTATTTGGCGCAGTCTACTTCATGACCACATGAAGATTTGAACCTGGTTCCCCAAGGCAAACACACATATACATGGGCATCATTTCCTTTAATTTCAACTGTTTTCTAAAATTTTTGTCAGATGGGCAGCTCTAAAGACCATTTTCTTCAGCACATAGTCTAATTTCTAGTTTACTGATTCAGTAATCTCCATTAAGCATTCCCAAGAGTTGCGGTAATGATTTACCAGATGAATTCTTTGATATAAAACTCAAAATGTGATAGGGGCATCTTCATAAGTAACCCATGGTTAGGCTTGAGCTGTACTTGGAACAAGAATTATCTACCTCTAACCTATGTCCATTATATCTAAGGATTACCATTTTTTCCCGTCTTTGCATTTTCTGTATTGGTGTGTTTAGTTCTGTATGATATTTTTCTGCTCCAGTGCCATTAAAGGTTCCCTTCTTTGGCTTGTTTACTGGACTGGATCAGAAATTATATATTAATATAGGTATTTCAAAACAAAACAAAGAAGTCATTTAATAATTTATGGCACTTTATTCAGATATATTACCTTCTATTCAGTTTTTCAAAGCAAAATAAAGGATTCAGTTTTTCAAAGCAAAATAAAGGACTGGATTTACTCACACTTGGATCCCACTGAAATTAAGAGAACAAATCGAAATAATGTGTGATGAAATTCTTCCACAGAATGCAAGTAGTCTATTCTAGTCATTAAACTTATTAATGAGAAAAAGAAATACCAAAAGTGACCATCTTTTTAAGCCTAAACATATGTTACGGGATTTGGTGAGTTGGGGGAGGGGTGGCCCATAATTTCTTACCCATCCTCCACCCACATTTTGACTCTTTGGAAAATCACCACTGTTTCAGTAGGAAAGGATTCTGAGATTAGCTGATGAGAATACCCTTCCTCATATTCTTAAAACCCATTTATAATCTTAAAATAACCTAATTTAGAAGTAACTTGGTTAGCCTTACGGTGCCACAAGCCCTCCCCTTCCCTTTTTTCCTTCCTTCGTAACATGTCCAAGAGCACAAGAGTCAGGATATTGTTCTAGCTCACAACAAATGTACAAACACAACTGTACCAGCAGTAGCCACTAGGTGTCATATGTGCAACAGCCGCTGAAGGCTGAGCAGCTGAAGTCTTGCTTCTGACAAAACGGACAGCAAAACAGCAAGAAAACTAAGGCCATTTCTGCACTATACCGTTATAGTGCTATTATTCCACTTTCAACTGGATTGCTCTCTACTGGAAAGGAGAGGAGAGAGAGAGAAAGAGAGAAAGAGAGAGAGAGAAGAATGGCAAATGATGACTGACTGTCTAGCTGTCAGCTCTGCTGTCATTTAACTGCTGAGTCCACCTCCTCACTGCAGAGGAGCAGCTACATGGCAGGCAACATGCAGCCAGCCAGCCGGCCAGCCAGCCAGCCAGCCTGCCTTCATTTGCCTTGGTTCCTGCCATGTCACTCCATTGTAGGGAAGGAGACAGGCTGAGCAGCCTTCAAGCCTTTCATGGAATCTCTGTGAGGTCATCAGAGATCCCTGGGAATCTATGGACCCCAGGTTAAGAACCATTGGTCTAATACATTCAAAGCTTTGTCTTACAGTCGAATATGGAGGGCAAAGTGGTAGGTGCTGAGGTGGTAACAGGTGCTCTCCTTCAGATGGGGTCTTTTCTAGTCCTACTTGGAGATGATAGGGATTGAACATGGGACTTCTGCTTTCAAAATGTGCGCTCTGTCACCAAGCTACAGCCCTTCCTACTGCAAGTACACCTCACAGTTTTGTGGCTTGGCCATTTGATAGTCTTGAAGTAGCCATTATCATGATATAATCCTCTGGAGAAATGGTCACTTGAACTGTACTAAGTAGGTTGTTATCACTCTAAGGCCTTTTTCACATGAGGCATGAGAAGCAGTTCGCATCGTTTTATGGCATATTTAAATAACACTGTTTCCCTTCATTTTCTGCACGCCCCGTTTTAAAGCGTTTTCCTGTGGAGGAGTGAGAGTTCGGCTCTCTCACCCTGCCCCGGCAGCTGTGATTGGCTGTTTTGTGGTGGTTGTTTTTTTTGGCTTTGGGTGGTTCCATTTGTGTTTACCTACATAGGTACCTACTATGTAGTATGTACCTACTTCTGGTCTTACAGCCTGCCCTCTACTGCCCACCAATGTGCATTGGTGTGAATGTATGTTTCCACATCATTGCAAAAAAACAAATTTACTTCAATGTCGGAATGTGAATCAGATTTTTTCCTGGTTTTCAAATACCACGCTTTCCCACCACATGGCAGTGCATTAACAGCAGATTCCATGAAGAATGATGGAAAATAACACAAAGTTACTTTGTTCTCAAGTGCAAAACAATATGGTGCTTTAATACAGTAACCCACGGTAATGACCCTGTGCGGAAAGGGCCTACGTTTCTGAGAAGCTGTCTTTGGTTGTTTTGCCATCATACTTTTCTCCTCTGGGAACAATAAGACATTCTTGCTCATAGGATGATATCCGTTCTAGTTAGATTTCTGCCTCTTGATGCTTGTGCAACTGTAACAACACTTTCCAATGCAGTTTTGACTTTAAAGTGTATAGAACTTGTCCTACTTGCTGGACAGAATTGCCTAGTGAAAAAAAAATGGCTACTGCCGCTAGCAGCCTCATTTGTCATGGTAGTAATTCAGATAGGTATTTTCTCTGACCACCACTCAGAGAATACCACTTGGGTGGGCTGGGAGCAGAGCTGCAGTTTAAGCACCATCATTTCTTTGTCATTATACCCTCTTTAGGGACCAGAGAGTCTAGAAGTGGAATTCAAGATGGAAAGCACGTGAGTGAATTGTTCTTATTATAACATGAGGTTACTAGACAGGATGATCTCATGAAGAAGGAATAAATCAGCAGCAGTGTTCTTCCACCCTATAAATATATAATTTTGGCTGATCTGGATTAGGAATGGAGAACATATGAGCCTCCAAGTATTGTTGGTTAACGTCATCTAGGGCTGATGGTTGTTGTAGTCCAGCAGCACCTGCAAGACCACACATTCCCCACCCCTGATCTACGTGTTATCAGTTGTCAATATTGTTGCTATGTAAGCATTTATTCTGGTGTAGATCTCCTCCAGTTGCTCTCTGAAGCAGAGCTTATTAATAACACATTAAAAGTAAATATGTTAACATATTTTGTGTGTAATGAGGACAGAGCACAATTATTTTTGTAATAAAAGTAATGATCAGTGAAATCAGAGTTTTTCAATTTAACAAGTAGTATCTGCTTGTTACTGTTTCTTAAAACTTCAGGGGTAAAACGCTTTCTTGATGCTTTTGGAGGAGATTTCTTTTTTAAAAAATGCAGGTTATATTTTTACTTTTTAGATGGATTTCTTGTATCTCTCCTGAGATCCTCAGGACAGGTCCACCACTGTTCACAGGTGTAGGACCCACGGGCAATGGAACTCCCTTCCCGAGGGGTTGGGATACAGTGCCACCTTCTTGCTGTCTTTCTGTTGACCAGCAAAGACTTTATTATTCAGACAGGCTTTTGAGAACTGAATGTTTTTAAAGAAAGGACTTTAAAGAGTGTGCTGTTCTGTTTTAATTTGTCCTGTTTCGTAAGCTACTTTTTAACTGTATTTTAAAATGCCATTAGTAACTTAATTCCATTTTAATGTTGATCTTTTGTATTCTATTTTAATTTGTAAGCAGTACTGAGTCCCAGTTTTGGGGAAAAGGCAAGTTATAAATAAAGCTGTGTTGATTGTTGTTATTAATAACAATAACAATATGCCCCCTAAATTAACACAAAGAACAAGCACTGGAGCAACTGTAATTAAACAGATGATTAAAATATCCTGCAAAGATGGCAGTAAGGATTTGGGGAGGGATTTGCAATGTGCCCCACAACAAATTAGTTTTAAAAAGTGACTTTCAGGCATTTCTGTGGAATGCATACAGAGTTCCCATGTGAATGAGTTTTTCATTGGTGGCTTGTATTCAGTTGGGTGGCTCAGAAACTGTGCAGCTATCATGTACTGGAGTGAAGAACAGTAAGGGCCTTTCTGCACGGCACTGTTATAGTGCTATTATTCCACTTTCAAAATCCTGTAGAATTCTGGAGTTTGTAGTTTACTGAGGCCAAAGAGCTCTTGGGCTGAGACTTCTAAATGCCCTGCCTTAAACTGCAGACCCCAGGATTCCACAGGATGTTGAAAGTGGAATAATAGCACTGTAACAGTGTAGGGCGGAAATGACGTAATTGCCAGTTCTCACAAAAGATTTGTGAAATTAGTTGAATACTTATTAAATGTCTTGGAAGGTTTAGTTCAAAATTAGGTTCCATTAAAAATATGTATTTTATTGCTGAATGTTTTCATATTTCCCCCCAGATGTTACACTTTTGAGCAAATAATTACAAATGGTATCCTGCTGGTAAGTGCCACATTCAACATATTTTGTTCAGCATATTTCTTACGTAAGTTGAAATAGCTGCAAAAGAGCTGAAGATCCTAAACATTTACTGGTATTCATTAGATGTCCAAAGCTGTCATTGAGGTTAATTTTACTTAAATGTTGTCCTGTATTGTAGAATCAGCGCAAACACTTCAGTAAACTTTCTGAGAAATTGTGATTGTAACAAGTAGGGAAAAAAATAGCTATATGAAGATCAGACTTTTTAACTTCTGTTTTGTGTCTGGAAAATGGAAATGATCCCTGTCAAAGGAAAAGAATGTTGCTGGAAAACAATATTGCTACATGTATGTCTGTGCAGAGTCTTTTTGAAAAGGGGGCCTAAATGTTGGCATGCGATGACGTTGACTCATCTTTAAAAGCATATGAAGAATAAAACTGGATCAAACCAAAGACATATCTACTCCAGCATCCTGTTCGCACACTGGTCAATTGGATACCTCTGGGAAGCTCCCAAGCAATAGATAGGAGTAATAAAATCAAGCAATTCAAGTCCCCTAGAAACTGAAATTGAGAGGCATATTGCCTTTGATCCTGGAACTTTATTTGTAACTCACTTAGTGACAATCTACATTAGCCAAACAGAAATAATTTTTAATGAACAGAATTGGTTGTGAGCAATGTCAGGCTAAATTCTAGTTAACAATACATAGATCTTTGAAATTTGCAATCCAGTAAGGTCACTATAGAGAAATGCTACAAACTACTAACAGTTTCCATAAAACTGGAGTGGCATCCAGGGACACCTAGGCCCTTTTCACATGGCATTCACCATGTGAAAGGGTCTCTGGAGCATCACGCAATTGCGAGGAGCCGTCCACATGATGTCTTCGCAATTGCGCGGTGCTGCTGGGGCCGGCAGGTGCCAATCATGCACTATTTTATTTTCGGCTTCTAGCATGGATCGCTCCAGGGCCCCGTGCGCACTTACCGTGCATGCAGACCCTCCAGAGCCACGGTGCTTGCGCTTCCTGCCCCAGCGCAGCCTGGGAAAATCCAAGGCTGTTCTGCGGAAGGAAGAGGAGGAGCGGCTGTGGAGCTGAAGCAGCGGGGATGTGAGGGCCTCTCGCAAGAGGCTGCTCGTGCGATCACTGCACCCCAGCGCCACGAAAGGTAAGGTGCGAAAAGGGCTCTAGATAAGTTAACTCTGATTAACCCAAGTCAGCATGCTGAGTGGTTAGGAATGAGGGAAATTGTTGTTTCTAGAAAATCAAAAGTTAACCAGTCTTGCTATAAATCCCCCCCTTACTAAGTTTTGTTTCTTTCACAGGCTCGTGAGGTTTCCTGTTTGGAAGTTCAGATGGACAAAAGGAAGAATGAGACATGTTTGAAAAGTGAGTCTGAATGCTGAGTTTATTAAGCAGACATCCAAGTTTCATAAAAAGTTTAAAATCTAAATATTTTTTCCTTGCCTAAAGTCATATTATATTACATGTTGCTTCCAAGTTTTCACTGTGGTGAAAGTTTGTGGCTGTATAATGCAAAAGTACAACATCTACTTCTCTGTATACTGAGATAAAATATCATGGAAAATTAGTTCAGAAAGTCTGAATTTGACATTATTTTGGCTTGGCAGTAATTTTGCATTAGCTAAATGAATAGTTTAGCCAAAGAACTCACTGTTAGGAATATATTACCCCCCCCCCAAAAATCAAGTAAAACCACAGAATAACAGAGGAAAACTAATTTGGAAACTACTGATTTAAAATACCCAAAGCCTGGTTTTGTTTTTCAGTATTTAGACACATAGCAACTGAGAAATATCTGAACAACTTAATTTATAGCAACACTTAGTTTTAAAATGCTCACAATCCAAATTAAAGAACTTTCTGTATATATGGGTACACAAAGAAGGTACAAACTCTATAAGGCGGTCATCTGTATCATCCATGTTATCACTGCCTCATGCTGCTGTAAAGTAAAAGAACAATAAAGTTTTCCTCAATATTTGGAGGCTAGATCAAAAAGTTTCACTGCCTGAGGCAATATGAGTCAAATCCTCCCACACATTATGAGTGAAGGTACATCATACTGGAAACCAGTCAAATTATTCTGACACCTGAAGCAGAAAATCCTGCAAGCGCCTGGCAGTGAGAATTCAAAAGTGATAAGTTGAAGGAGAATTCATTATCTTTTCATGGCACCCAAAAAAGTAAGCATCTATTTCTCACTGTCTAATGGTAGGGCTGTCGCTGTTCCTTGGCAGGAGAAAGGTGAAGAAATAAGATGATAATTCAGTTAAAGTGGATGCCTCCGCATGCCTACATGCTTGGAAATTTGCTAAGTAGTTATTCATATAACTTCTTAATCTCCCCTTCCCTTCTTGGAATCATAGAATCATAGAGTTGGAAGAGACCACAATGGCCATTAAGTCCAACCTCCTGCCATGCAGGAACCACACTCAAAGGATTCCCAGCAAATGGCCAGCCAGCCTCTGTTTAAAAAACCCAAAAGAAGATGATTCCACCAGACTTCAAGGCAGCATATTCCACTGTTGAATGGCTCTTAGTGAAATTTCTTTTTCTGTAGTTTGAACCCATTGTTTTGTGTCCTCATCTCTGGAGCAGCAGAAAACAAGCTTGCTCCATCTCAATCACAACATCCGTTCAACTATTTAAACATGGATATCATATAACCTCTTAACTTGCTTTTCATCATCCTAAACATATCTAGGTCTCGAAGCCACTCCTCATACGGCGTGGTTTCCAGACCATTCACCATTTTGGGAGCCCTGCTCTGGACACATTCCAGCTTGTCAATATCCTTGAATTGTGGCTGGACACAGTATTCCAGGTGAAATCTAACCAAAGCTGAATGGAGTGGTATTATTACTTCCTTTGATCTTGACATTATACTACTATTGATGCAGCCTAGAATTTCATTGATTTTTTAAACTGCCACATCACACTGTTGACCAGGGGTGGGCAATTATTTTTTCCATGGGGCCACATGAGAAACTAAAAATATTGTGGAGGGCCGGGCCAAAAGGCTGAACTCAATTCTGCATAATATTAATTGTATTTCTTTATAAAAAGCAGTAAATAGCATTGTTTTGACAAGCTGGTACGAGTATATGTTATAGTTAAACAACGAAAAAGTGAGGTTGCCTTACAAAAAAATGTAATTTATTAAATAAAATTTCCCAAAACAATGGTAAACAAAATGAACATTTTTCACTATTTGTGACTCATATTAGTGAAAATTTCCAGTCACATTCACTCAAACACATTTTGAGTTTCATTTACTGTTGGAAAGAGGTTCTTAGCATTCTCAAGACATCACAATATTGTCTTTGTACTCCAAATATTAAGCAAGATACATCATATTGAACTGTCACTAAACATCACTGAACTGTGATTCTGAGAAAAAGGCTTCCAAAGAAAGTGTCCCAGTTCACTGCTAGTTGGTGCCTTTACATGCCAACATTTGTAGTCTAATCACCTCATTTGGTGTTTTTAAGTTCTCTTTTCTTGTTCAGTGAGAGACATCTAGTCTCTGCTGGGCTTTAACAAGTGCATCGAAGTCAGGTTGAATGTCTGAGGTGGAGATGCGAAGCACAGCTGACAGATGATCGTCAGTGAGAGAGGATCTATACCTGGATTTCGTGAACTTCATCATTGAAAATGTTTGTTCACATATGTATGTAGAGCCAAAGAGAACCAACATCTTCTGAGCATGTCTCCTCATGTTTGGAAAGTTCTCCTCCTTGAGAGAAGAATAGAAATCTAGCAGAGATCCTGACTTAAAGTGCTCTGTCAGTACTACATCAGACTGCAGGTCGATGAGTTCCAGCTGAACATCACTGGGTGCATTATCCACACTGCAGGTAAAAGGAGAGGAAATCAGGTGCATTTCATCTTCGATTTTTCTGAGATCTTCAAATCGCCTTGAAAACTCACCATGCAATGCTCCCAACATGGATGAGTACCTGCGGAGGTGATCAGCTGGTGGTGTGACTTCTTTCAGGGTTTGCATGTGAGTGAGAGTGTTGCTCTCCAGTTGGCTTGAAAGAAACTGTATCTTCGTCATGAAAGCCTTCACCAGGCTGTGCATTTCATGAACAAAAAGGCCCTTGCCTTGCAGTTTGGTGTTCAGTTCATTCATCAGTGCAGTCACATCAACAGAAAATGCAAAATCTGCCATCCAGTCCTCATCTGAGAGCTCTGGGAAGTCTTTGCCTTTCTTCTCACAAAACTCTCGAATCTCTGCTTTCAGGTCCCAGACTCTTTTTAGCACTTTGCCCAGGCTGAGCCATCTGATAGCTGTGTGGTAGCCGATGTCACAATGCTCGGTCTCATGCTCCTCCAAAAGTGCGACAAACTGTCTGTGGTTCAATGCTCTTGCCCTGATGAAGTTTACTATTTTAGTAACAACATCAATGACATGGTCAATTTTTAGCACTGATTTGCATAACACATGTTGGTGTATAATACAATGCAAAAATACCAGTTTCTGATCCACGTCGATTTCAGTCACTTTGTCTTGCATATGTTTCAAAAGTCCGACATTTTTTCCGGTAAGATTTGGACAACTGTCCGTTGTGATGCCTGTCAGTCTGTCCCATTTCAGTCCCAGCGTGTCCATGCACTCGTGAACAGATCACTTCCTGTCATCGTTCCTTTCATCGACCGCATTGCTGCCAACTCCTCCGTAATCTTGAAGTCCGGTGTTATCCCGCGGACGAATACGAGTAATTGGGCTGTGTCGCGGACATCACAGCTCTCGTCCAAAGCCAAGGAGAAAAAGTCGAAACGTGCCACTTCACGTTGCAGCTGAAGCTCCAGATTCCCCGCAATGTCCTCGATCCTTCTAGTCATGGTTCGCCTGGACAGCGGGACTTGCTCAAATGTCGCTTTTTTTTCAGGGCATATTAGTGCTGCAGAGTCCACCAAGCACTCTTTGACAAACTCCCCCTCCGAGAACGGCTTACTGTATTTAGCGATTTTGTGGGATATCACAAAGCTGCTCTGGGTTGCTGCATCCCTGGTTGTGTGAAGTTTGGTAAAACAGCCTTGCTGCTTTTGCAGCTTAGCTAGCAAAGCTTCCAAAGTCCGCGCCCTTTCAGCGTCAGTCAAGTTTTTATATTTCTCAGCGTGTTTTGTCTCGTAATGCCGACTCAAATTGTAGTCCTTAAACACGGCGATCTGCTCCCCGCAAACTAAACACCCGGCTTTACCTCTGACTTCAGTAAATAAATACTTAGCAGTCCAATTCTTTTTGAAAACCCTGCATTCAGCATCTACCCTTCTTTTTTTAGTGGACATTTTGAGGGCTAAAGTCCTCTTGTGACAAGGATCCAATCATGTGCACGTCTGTCATTATGCACGTGAATAAAAACAACAACTTCAAAATAAAAGCAATGCAGCTTTAGACCATGCATGAGGTAAAGTTAGAAAGTATGTTTATTTTGTAATTTCCAATTAACCTTACACAGGCCGGTCAGAGCCAATCAAAGGGCCGTATGTGGCCCGGGGGCCGTACAATGCCCAGGTCTGCTGTTGACTCATGTTCAGGTTGTGGTCCACTAAGACCCTTAGATCCCTTTCACATGTACTGTTTTCAAGTCAGGTGTCACCCATCCTATATCTGTGCATTTCATTCTTTCTTCCTCAGTATACTCCCCTATATTTCTCCCTGTTAGAATTGATTTTGTTAGTTTTAACCTGGCAGTCTAATAGGACAGGATCATTTTGAATTCTGATCTTGTCTTCTGAGGTATTAGCTATCCCTCCTAATTTTGGTGTCATCTGCAAATCTGATGAGCAAGCCCTCTATTCTGTCATCCAAATCATTGATAAAGATGTTGAATAGCACTTGTCCAAGGACAGAACCCTATGTGACCCCACTAGTCACTTCTTTCCAGGATGAAGAGGAGCCATTGGTGAGCACCCTTTGTGTTCAGCCGGTCAGTGAATTACAAATCCACCTAACAATAGTATTGTCTAACCCACATTTTACTACCTTCTTTGCAAGAATATCTTGTCAAAGCCCTTACTGAAATCAAGATATACTACATCCACAGCATTCCCTTCTTCTATCAAGCTTGTAACTGTATATATATATAAAAAAAAATCAGATTATTGTCTGTTACTTTTTTTTCACTTTGAAAATGTCTCAGAAATTATAAGAAACTAACATAAAGCTTGTAACATTTCATGCAAAGTGCAGCTAAAAATACCATTGTGAAACAGCTTTTAAAAAGAAATAGAAAACGTAACCCGTTACGTAAGGAAGTGTTACCTTTCCCATTTGTTACATTACTTTTGAAATCTAACATTATTATGCTATTATTGCCCCCGAAGGCAACATGTTACACATAACTCTAACATGTAATTTTCATGTTCTGGCCATCCACATATACATGTGCCTATCACACCAGTCAGCTCATTCACATATCAGGTTAGTAAGCCAAGACTACACTTGCCTGAGGCACTGATCATGGTGAGAAAAGCCTGTGTGTGAACAGAACACCTCGAGTGGTGAGTGCCTTTATACATGATGAGACACATGAGGTGATGGTGACAGCAATGATGGTGGTGCTGATTATGATATATCAGTAATTTGTCCATACATACCACCATGGTGTAGTGGCTTGCACATTGAACTACCACCCTGGAGGCTAGGGTTTGTTTCCCCGCTCAGTCATGGAAACCCACTGGGTAACCTTGGACGCATCACACACTCTTAGTCCCCAGAAAACTGCGTGATAGGTTTGTCATTAGTCAGAAATGACTTGAAGGCACACAACAACCAACAACCACTTACAAAATTATATATGAGGAAATAACACATAAGAAATGCTTACATGGACAGGTGCTTTACCCACTGCTGTTATCATGTTGTTTTGGCAATATTAAATTATTAAGCAGTTAGTCTAAGTTCTTTCAACCACTGAAGTAGAAAATTTAGCTTGTGCCCCATATAGTGATAATACGTGCCTGCCTGCCTGTCTATGTACATTAGTTAAATTAGACAGTTTACCATTGATTTTTTTCAGTGCCACCTGAGGCAAGCTGTCTCAAATTGTCTAATGGGAAAGTTTACATCCACTGGAGTGTTTATATCCACTTGAGTATTGTCACCTTGTCTGGTCTGTGGATCATGTGAAGCTTCTGCGTGTGACTGTAAAGACTACTGGTGACAGGAGTAGACCTGATTTTTACAAGCTTCACCCATGTTGTCCTGTGTGCTTTCTTTCTCTTATAGACAGTGATGGGGGAAGCAGTGTGCCCACATTGACATGCTTTCCCCTCTTCTCCTGCTCTTACTTGTCCATCAGGTGGTCAGCACTGCCTTTTAGAAGCTTCAATTACACCATCTTAGAATAACATGTGTGGTAAGATGCTTTAAAGCAGCATAGTGGGGGGAGTATAAGATAATTCCAAGCAAAAGAATAGTGGAGGGGAGGAGGTGTTTTCCTTCTCCGTTCACTGTTTTCCTTCATATAACTTCACTTCATCAAACTTATTTCCTCTTTGATGGTCTCAGAACCTCATGGAGGAGAAAGCCAGTTCAAGAAAAGGACTGAGGATACAAAACTGGTGAATGGTGGAAGGTTGAACACCTCTGCACGTCCACCATTTCTCCATCTTAAATTGCTCCTCCAATGTGCCATTTTGGAGATTTAGGACACTTTAAAGTGCCTACATTTTAAGACACAGCTCTACCTTTCACTCTATAGATGGACCTTCACATTTTTATAATCTAGGAAATAAAGGGGTGGAAGAGGTCTGTCTATTGCACTTAATCTATGGATCTGAACATTTGATAGAATTGAATCTTTTCCTCTAGAACATAAAAATATTGAACTTGTGTTGAATGAATCTTTTGAAGAAACCCAGAAGGTCACCCAGGATTCAGAAATCTTCCAATTCCACTATGTAAAGAACTGGGAGCCAATGCTGCAAGCCAAACTGAAGGTAATACTTTACTTATAGATGACAGATTTCTTCAGTGCACAATCAAGTCTGGATTAAATTCCTAAGGATTCTACAGAGAAACATGGGCAGATAAAGGTAGGAATGAACTAGTAAGGACATTGTGCCATTTATTCTCTCATGTAGTAAGGGCCAAGGTAAATGTGATGGAGAAATCACATTTATTTATCCGTCTGCCATGTTCCTTGTTCACAACAGGAAATAGGCTCATTTTAGAATGAAAAGTTTGCATTAATGCAGCTGACTCCCCTCTTTCTGTCCTTCCTCCCCTATTTTGTCATGCCACCCCAGGCATCCTTTTTTTCTTGCCTGACTCCGATATTAGAAGAATTTCATCAGAAGTGTTTCACTACAACTTTTCTGCAGGCCAAGATGTTTTATTTTCAGTACAGAGTAGGAAAATTTCCGCATGTCACTCTTACAGCGCGATCATTCCACTTTCAACCTCCTATGGAATCCTGGAGTTTGCAGTTCCAGGAGGGGCTGGCTGTCCCGTCCCGCAACTGCAAACCCCAGGATTCCATAGGAGGTTGAAAGTGGAATCATCACGCTGTAAGAGTGTTGTGTGGAAATGGCTTATGTTTTAAAACCAATTTCACAGTACAACACCTCACTCAAGGTGAGTCAGCTTGAGAGACAAACACCTGAAGCTGCTGAATGTACAGAGGTAAAATGAGGGGGCGATTCAGCTCCTGCTGATGATACCTTGCCCCGCTTTTTATGTAATTCAGCAGAACAAAGATGTGAATAAATTGACTATCCCCATCTTGTCTGGTTTGACCTTTGGAACAATGCTCACATTGTGAGAAACATTAAATTATGGCAATTTACATGAAGTGAAATGTAACATGCATGATTTTGTTCACACAGGCAGAATTCAGAAGCAAATGGATTTTATTTGTTTAATGTAGATTCTGTCTTTCTCCCGGCGTGGGAACAGGGAAACTTCTGGTTTGTCATTGCCCTCTCTACAACCCTTATGACTCAGATCAAACTACAATAGCATATTCTACTAGCAATGTAGATTTCCAGTCCCACTTCAGCCACTTCAGGAGTGGTTTTGCTCAAAACAGACCATTTCCACACTATACGATTATAGTGCTATTATTCTACTTTTAACATCCTGTGGAATTCTGGGGTTTGTAGTTTACTGAGGCCAAAGAGCTCTCTGGCTGAGAATTCTAAATGGCCCCTCCCTAAACTGCAAACCCCAGATTTCCACAGGATGTTGATAGTGGAATAACAGCACCATAACATTGTAGTGTGGAAATGGCCACAGTCACTAAACTCCACTCCTAGTTGTAAAGCTGAAGGAAAGCAATTCATTTCACAGGACTGAGACAGTAGGTTATTTCTTTAAAAAACTTGCCCCCAAGAAGTATGACTTTCTCATTTGGGAGGAATTAAAATGTTTTCTTTTGAGGACAAAAAAAAAAAGCATTGGGAGCAATGACAGCTGGTATTAATGGGCCACTGAATCCATACCAGGTTTTGGATCATTTTAAAGGAGGTATCCAAAATGCTAATCCGATTTGAAGGGAAATGGTTCAGCGGTTTGGATTATTCCTTTGAAGTCTGAATGAAAACATAGAGTGGATTCACCACCCCACTGATATGGAAGCCACAAGCCACCACTGATTGACGGCTACATAATTGGCATTCTATATTTAAATGTTATCTTTTCTGTGATTACAGACAGCTATGAGAAAGAGATTCTTGGGAATACAGTGAAGAAAATGGGAGGGTTTTTTTAAGATTTATATCCTATCTTTCTCCCAAAGACATATTATTAAATAAAAGAAATCTAGAAACAGTCCTCTGTATCTGGAATCATGTCTGAATAATTACAAATAGAGTCATCTTGTTGTCAATGCAAGATCTGGACCATAAAAATGTGTGTGCAATACTGAGAACTAGAAATTTTTCACCTGTTAATCAAATTGTGCACCTTATTCATCGCCCTGCCTTTTCATGTATTCACTGTATTTTGTACATTTAAATTCTTGCAATCCATTCTATTTCAGAGTAATTTTTTTGAGGTAAAACTGTTTGGGGAGTCTCCTGCTTGTTCCAGTGTGTTACTGAAAACCCTCCCTGTAGAAGAGAAAACAAAAGTAGCCTTATCTCTCACAGCAGTAAGTGGTCTTATATTTGTACTGATAAAACAAGTGTATTATATCAGACAGAAAGTAAACAGGTATTGGCTTGTAAATAACATTACTTATATCACAGTTATTTCTCATATTAAAGGACATTTTATAACTCCCATTGTTCCTTGAAAGAATAAGTGCATGACTCTACAATAGGATTTTAGTAGTAGTAGCACCCCTCTACTTATGTAACTACCTACCTACCTTAGAAGGTACATGGGAATCTTCCCTTCCTGTTCCATCATGCCTCTTCTTTGTCCATTTCTGCATGGTGTTGCTGTCCTGCAATGGGGACACGTTGGCAGTGGCCGCGAGTCATGCTACCACATGACATTGTCATGGTGCCGTTGCCATTGTGTCCCCACCCATCACAATTGTGGGATATATCATTAACAGAAAAAAATCTGTTGATGGCCTGCGATTACATGACGCTCCCATTGCTGGTGGCCATGCGGAATGGGAGGAAGTGTGATCTACAGCCTTCTTTCCCCACTGCAGTGTGGGAAAGAGGCTGGCTGCACTGTGGAAGAAAGGTGCGTGTCTCTTGCACACCCATCTGCAGGAAGCCTGCTGGGTGGAGCGGAGTGTTGGGGATACACTCCCATCCCAGCAAAGGAGCTGCCAGAATCATGCTGGGACGACTATGGAAAAGGGCGAGGTGCAGAAATAGCCTTTGTACCTCATCTACAGCACTTGTCTAACAAAAGAAAAGCCTCTCTAGTTGGCTTGTGAAATAATGGACCAGTATTCTTGATTTTGGGCAGTGGTGGGAAGACAGATACAACAAATATCATATTTGCAAACTTTTTTTTTAAAAAAAGCTCTGGATGTTACAAAATGCATTAATATTGCTCCTTAACATAGCCCAACTTAATGTTTTCATTTTCAGAATACAGAGTTGGAGCTGCAGCTCAGGGTTAATGACTGGTAAGAGATACATGTCTATTCAGGTGAACTTTCCTATTTTAATCTGTTTCTGATTAAGGCTGGTTTCATACTTTATAAGTTATATTTTTAAACTGTTTTGTTAATTTACCAGTGAGTTTCCTGTTAATGAGTGGTATTCAAATGTTGTAAATAAATAAATATAACTCTCAAATGTGGGAAAGGCATCCAATTTTGTCAAACAAAAGATGTAAGTGTGTTCTTCATTTTATGAAAGCTCACTCTCGGAAAGAATATTACTTACGTCAACCCTCACACCCTCATTCAGAATCAACAACCACAACTACAACAATTGCTGCTGCTGGTTTCTCTTAAAATTGGTACTAAAATCCAGTTGCTTCCATTTTAAAAACACAATGCTGCTAAAATGTGCAAAGAAGTGAACATTAAAATGAGATTAAACTATTGACAATGTTAAAATGATTTAAAACTATACTTATAAAGACAAAATACAATTAAAAGAGAAAAAGCAGTTAAAACGTTTTAGTTTAAAGCAATACAGTACCCCTTAGCCCATTCTTTAAAATTTTTCTGTTTTAAAAGTCTGCTGAAGAAAAAAAGATCTTTGGTGATGGAAGGACAGAAAGGAGAGGGCCATTCTTGCCACCCTGGGCAGGGAGTTTCATACTCTAGGGGCAGCCACTGAGAAGGCCTTCTTTTGTATCCCCACCAACTCTACTTTTGATGGTGGTGGAACTGAGAGAAAGCCTTCTTCTGATGATCTCAAGGTCCAGCAATGCTGAGTTTGCCAGTTAGCCTGGACCTTAGGGCTTTACAGGTCACTATGAAGATGCACTAGTAGAGTAATGTCAGTTGAAGATGCAGAGTCAATTCTTTCCTTGCCTTCAAGAGGCCTTTGTGTAAGTACACTACCAAGCAACTTTCAATAAACTGATGTTTGTTTAAAAATCTCATCACACGAAAAGAAGGAGAATGGAAATAATTTCTACTCATTTTATCCACAGGGGAGTCTGTTTCATGTGTGAAACTGAAACAGTATAGCTGTCTCCCACATGCAAAATGCCCCACATGATAACTAAATTTCACTATTAATCTCCAGAGAATTCTGCAGGAGGATTATTACTGTGGAATGAGAGACTTGCTACCTGGTTGGCATCATCTTCACTGTCCCCCTTGCGTGCTTCTGCTTAACATTTTCTGCGAGGATGAAAAGAATATTCAAAAATGGTCAAAAAACAGATTTTTCGAGCATCAAGGAACTCTGATGAGAATAATCCTGGACTTACAGGAATTTTCACAGTTCAGAACTTATTCTGTGCAAAATTCACACATGGTTGTTTTGCACAGAAAACAGCATCTTTTACATGGAAAACAATATTTCAATGCAGAAATATTGATTCATGTGCAGAAAATTTTGTTTTCTGTGCAGAAAGAAGCTGTAATTTGTTCTGTATAAAATTTGCACATAGTTGATTTGCATAGAAAACAGCATACTCTGCACAGATAGCAGCATTTTCAGCACAAGAATTAATATTTCTGCATTGAAATAATATTTTCCACACAGAAAATGCTATTTCCTGTGCAAAAAATTGCTGTTTTCTATGTAGATCAACCATGTGCAAATTTTATGCAGAACAAATCCCCAATTACATTTTTTTCTCTACACAGAAAAAAATTATGTGCAGGAATTAAATAGTTCTGCACTGAAATGTTATATTCCAGTCAGAAAGTGCAGAGAATGCTGTTTTATGCACAAAACAAAAACAAAACTGCAAATAAAAAAGCATAGACTAAGTCCTGAGTGAATGGTAAACAGCCTTTGAAAACTTTGTGATTTTTGAAGACTTTCTTATAGCAGGAAGAAAATTGCTGAAGTTCCTGATTGCTACCTTGCAGAAGAAACTTAATGAAGAATTACACCTCTATTTTTCTGTTGCTTCTCTCTGAGACTATGGCCATTTCCACTACACTGTTATATATATTATTCCACTTTCAACATCTTATGGAATCCTGGGGTTTGCAGTTTAGGGAGAGATATTTAGAATTCTCAGCCAGAGAGCTCTTTGGCCTCAGTAAACTATAAACTCCAGAACTCCACAGGATGTTGGAAGTGGAATAATAGCACTAGAACAGTGCAGTGTGGAAATGGCCTATGTCTTCCTATTTCACACCATGAGTTGAATACTGTGGCCATAAGAAGTACAGTATACAGATAGATCAATCAATCAGTCAATCTTCCTTTCTTCCTTTGTTTTCAAGCTTAGAAGATTTGGATGTGCGTTTGGAATGTGATCTCTGTGTGGCTGAACAAAACTTCTTGTATAAAAGGGAGAAGGTGGTTGCCAGGGCATTAGAAAAGCTCCTGGAACAGAAGCTGCAAAGTCATGAGGTTTGTGGGCTTACTTTTCTGATCAAAGGTGTGTGTGGGGTGTATCTGTGTGGAAAATTGTGAACTGACAGTGTGCAATTACTCTATTTTAGTGCAAATGTATATAACTGGACCTGAAGCAATTCACTTCAGAATGAGTTTAAGTATATGAGAGGAATTGCTTTACTGAGAGAAATGTCCAGTAAATCAGAAAAAAAATACTGTTGAAAGGAAATATAATGAATAGATAAGGAGGTATTATAAAGGCTATTGAGAGGGTGGTTACCCAAGATAACTGGCAGCAAAAGAGGGGCTATTTCCTCTAATAGTCAGAAAGTACAATTTCTTCAAGGAAAAGAATGAGATACTGCATGCTGGACTTGTTATAATAATTTTTTTCATGGTACTTTGACTCTTGAATTTTTAACCTTTTCTTCCTTGAGAAGCTCCTAAAGCAGTGGTTCTTAAACTGTGGGTCCCCAAATGTTTGTGGATTTCAGCTCCCAGAAACCTCAGCCACTATGGTCAATGCTCAGGGCTCCTGGGAGCTGAAGTCCAAAAACTTCTGGGGACCCACAGGTTGAGAACCACTGTCCTAAAGGAACCTAAGACAGTTATGGGCTACTAAATCAGGACACGGAGTTGGGCACACGCCTGTTCTCTTGACTTTTGCCTCTCGCCCCAGGTCCCAGTGATAGCTGTCATGGCAACCGGAGGAGGAGCCAGGGCCATGTCGGCATTCTATGGCCACCTCTCTGCCCTGCAGAAGCTGAACCTCTTAGACTGTATCACGTACATCAGTGGAGCCTCTGGCTCAACATGGTAAAATGAATTATCATTGTAACAATAACAGATGTTCCATTGACATAACATTTAACTCTTGTAATCCTTTTGTTTAATTTTTTTTAATTGTGTATATATGTGCATAGCCACATACTCATATATTAAGCATTCTGATTCTCCAAACAGAAGAAGCAAGTTTATTAGTTTATTTTATTTATATCCCACTTTTCTCCCAATATGGGACCTACGTTCACTAGGGTTAGAAGCACAGAACTTCTGTGAAAGTGAAAAAAATGTGAATAACTCTAGGTCCTCCCAAACCATATTTTACACACAAAAAAGTATGATTACCGTATTCAGCCCACCGTGGATTCATTTGAGGCATCAGGGTTCCTTCACATGGCAGATGTAGGTGGCTGGTGGTGCTTACTGCCACCTCCATTGCTGCCCCACACCATTTTTAATAGGGATTTACAAGCCTCGTTTGCAGTTTCTCAGTCTCACGATGCTTGCAGTCCCTATTAAAAATGGCATAGAGAGGCAGCAGAGCTGAGAGCAAATAATCTATGAATAATCAAATCCGCAAAAGTGAAACCCGCAAATGTGAAGGGCTGACTGTATATTACAAATATTTTAAAACCATTAAACAAAGTTCCTGGGATGCCACACCTACCCAGGTTTGATTTCCTTTGGAAGGTTGTCAGAGGCATTTTCTATGGTATTTTGTAATATTTGTATTTCATTTTTAAAAAATACATGTACAGGTTGAGTATGCATGGGAGGCACAGCTTAAATGCACCTATAGATGGTCCAGAAACCATTTGCTCCCTCATCAGATCTCTAGACCAACAACCAACACCACAAAATGTTTTTAGCTCATGTTGTCCATATTGAATAAAATCAGCCAATTTGTTATTTAGTTCTTAGCACAATGTATCACCTTTTTGTTACCTGATAAAAGGGGATACTTTCTTGCAAGGCCTAGACAGTCCAAACCTCTTTCTTAAAATCATTGAATCACCAAGTTAGAAGGAACTTGGGAGGTTATTCAGACAAACCCCATAATTAAAATATATGGGCAGAGAGAATACCTGTGAGAACACTGCATGCACCACTGGAAAAAAAAAGTCAAATTATCACCCCTTGCTTTATGTGTAAGGGAACAGATAAATGAATAAAAACATGGTTGTTGTCATTCTGTCTAATTTGACTCTAAAATATTAACTTCAATGATGTTTGTTATAAAGAATTATCTAGCTTACATGGACGCTAAGAAAATGGGAAATGTTTTAATCATATAAATCTGCATGTCTCACCTGCTTCTCTCTCTTTCTCTCTGCCCTACATATTTCACACATGCACATGCGCACATATGTGAGTGCACACACACATACATACACACACACACGCTGTTACTTGCCTATAATCACTACAAACCAAACCGTATAAATATGATTATATTTAACCTGACTGACTCTAAAAAGGTATTGATTACCACAGGAGGGCCCAATCAAATTTGAACTGAAAGCACAAGGAAAATGATTTGTAAAACTTTTTACCCCCTCATTTGCAGTTTCAATAGCATATTCCTTCCTACAACAAATAGCAACATCAGGGATGGGACAATTGTTTTCTGGACTGCAACACAATGGGAGAGGTCCCTATTATAGGCAGGTTATAGTCCTGACTCTTGAATTTGATTGGTCTCTCTTGTGGCCACTACTTTAAAAGCAAGCAATCAGATCTGTGATATGTGAGCATGCATTTAATGCAAAGTGCTGTTTTGGCCATATGTGCATGAATATAAACTTGTGAATATAATCCAGCTAAATAATTTTCTAGAACTGTACAGCGTAAACGATAGTGTGGCATTTTACTGAAGACATTGTTGTTTTTTTCCCATAGGACAATGAGAAGTTTGTACGAAGACACCGAGTGGTCTCAAAAAGACCTGATTGGCCCAATCCGCAAAGCACAAGAATACATTGTCAGGAGCAAGTCAAGTGCTTTCTCCTTGGAAGCTCTACAATGCTATGAGGAAGAGCTGAGAGGGAGGGCCCAAGAAGGACATTCAGTTTCTTTTACTGATCTATGGTCACTCATAATTGATCACATGTTCCATGATGAGGTATGTACATCAAAGGCCCACTTTCTCTCAGTAAGCTAGCTTTCTTTCTTTGTTTTCCCAGACATCCTTGTTTTTCCATATACAAAGGTAGATTTTGGAAGCATCAGTTGCTTCAAAATGTTTTTTTTTAATGTTTGCATATATTCTTATGTTTCCTTCCATTGTTTCTTTTTGATGAGCAGAACGATGGCAAACTCTCGGATCAGCAACAGGCTGTGAATCAGGGGCAAAATCCACTGCCCATTTATGTGGCCCTCAGCGTCAAGGAAGATACCCAAACTACTTCTGAATTTAAAGGTACCAAACTCAGAAATAACCTCTTGTCCGGGAGTTTCAGCGGGAACCACCAGAAGTCTAGAACCACCTGTATGAGTGTTAGCTATGTCCTAATTCTGTTTTTTTTTTAAAGATGTTGTTTATTTATTTTCCTTATGGTTTTGAGCTTTGTGTCAGGATGACACAGTGTGACAAATGAATATATTGAACATTCGTCCGTCCATCAGTCTCATTCTTTCAATAAGAATATACAATGCTGTCTTAATCCTTCTTCGGGTCTGTGCCCCTCTAAGTTTCTTATTTCTCATTCTTTTCACAGAATGGTGTGAATTTTCCCCTTATGAGGTGGGGTTTTGTAAATATGGAGCCTTCATTCGCTCAGAGGATTTTGGAAGTGAGTTCTACATGGGAAGATTGATGAAGAAGAAACCAGAATCTAGGATTTGCTATTTGGAAGGTGATTTAATTTTCTTAAAGAAAAAACTAGCTTTCAGTCAGATCAGATTGAGCATGACAGTGACATTTTGAAAGTCCTTAGTATGTCACTAAGCTATTCTCTGAATGAAGCGGAAATTCTTGGAGAAATAATGTGGCAAGGAACAACAAAGAAAGCCCCTTTGCAGGCAGATTGGGATCAAACGAATATTTGTAAAAGTATGTAATGCATCACCATTGAAATAAAAAAGTTAATTAAGATTCTACTGTTAATATTCTTAAGATAAGTAAGGTAGACTTGAAGGCACACAATAACAACAATAACAACAACAGGGCATTATCATTCAGATAATATTTCCTTCCTGGTTTTAAATTAATAATCTACTATATAAAAGTCAAAGTTTGTGAGTGATCATGTCTGTTTGTCTATGTCAGGCAGGCGCAGACCTCATATATAATTGGCTGTGTGAGGTGAGAAGACATCATATAATTGGCTGGCTGTGAAGATTCTGTGCAATCTTGAGGTTGGCAGTTTAGGGAGGGGCCTTTAGAATTTTCAACCAGAGAGCTCTGCATAGGCCAGTTGCTATGGAGACGAGGCATAGCAGCAAGTCCCCTCACGAACCCGACCTCTGTAAGTTAACAACTCTGAATACAGACTGGATTGGGGAATATGGGGAAAAGTTACAGGTACTGAACAACAGCTTGTGGAATTAAAGACACAGGATCTCAAATCTGTGTATTTCAACTGCATCTAATTCCTAAGGTAAGGTAATTCCTAAGGTATTTCTAATAAGTGCTACCTATGAGAAAATAAAACCCTGGGCAACAGAAGGTAAATATGCTAGTCTAATCTAAATTTAATAGTCAGCATGCAATGGATTTTCATTTAAAGAAAATAGTTCATTAAGACATTATTACTTTACTTATCTAATTTTTTTCCTTCAGAGCATTACCTCTTGATTCCATGTTAACAATGGTGCCAAAAATGAGGTGAATGGGAAAATAGAGGAAGAACTGGGTTCAGATTTATCCACATTTTAATGGGCAAAGCTCACACAGACCTAGGGAGTTCTGAAACTTGGGTCAAGCTACCTGTAATATTCAAGTGCAAACACATCTGATTTACAAGATCTAAGTGACAGGCAAAACTGTTCTAGTTGTTGTGAGCCTTCAAGTTGTTTCCAACTTATGGTGACCTTAAGGTGAACCTATCATGGGGTTTTCTGGGGCTGAGTGTATATGACAAGCCAAAGGTCACTCACTAGGTTTCCGTGGCCCAGTGAGGAATCAAACCCTGGTCCAATGTGCAAACCACTGCACCAAGCTGTTCAATACCTCCTTAATTAGCTGGCTGGTGGTTAGAGACTGGGAGTTAAAAGAAAGATTTTTGAAGCCTGAGTTTCTCATACTTTACATTTACAGGAATTTGGAGCAATATATTTTCCTTGAACTTGGTAGATGTTTGGAATTTATACAAATTGTGGCAGCGGCCTTTCTCAGGCAAAGACGAGGATAACAGTAAGAACCTTAATACAATTTGTGTTTCGTTTTACTATACATTTTTTTGCAACAGAGAATGTGTTTAATGTAATGTATGCATTTCTTGTGCCCCATTAAAGTTTTCTCTGCAAAGCCAATTTTTACACGTATCCAGATGTTTTGTCTCTAGGGCCTGAGGAAAGGACAAACTAAGCCATACTATGGTTTTTCATTTATTTAAACACTTTGGCTGCAAGCTATAGAAAGTGTGTGCCTGTGAGTGTGGGGTAAGTGTGCACAAATCATCGCTGAACATATGAAATCCATTGAGGGAAAATAAACAGGCTGTCTTGATTCTGATGTATGAATAAATTAGGACCTTAGCAAGGTGTATGGATATCTTAAGTTCTATTGTAATAATTTTTGTAGTAGCTTTAGTGGACTGTAATCGCTATTAAGTAATTTTTTTAAAAAAAATGTCTATATGATACTGGTTTCTTTTTGTTAATCACTTCTAGCAATCCCATCATCTGCCCACATGCTTTCTTTGTTGTTGATTGCCCAATGTTTCAAAATTCAAAATTGTTCTTAGGAAAAGCATACAGTTATATTGCACTAGTAAAGATATATACGCAAATAATGGTCATTTTTTTTCTTTTTGGTACCCACACCATCTGAATAGATTCTGCGTGACAATGTAGAGAAGCCTAGTCAGACAGCAGCAAATAAAAGTTCCCAAACTTTGTAATGATCCAGTGGTAAATAACTGGTGCATGTCTATAATGTCCTGTCATTTCTAATCAACAGGATTTTGAATTTTTTATAACACATGCTGTTTGCTGTCTTCTAGACAAAAGCAATACTTCTACAACTCAAGTTTGTTTTACTCCACCAAAGGATATACCTGGCATCATTAATGGAGTTCTGACGCATCGCCCAATACAGGAACGGAAACCTAACTTTTTGAGAAGTCTCTCACTGAACAAAGACTATTACCAAAACAAAACATTCTCTATGTGGCAAGGTAAAGAAACCAATACTTAAATTGTCAGTTAGGTGTAGTGGTTCAAATGTTAGACTGAGATTTGAGACATCCAGGTTCAAGTTCTTACCAAGCTGTTAAACTCACTTGGTGACCCTGGACCAGTCTGTTTCAGTCCAGCATACCCCACTGGACTGTCATCGTGAAGCTAAAGTGGAGAGGAGGGACATTTCCGCACCTTTGATGCGCCCTCCAAGCTGCAAACCCCAAGATTCCATAGGATGTTGAAAGTGGAATAATAGCACTATAACAGTTTAGTGTGGAAATGGCCGAGGAGAGACGTATGTGCAACCATGAGTTCGTGGGAAAAAAGGCAAGATATAAATGTAAAATAAAATACATTTGAAAATTCCAGGAATTCTTCTAACATTAAAAGTATTCACAAAAGCTCAGTCTTTGTGAAGAAGTTTTACCCAATACCCTTATAATGGGCTTTGGTTTTGAATTTTCAGTAGTTTGATTAAAATAATTGGCCAGAATTCTACATCACCTACTTAGTTATGTATGTGTACCTAAGTAGCATCTCCTGACACCACCCCCAAACCTACTGTCCTAGGTAGTCACAGGATTGGGCAAAAGGGGGTCTGCTCAGCTGGTGATTGAGGAGCAAGGAGAATGATGTTTCCACCACTCTCTCACCAGTTCGCTATGCTACAGTGAGGACTTGCAAGAGGGCTTCGACTTCTGATCATCCTAGTCTCATTGGCAGATGGGAGGAAGGAGGAAATGTCATCTTCCTTGCACTTTCACTGCCAGCTGAACAGACCTGACAGTTGCCTGGTAAAGTAGGTTTGGGAGTACATTCGTAATCTTAGCAATAGTGCCTCAATTGTGACTACAAAGTGTTTGCAGATACAGATGAGATACATATCTGTAACTTGAGGTTATGCATATGTAATTGCAATTAGTGGTGTCACTAGGGGGAGCAGCAGGTGTGGACTGCACTGAGGCCCTTTCACACGGGCATATTGCCCACGCTGGGGCGACCTCCCCAGGAGGTCTTCTACACCACGAGGCATGCGAGGGCGGTTCGCAAATGGGAGGTTCTAAACCTCAAATCACCCTCACATGGCCGCGGGGGTGGCGCTGCGAGTCTTATAAAAACCACTTCTCAAGTGATTTTTATGTGACTTGCGCGTGTTGCCCTGTCGCCGCGCCCCGTTTAGAACTGCAGGGACGCGTTAGCACGTCTCTGCAGAGCTGCCCGGGGGCAGGCTTCCGGCTGGTGCACTGCCCTGATTGGTGGAGCACCGCTGGAAGCTGGCGGCGCCATTTTGGGCACCACTGAACGCCACCGAAATTCGCTGCCATTTGGAGTGGCGAACACGCGCTCCCTGCGGGGAAGGAGCAACCCGTTTAGCGGTAAGATCCGTCCCTGTGTGCGCCCCGCGTGTGGAAAGGGCCTGAGTTACAGTTTCAGAAAGGGGTGACACCAAACCTAGTGAACCTGGACCAGCCACATCTTTGCCAATCCCCAGCACGGCCCTGCCCTCCTTTCCTTGCCCTTCCCCTTGCCCATGCCCATGCCCATGCTACAGCTCTCCCTTTCCCTCTCCTGAAAGGAGAAACTTGGTTGCCTAAAGGAACTGCCTCTTATGAGTTAGGCACATGTGCCAGACTCCACATTGCCACAGCAAACAATACTGAGAGAGGTTATGGCAAAATAATTACATATCCCACCAAGAGTTCTCCAGCCAAGTGTCTTCTAAGAAGCTGTGACACTGAAGATTTATTTCCAGTCTCTTAAGTTGACTTCCAGCCTTGCAAGACTGGAAATTCCCTCCCAGCGTTCTACTGGGGTTCTTGCCAGCCTTCCCAAGCTGACTTCCACGCTTGGAATGACTGGCAATCTCCCCAACTCTATCAGGTATGCTGCCACCCCCCCCCCCGAATTATGAATATTTGGACAGAACAGGAGGGATTCTGCCCAATCTCTAAGCATAAGGATCTTCCACCTCCCCCTTGCCTTGAGTGAGAGGTCCTATGTAGCGTGTGCCAAACCTGGCGTGGAAATGGAGAGAAACGGAGGTTTATAGAAGTGTTTAATCAAGGCATGCAAATAAACAGTATCACACTTGGGAAACTCCCCTCTCCCAGGTACACTTGGTTACAAGAATTTACAAAACAGATATAACAGCACAGATACATTCTTAAGATCAGCCAGTTCCCAAAATAACAACATCCCTAACACGACTAACTACTTATTTCTAGTTACTCACAATTAGGTTATAGGCATAGATGGTCTAAAGGAGAAGAGAGGGGGGTTCCAGGAGACACGGTATGCTGCCAGCTCGACTGGCCCAGCTCTCCTCTCTCTCTCTCTCTCTCTCTCTCTCTCTCTGGCCACATGGCCTCTCAGAAGTTTTATATTTTCCTCTTTGAAAGGATCTGGAAGCATCTCCAAGATGCCCACCACTTTTCCTTTTGGTTGGTCAATTCTCACCTTGTGACCTGTGATGCTGACCCTTTCCTTTTGGTTGGTCAACTCTCACCCTGTGACCCTTGATATAATCCCAACACCTCATTAACCCTTGGTTTACCTGAAGAGGGAAGTATCTCCCTTTGATAAGCCTAGATAATGGGAAGCCCCATTATCACAGAAGCATATTGGGACATGTAGTCTTTTGGCACCTGTGCAACCACTTTGAACAGTTTTGCATGCTGGGATTTGTATTCCTCGTTCCTATGCCTTTAGAACTGAGGCTTCATGTTTGTCCTTGTCGTGTAACAGGGGCTGTTCAGTATATAGCAAGTGGATGCTGCATGGGACTTTTGTGTTAAGAAAGACACTAAAGTTTAGATTCTCTGTGGCTTTTCTTGTGCAACAGGGTAAAGAAGTGCTGCATATTGAATGCCCTCCAATTGTGTGTAGTTTGTATGTATAATGAATAATTCAAATTAAAAGAAATAGCCCCCAAAAGGAGGGAAGTGCATATCAGCTTAGGGTCACTGTAAGTGAAAAACAATTTGAAGGCACACAACAACAAGGACAAAAACAACAACAAAGCTGACTTAAACTGTGAGGTTTCTGGCTTTGTCTGCACTATCCGTGTATTTTCTATTGCCTTCCAGTGCTATTTTCAGTTTCCTGAAAAGCCATGATGTTTTCTTCTAAATACAGAAACTTAAGATTTTTTTTTAAAAAAACTCACCTCCTGATATAAATACACGTGTACAGCATTTTGTAATGATCACATCTGGTGACATATGTAATTTCCTAGCTAGAAAAGTCTGGCTGGAGAAATTGTCACATGTTACCAAACATTTCATTTCTGAGCTCTGTAACTTGATAGACTTTGGATAAGGGCTGAATGGCCTCAAAACTCTGCAGCAAAACAAATAGACTATAAGATTAATTGTAATAATACATCTATGCTCCCCCAAATAAGTGATAAAATCATTTTAGCTACTGTAGTGATATTATTTATATGGTGCTATGCTTCTGCTGGTTATTAGTATGTAGCAAATATGAAATCAAAGTATTTGGTTTACACACAAAACCATATGCTAAACTACCACATAATATGCAGATTACATGAACAGTTATTCCTAATCTATTGTACTGATCAGGTAGGGTCAATGGACAGAGGTAGCTCAGTTGATCAAAAAGGACAATGGATGTTAAGTAGATGAGAACATTTTCTTTAATTGGACCCAATTAAATTTAATTGGTAGGAGTATTATAATCTTTCTTGCTTAAGTAGATGCAACACATTTATCCACAGTTGCAGACTGATCTCTGAGTCATGCATTTTTAGCCTTTTTTCCCTCTGCATTTTAATATACAAGGCTAGTAAATTCAGACATTACCTCAAATATTTTGGAAGCTTTGAGATACTCCAAATGATTCTTTCCAATAATAATTTCTGCTGGTGTCATTAAAGTAGTTTCATAACAACTTTTATTTTGTTTCTTTTGGAATGTTTAATATTGTCCAGTACGCAGTAGTTTAAAGAGAGCCTTCTCTACCATGCTAAAAATAGGCAAATATCTAAAAGGCCTCCTCAGTATTCAGCTTTTGTGTGTACATGCATCTTTGTTGCAGTCAGGCATCCAGTAACCACACGGTAACCATACTTTATATTAAACAAGGTACAAATTACATTTTATCAGTGGGTAGGCATCAGGCATTGTTCCTGTTTGTACCTTTGATCTACGCTGTACACAACTGTTGGCATACTACCATTTGATTTGCTGCACGATGTACTGTTCTGCTTGCTGTAATTTATTTGTGGAGGATGCCAGGGATGTGTAGGTACCTCCTGCATTTCATACACTGAGAATTGCTTTCACACCATTCCTCCTTTGCTGTGTTACTGCAAATGGCAGACGTAAGAAATTGTCCTGAATGACTCTTTCTTGAATTGAATAAATCTTTATATGATAAATTTGGAATTATGCTATCATTGAAGGACACCATGATCTCTTTAATGGATATAGGTAGTTGTTACTTTATACACTAGCCAACTATGACCACTTCCGCACTAGACTGTTATAGCGCTATCATTCCACTTTCAACATCCTATGGAATCCTGGGGTTTGCAGTTCAGGGAGGGGCCGGCTGTTGAAAGTGGAATGATAGCGCTATAACAGTCTAGTGCGGAAATGGCCTATGGCTTTTGTTGGGGCCAAACTAGATGGAACAGACTCTGTGGTGCCATGACCCGGGGGGCTTTCATATTTCACAGATATAGCACTGTGATTCCACTTTAACTACCCATGACAACATCTTATGGAATCTAGGGATTTGCATTTTAGGGGTATTGAAATGTGTGTGATTCCTCTTTGTACGAGCGGTTTGCAGATCTGTTGCTGTTTGTCAGCTAGAGAACAATTGTACTTCAGCAAACTACCTACCACTGGATTCCATATGATTTTGCCATAGCAGTTAAAGTGGAACAACAGCACTTTAATTGTGTAGCGCAAAAGCCTACTGCACTTCTTATTTCTGACTTGTGTCTCTGGTTACATATGAGAGGACTTTTTCAAAACTGAAACTCATAAAGAACTATTTGTGATTTTCGGTGGGACAATCAAGGCTTTTTGGATCTTGCAATATTATCAATTGAAAGTGAGTTGTCAGAAGGTACTGAGCTGGATGAAGCAATTCACAAGTTCACAACTTTGAAGGCTGGGAAAACAAAGTGTTGATTTTGCTGAGATGTTCCCTGAGCACTGAAATACTTGTGTATTTGTATCTGTTTATTTTTTTTATTTTTATTATTTTGCTATTATTTCTTTTATGAGTGTATTTCCCTATGCATTTGTCTACACCTTCTACCTTATTTGGGCCATTATTGATTATGCAGAGCTAATCCATTAATGTATCTCACTTAACTGTGAAGTTTAATGTTAAAAAGAATATAAAATTTAATAACATAGTAAATGTAAATACATTTAGGTTGTGTGTATGATATTGTAATTTAAAGGTGTAATTTTAATATTTTTAGTTATTTACATTACTATTATGGCCATTATGTTCAGTGACATACAGGAATTAAGATTTATAAATAACATTAGTACATAAAACATTACTAAAGATTCTGTGTAGTCTGGTACAGGAGGAGGTCCATGGGGGTGACACCAGGGACTTTCCGCACCTTACCTTTTTCTGGTGCTGGGGTGCGGGGATCGCGTGAGCAGCCTCTGGTGAGAGGCTTTTGCGTCCCTGCTGCTTCAGCTCCACACAAGCTGCCTGCTCGCGCGAAATCCCTGCCTCTTCCTTCCTCAGTGCAGCCTGGGACTTTCCCAGGCTGCGCTGGGGTAGGAAGTGCGACCGGCGCAGCTCTGGAGACTCCGCACACCAGGTAAGTGCTTGCGGGTACCAGGAGCAATGCGTGATTGTGCACAATTTTTGGCTTCCAGCTGAAAATGAAAAGGTGTGCAATCGGTGCCTGCCGGCCCCTGGAGCATCGCACGATTGTGAGTGCATCATGCAGATCGCTCCTCACAATTGCGCGATGCTCCAGGCTCCCTTTCGCATGACAAATGCCATGCGGAAAGGGCCCATGAGTTACTGTCACCAATCCTAGTGACACCACTGATAGTAATTCTGAATTTCAGCTATTGGTTCTAACTAAGGCTCTTTTCGCACCTTACCTTTTGGCGGCGCTGGGGTGTGGAGATCACACTAGCAGCCTCTTGTGAGAAGCCCTTGCATCCCCGCTATTTTCCCTCCACAGCCACTGCCTGCTAGCAAGCAGGCAGCGTGAGGGCTCCTCCTCTTCCTTCTGCAGCGCAGCCTGGGATTTCCCAGGCTGCGCTGGGGCAGGAAGCGTGAGCACTGTGGCTCCAGAGGCTCCACACACATGGTAAGTGCGCATGGGGCCTGGAGCGATGCGCGATCATGCACCATTTTCGGCTAGAAGCTGAAAATGAAATAGTGCGCGATTGGCTCCTGTCGGCCTTAGCAGCATCACGCAATTGTGAGGACGTCATATGGATGGCTCCTTGCAATTGTGCAATGCTCCAGAGGCCCTTTCACATGGTGAATGCCGTGTGAAAAGGGCCTAAGATTGAGACTAATGAGGAAACAGTTTTTCAAGATGTTTAAAATAATGCTTTAATTTTTTAGTTATTTCCTTTCTGTGTATTAGATGGTTATGTCTTTTATGATCTCTTGCACCAAGAAATATTTGCTTTACAGACAGTGATCTGGACCAGCACCCCAACCACCTTACACCGCTAGAGAAAGATTTATGTCTTGTTGATGCTGGATATTTCATTAATACCAGTTGCCCACCACTGTTAAGAAAGGAAAGGAATGTGGATGTCATCATCTCCCTTGACTACAACTTACTGGAGACCAGGTTTAATGTAAGATTATTTTAATGATATATTTTTTATAGGAGAACAAGAACCTATGGAACAAAAGGACTATTTCTGTACACAAGCCCAAGATGGTTAGATTAAACACAAAACTAAATATGCTGTGAAAATGAAACAAGGAAGTTTTCTCATGGTCTAATTATAAAGCTTACTATTACTATATGACATATAGTGATTCCAGCTGAAGATACAGACCAGTTGGGGTTGCGCAAAAATGTGTAAACACTTGTGCAATTTGGATGCAACCCCAGGGAAATTGATAATAGTAGCAAAGAGTTTAGTGGTTACTTCTTCCTGAATAGTGACAGATGAAATAACCTGTTCTCCTATTTTCATTTTGGCCAAATTATATCTAGCTGTCATCAGGCATACTCTTCCTGCCATACACTCCAATATAAATTGTTTTTGTTATTGTATATTTGTGGTTTAATTTTGAAAAAAAACCAAGTCTAGAAAAAGAAGGGTCAAATGAACACAATTACATAATGGTCACTGAATCAACAAATAGAGTTAGGAAACAAAAATATGCCCCGAGACAGTTCAATTTTCTAGTGTTATCATCCCAACAGTTAGTGAAAAGAGCTGTAACTATAAGGAAGTGTTGTTTTTTAAAACTTGTATACAGTCCATAGAGGAGTTACAACTGCATTTTCGAGAGTTGCTTTGAGTGAAGACTGGGCCTATTATCCACAGGTCAAAACATGTACACTTATAAGAACATAAAATGAGAACCATACAGTAGCAGTGTAGTTTAAAATACTGGCATTCTGAAAATCATGTTTTAAAAATGCAGTGCCCTTTATGGGGTAAAATTAAGAGGAGAGCAGGATGGTATCTTTCTCTATTCTGAATTGTTGCCACTTTTTACTTCTGTGTAATAATTGACAGGAATATTGCATTGTGGGTCAAAGAGCTGGTGTGTTGGTTGGGCAAATTTTATTTTTTATTTTTATTTTTTTAAATTTTTTTTGCTGACAGCAAACATTCCACTTAAGCAGCATTGCTTATTGTGAAGATAGAATCTTCTCATTCAAAGTAAAGTAGTCACTGAATATTTGGCAAGGCCAGTATAAAATGCAACTATCGCCCGGTTCAAATGCTTTCACCATACCAAGCTTATTTGGTGACTAAAGTTTTTACTTCTTATATTTTTAGTACAGCTTTCATGTACCAGATGGGAACTGGTTGGAAAAATACTGCCTTAGTTATGTTTTTAGATGCCAGCTTTTCTTTTTGTTTGCTTCAGTCTATAGAAGAGATGAGCAAATATTGTTTGGACCAGAAGATCCCTTTTCCTAAGATTGTGCTGACTGAAGAAGACAGGAAGAACCCAAAGGAGTGCTACATTTTTGAGGATAAAGAGAACTCAGAAGCTCCAATCTTACTTCACTTTCCATTGGTGGATGATTCTTTCAGGGAGTACAGAAAACCTGGTTAGTATTTGACTTTTTTGTCAGAATATATCAAACGTGCTAGCAGACAAAAGGAACTTCAGTGATATCTCGTTTCACCCTTACTGCCTAGCCAAACCAGTGTTGTCAATGACATAAGAGAATGTCCTTAGAGAATAGGCCGTTCATTGCATTGCTTCACCGCAACTGATAACCTTTCTGTACCATGCAAAAGCTTGAGATAGTGCCTTGTTTGTTATTTCCCTGGTCTTTTGTTAGAGTTCTTGATGCCATCATGCTTTTCATGATAGAGCTTCCCTAAATAGGGAAAGAGTTGATCAAATATGTTTTAAATGGTACAACCATTAACCTCGATCCAGTAGAATGTGTAAGTGTATTTAAAGCCACTGGAATCAATGAGGTTCCTTATGTAATATTTTCTGTAGCCAGCGAACCACACTTAAAACAAGATTCTATAATCTGGACTTTTTACTAGGCTCTCTTTTACCTGCCATGTAGTTGTAAGGCTTTTTCTCTGTCCCAAATATCATAGTTGATCACCATGCGTAAGGCTTGTGGTCGCCCCATCTGAAAGATGCACTTCATCACTATCACACTACCAGGCAGACAGAAGCCTTTATTTATTTACTTCAAATACATTAACAGTGGTACAACTGTAGGACATCAAATTGATTTCCCCCAAATCCCTTCTCTCAGAGATGAGAGGAGCAGAAGAAAGTTCTGCTGGCAGAAGGGAATTCCTTTCCTATGGAACAAAGGCCATTTCCACATGGGGTTTTTAACACGGGGCAGAGTGTCCTCAAGGGAGGACGTCTGCACCTGGGAGCGGACTGGGTCGGACCTATGTAACGTAGATCCGCACCCCAGCCTGCTCTGGAACGATCCCAAGTGGTCGTCCAGCGTGCTTTTGAAAGACCGCTAAAAACAGGTCTTTCAAAAGCATGGAGCACGCCACTGCGAGCCTGCTCTCTTATGCAGATTTGCAGGCTCACATTGGTGCGAGCCTGCAATCTGCCGGGGGCGGACTTTAGGCTGGCGAGCTTCAGCAGTTGGTTGAGACCCTCGACCAACCAGAAGCCGCCATTTTTGTCCCCAGAGCAGTGCGGAGTGGCGGCCACGCACTGCTCCAGAGAAGCATGGACCGGACCGGGGAGCCCAAAAATCCAGTGAGTAGCGTCACGGGGCGATTCCCTCACCCGTGCGGAAATGGCCAAAGACTGACAACTTTCTTAGTGTCTTTCTCTCAGCATGTAAAGCCTTGGAGAGAAGGCTTTTAATTGTATGCTCTATGGGATTTGCTTTTTGCTTTTCAATGGGTCCTTTCACTTGTTTTAAATGCTATCGATATTGATAATTCCATATTAACTTTCTATATGTTTTTACTGATGTGTGTTTTAATTTGTATTTGTCTTAATTTTTGTAAGCCATTTTAAGTTCCAATGCTGGAGAAAAGATGGGATATAAATAAAGTCAAATATATAAAGTCAAAGTTTGTGAGTTTGTCTGTGTTAGGCAGGCAAAGACCTCATATGATTGGCTGTGTCAGGTGTGAAGATTTCATATGCTTGGCTGCCTGTGAAGATTCTATGGAATCCTGGGGTTGGCAGTTTAGGGAGAGGCCCTTAGAATTCTCAGCTAGAGAGCTCTTGGGCCTTAAGCTGGTTGCTATGGAGACGAGGCCTAGCAGCAAGAAGAAGGCCCATGCATTCCCTCAGGAAGCCAATTTCTGTATGTTAACAACTCTGAAGACAGATTAGATTGGGGAATACCGGGAAAAGTTACAGGTACTGGACAACACAGTTTGGGGAATTAGATACAGGAACTCAAATCTGTGTATTTCAACCACATCTAACTCCTAAGGTAAGGTAAGGTAAGGTAATTCCTAGGGTATTTCTAACAAGTGTTACCTATGAGAAAATAAAATCCCAGGCAACGCCAGGTGTATTATTTGCTAGTATAATATAAATTTCAGCTGGCAAAAGAGGTTTGTACCTGATTATAACCCCATACATCTGGCACAATGTTGAGTTAGGACTGAATTGTGAGGGAGCAAGATCCATCAAACGTAGTGGTAGCTATCTCCAAGCAAATATACATAGGATCATGCTTTTAGAGTCCTAGGTTGTGTGGCTGGCAATCTACAGCCACATATAGTTGATGAACTTATTTGCTCTATCACCCCATCGCACTCCACTCTTCTCCACTCTTCTCATAGTGCTGTCTGAGATCAATCAAGCATGCAGTGAGCATGCACACAAAAGATAATACTCTTTAATGTCTAGGTATGCATTTCACATCCAAAATATGACCAAATACCTGTGATCCACGACCAGAAATATCTTAAGAGTGTTGGAGTGTTATATACGGTGCCCTGAAATGGTCCATAATTCAGTGTAGAAAATGTCCTGACTCCAACAATACTGGGTCTGGGAATCCATCTATTTGAATATAAATGTGAATGTTCTTTGAATCATCACTATGAATTTTTATTTTCTTTTGTGCAGGAGTTAAGCGCACGTCTGCAGAAATTACTAAAGGAGAGGTGGATTTTAACAGCTTAATGTCACCATATAAAATGACAGATTTGACATACACTGAAGATGAATTCAAGAAACTGCTAAACCTATGCGACTATAACATCCAAAACAACAGAGTACTGATTCTACAAGCTTTGCAAACAGCAATAGCAAGAAGAAAAGCCAGCAGACTATGAATCAACCTAGGCAGGACATCAGGAATTATTTTCTGCCCATTTTGAAAGACCTAAAATAAAAAATGGCTGGGATGCTCAGAACACCCCTGTGGAATATGTTTGTTCTTTTGTTCATGCTTTTGTTAATACTTTCAACCTGCGCTGTGCATATCTTAGCCAAACATTTTGATAAGTTTCAGGTTATAATGTACAGGATAATGTACATTATTTTAGCATGAGGCTGCTTCTGAAAACTGCCTTGTCAACTGCAGTCAGTACAGAATGTAATTGCTAGATTAGTTCTATAATAACTATACCAGATCTGGCTTCCACTTTGACTCTAGGTGCAATTCAGTGTGATGGCTTTGTGCTTTAAACCCCTCTGTGGCTTACAACTGGGAACAATGACAACAGGTAGAATCATTTGAGGAAGAGATGTTTGGGAGGCTTTGTATGACAGAGATCTGAACATATGATTTCACACATACCATATTATATTAAAAATGTCAATGTCTCAAAGGCTTCAAACAGAAATATTCCCTTTTGAATAGGGGGGTGGCTACAAAAGAAAGATCTTCCAGTAGAGGGTGCCTGAGTTGTAGGATACTCACATAGCAACCAGGAGAGATTTTTCTGGTGCCAAATTTTGTCATTTTGGCTCTAGAACAACTGTTCTTAACCTTTTCTTTACTGAGGAGCCCCTGAAAATTATATCCCCCCCCAGATATCCCCAAGACTTAAATCAAGATTTAAATACTTAAATTTAGATTTAAATATTCAAATATTTATTAAAGGCTTTTGGAGACTAGGAATCAAATCCCTGCTCAGATTCTGGGTGACCTTGGGCAAAGCCCTTTCTGCATGATGACGTTGAGCTACTTCTGCCATGGGATAGCAGCAGTCAGCAGGTCGTGCTTCTGCATGACCTTGTCGTCATCCCGCTGCTATCCCGTCAAGAAGTGTCACACTCACATGGTATTTGCGAAAGGAAAAAAGCCATTTTACACCTCTCATCACACAGAGCTCCCATACTTACTGTCATATGGAAGCTGCAGTTGTGCGATTGCAATGTTTCCTGCCCCAGCACAGCAATGGCCAGTGCCTGGCTGTGCTGTGGAAGAAAGGGGAGGGGCTATCCCACTCAATTCCTCAGGGAGTGAGCAGGTGTGGGGGGGAGCATTGCTTACGCATTCCCTTCCAGACCCAGATTTGCAGTGGAATGATGCAGAAGCGCATCATCATGCAGAAAGGGCCCAAGTCACAGTCTCTCAGCCTCAGAGGAAGGCAAAGACAAACTGCCTCCAAACAAATCTTGCAAACCTCCCCCCTCTCACCTCTGATTCACTTTAGGTTTGCCATAATGCAGAAGTGACTTGCAGGCATACAACAACAAAGTGCCACTGAAAGGGAGAGGTCCTTTCTAGCCATCATGCCTCTCTCTTTTGAAAACTGATTTATGGCGACCCTAAGGCAACCCTATCGTGGGAGTTTTCTTATCAAGATTTGTTGTCTTTGTCTTTCTCTGAGGCTGAGAGAATATGACTTGCCTGAGGTCACTCAGTTGGTTTGCATGGCCAACTGAGGAGTCAAACCCTGGTCTCCAGAATTATAGTTTGGGCCCATGCCCATGCCTGCTGCTGTGTCCCTTTCAGTGGGAATGCAGCAGTGGGGTTTTGTGTATGCGTGCCCAAACTGCTCCCTTGTTTCAAATGGGGGATCAATTTGAGCACCTGCTACCCCCCGCCAGATCCTTGGTGATGGTGTCTAGCATCAGGGCTTCATGGAGTGAAGGCTCCATGGACCCTCAGAAGAACCACTGCCCTAGACCGGTGGTTTTCAACTTTTTACCCCTGTGACCCTCTTTACATCTACATGAGGACATGGCACCTCCCTTTGCCACATCACCTCCCCCATATCCTATCCTACATCTCTGCCTCCCTCTCTCTCCTACAGGTCCCTTGTGTTGCACATGCCCTCCATCTTAACACTGAATTCTTGCACTCCCCCCATTGAGGAACTATTGTGCCCCCCCACTTTAGGGTCCTGCCCCACAGCTTGAGAACGAGTTAAATTGTTAAAACTATTCACATTTAGCTCATCTGAATAGTGCATATTAGAATAACAGCCATAGTTCCACATCAAGCACAGAAGCTTGGATGTTCCAAAATCTTCAAGACTGTGCTATGTTGGTGTCACAGCTTTTGTGAGAGAACACAACAACTTTTAATAGGAGTATTTTAGGTTATATTACATATCCTACTAATAATTAACAGGAGAGGAAAAACTAAAACAACAACAACAACAAAAAACAAATTACAATTAATTTTTTAGTTCTTATTTATTACTAAATAGTGCTATTGGAAAATTGCCTGGCAGGTTAAATCTTCCCTTCTTACTAACTCCTAGGGAGAAAGTTAATCTCTTGGTCAGACATTTTTTATTTTAAAGAATGAGGGAGATTTAATGAATATCTCTTTAAACCTGAAGAAGCCTCTTATTGTTAGTTTTTTTTCTTTTTTAGTGGTAGGGAATGTGAACCAATGTGAATTAAAGACAGAACCTGCTATCGTTAATGCTGTACACCACTGCTTCTTAAGCTATCTAGTTTGGGGGACAAGCAGGGTTTTTTTCTCAATGTGCCAGGGACCGCCCCACTGACTGCAATGATTTCTTCCTTCTGTAAAAATTCATCATCAGCCAATAACTTGTGGATCAGCACTGTGGACCACAACTCTGAGTAGTACCACCCTGCAATAATGGTTGCATATGTAATTCTGGATACTGAAAAGCAAATTGAGGATCAAGGAAATGGTGGAGACATTGAGAACCTATGCCTCGGATTTCAAGTATGAAGGTACATGAGTCATGTAAAACTGATGCTTCAAATGGAATTTGCAGGATTTAGCTATGAGCTTTATATTCCTCATAAAGAAATGACTTACTAGCTTCACTTGGTTAGCTAACACAGACTCTTAAATATGATCTCAATGGTAAAAGCACACAGAGATGCCAGGCAGCTTGATCTTCAGGTTATACTAGTGTACATGGTGTCAATTGACCTCTCCAACTGAGTGGGTGGGTGTGGCTAGTAGGGTATGTGTGGCCAGTAGTCATAATTTACTGCTATTACTGTTGCAACTATTGTGCACAATGGTTGTGTACACAGTTATAGCCAGGCAAATATTTGTGAGTCCCTCTCTGGGGGTGAGGGTCTTGTCCCTTACTGTGCCCAGCATCTCAAAAACTTGGTATAAGGTTGTGCTGCCTTCTCAGATTTGGGGGCGTGGGGTAATATGCCTGCCTACATGCTGCAAGGGTATTTTGCAATTTTAATGCAGTGTGAAAATAACAAAACCTGGAGCATCACTAGAGCTTCCAGCTGAGGGCGAGTGCTTGGGATTGTTTATGGAGTCTCACTGCATTTTTAGGTCTTCTAAAGCACTAGACAACTGCTGAGATCATCCTCCACCCCAAAACTGGGAGAAGTTACTTTAACTCCTAGAATAACCCTGGCATCATGAATAAATGCAGTCTGAATATCTAACCTTTCCAACCTTTGCTTCATCCCCTTTTCCAGCTTCAAGCTCAAGAGAAAGGTTTGTTTATATATTACATGACATCCCTGAAACATATTTGCAAATGTGGGAACAATATCCTGATATCTCTCCTGGTTCCAAGGTCAGGAGCAAAGATGGGGTTCATCATACTTGCCAGAGTCTGTGGCATGCTTGCTATAGCAAGCAGGAAAGTAGAATGGGGGACCGTTGTGTTTGCAGCTATGGAGGTTAAGGACTGATTGCAAGTACAATGAGCATTAATGCTGATTCCAGGAGGTATTCAGGTACTGAGTGGGGCTGATTGTATCAGGCAATATGCACAGCCTCTGAAGAGAAAATGGGAGGGAGCAGAAGCAATGGAACCACATAGCTCAATGATGGGGTCTTAAAGGTGGTAATCCTAATATGGCCATTTCTGCATCCCACTGTTATAGTGTTATTATTCCACTTTCAACATCCTGTGGAATTCTGAGGTTTGTAGTTTACTGAGGCCCAAGAGCTCTCTGGCTGAGAATTCTAACTGCCCCTCCTGAAACTGCAAACCCCAGGATTCCATAGGAGGTTGCAAGTGGAATAATAGTGCTATAACAGTCTAGTGAGGAAATGGCTTATAACACTATATTGCAGAAATGGCCATAGTATCAGGGACAAAACCTGTTTAGCACTACTGGCTTCAGATTTGAGGGGCCATGAATAGAGCTGGCATGTTAGTGAAAAAAGATAATATCATGTTACATTCACATTATAAAACTGTAAAAGTTAGGTTAATTATATTAACTTTGAATCAACAAGGTTCATTGTACTTACATTAATTGTAACTTCACATTTAAATTTATGTGAAATTCTTACATTAAATGCTTGTCATAATGAAAACAAAAAATGGCAAACATGATTTCACTCCCTGCCCTTGCTATTTCAAACTGGGGAGATGAATTTTTTGGGGAAAAAAAAAACTTTTTCACCAAAACCAAAACAGCTGAAGAGCAATCAATACCTCCAATCAAAATTATTTAATGGATTTGTTTTAAAAATTAGTAAAATATGTATATTCCACATATATGTCAGGAAAGATAGAAGAAAAATCAGTTTAAGACTATTTAAAATTTCAAGCAGTGGTTCCCAAATTTGGTGTTTTAGACTTCAACTCCCAGAAGCCTCAGCCAGCCTGGCCAAGAGTCTGTCATTTTGGGAGCTGAAGTTGAAAACATCTGGAAGAGCCAGACATATTTTAATCTCTGAACAAACCTTGTTAAAATAAAAAAATATGATAGGTTTGCCATAAAAGTTGAAATTGACTTGATGGCACACAACACCACCACCACCAACAATTTATATAATAATTTGTAGCATATTAAAAAAATTAAACAGGTTGAATCAGTTAGTTCCCAAAGGTCTAAAAAGCCATGTTTTTACTTGGCGCTAGAATTAAACTAGCATAGGTTCCTATCAGGATTTTAAGGAGAGTACATTCCACAACTGGTGGGGCCACAGCTGAGAAGACTGTCTCCCATGTCCTCACACAACATGCTGTTCCCACTGCTAGAGCACAAAAGAGTGCTCCTCCGGCAGACCACAGGCCTTAGGGAAAAACCTATGATAAAATACTCCTTCAGGTACAGAGGTCTCAAGCCTTTCAGGGTTTTGAATGTCATCACTGGCAGCATGAATTCAGACTGGAAGCATATTGTTGTTATTGTTGTGTGCCTTCAAGTAGTTTCAGACTTATGTTAATCCTAAGGTGACCCTATCACTGAGTTTTGTGGAGCTGAGAGTGTGTGACATGCCCAAGGTAACCCAGTGGATTTCCGTGGTCAAGCCGGGAATTGAACCCTGCTCTCTAGGGTCATAGTCCATGCTGACTGGACATCAAACAAAAAACATATGGTTAACAGTCTCCAAGGAACTGTTCCAGGGAACATACTGTTAGCTGGAGCAATTCCTTTCAGGCTAGTGATCATATGGTTTTTGTGTGATATTCCAGTCAGCACTCAGTTGTTGCTTGCTCTAGCTATAGCCTCTGAGTCATGCTCAAGGGCAGTCCCAAGTAGAGCAGATTGCAGTAGTCCAATCAGGAAGTAATTAGTTCATGAACTACTGTGAGAAGTTTTCCCTGTCCAGAAAATGCCATAACTGGTTGAAGAAGCTGATTCCGAGCATTCTGAGTCCACCTGGGTCTCCAGTGACAAAGATGGATCCGAGAGTATTCCCAACCCATGTACCTGCTCTTTTAAAAGAAATTTAACCCTATCTTGTAGAGGTCACTTACTTCTGCTTGAGAACTGCCAATCCACAGAGTTTCTGCATTATTGGGATTCAGCTTCCTCTTATTGATCCTCTTCTGGCCGTTAAACCATTTACACACTGGTCTAGCACCTACACTACCAGCTGGCCTCACTGACAAGGAGAAAGAGAGCTGAGTGTTGTCAACCTACTGAAGTCATCCTACCACGAAACTCAAATATTAGATAGTACAGGGGATATGCTGGAGTCCTGTGCTACCCCGCAGCTTAAAGCCATGGGGCTGAGCAGGAAACCCCAACGCCTCTTTCTCTACCAGAATGGTAGATAGGAACAATACCACTGTTGACATGGTGCCTCTGATTCCCATCTCACAGAACCAGTCCATGATCAATGGGACACTGGAGCAGAACTGGGAATGGAAGGCCACTATACTCCCTGGACATTCCTTAGGTTACTTACTGGTACATGCAATGCCATTTTGTGGGGTGGTACTTGTATGCCTCCTCAGATGTTGGACTGTAACTCCCATGATACCTTATCACTGGCTATGCTGCCTAAGGTCTTCGGACTTGCAGTCTAACAACACTGGGGGCAACATAGATATGCCCTATGGTCAATAATGGTATTGTGCACTTGCTCACATTTAACCACTTTACCCTCCATGCACTGACACTTTCTTTTAGTCCATATGGGGAGGGTAGAGTGTTTGGGACCAGTCCCATGTTGTCCTGGTCCATTTTTTGGGCTGGTCCTACCTTTAGATGGGTCTAGGGCAGTGGTTCTCAACCTGTGGGTCCCCAGATGTTCGTGGACTTCAGCTCCCAGAAGCCCTAAGCATTGACCATAGTGGCTGGGGCTTCTGGGAGCTGAAGTCCACGAACATCTGGGGACCCACAGGTTGAGAACCACTGGTCTAGGGTGAAGTCCAGCCATCTCAGACAGCAGCCTTTTGGTACCATGAAAGGACAGCAGTTAAAGTTATTATCATTGCATTTTTATTGTTGAGGATGCAGGGAGGTGACTTTATATCTCCTGTAGGAAAATAACACCTGTCTTTAGGTTCTATGTACCTCTATTTGGGTGGGTGAACGTATGCATTTGCTATGTTGCCTTGGCCCACAGGCAGCAATTTCTTTTCTGTATTGCTAAGAGAATCCTCAGATTTGACCCACATCTATATGTTTTGATTACTAGCTGGCAGGATGGATTCCATGGGGGAGAGAGGGGCCTCCACTGGACATAGTAGGTTACAAGCAATATTGGTGGTGCTGCTGCTGTTAATTTGGAGTGTGCCATTTGTTGCCATGTTTCCTAGCATCACTGTGACTGATGATGGTTGCCAGTATTGAAAGATGCCAAAGTAAGCTTTGAAAATAATCTGGTGTCCTTGTAAATACTGAAGAAGCTCCAAGAAAAATAACATCTTAGCAGAATGGGGTGAGGAGCATACTGCTTAATTATTTCTATTGCAATGCATTTATAGATGTTAAGGTCTAAAAAGTGCTCCTAAGGACTTGTATGGAATATCATATTAGATTTTAGAGCTTATTAGAGCTTATAGATTTTTGGACTGTGTATCATAATTCTGTGGCAAACAGGTGTTTGGAGAATGCAATTTGAAGAAAAGAAGTGAAGTTCTGAAAAAAACATGTGCAATGTGTTTGCTTATCACATCTTTTAAACACCAATACCATGCAAGCCTGTTCATTTTATCCAGTGGTGGCTGGTGCCCATGAGGGCTGATGGGACAGAGTCAAGTGGTTACCAGAGGACACATAAAAAAAAAATATCTTCCTCATCTTCTTCTCTTACAATTACTCTAAGGGTACTTTAAGAAATTCACTTCACAACATTTTATCAGCAAGGCATTGCACAGAAAGGAGAAGCAAAATGTGCCACACAAGTTAAACTTAAGGAATGAAAATCAGGAAAATGCCTAAGGATCTAGCAATAGCAGGTAGACTCAGAACAACTCTAAGAATTCAGACACACTCTCCTAGAAAGCATCCTTCTTTTCACGTGTCCGTTCTTCTACGCAGAAGAAACATTATAAAGCAATACAGTAATCTGTTTCATGTGTAGATTACTCAAATGTAAGAAGGACTGGATTTCTAAGCTGTACACATGGGCAAGGAGTTCTGAGAACATCCGATGGTGCTCTTCTTGCCTCCACATGCTGCCTCCTCTCCTCTGCTCCTGCATTACTTGCCCTACAATTCTTTCATTTTGCTAAAAGCAACTGTGAGAAAAACTTCCTGCCTGAAACTCTGGAGAGCCAATAACAGTCAAAGTAGGGAGTGGTAGCATTTGGCTACACAGGGCAATGGGGCAACTCCTACAAGGCAGCTTCATAAGATCGCAGAGAACAGCCTGAAGCAGGTTGCTTCACGCTGCAAGCTCTACACCTCAGTATAAAGGGAATTTTATGATTATTTACATGATATTTTAAATGCTTCTAATGCTCTACGATGAAAGGCAAGAAACAAAAAGGCAAGTTGTCTCAAGGGCCTAACAATCTAAGACATATGACAGGATGGGAGAGGCAAGCATAATAAGCCTTTTGAAGTGCAGTCATTTAGGATGTCTGGTTTAACATTTGCAGATGTACTTTTCAAAGCATAATTATTCTGTGATTAAAGGATAGGTGGGAATCATGGGACACCCCAAATGCTGTTAGACTGCAACTTCCAGCAACTGTAACCAATGATGAGGAAAGCTGGGAGGTGCAGTCCAGCATCTGGAGAAGCCCATGATTCTCACTCCTAGATTAAAAGGAATACAAGAGTCAGCAATTCTAGATGTTCCAAAGTCCTCATTGCACTTAATTAGGTTAGATGTAGAAATTATTTGGCTGCTGCCAGAGTGCAATTCCTATCAATCCTAGCCAGCACAGCCAATAGTGAGGAATGCTGGGAGCTGGAGTCCAGCAACAAGGGGGGGCGTGTGGTTTTCACCCTTGATCATCAGTCTATTGAGTTCTCCCTAGCCACAGATAGTAATCATATTCCAGACCTGATCTACAGTGTTGTTTCTACAGGATGCAACAGAGTGAGGTAGGGAAGTCTTAATATGGTATCGTTGGTTGTATTCCTTCTGATTCCAAATGTGATTAGAATCACATTTGTTCAAATGACCCCCATAGTAAACAATAATAACAACACTTCCTGCAAGTACAAACCAATACAGTAGGGCTGTTCTGAGCTAGAAACTTTTCATGTTCGGTTACAGTGGTTTACTGCATTCCTTATTTTTTTGTTGTTGTTACAGGCCTTCAGGTCATTGCAGGAGCCATTTCCACACGAGGGTGATATAGCGCTATGATTCCGCTTTCAACATCCTATGGAATCCTGGGGTTTGCAGTTTCGGGAGGGGCCACCTGGCCCCTCCCGAAACTGCAAACCCCAGGATTCCATAGGATGTTGAAAGCGGAATCATAGCACTATAACAGCCTCATACGGAAATGGCCAGGGTTTTCTTAGCAAGATCTGTTCAGAGGGGATTTGCCATGCCTTCCTCTGAAGCTGAGAGGGTGTGACTTGCCCAAGGGAAACCTGGTGGGTTTCCCTGACCAAGTAGGGATTTGAACCCTGGTCTTTAGAGTTGTAGTCCTATGTTTAAACCAATACATCATGCTGGCTCTTTTCTTATTTACAGGGAAGTTTTTTAAAAAAGATGGGTGAATACTTAAAATGCGGCACACAGCAGAACAGTCTAAGCAATAAAATCCATTCAGTTGTCTTGCAATATTGCTGTTTTTTTTCTTCCATATGTGTACAGCAGGCCTCAGAAGCTCAGCTCCGTACTTGCTGAATACAGAATCCATTTGCTAAACGGAGATAATACTGACACCCATAGGGAAAATACAACCAGCATGCTTCAGAAGTTATTGTTCTTCTAATGTACTTCACGCCAAAATAAATCAGTGAAGGAGGTGCAACACAGGACTGCTCCATCTTTTTGTTGTGTCATACAACAATTTCTGTAATTCTTTAGGGCATTGTTCCTGTTTGCCAGTGTCTGTTTGTGTTTCTTTATTAAGAATTTATACCCTGCTGTAAAAGCCTTATACCTTCACAAGGTGGCTTAGTGTTTCACCAAGATCCAGCCACTTTCTTTGGAGCAGCAGACTGCAAGGCCTCCGCTGGGCCCTTTCACTGCAAAGCTGTGAAGAAGCCTGAGCTAGAATGTCTAAAATAAAAAATATATGTTAAAAAACCTTCAACATATTCTGCAGGGGCAATAACAATTTGGTCACAGCTGGAATTTGTGCCTCATTGACTTATCTTTCACATTACTTAGTTATTTAGTTATAGCACTCCAATACCACTTTACCTGACATGGCTCCATCCAAGGGAATCTAGGATCTGTAGTTTTATAAGGCATTTTGAAACGTCTGCCAGGGACCATTAATGCCTTCCCAGATTACAAATCCCAGGATTCCATAGGATGCAACCATTAGAGCTAAAGTGGGAGCAAAGAACTATAATTCTGTACTGTGAAAGAGAGCTCAGTCACCACAAAAGCCAGCAAAGAGTTTGTGAGACTTTAATGATGTTTCTCATTATGGTGTATGCCTGCTTGGGAATCATGTGGCTCTCCAGATGTTGTTAGACTGCCACTTGTAGCATTTTTCACCATTGGTTATGCTGCCTAGAGCTGCTACAAGTTGCAGACTAACCACATCATTCCCAGCCATGGAGTAAACTATCTCAGGCCAGAGTTACTACAGAGTCTTTGTTGTTGTTTTTGTTGTGATAACTATAGATGTCCCTTGCTTATTCAACAGGTTTGGCAGCAGAGTACCATTGAAAACCAAATACAGGTGGCCCTCCACGTTTGCAAGGTAGACTTTCAACGGATTTGATTATTTGTGAGTTTCTTCAACTTGCCCCCCCACCTCAGACACTTATTTTCTGGGGGAAATCTTCACTTTTGGCAGCTTGGATCCCACCTCTGGTCCTCCTTCTCCTTCTCCACCAACTGCTGCCTGGCCTGCTAAGGACAGCTTGGAGCCCAACTCCTTAGCATCATAAGCCCTCCTCTGATGCCCCCACACATCCAAGGAAGGAGAAGAGTGGGGGAGGAAGTATAGGGACACCATGCCAACCCATCCCTTTTCCCTCTCCTGTCCCTGACCTGGTTTGGACCCTGGGTACACACTCTCCTCACCATGCCTTGGCCTCTTCCCACAGACACACAAACACATTTTGACATTTGCGATTTTTCCACTTCTGCAAGGGTCCTGCACCCATAACGCTAGTGAATGTGGCTGGCCAACTGTATCATCAAAATATGGAACCCAGTCTTTAAGATGGCTAAGACTGCAGCAAAGCAGTTATGACTGCATAAAACTGGTGTATATAGTTACAACAGATGGGATGGGAGAAGAAGAGGAGTAAAGGACAGTTTTAGGGGGCAGATAGGATAAGGTGGGAAAAAAAGCTTCTGAATGAAGTATGCCTGTGTGAAATTCACAACAGAAATTCAGTCCCTTTTCTGTAAGACATTTCTGACTGGGTGAGATTTTGAGGGGGGCAGGATGGACAAAATGGAGAAGAAAATAGTTCTGGTTACTATCAAAAGAGCATTCCGTCAAAAAGCAGTCTACTCTCTCCTGTTTTTATGTGCAATTTAGACTAAAAGAAACAATCTGAATCTACTTAAAAAGTGGGTATAAAAAAGGGAGTTTGTCCACTATAGCGAACCTGTTCAGCTAAGTTGGTATGAGATAGCTTTACCTCTGCTCTTAACCTGGTGGGGATTTTTCTATTTGTTTTATTTTTATTTATCTATTTATAGTTGTAGCAGTTCTCTTTGTGTGGAATTTTGACATTTTCTTTTGAAAATGTTTTTTTCTTTTAATAAGCTGTAAGATTTCTAAACTGCAATCCTCAGTTCACAGGTTAATTCAAATTTATTTCACATGCAAGCTGAAACCTAGATGAGTTTCATATCCCAATCTCACACGTTGATCTTTGGAAACTTATGATACATTACACTACAAAGATATGGAATTTAATATAAGGTGTTGCCTAGTACATTTCCATATCTGAAAGGCTTGTAAATGCTTTGTTATATAACCTCTGATGTCATTGTGTGGTTTTTGTTTCTTAAATGTATTTTATAAACAAGCACATTAAAAAGCACAGCTCATTAAAGTAATCCACAGTTCAGCTTCTCCCCCATCAGTTTGGTAGAATCAAAGGATATACTTCAAACGCTACCTGACCTGAAGCTAGAATTAAATTATTCCTACATATTGGGTTGTGCTATTTTCCTACATATCCTACATATCCTGGAGGATGTGCTATTTTCATATTTGGACGTACTGTATTTATGGCTGAATAACATGATTTAGAGCACACTGACTGGAAAGTGTGTTGCCAGGTCAAGTTGACCTAAAACATGGTCAGGTCGTAAACTGAGAGAGGATTAGGTGAGAAACCCTGATGCTTATGGGATTATGCTAATCCTTTCAACCCCTCAGAGACTCCTGAATACAAGGCAGTTGGTTTGTTTGTCCTCTGATAAATCTCACCAAAGGCATAATATTTTAGTGGACTGATTGCAACACTCAGAAATAGGAGAAAGGCCAGTGTTAATATTGCTCAAGGTATCACTGACCTTAGTTACCATCTTTTTAATTAACAGTACAGTAATATCAGCACACTGTTAATTCCCCATGCAGTGATACCCTTATTGGGCCAGCCTCAAAGCATAAAATACATTATGCGGGCATTTGAAGCTTCACTGGCTTTTTTATCAGGCAAAGACGTTAAAAACCATACAGGAGAAAAATGATGATGATGTTAGGACAGTGGTTCTCAACCTGTGGGTCCCCAGATGTTTGTGGACTTCAGCTCCCAGAAACCCTGAGCATTGACCATAGTGACTGGGGCTTCTGGGAGCTGAAGTCCACGAACATCTGGGGACCCACAGGTTGAGAACCACTGTGTTAGGACCTTTCCACACTACACTGTTATAGTGCTATTATTCAACATCCTGTGGAATTCTGGGGTTTGTAGTTTACTGAAGCCAAAGAGCTCTCTGGCTGAGAATTCTAAATGCCCCTTCCTACACTGCAGATCCCAGGATTCCATAGGATGTTGAAAGTGGAATAATAGCAGTATAACAGTGTAGTGCAGAAAGGCCCTTAGAGTCACAAGCCAGAGTCACAGGCTCAGACATTCTGTCTGAGATGTTTCAGTTCAAATGGTGCTGAGGGATTTCAGTGCAGACAGAGGCCACTCTCCTTATTGGTTATCTGAAAGCTAGAGACAAAGAGCAATAAAAGACAGGTAATAAAATTTCAACTCCTTTTGCAATAGAAAAGTGTTATTGCGTTGATACTGGCAGCTCTTTGATTTGCCTGTAGGGGGCAGAGAGAGCCAAATTGTTTGTCCTTTCAGGCAGAAGGAGAATATGGCCCTTTTTGCACTGCATTTGCCATGCGAAAGGGCCCCTCAAATGTCGCATGAGTGTGAGGAGCGGTCCACATGACGCACTCACAGCTGTGCAACGCTCCAGGAGCTGGCAGGTGCCAACCGCACACTTTTTCATTTTCAGCTGTGAGCCGAAAATGGTGTGTGATCTTGCATCACTCCGGGGCCCCGCGTGCACTTGCTGTGCGTGCAGATCTCCGGAGCCGCGGTGCTCACGCTTCCTGCCCCAGCGCAGCCTGGGAAAGTCCCAGGCTGCACTGCGGAAGGAAGAGGCGGGGCTCTTGAACGAGCAGGCAGCAGCTGCGGAGCTGAAGGAACCAGGACGCGAGAGCCTCTTGCTAGCAGCTGCTCACGCGATCCCTGAACCCCAGCTCCGTGAAAAGGTGCGTTGTGGAAAGGGCCTATGAAGAGCAACATGTCATGTTATTTGCCATCAAGTCAGCTTCAACTTATGGTGCCCTGCAGAGTTTATTTTGAGAAAAGGCTCTGAGGAGGTTTACCATTGTCTTCTTCTGAGTAGTACTCCTTCAGTATTAGCTAACATGCCACTGCTGTTGACTCTGACAGATCCTCCCCCACTCTCTCTCTCTCTCTCTCACACACACACACATACACACACACACACCAGTGCACTTGTCCAATAGCTGTTTGGCACATTTAGGCCTTTTCCACGCGACAATGCTCTCCCACATCATCTTGTTGCAATCCTGGCTGGGAGCGCATTGTCGTGCCCAAAGCTCCCCTCTGCACCCGACTGGCTGCCTGTGGAAAGGATCATGAGGGACATGCTCCTTCCTTCAGCACTGCAGCCGGACTTCTTCTCATGCTGCAATGGGGAAGGAAGTATGCTTCTGGCCCTTCCGCATGGCTGGCTGTGATGGAAGGCTCACGTGATGAGGGGCCATTGACAGAGCTTTTTCACCATTGATACACCCTGCAATCACACCGGCTGGTGATGCAAGAAGGGCAGGACCACAATGATGTCATCTCCCTCCTCTCATGACTCCATGCCAGGAGGATGCCATCCTGTGGAAAGGGTCTTAGTGCTGGCTTTTCAGCAACAGCCTGTCTGAGTTGTGAAACACTACAAGTAGCAGTGCTACTGTCTGCATAGTCCCTTACTCACTAGAGCATGCAATCCCATCACTACGGAAAAGTTGTGCCAAGGTGGGATGAGAGCAACATACCAATTAGAAGTTGGAATGGAAAGGACAGAGGTAGCAGCGTTTCCTTAATATGAATTAATCCATTTGAAGTTTCTTTAAAATTGGAAATGAAGAATATACTGACTGGTCTCTTAATCTTTTCTTATTGTTCATAATTGATACCATGAAGTAATTGCAGTTAGTTCCTTTTCACCAGGAGTAATGCAGATATTCAGGCTTACAGAATAAGAATAAAAATAGTAAAAAGTTCTCCATATTGAGATGACAATAAAGTTGGCTCACCTGTGTGGGAGTTTTACAATAAGCAGGGATTTGTTCAGATTCCAACTCCAGAGACTTATCAAACACAGAAAAGTCAGTAAATCAATCCAGAGAAGGTGCTCATTTTTCCTTTCTCACTGAAAAAGACTTCCAGCAAATAATGGCCCATTCCACACAAGGCACATGAAGCGGTTCATGCTGTTTCTTACCGTGTCTTATCGGATACAGATAACATGGGCTTTCCCTCATTTGCTTCCGCATAGTTCCTCTGTATGTTTCTTTTTGATTCGGAGGAGTGCGAGTACACGCACCCACACTACTTTGGCAGTGACCACTCTCACTACTCCCCTCACCCCACCCTGACGGCTGTGATTGGCTTATTTTTTTTCTCTTTTGAGTTGGTACATTTGTATGTACCTATGTACCTATGTAGGTGCTTATTTGCCACTGTATAAGAGGCACTTCCCCCCCATACCTTCTGAAAATGAGGTGCGAATATGGTAACTCCCCCCACCCAGGCAGATCACCTGGCAGAGCAAAGTTGGGAGAGCGATCTCATGCTCCCCGCTCATCTCCACCCCGCTGCTGGCACAATCCTGCCCCAGAGAGGAATGGGGGAAGGATCTTCTTACACACAGAGACACATGCTCCTCCCTCCCTCCCTCCTCTTCCAACCTTGGCAGGAAATTTTCCTTGCAAGGAGGAGAGGAATGGGGGAAGGAGCTTCTTAAACATACACACACACACACACACACACACACACACACACACACACAGAGCATCTTCTTTCTGCTTGGGCAGGGAGGTCCCCCACATAAGCAGATAGGACAGGAACTGGGAACAGAGTACGAAAATATTTTTTCCTAAATAATATAGTCTGAAAATAGGGTGCCCTTATAGGGTAATGTGTCTAATGCCAGCAAATACGGTAAAACATTTGCAAAATAGAAAACAGCTCTCTCCTTTTAACATGCCTGTGCTGTGTTTATCTGGTTACTCCATTTTCTAAAGTTTGCTGAACTAAACAAAAAATGGTGCCTGCCTGTCCTTTGGTGGGCGGGTACAGCTGGAGAAGGTGAGTATGCCCACATCAGTGCGACTGTACATATCTGCACCACTGCAAAAGTCCGAATCCGCTCAATCTTGAAAATTGTTTGGGATTTTTTCCGGTTTTCAAATAGCGCACTTTCCCACCACATGGGGGCGCATTAACTCGGGATTACGTGTGGAACGATGGTAAATAAAGCGAACCTAATTCGCTCTCATGTTCAGAACAGCTCCGTGCTAAAACATATTGACCCACATTAATAACCCCGTGTGGAAAGGGCCAATGACATTTTTAGAAAGTGAAAGAGATTGGAAAAAGTGTTAGTGTATTCTTACTTAATTTTTTCTGTGTTGTCTTCTGTCAAATGCTTCAAACTTGTTGTCTTACTATCCTTCTATCTATCCTCCTTTCTTTCTTCACATGGAATTTAGAAAAAAAATTAAAAGTAGAAAAAAGAAGAAACATTTAAAAAGATAACTAGCTATTGGTCTTCTGTAGCAATTAAAGTAAGCCTCATAAAAAGAGATGAAAGGTGCAAAAGTAAAACACAGCATGTTAAACTATACCAGCATCTTCCTTAGGCCCACCATTAAAGCTTATTATTCTAATCCTAAAATACTCATGTTTGGAGAGAGAAGCCCCATAAGGCCATGTGAGCAAAGAAAAGCCAGCTGTGGGGTCAGTTTTTCCAAAGTAAACAGTTAGCCACAAGTGTGGTAGGAGCTTCAAAGTCAGCATCAGAGAAGCATTTTGTGACTTCCAGAACTGAACTTCTTGACAGTAAGAGTAGTTTGGCAATGAAACCAATTGCCTAGAGAGGTGATTTGGACTCCTTCTATAGAGGCCTTCAAAAACAGGCTGGATGGCTATTTGCTGGATGCTTTAGCTGGATATCCTGCATTGAACAAGGTGTTGGACTTGATGGTCCATGAGGCCCCTTTCAACTCAGTGATTCTATGAATTGCTATTGCCATTGATAGTAAAACTTGGTAACTGTCATCAAGTTGACTTTGACTCTGAATGACCAACTTCCAAGTCACCCTCTCATCAACAGTCCTATCCAGGCCTTGAAAACTCAGGGCTGTGGCTTCCTTGATTGAATCTGTCCATCTGTATGTAGTCTTCCTCTTTTCCTACTGCCTTCTATCTTACTGTTACTGTAGTTTCTAGCCTGGACTTGTGGGATATTATATATCATTTTGATATCAATAATTTGGCCTTCTTTACCTATTCCGCTCCACGTGCTGTGAGGTCCCCGGACAAGCTCACATACAGGCACAGCTGCTAATCGCAGTAATATTCCACATAAATACAGGCAGGCCAGAAATAGCTGTCCTGCCACTTCAGGAGACCTCAAGGCAAGTACCACATCATGTATACACTCTACTTACAAAGAACTCCCTGCCCTGAGCAGGCAGCTTGACGAGCTGAATACTCAATCATCAAGCATTCCGCGTTTGCATACTGGCTACTCTATTGACAATTCGGACTTAACTCAATCATGCTAAATTCTGACGTTTCGGAGGCTTTGTCTCCAGCCCGAAACTCATTGCTTTCCCCCAAGTATGGACTAGCCTACAGCCACATTTTCCCCTATAAGAACCCCTGACTTGGAGAGCTTCCTCGGATCGCTCCCAACTTCCATCCAGCCTTGCTGCCGCTTTGCTTGGTGAGCCTTCCCCTCAGTCCCACGTACTGAGAGCCTTCATATCCATGAACTCTATCTTCAGATACCCGGGCTTCAGGACAGGTGTAGTATTTCCCATATCAAAAACCTCCTCTAAAAATCCCTCTATCCAACTCCAACCTTTATTTCTCTAGTTATCTGTGTGAGTGTGTTGCATACACTTGTTTTTGATTGTATTTTAATAAAAACAACAATTATTATTTCACTTCTGTTTGCTCCTTGACTCGGCCTGACCCCGTAGACACTGGGTAAAAGATCTCGCTCCGTTGCCCTGCCTCTCGTATTGCTAGCTTGTGCTCTTTGACTAATTTCCCCAACTTGTATAATTTGGAGAGCATTTAGGTGTCTCTCACGGGACCCCCCAAAATCAGGGTAACATTACCAGGCATTATTGTCTGTTCTAGTGAGTCATGCCTTTGCACATTATGTCCAAAGTATGTCAGTCTCAGTTTAGTCATCTTGGCTTCTAGGGAGACCCTAGGCTTGATTTGCTATAGGACCCTTTTATTTCTCTTTTCTAGCAGCCCACAGGATCTGCAGAATTCTTCAGCATTTCAGCATTTCAAATGAGTTAATTTTCTTCCTGACAGCTTTCTTCACTCTTCCCCTTTCACAATCTCACAGAAAATGGAAATATGATATCTTAACTTTATTATTCAGTGCTATATTTTTACACTTCAGGATCTTGTCCATTTCCTTCACAGCTGTCCTTCCCAGTCCTACTCTTCTGATTTCTTGATTGCGGTCTCCATTCTAATTAATGACTGGGCCAAAGTATGGAAAATTTTGAACTATTCCAATGTTTCCATTGTCTACTTTAAAGTGATGCAAATTATCTGTTTTTCTTAATGTGTAAATGTAAACCTGCTTTTGCACTTTCTTCCTTGAATTTCTTCAGTAATCATTCCAAGTCTTTGCTATTTTCTAATAGCAGTGTGGTGTCATCTACGTATCTTAAATTGCTAATGTTCCTTTCTCCAGTTTTCATGCCTTCTTCCTCTGAGTTTAATCCTGTTTTACACATGATATGTTCAGTGTACAAGTTAAACAGATAGGGCGATAAAATGCAGTCATGCCCGATCCCTTTACCAATTGGAAATCATTTTGTTTCTCTGTATTTTGTCCTGATGATTGCCTCTTGTCTTGAGTACAGTTATGCAACAGGAGAATCAAATATACTGGCACACTAATTTCTTTAAGAGCAATCTGTAGTTTTGCATGATCTACACAATCAAGGGCTTTGCTAAAGCTGATTTTCTTTTGAAATTCCGTGGTGCATTAAATTATCCAACATATTTTTGAATATCATCTCTAGTGCTTCTTCCTTTCCTGAACCTAGCTTGTACATCTGGCATTTCTTGTTCCATATATGGTAAAAGTCTTTATTGTAGAATTTTGAGCATCTCTTTGCTTGCATGGGAAATTAACACAATGGCCCTGTGATTACTGCAATCCCTGCTGTCTGCTTTCTTGGCAATTGGGATGTATATTGACCACTTCCAATCTGTGGATGATTGTTTTGTTTTTGATATTTGCTGAAGGTATTAGTTTGAACTGGAATAGATTTCTGTCTCTGTAGCTTGAAGCAGTTCTGTTGGGGTACTATCTGTTCTTGGAAATTTATTGCTCCCAAGTGCTCTGAATGCAGCTTCCACATCACTTTCTTAAATTGTAAGTTCATCTTCAAATGATTCTTCCTTGAATTAATTTTCCATCATTTCATCTCTTTTATATAGTTTGAGAATATTGTTTCCAATATCTTTTTATTTCTACTGTCACCTTCTTCGCCCTTAAGAAGGACAGCTTTTTGAGAAACAGGCAAATGACCAGACGTTTCTTGGTTCGAAGGCTAGAGGCCAGATTTATTGAGTACAAAAATATAAGAAGTTCTGCTGCAACAGGGTGCCGTGAGGTTCGGAACAAAGAACAGAGACTTGGCAAGGCCTTTTTATCCAGGTAAACAGCATACACACCCACTGCAGCATTTTTCCACCAATCACAGACCACCCGCCCCATATTGGTAATGTCCAGAAACTTCCATCCGTATAAGGAAATGTCCAGAGGGGCAGGTAATATGAGGTTTCCTCCAGTCACAAGCTGCCGTCCAAATAAGGCAATGTCCAGGTGAGGTAGTAGTAGTCATGAGTCAGCAGACGGGAGGGGCTGGGACTCCTGTGTATGTGACCCTCTCCTAGCTTGTAATGGAGGTGGTCTTTTTCTTTACTCACCCTACTTTGTCATGTAATGTGTTCCCCACTGGTCATAGAACATCCCTACTCTTAGGCCATTTCCGCATGGGGCAAGGGAATCGCCCTGTGCCACTACTTACTGGACTTTTCGGCTCCCCAGTCCGGTCCACGCCGCTCCGGAGCAGTGCATGCTCATCGATACGCACTGCTCCGGTGTCCCAAATGGTGGCTTCTGGCTGGTGAAGCTCACCAGCCTACAGCCCCACCCCCCAGCAGATTGCAGGCTCGCATTGGGGCGAGCCTGTGAATCTGCATAAGGGAGCAAGCTCGCAGTGACGCGCTCCGTGCTTTTGAAAGACCTGTTTTTAGCGGTCTTTCACAAGCATGCTGGACGACCACTTGGGGTCGTTCTGGAGCTGGCTGAGGTGCGGATCTACGTTAAGTAGGTCTGACCCAGTCCGCTCCCAGGTGCAGACCTCCTCCCTGGAGGACAGACTGCACTGTTTTAAAAACCCAGTGCAGAAATGGCCTTAGTTTGATTTCTTAGCTCTTGTGAAATGTTTCTTGTTCTTCCTTATTTGTTGTCAGTTTCTGTTTCTCTGCATTGATTATTACCGTATTTCTCCTTGACCCTGTGCACAAGTCACTGAATGTTACATTCAGGGTTCTGACTCTACTTCTGTCACTTTTTACATTTGCTTCTCACCTGTCATTAATTGCTTGAAGAGTTTCATCTGTCATCCATTATATGCTTTAATTGATACATGCTTTATCTGTATCTGTTTTTATTTTGATAAGCTGCTCTGAAGCCCCATGCTGAGAAAAAGGCAGGATATAAATAAATGAAATAATAAACAAATCACTAAAGTGAAACAGGTCCAGTCCTGAAGCTATTCTGAGAGTTAAGCTGCAGTTAAGATATTCTTAGCACTGCCTCTGCTAAGGGAAGGAAAGGAATCCATATATGTTCTGTATAATCTCTGTTCATCCAGGGCATGATATTAAGCATGATGTACATGAATGCAGCCTCAGGTATAGAAATACTTGATGAAAAGGGGCAGCTGGTTGGAGAGAGGCATCACAGACGTGCCTTTACTTCTCATTGGCCCGTATTATTTTCTGTGAGCTTTAGGAACACTAGCGTACTGCTTATTACACTGGATCAAGACTTATAGTAAATATAACCTCACTGTATTTACAGTACAATTTGAGGAGATGGTTGTTTTTCATTCCAAAATTAGCGTAAGGGCATGTCCAGAGGCCAGCATCTTACCTTACCCATTTTGTTCCTTGTGCTTCCATAGCCCATATTTACCAAGAATAGTCTCTGTGCTCTGTGCTCTGATATTTGCTCATGTTAAAATCACTTTGCTTTATATCTGAAGGAGATTTTAGGGATGAACCATTTCAGATGGAGGGAGGGGAGGGGATCTCAGTGGAAAGGCATGATTCTCAATGAAGTTTAAAGGCCTGGTCTCTGATGTATCAAATTACAGAACAAAACTGAAACAACCAAATATTTTAAGAGCATTTTTATTCTTCTTCTTTTTGTACCTCATAAGAGCAGTGTTATTAAAATTATAAATTGTCAGGAACACATGTGTGACAAAGTAGCATTAAAAAGTACAAATTATGCCTTTTTCAATGCTGTTTGAGAAACTGGCAAAATGGTGGCATAACGCAGTGCTGTGGCAACAATTGTTGAACAGCTTGAGAACTTTTCACTTGTTATTTGCTAAATATTTTGAAGGCGTGGACAGCTTAAGTGGACTTAAGTCACTCAATTACGGCTTAATTTCTTTTAAACTAACCTGAAAACGAGGTGCCATGATGAACCAATGGTAAAAGTAGACTATATTCAGCATGCTCAAAACAATCCTAACTTTCTGGTTTCCATTTTCCCCCACCCAGTTTTCTTTTGTCAGCTGACATAATGGATTCATACCTTCCCTGTCTTTGCTCATCCACTTCTAACACTAGATCTAAAGACAAACAACTTGGAAACAGAATTCCAGCTCTGCTTCTTAAAACCTGTACAGTACTTCCTCATTCCTGGGTTAATTAGCTTTGGTAATAAGTTTCCTGGCCTATTTTTTGCTTGTGTAAAGATAGAATACTATGGACATGCCAGATGTATTCATAGCTAAGAGTTACGGAAGGAACAATAGTGTAATTTTGCCTTTAATTACATCAGTAACTGCCAAATGTGCACTCACAAATATTTGCCCCACAGGTCTATACATTTCCAGTCAATCCCACCTGTGCATCGTATGGAAAATGAGTAGCTGTAAGTCAAAGCATCTCTGACATACATATGAAAACCTGGAATGAAGTTTCTGTGGGTGGGTGTCATTGTATTACTGGCTACTGACATTAAAAAGCCATGCCCATTTTAGCCATCTCGGTTTGGTTTTGTTGATTTTGTAATAGATTGTATTATCAGATGATTATAAGGAATGCAGAAAGGGAAAGCAAGAGAAGACATTTTGGTGGTGTGGCTGAGAAATGAGGCTTTCAAAAATCCACATAGCTGTTTCCTTTTCATTCAAGCTCAAAACAGGGACAAAATCTGCACTTTGTTTAGTTCAGGGTGGACAGAGGCAATTTCAGGTGGTAAAAGGTATAACCAGTCCCCTCAAGAGTCCTCTGAATCCTTCCCTCCCCCAAAAAAACCACAGCTGCAAGCAGTGTTTTATCTTTAAGGAAAACAGTTTTTTCCCTCAGTAATAAGAACAAGATGTGTTCATCACATGCATCATTTACAATTAAATTAGTGCTGACAAAAGACCTCTGGGATCGCAAATCTGATTATAAACTAGGCACAGAGACAATACAAATGTTGTTTTAAAGGGAGAAAATTTTCCCTGTGCAGGTTATTCAGCCTGGCACAGGAATCTGGTTGATCTTATCTCTGTTGTATATTTCCAGTTCAGCCAGTCTGGCATAGTGGAGTGTGGGAATATATACTCTGGAGACAAGGGTTCAGATCCCCACTTGGCCATGGAAACCAACTGGTGACCCTGGGCAAGTCACACTCTTCAGACTCAGAGAAAAACAAAGGCAAACCTCATCTGAAGAAAACTTGCCAAGAAAATTCCATGGTAGATTTGCCATAAGTCAGAAACAACATGAAGGCACCCAACAACAACATTTCTAGTTCCAGTACAAATTTTAAAACTCCCGATCCTAGCAAAAACGAACAAACAAACCCCCTCAAAACCTGTTTCAGTGTGATTTACTTCAGCATTTTCCCTCTTTATAGTTACACCTTGCCCTCTAGTGTTGCACCCAATAAATGCTGTAAACCATTTTCATGGTAGTATTTCCTACCAAAAGAAATCTGTTTTTGAACACTATCTTTATTCTGATTCTTTTGAGTTTACTTGATAGTCTTTGTGGATTGAATTTGAATGATGTATTCCATAACTTCCATGATAACTCCTTTGTTGAACAAAGAGGCTTGCTGTTTGGTGGCTTTTGAGCATTTTTGCTACTGTGCTGATCAGGGGCCATTTTGTAGTTCTTCCATGATCACCTGGACAAGTGAGTTCCACTCCCTTTGGTTCTAATTTACCTTTGTACTCTTAAGCAGAACATGCAGCTGAGTGATGTTCTTTTAATTAAAGAACTTCTGGAAGTGGAAAGGAAGGGCAAGCATTGGTACACAAAATTAAACAATGGGCAAAATTGCAGAGGAGCAAAGGTTGTCATTTAAAGGTACCGTTTGAATACATATTGTAGTTGCAAACGTACGCAGAAATGTTTCACAGCTTTCTGCCAATAGTGGTTCAACATATTTTCCAAGGTTTTTTGGGTGAGTCTAGCTCTTCTGTGGAGCAGGCTTGGCCAACAACTTTGATGTTATTCCTGTATAGGTTATGAAGACATACACTCAGACAAGTAATTCTTTTTCATTATTTGGTACTTCCTCTTCCTTGCAGCTGTGAAGATATGCACTCACTTAGTTTGGTGGACTTCAAAAACTCTTGACAACTAAATTGCCATGTTGCATCAATACTGCTGCTATTCATGACTTTAACTTGCCTTTTCTGTCATCTATTTCTAAATGGTATCTCTCCTAACTGCGCCAAAAGGTTAATGCAAAGCACTTTTACCAGTGGAGAACTTGGACAATGAGAAGTATTTCAACAGTTCTTTTAAAGACTAAATGTAGAAATGTGGTTAGATGCCAGCCTTGAGCTAGCAGTCTTGTAGGTAATAAACCTGTGTTCAAGAGGCAGATATAAGTCACTGGATTAAAGCTTGGCTACAGCCTTAATAACAAGTAGATTGGTTGTGGAAAGAATTATCCTGCTCATTTAGAGAGATGGTGTACCACATTTGTCCTCCAAATCCTTGGTTCATGCCTGAGGCTCCCATCTCGGTACAGCTTATTTTCTGGGGCCTCAGTAGGTTTGCCATGATTCTCTCCCTCCGGTAGTTGCCCCAAATTTGTTGAGTGATCACGAGTCAACGTCATCATGTATTTTGAGATCGTTTAAATATGGGCCTCTGTTTTATTCCTTGTGTTGCTCCATATCTGCAAGATGTGTAGCAATTATATTCAATGACAACGTAACAGAGTAGCTTATATTTACATTTCTGCACTGATACCCTAGTGGAGATGAAGAACATGCGAAAAACTTTGTCAATCCAGTTAGCATTAAAAAAAGAAAAGAAAAAAAAGAAATCCTGGTCTCCAGTTAGGATTACCAGCACTTGCTGGGGTAACTCTCTGTACCAGCAGATGGAGACCAGAGTGAGGCTACTTTATGTGGAGAAAGGCCTGTGTATAGGTCTGCCCTAAATGACATGTCAAAAAAAAAAGAAAAAAAAGAGCATCTTGTCAAGTTTTATAGTTTCCTGATCTCAAGATGCCCAGGATTTCCAGTGTTTTAAGCGCTGGGCTGCAGTGTAGTAGCCAGATCTGGTCTTATAATACCACCACTACACCCTCTCGTGACACAGGATTGCACCCAGGAGGCTGCTATACCCATAACTTGGAGTACCAGCTGAGTGCCCTGTTGCTGTTTTTACCTTCCTCTTTTAATTGCCTTCTTCCCTCTACTCATCAGAGTTACTTCTGATTGATAACTGAAAAAATGTCTGGGTCTTCTTCCATGCCATTTCTGAACAGCACACGAAGTCTTGCTCTGTGGCTTTTTGTCATATTACTGGGAGCCCGGTGAGCTGTCTTCCAGCCCATTTGCTTCTGTTTGTCTGGTTGCTTTGGATTTTGATGAGTGTGGGAATTGTGTTGGGCTTGATGTTGTTGAACTGCAGTTTATATATATATAACCTTAGCCATCCTAGGCAAGAGTGACGAATCCTGGGAGTTGCAGTTAAACAACTTGTGGGCCAGATAATTCCCACTGCTGCTTTATGACCTTTATCTTTGTTTTATATCTGAAGGTGAATGTGAAGCTAGACTCATTCCTCATACAGGCCTTGTTACGTGTGCATATCAACGTAACTTCATGAGGCATGTGCCAGGCCTCTTCCAAGAACCAGGTAGGCTCATATGGGAGGAGGCAGTGTTTCAGATATCCTGGCCTCAAGCTGTTTAGGACTTTGTAGGTTAAAACCAGCACTTTGAATGCTGTACAGTGTTTAGACCTGAGATACATGTCAACAAGTAAGTTAATGCTTTGCCTTTTCCCGGTATTAATTAAGGTTATAGCGTAGGTGTAATAGTAGGATAATTGCTTGATTACAGTAGAACCCCTGACATAATCCTAGTTTCATATTACAATTACTTATTTAAATGCCTAGATTTATCCTTCTTATACAATTTAAGTAAAACACTAAGCTTTTGGGTAAGCAAGAAAAAAATGTGCTCTGAAGTGACTTAATGGCTTTTTCTTTACTTGTATTACCCATTCTAAATGATAAGCTCATCACAGGAAGGAATGAGACTATTTTTTATCATGGATTTTTAAACGTCTGAAGAAAGAAAATGGGTAGAAGTAAAAACAATAGGACCATAGTGTGCAATGACAGGGTTTTAGAGATGGCTAAGACATGCACAAAGGGACTCGGCAATGTCTTGCTGCAATTTCACAGGCACAGATCAATGTCACAGGTACCTGTTTCACTAAATGCTATCTGACATAATGTCTGCATTTATTTATTCTCTCCCTCCCCCTTCCCCCCATGTGCGTGCACACAGACAAAGCAGTTAATTTTGTGAAGAACTTTAGTTGCAGCCAGATCCACTGGAGAAAAGCCCTCCTAGGTGGGGAAATGAAACAACACAGTGATGTGTCTTGCCCAGTAGCTTTCTTGATGACAGGAAGGTTATGAGTTAGATCCCTACTTGCCTTACACCAACACAAGGGCGCTCTCCATTTATGGAAGGAAGTAGTTTCCAAAGCAGATTTCTCTTAGTGGAAGGATGTATGAGATTTTTGCCAGTTTCACTTAATGCAACCACTAGCACCACATTCTTGTGATATTCTGGGCAGTCCCCCAGCCTTCCAGAGCAGCTTTATGGGGTAGAACAGGGGAAGGGTGAGATCTGAGAATAAGTATTATCCTGCTACTTTTTTTCCAGCACAAGTAAAATTCCACTGAGCACTAATCTGGATCTATCTGTCTCATTGTTTGGAAAGGAACAATGTTTTAAGCATTCCCTAAATCCTCTGACTCAATAGAATTTGTAATACTTGGAAACTGGTAGTTATTCTCTTCCCTATCCTGCAGTAAATTTCCACTTACTCATTTGGTGAGCTACCCTGTTAATAACGCTAAGAAACAATAACAAACCATAATGATTCCTCACCTGTACTATGGGATCTTGCCAGTTTTAAACCAGTTTCTGGAAGTTCCCTATGTGTTCTTGAAGAGGTATAGGCATAAGTTCAGTTCAGTTTTGTAATTATACCAGCCTTTTGCCAAGTCAGGGTTGCCAGATCAGGATTATAGCAGTCCCTGAAATTTTACAGCCAACCTAGGGAGAACCTCTTGTGATATCACAGGAAACAGGCTCTGGTGATCTTACAAAAATATTACAAGTGGTATCTCTTGGTGATGATATTAGGCATAATACAGTAAGCATGAATTACCAGTGCAAAAAGTATGCTATTTAAGTAAAAAACACAAAATCTAACAAATTAGGAAAACATGGATATACCAACATTTCAAGGAAGTGCTCTATCCTGAGATTCCTCCCCCTTTGCCCTGAGAACTGGAGGAAAGGGGCCAAGCCGTGAGATCCGGTGCCCCTATCAACCATTGCAATTCCAAATAGCTGAACACAAATACAATTAATTAAGACCTATATGGACAAAAATAAAATAAGACAATAAAATACAATGATATGACTTGCGTTGAAAATTACATTAAATTGCAAATTATTAAATGAAAGTAACATTTGCCTTGTTCATGTGCTATATGGGTAAATTGATCTCTCCAGTCAATCTAGTCGTTTGTTAGCTAGTGCTCTAATATATCACCTAATTTTGTATTACAATGTTAGTATGGAAAATACGATATTGATTTAATAATTTATTGCGTTCATAGAGTGAATTTTAGCTGCCTTGAATCCTGTCTCAGGAGAAAGGTGGAATATAAATTAAATGAATAAATAAAATAAATTTAAAACTGTTTCTACAATGATGGGGCTAGAATGCTGTTCTTAAAATTGAAAATTTGTTCTCAAGGATAGCATAGAGGCTCCACAAAAGAGTGGGAGTGAGAAGAAAAAGGAAGTCACTTGCCAGATTTTGGTTGAGAGATGTATTCTTCAGGAAATTTTATGATCAAATTGTGATAGCAGATGGAATTGTTTCTGATTTCTGGAAAGAACTGGGAAAACCGCCACTGAGTATTCCTAAGAAAACCTTGTGTAATTCATGGGATCACCATAAATCAATAGGCAACTTGTGGGCACATATATAGTTGTGAATGCAATTGTTCATCGCGACAGAATGGTGTTGTAACTTCATAGAAACTCTTTTCTTTGGGCTGAGATAAACTCACAAAAGTCTCACTGAGGAAGTGATGGCACTCTGTATAATATTATTCGGAGGCGGTTTGTTGCTTGTCAGCTTTGTTTCATATTTCTTTGGAAATGCTGTTAGTCATGAATCAAGTAGTTGCTACTCAGTCCCTGGGAGCAACTGTGCATTTGAAGTAAACTACACAAATGTCTACGGGTGCCAATGGAACTCCATACTTCTGCTAAGGCAACCAACTACTCCCACATCCATTTAAATAAAAAAGTTTAAAAACATATTCAAAGTGAAGTGAGAGCCTCTAGTTACTGTCATCTTCATTTCCCAGAAATGCTTCTGGACCTCATGCGTTCTTAGAAGCATTCTTTAGAATTGTACTTCTCATGCTCTCTGACATGGGAAATACCATCTTTCCTCCTAATGTGCCAGGGGTACCATATTTGTGCCAGTAACTATCGCTGTTTCTGCACTACCTAGTGCTATTATTCCACTTTCAACATCCTGTGGAATTCTGGAATTTGTAGTTTACTGAGGTTTTATTAGCTGAGTTCTGATTGTATGCAAAACAGAACTACATGGAGATGTCTTCAAGAGCAGTTATATATCAAAATCTCCTGTAACACAGAGCAATGTCTAATTTTAAGAAACATAAAATTTGATAGAGTAAGCCGAAGATTGTTCTGTTCTCTGAGGAACTAATACAGACCCATCCACTCCTTCTTTGTGGTTATGCTCGTGTTCTGCTGGCAGGCTTCCTTCAGGGAACTAATGTGCAATATTTTTTTAAAAAATTCTGCTACATCTCTGTTCATATCTCCACATTTTTTTTCTCTGCTGACAGTCTGGTTCTGCTTATGGCATTTTTCACCAGCATACTGGGGGTTTGTATCATACAGAAAGCATAGCTTTGTACCAGAGGCACCCTATTTCTCTAAGGGTGGTGAATCTATTCTCAGTTTTATATTCTGCTATGGGTTGTGTGGGAATTCTCATACTGCTGAACCTCTGCGAGCTTACCTCTGCTAGGAATAGGAATAGGGTGCGGTACCTGGATTGCACCCATAAGAAGAAGCTGTTAAACTGAGAGTGGATTTGCTGACCCTACAGCAATAGGTCTGTTGACCACCTCTGAATCAAAGCAGTACTTCCTTCAAGACACTTACACTGGCCAAACTTCCCCAGTATGCTTGTGGAGCATGCTGCTGCCAGGACTGCCAGCATAAGTAAGCCAGCAGAGAAGATGATCTACTGACCAGTCCCGTTTGTATCCATGGCTTTTTATTTTTAATACTTTCTAGCTTAGCTTAGCTGGTGAATCTGAAACATAGGATTGTGCCTGAAAACACTTTTCTGAGATACTTCCTGGTGAGTTTGCAGCTATGAACTTTATTTAGCTGCTGGAAGATTGCTTTATACTTCAAAGATTGGTGTTTACCACAAGAATCTAGGAAGAAAGCCTGAAGGAGTGATTGTTATGAGGAAAAGAAGTGGGTGAATCTAGATGCATCAGGCTAATGTGCAAATGAATCCCATGCTCTGTCTTCTGATCAACTTAATTTACATAATTTTACTCAAATGACTGATTTTAATTGTCTTGTCTGAATGAAGGTGATAGAATGGGAAGGAATTGCATCTGGGAAGAGCCTCAAGAGCTAGGGGCCACAACATGAAACTAAAAGAGGAGTTGCTGGTTGGAAGCCTCAACAGTGAGCCTGACTGGTACTTGTAAACTCAAGAGCTGAAAGATGGCGCCCTGTTCCTCTTGTTGTTGGCGCCCTCAGGCAGGGTGTGTGTTGAGGGGGTAAAGGGGAAAAATGGGGTTGGAAGAGAATGAGAAAGGGCTGTCAGGTTGTGCCTGGGTAGTCCTGGAAAGAGAGTTAGGGAATTAACAGATATGTCTCTTAGGGCCTCAGAAAAGGCTTCCTTCTCTCCTGTGTACAGCAGAAGTGGCAATGGTGGCAAATAATCTGTGAATAATAAAATCTGCGAATATTAAACCCCTGGATGTGGAGGGCTGACTGTATTTTATTTTCTTCAGGGCTAAACTGCCACCCCTCTTCCCAGAGGTTACCCCAGCAAATACATACATATAACATTTATCAGGGAAGAAAGTATTAGGCATGTGTAATTTAGGGCTAAGGAGTGGCAAAGATTAAAAAGATTAAGCACTTTCTCAGAGCATTTTCTCTCCAAATCACCCTTTCCTGAGTTCACCATTTCTGAGGTGGTGGAGGAGTCAGTGATGAATGGCTTTTGAAACTCACATTATCCATTTTGAATACAGTCTTCCCTCCACATTTGCTAGGGTTAGGGGCACAGGACCCTCATGAAAGTGGAAAAACTGAATAACTCTAGGCCCTCCCAAACCATATTTAACACACAAAAAGTATGACCATCATATTCAACCTACCCTGGATTCCTTTGAGGCATTGGGTTTCCTTCACAAGGCATAAGTGAGTGGCTGGTGGGGCATACCGCCATCTCTACTGCTGCCCCACACCATTTTAAATAGGGACTTAAAGCCTCATTTGCAGTTTCTCAGTCTCACAAGGTTTGCAGTCCCTATTAAAAATGGCATAGGGAGGCAGCAGAGGTGTGAGCAAATAATCAAATCCGCAAAAGTGAAACCTGCAAATGTGGAGGGCTGACTGTAGATGTCTCAGTATGGTGATAAATGCTAGGCTACTGATACTGACCAAAATCCTACATATGTGAGTTACTCCCCATGCTTGTTTCCTTGTCCTCTCACTGCTCACCATCTGTTAAACTCTGGGAGGATCTCTGCTGCTGTCACTTACCGGGAGAAGGTGAGGGAAATGGGGAGGAGATTCAGACCACAGAGAAGCAGCTTATCTCAGCTTGGTTGGAGTCAGGGGAGAGGATCAAACAGAGTGCATCTGCTTTTTTCCTTCCCTGAGAGCCTAAAGCAGCTGGATTATCATCAACTGAATTGCATACCCCAGTGGTGTATCTAGGCTCAACAGCACCTAGGCCAAGCATGGAAGTTGTGCCCCTAGGTGCTGCTGCCACTGCTGCTGCCCTTGCACTGGGCCAGAAAGGACCCCGGTGGTAGGTGGTGGTGGTGGGCAGGGTGCCAGGCAGGAGAGCTGCTGCTGTTGCCCCTGCCCCTACACTGGGCCAGAAAGGATCCTGGCAGAGGCAGGAGGCCAGCAGTTGGCCAGACCTGGGTGGGAGGGGGGAGGATTCTGCTTTTTTGAGTCCCCTGGCATTGGTGGCCAGGGCATGTGTCCCAGTTGCTCCACCTCTGCCCCACCCTCCCTCCCATCCCCAGTCTCCACTGATAAGCAACAGGAGCAGGGCCCTCTCCCAGGACTTGATACTTCTCAAGTGATGGAAAGTTTTTGGATGGAGCATCAGGACAAGAAAGTAGCCCTTTGAGCTTTCTCCAAAGAGACTTATGCACATGCACGTTGCACTTAGACACACATAAGTCAATAACAGGATGTTGGCCAGTGTGTCTTCCTCGGTACATGATGTTATTCATCTCACAGCAAGAAGTACAGATAATTATTGTGCTTGAGACTTTCTGGGGAGGCATGTTCATAGGCGCTGTTTTTTAAAGTGTTTATAATTGAAACTGGAAAGGCAATGTAACTCTTGAGTGCCTTCACTTATATTTCATGACATGTAATTGCAGTCAAATATATTTGATTACTGTCCAAGGTTGGTCTGGGTTCACAGCCAGGAGAAGCTGATAACAAACACAGGTCAGAAACTCAGCAGTAACTTAAGGAATTAGCTTACTTAAGCAAGGAAACAGCTTTGCAAATGAGAAGAAGTAATGGTCCCAACAATGTCCATAAATCAGAGGCAGGCAAAACAAACACAAGTCAAAGGCAGAAACAACAGGCAAGGGTAGTGAATGGGAGCACAGGACAAGCAGTTAGTTAATTACCAACAAAAGCTAGAGGGGGAAAAGCTCCATTCTTATAGGTTCCAAGATCAGCGCAGGTGGTGCTTGATTAATTGCTGTTTGGCATAAATTTGCTGGGAGTGATGCAGGATACTCTTTCAGTGTCTACACTGGGTGAAGGTAGGTATGGATAGGTCAGTCTCCATGTCAGAATGAGCAGGGCTCTCTGCTGGGGCTGGCACAGCCCAGTGCTCTGTCTCTAGGGCAGGTGTCTGCTCTTCAGGCGCTGCTGTAACAGCCTCTGTGCCAGGGCTCAGAGTAAGTTCTGCTGTCTCAGACTCCAAGTCTGAGTTCAGGTCGTGGAAGCCCATGACAATTACCATTCTTGCCTGAATAACATCAAAAAACTTGCAGATTAACCATAGGCATAAGGGATTTCTTTATTATAATCCAGATTCTTGTAAATGTCAGAACCAACTTTGAGAAGGAGAGGTGTGAGAGAAATGGCTAAAAGTTAATGTTGTGCTTTCTCACATTTTGACTTGAGCCATGCCTTTTATGACTCAAAATACGTGTAAAATATATTTCACATATTATAAAATGTTGGTTCTGTGGAACCTATTGTCCTTTTCTAATCTCTTGTTTCTTTTTGTGGTTTTTAGATATTTGTTTCAACGTTTGGTTAAGTAATGCTCCTAAATGCAGAAACAGGTACTAATTCAATGTTTACTACGAATGTTTTATTAATGTTTCTACAGCATACTCCCAAACTTGCTAGGGTGGTTGATCACCACTGAGTCCCAGGTTAATGTCCTAGTTTATTTCCATAGTTTGCTTCCTATTTCTTGGTACTTAGCCTTTCTCCACCAGCCCACTCTTTGTTTTCTCCAGTGTTCTTCCTCTGAACTTTGTGTTCCCTTATCTTCCGTTATATGGCATCACATTGTCTTGCTTCTTGTAAAAAGAGCAAGCTGAATATGAAAAATAATTTTAAAAATTCTAGCATTCTGTGTGAGTTACAGCTGCATATTGAAGCAAACTATGACAAATGTTATCTTTGTTGGGAAAGAAGGAAAAAGAACATGACTGTAAACTTCAGTACTTTCCCAGTTTCTGTAACAAAAACAGTATTTTATATATACTGTCAGTTTTAATCACTAGAGTGTTTTCATCAAGGAGTGTGTTGGAATGTGTTAAGCTTCAGTTCTGAGCAGAATGTAAGCAAAATGAGCATTCCACTCAGACAATCTCAGAAATCACAAACTATGCAAATCAGATAGAAATATCTGATAATATGTGACCCCAACAAATCTTCAGTTTTCACATTTTTCTGTATGTTCATATAATTTGTTAGCTTGACTTCTGGGGGTCCCCTAGGGAACACCTTGATACGCTCCAAAAATGCAAAGATTGGGGAAATTAGTGGAGCACTGGCAATAGCACAACAAGGGGCAGGGTAACCCAGCAGGATCTTCTACCCAATTTTTATGGGATCAGACCAAGCAAAAAGTCAGACAATTGTACCAATAAATGGATTTTATTAATAAATGTGTTCTGACTCACCAATACAATCACTCACTCACTCACACACACAAGGCCTATTGAGAAGAGAAAGAGGTGAAAAATGACAGGGGATATAACGGAGAGGGTTTAAACGTGGTATTACTGCACCTGTCCAGAAGTCTTCTGTCTGGGAAGCAGTGAAAAGGACGGAGCTCAGTGAAGAGAGGCGATTGAGGGGATTACTCGACTAACAGAGTGCTGGTCTGCTAGCGTGGTGGGGAGTTCTCCGAAGAGACCCTCAAAAACAGGGACTACTTATAGGGCAGACTGTACCTCAAGGGCAGGGTCTCTCCCGGGAAGAATAATGGCCAAAATAAAAGGAAAAATGCCACACAATAGCAGCTTGATGGTTTGCATGATTGGTTCATATAAATGGACCTCACCCTTGTAGAATTCTCTGGAGTTGCTCAGCCTGGGGAAAACCTGGTAATCCCTTCAAATTGGCTATTATTGGCTGAGGACCCTTTGTTAGTGCAGGCGTGTCTAGCCTGAGGTCTCCTTGGGAAACATGACTGGGGATTTTCCTGGCCTTGATGTAGGTTTGGTCATTTGACCTATTTGTCTACACACCCACCCGGGCATATTTGATATCAATTTTTATATCCCCCAGGATGGGGTCTGCCACTGGGGTAACAAGTTGATATGTGTACAGCATATAGATCTGGGGCAGGAGTGAATTACTACTATGCTCACCTTCTTCCCCGCCCCACCCCACCCCACCCCAGAGATGTTCACTACAGACTTTAATAATGAGAAAAAGGCTTGGAGAGCAGTTAATATACATAAAGTGCAACTATATACAAAGGTGTGCCAAATGCCAAATGCAAAGAAGAAAAGTCATTGAAGGAATGTACAGGTACATATATTAGAACAGGGGACTAAATCTGATTTATTATGGTAAGTAGACTAGCAAAGAAACATTTTCTGAGTGGCTACATTATTGCTGAGGAGAAATTGTGAAAAACACCAGCAAGAAAGAACTCATTGTCAGTTTAGTTGAGCGTACGTTATCCTTTTATATGTTAAAGAGATCATATCAGGTGCCAAGAGATCTTACATCTTGATATGAAAATGAATAAGTGGATGTGTCAGTCTTGCTAAATAAAACATTACAGGTAGGAGAAAAGGAAGTGTCCATTGTTTTTAGAAAACAACAACAACCCTTAATTGGTAAACTGTTGCCCTTCATGATATTTCCTAGATCAACCTCCCCAACCTGGTCCCTCTAGACATGTTGGATTATATATCCCATAATTTCCAGCCAGAATAGCTTTGATCAGTTTAAGAATTCCACCGAAACACAGATTGTATTGGTTTTAAATTGAATATAGGGAACAAGACATCTGCATATTTATTTATTTATTTATTAAAATTATTTCAGTAAAGGAGCATACTTTCTGATATGGGTACTTCAAAAAATGTGCTCAGGACATCTGACAATAAGAAAATGTTATAGTATATAAATTTATGATTAAACAGAAAAGGAAATACAATTAAACACCATCAATTAAATCACCATCAATAGAAAGGAACTTAACTCTTTGGAGGAAATGTGTGATATAAATACACCAGGTCCTCCACATTCACGGGATTTAAGGACACAGAACCCCCACAAAAGTCAAAAAACCACAAATAACTGAGATGAGAGGAGATCTTCCCTCCTTTTCACCATCTGCCTGCCCCTCTCCACTTGTGCGATCATGCGGGCAGTGGAGAGAAGAGTGTGGGGAGAGAGATCTGTCTCCCCTTTGCTCTCTCCCCACCCCTCGCATGCGTGATCGTGTGGGTAATGGGGAGAAGAGTGTGAGGAAAGGAATCTTTCTCCTCTTCACTCTCTCCCCGCCCTCCTTCCCCCCACGATTGCACAGCAACAGAGGGAGAAGAGCATGGAGAGAGGGAACTTTCTCTCCTTCGCTCTCTCCCCACTCCTCCGCAAGTGCTGGCAGTGGGGGCAGAAGAGCATGGGGGGGAAATCTCACTCCCCTTCAGTCTCTTGCCTGCTGCTGGCACTGGACACTGGCAGCCCTGGGCAGGAGGGAGAGAGGCAAGCGGGCACCATGAATAAGCAAATCCGCGAGTGTCAAACCTGCGAATGCGAGGGGAGAACTATATAATAAACAGGAGTCACCAGTTAAAATGTATTTCTTCACACAGCGTTACTTTAAAAGCCCAAAGCTTCTGAATAAAAGGCGCCTTTACCAGCTGGTGGAAGGATGACAGAACAGTGGGTGGACACAGAAATTCTTCTTCTAAGTAGAAGGTCTTAGGGACTACGGTCTATATGGTTGGAGCATAGTGCTCCACCGCTCTCATTCTGCAGCCCCCCAACACCCAGAAGACAGCTTTCACGAACCAGATTGTGTTCCCATGGCCATTTATTGGCTGAAGGGCAGGCAAACAAACAGTTGTTCAGTTGGGGGAAGAGAGCTGAGGTCATTTTTCTCAGTCACTGGTGAACCAGTAAGTTACTTGTCTTCCCATATCAGATACAAACAGTACTGTAATTGAAGCACTTCCACAGTTTGGAGAGCAGATGGTCACACAGAGAAAATGTGCAAGAATGCTGAAGAAATATTCTGGTCCGTTAAAAAGAGATAGTGAAAGGGAATGTTAGTAACAGTCATAACTGGAACTAATACATTGCTTTATATTTTTAAGAAATTAAATTATTAGTTACTTCATCTGCTTTTTTGATACTGAAATCTGTACACTACTGTACAACCTGTACAGTACTTCTCAAGCTATTACATACTGAGTTCATTCCCACCCCTATTTTCCCCTTTATCCAGGAGTCATAGTAGGTGGAGCTCAAAGCCTACTTATATGATTGAGTTGTACTAATGTATGAAGAAACAACAGCAAGCTTGAATGAGACCTGTTTGACTGTCAACCTGTTACTCCAGTATTACTCAAGTATTACTTGTGACTGTGACAATTGCTTGCTTGCCAAGAATGGAGAGGACAGCAGAAAAGGTAAGGAAAATCACAGCAGCATTTTCTATATTTTCGAACAAGGCATTCCTAGGAAACTGTGCGTGTTTATATACTTGCCAGTCCTCCAGCAGGTTTGAATCCCTAGTACTGTCAGAATAATCTGATAGGCACATATGTGGTTTAGCAGTGAGCAGGGAGAGTTGAATGAAGCAACCAGTTTCTCCTTTCTGGGAGGAAGATGTTATATAGCATGATTTGTATTTGAACAGTACAAACATGTGACTTGGGTTGCTGGTAAGAGGGATTATTTAATATTTATGAAGGCAGCATTGATTTATGCACAATAGCAGCACTAGATTATTAACAATAATATTATTTTAGAATTATAATAGCAGAGATGATTAGGTAGTTAAGAAAATGCACATGGTCTTCCCCTCCTCCTCTTCCTCCTCCTCCTTCTTCTTAAGCTAATTTTCATGGTAGGCCTGTGGAAAACTCACTGATGGAATTCTGTTTGCATTTTAATTTTTCAGATCTCAGCTTTAGATTTCCACAGAAAATCTGCCTAAAAATTTGAATTGTGGAACCTCTCAGCTACAGAATGACTATAATCATCCATTTCCCCTCATTTTAAAGAAAAAGAAATCCTAGATGTTTTTGGAAGCTCACATTTTGTAGACATTCATTCATTCATTCATTCATTCATTCATTCATTCATTTAATATCCCAGCATGAGTTCCAAGGCAGTTTACAACAAAATTACAAAACTCTTAATGGAGTCCAACATAGTACATTTTCAGTTTTAGAGCATTGTATTTACAAAAATAGTTTGCTGTTCTAGTGCATGTTGTTTGCTTGCAAAGATGAAAATTTGTTTGGCCATTGCAAGCAATGGAGAATGTTGCAAGGAAGTGGAGCATTTGGCCCTTGTGTAGCTATGTTTTGTTCATGAGAAAGACATAAAAGAGAGAGAGAAGGAGAAAGAGAGAGAGAAATTCATAGCATAAGTCTTTCGTAAACTGAGTTCACTTCAGCAGATGAGTCTACAAAACTTTATGCTACAAGCTTTTTTCCTTTAGTTGCAAAGGTACTATAAAATCTCTTTGTATACTGATACAGACTAACATGGCTATGTCTCTGGATAAAAGGAATAGAGTATTGTGAGAATGATTTGATTGACAATTTTGAAATATCACTAGAATAAAGATAACAGCAAGAATTTATAGTACTTCATGATACAGGTTCATGCAAAACAGGAATTTCAGAATGGCTGTGAGATTATTTTTTTTATATGAGTGCTTGCTAGTAACAGAACTACAATAGGTCACTAATTTTCCCTTTCAACAGGTTCTTAACTCGCAGATTCATTTGATGTAAAAGGAAACATTGTATTTTTGTATTTAAAAACAGAGAAATCAATCTAGACATATGTGACATTTATACTGCTGTTCTTGTAAACTGTCAAGTCATTTCTGACTTACGGTGACCTTAAGCCAAATCTATCATGGATTTTTCTTGGTAGAATTTATTCAGAAGGGGTTTGCCCTTGCCTTCTTCTGAGGCTGAGAGAGTCTGACTTGCCTAAGGTAGGTTTTGGGACTGAGTGGAGACTCAAACCCTGGTCTCCCAGTTCTGATCTCTGCTTTGATTGCTACACCAGTTTGAACACACTACTAATTTCACTAGTTCTTCTTCACTTAATCTGACACCCCACCCCAAAAGTATGAATGTAGAAAGAGCATTTCACCCAGACAATTTAGTGACTTTATGAGGTACAATCATCTCTCAATGTAATGTTGAGACTGGAAAAATGGATTATGAGAAGAGAGAGAGAGAGGGCGATGGGGAAGAAAGGAAGAGACAAATGTAGCTGCAAAAATTGGAGAGGAAAGGGAAGGAAGGAGAAGTGAAGGAAAAGAGAGAAAGATGGGCTTGGTATGAGAGTAAACAAGAGAGACATAGAGAAACTCAGAATTTTGGTTTTGACCTATAAGCCTTTTATGGCTCAGGGCTAGGCTGTCTGAAGGGGCATATCTTCCCCTATGTGCCTGCCCAAGCTTTAAGATCTGCAGGGGAAGAATTTCTCTCTGTCCCACTTCCTTCACATGCACGGGTGGGAATGTGGGATAAAACTTTCTTTGTGGCGGCTCGCACACTTTGGAATGAGCTCCTTAGGGAAGTAGAACTATTATGGTGCTGTCCTGTTTTTAATCTGTTTTAAAGTAAGGTTTCAATTGGTTTCATTTCTGTTATTTAATAAGTAATTTTTAAATATTTTTAATTTTGCATACTTTATAGTATCTTCTACCTTCTTGTAAGCTGCCTTGAGTCCCAGCCTGGAAGAAAAGTGAGATATAAATAAAGTGATGAGTGGATGGATGGGTGGATGGATGGAACAGGACTATGAGAGAAGGATGAACATGAGGCAGTATAATGGGAGATGGGAAAGAAGATGAGAGACGAGATCAGAAGGAAGATGCTTAGCTGGAGTTGCCCAGAATTGGGGAGCAGAAAGAGGATGAGCAAGTGAGACAATTGAAGTTGAGAATTAAAACATAAAGGAATCAGTGCCACCATTTTTTTTCTCTAGCAGTGATAAAGCCCTGTGTCTGAGGTCAAGAAAGGAAATTATATTGTAACTGTGACTATTTAGGGCAATATGAGAAAGATGGGAATAGAATTGGAAATGTAAAAGTCAGCTGCGCTAAAAGATCAGTCACAAATACCCATCCTGTACTATCATATTCAGTGACCTCTGAGGCAGCAAATCTTGAGCTAGCTCTGTGTTTCACATGGCTACTCCTTCCTACTGAATCCTGCTGACAGATCCAATTGGAGAAGTTGTGAAAAGGGGAGGAAGAAGAGGAGAAAGTAGACAGTTAGATCCTCTGAAGAATCTACAGTGGCCTCTCTAAGGCAGCCTTCAGTAGCAGGGAATAGGAACATAACAACCCCCTTCTTTTCAAGGCATTATTCTTCCCTGAGATTCTCCCCCGCCCCCGGGGCCTGAACCTGGAGGAGAGAGGCCAGGCATATCACGCTGGGAATCAGAGGTCAGAGAATGCATTGCCAACAGTACAAAGATTGTGTATAGGGTATACCCCCAGATGCCTAAATCCTCACATGTAGTTGTGGACTACATGTGCAACATTCATCAAAATATTTCCATCCATGAATAGGTAATGCTAATGTTATAGTCATCTTTATTTTGGGTTGGAGTGTGTGTTTGTGTGTGTGTGTCTGAGAGAGAGAGAGAGAGGAGAGATTTCCCATTCCATTTGATCAACACACATTGGTGTCAGATCTGATTGTGTTATGGAATTGTAATTAGGGGATGGGGCTGCAGTGGACAGAGCACAGCGGGAGAACTCTGGCTTATGATCGTCACACAGAAGGAAAGCAGAATGGGAAATCCTGTTCAGAGACATTTCTCCCTCTCCTGATCACCTTCCCAGTGAGGAAGATGTGTGGGCTGTGGAGGAATCAGTTACTCTTCATGGAGAGAAACCTCAGATGGGCTTTGGAGAGGAGGGAGTGTGTAATATCAGGATGTTGAAATCACTTTTCCTTCCTTGTAATAGCCTTATGCATGTGCAGACTGCATACAGTCTGTGAGAAGATTAGAAGGCTAGATCTGCTACAGGGATCACCCTTGCGGGAACAGGAAAATGGGGAGTTAAAAGTACTTGGTTGTTAGAGGTTCCCTGAAACTAAAATGGTTTGCTCTCAGAGACTAGTGCATCTGTGAAGATTCTTGAATGTTCTGGGAGGATTTCCCAGTTCCTGTAGTTGGCAATTGTATTGAATATTCTTGTTGGTGTGTGGAATAGGAAGATACCCCAGGTGATTGGCACAATAGGCCCTAAGCATCCTATGCTTGGGTGCAGAGCATGGGCTCCTTGGTTTTCTGAGAAGCTCAGGGCAGTGAAATACAGCAATGATGAGAATAACCTGGGATGAATCCAACTGAATACAGGTTACAGCACGTTTACAGGCTATTTCACAGTACTGAGGGCAGCAAAGAAACAATTCTTCATTGTTTCTGTTACATTAGCACAATTATGTCTGGCACCATTGTTTCATGTGACAAAATGGGTTATTACATTCTAGATCTAAGACTGCTGAGGCAGAGTCCTCAGAAACATTCTGTGATGAGTTTGTCAAATATTTTGTGCAGAAAATTGCTCAGATTTGTTGTCACTTGATTCCACATTAAAGGTAGGTAGAGTCTGGGCAGTTAACTGAGGCATAAACTTGTCCAGTTTGGGTGGATGAATTTCAGTTTGTTCAACATAATGATATGGACAAGTTGCCTGAAGAAGGGAGGCCAATCAACCCATGTCCATCCTGGTTGAATAAAATTGATTTAGTACTTTGATTATGCCCACCTCTATCTCTCTTTTACAACTGATGCCAAGGATACTGTGGATGTCCCGAATCATCATTTGAAGGATTGGATGTGGGTCAATAAATAGGCTCAGTCCAGACAAGATGGAAGTTCTTCTGGTTGAGACGGATTGGGATTGGAATTACAACCTGTCCAGAATGGAGTTGCACTCCCTCTAAAACAGTGGTTCTCAACCCGTGGGTCCCCAGATGTTTGTAGACTTCAGCTCCCAGAAGCCCCAGCCACTATGGTCAATGCTCAGGGCTTCTGGGAGCTGAAGTCTAGAAACATCTGGGGACCACAGGTTGAGAACCACTGCTCTAAAAGATAAGATTGGTTGCTTGGACCCAACACTACTCCTCAAAGCTCAGGTGACTGTTACAGCTCAGAATGCCTTTGCCAAGTTTTAGTTAGTGTGCCAGCTGTACCTTTTGTTAAGGAGGGTGTATCTTGCCACAGTGGTTCGTATATTAATTTTCTCCTGATTAGACAATTGTAGTATATTCTATGTGGAACTGCCCTTGAACAGTGCCTGGAAGCTATAGTTAGTGGAGAATGCAGCAGCCAAACTATTGTAAGGTTTATGTCATAGAGATCATCTTACCAGAACTTCATCAGCTTTCAGTTTGCTTCCGAGCTCAAGTTAAGATGGTAGTCTTGACCTGTAAAAATGTAGACAGCTTGGGATCACGAAACCTGAAAGACTACCTGCTCCCATGTGAACCTGCCAGAAAGGTAAGATCTTTAGCAGAAGTCCTGTTGCATATCTCACCAATCTGTAAGGCTAGGTGTGTGATCCAAGTGACAGAGTTTTCTTAGGAGTAGCACCCTAACTGTAGGGTTCTCTTTCCAGGGAGGCCAGGTTGGCTCTATCTCTTCTGATGGGCAATTGTGCTAATTCATTTGGCTTTTGGTTCTCCAAATAAGAGCTGGCTGCTCTCGCTCTATTAGCTGTTTTTTTTTAATTGCTTGTAGTCTGAGAACTATGTTTGAAGAAGAGTTTTAGTTTTTAATTTTTTGCAGTGTGTAGACTCAGTTTGCCTTAATATATTTATCTTACATGTGATTCAAGTAATTAATAACTTCAGCTTCAAATAAGCTAATTCTTACAGAAGCTCAGAAGGTTTTGGTATACACAAATTAAAGTATGAGTTGGTATGCCTTTCCTTCTTTGCTCCTTGACCTAATTTACACCTTCTTGAGCCATGTGCCCTGTCAAAGCAATACCTGTGCTTAGTCATAGGGATGTTGATTCTTCAGTTATTTTATTCTTGTACATAAGAGAAATATTTCAAAAGTTTTCTTCTCACTGGGTGAGACTGCAGGTGTTTTGTGCATTTTTGGATTGATTTTTCACATATTTGGGTTTTTTTATAGTGTTAAGAAAACTTTGGGAGTAATGCTTCTTCTGGCTGATGATAATAAGTTTGAAACTGCTGCAAGGTGAGGAAAGGGAGGATAAAATGCTTGTCTTTGTCTGTGTCTGCCTATAGGATGGCTAGATATGTTTGCTGCATATGTGTGTCACCAGGGCAAAAATCCAGGTGAGCATGTGAAATTCTGGGTGGATTTCTGAATTAGTGTGGAATGATTCAATTTCTGCTTGGGATGAGTGGATTCCAAGCAATGCTTTGTCTTCATATGTTTTAATAACATTTGATTGCTGGAACAGAAAATTATATTTAGTTATTTTGTGTACTCAGTTGATTCTCATTGTTACTTCTGATTAAAGAAGTGTTTGCGTATGTGTGGGTGTGATGCCTTGTGGTAGAAATCATTACCATTGTCTGTTTCAATTCATTCCAATGCATTTCTAAAGAGGACACCAAGAGCATGTCTATAAACTTGAATATGAAGAGGTGAAATAAACAATGGCAGCAAAATAATGTACTGAAAATTGGTGTGAAAAGGGACACCAATGTGCTGCCAAGCTGAACATGGAGGGCTGGTGAAGGAGGATTTCATCACTATAGCTATATTTTGTAGGTATGCTTTTAGCATCCTGATTTGCAGTGAGCTGCAATGGATCAACAAGAACAACAATTCTACCTTCACCTCTGTATAATAGTATTGATAATAAACAAGGAGAAGGAGAAGAAGTGTGATGATGCACATCCTGAGTGCACTGTTCTGCATGCATTATCGTCAGATTACCTGCAATGGAAGAAATGTATAGAATAGAATAGAAGACTATGGGTCCAAAGGAATGCTCGTGTGACTGCACGAATTCCTTCCAGGTTTATCTTTCTGAAGTATGGCCTAGTAGAGATTCAGTGGTTGTGCTTCTGCTGACTTGCCCTCTGACTTTCCAGCTCCAGTGTGTGTTGGTTTGTAATAACCTGGTTTGAGAATAATATTGTGTATTAAAAGTTCTTATTTATATGTTAAGGAAACATTCAGAAGGATAATGGCTCTCTAGGCAACTTCACTTCCTTTTTGTAAATGTAGTCATACATATTAAAAGCTGGATGATGTTTTGAACGCTGGAATCCTGAAGCTCTAATCTAACATTCAAACCGCTATACCACACTAGGGTCATTTCCGCTGGCTGGCCCCTCCCGAAACTTCAAACCCCAGGATTCCATAGGATGTTGAAAGTGGAATAATCGCACTATAAGAGTGTAGTGCGGAAATGGCCTGGGTCTTCCTCCCCTTTAACTCCCATACACTTTTCAGAGGCTCATGAAAATGTCTAAAGCTAATTTTGACTGTTTTGTCTGCTGAAGTATGTATGTCCTTGAGCCCTCTTTGCATCTTGTCCTTACATAATCAGAATTCCTACCAACTCCCCCACATACTGAGTTACACTAGCTGATCAATCTTGCTTTTGTATAGACAATGTAATTTGTAGAAGTTTCTCAAATTCACCTGGGGCTGCTAGTTGATTGTAAATTCTTCTGTATTTGGTTAGAAGTGCCTTATCCTTGTATTTCTGTCTATTATTTGTTGTTGCTACTGTTGTTGTTTTACAGAAAAAGGTAGCTTACTTGGAGGAAAAAGGCAGCTTGATCAAATGCTCAGAAACTGTGTTGCTTTGGTTTTTTAAACAAAACATAGAAAACTAAGATAATTTTTTATCCTGGAAAGAGGCAAGGCTGGCTGGCTGGAGCACAGAACAGGAGTACTCTGTACTACTGTGTTTTTTTTCCATTCCAGAATTTTTCTGAAAACAGAAAGTACAGTTCTCATAGGTTTCTACAGTGTTAATGGAACATGTTTGTTGAATGTGATGTGCATGGACAAACAGCCATGGAAGCTACACCGAAGAAGTATTGGTCCATAGCATGATTCTACCAAATGTTTACTATTTGTTCAGCAGAACATTATGGTAGAACTGAAATGTGTTTATCAGAGAGTGGCAATCCTTTCTTACATTGTTGTGTAGCCATAGTGTATCAGTCTGTAAGAGAACTGTAGGAATGTTGCTGAGTAAATGTGAAAGTAAAAACTAATCTGAGGAGCAGTGATTCTAGTTGTGAACTGTATGGGGCTTCCTTATATGAAAATCTTATCGAATGTGGGTGTTATATATAAAAACTTGAATGTCCTGAAATTTTTCTAATTGCCAGCTTATGCAACAGAAATTACTGCACCTGTTCTTTCAGTACAGATATATATCTAGAACATGTCTTTAGTATTTTGAAATCCTATTTGTACTGGTGGACTTTTGTACAGAAATTACCTGTAGCTAGAAGAAAGGATTATTAAGTTGGTTTATGTAGATTTGAGATACTGATTTCTTTTTTGGGCAATCCATAACAGAGGCTGAAAAATAGGTAAACAGATTAAACTAAATGAAGGTTTGGAAATAAGTGACCTTTTCAAGGTGAACAGAATTCCATAGCATATAGACAAAGGGGGCCAAGTTTCTAACAGCTAACTTTGGACCCTAAGGATCAGTGGTACTTGCTTTTTACATATACCTTGGAATATTTTTTGGACTGCAACTCCCAGAACTTCCTGGCCAATATGACCAGTGGCTATGCTGGTTGGGGAACTATTGGAGAAGTAGTTGAAAAAAAGGAATGTTTCTACGCTCTTCCCCAACAGCTTCTTCCAAAACTAAATACTAAACATAAGAGAAGCTAGAAGTGGACGGATCTGTCAAGCTCAGTTCAAATGAAATTCTTTTTCCATCACGAATCTTATTTGGCACCTTGTTCCTTTAAGAGCTCTCTCCTTGACACAGAAATCCACATTAGCAATGCGTGCATTACCCCCCAATATTGCCATTTTGTCCATTTTTTTGACACATGTGCCCAATGACCAAGGTGTGCTTTCTTTGTGCATTTTGTTTGCTTGTTCTATGGAATGCATTGCCATCTAGGAATGCCCAGATTTTTTTTTTAACCACAAATTGCCTCTGGCTGGGCACCTGATTCAGGGAGGTGCAAATTGGGTAACTCCATTTTAAAAAAAAAGTTGAAGCAAATTCCTTACAACGAATGGTGTGTCATGACACATTAGTGTGTCACCTGAAGGGTATAGGTGTGTCACCTCCCAGGACTAAGAACAAGCCCCCCACCTGAGCCTTGGAAATGTATATTATATGTTATAAATAAATCATGTATTTTTAAAAATATAAATGAAAGCTTTTCATAAGACATGTTGTGTCCCTGTACATTTTGTTATTACAGTTTTTGTATGTGCCTGCATCTCTTGTAAGGGATTAATTTAGCCTCTGGTTTGCTAATAAAACTGAATTGCTGCGTCGCAAAATGATGCATGTCTAAAAAGTGTGTCACCAACATGAAAAGTTTGCAAAGCTTTGCCTTACAACCTTACTATAGACTAGTTGTGCCAGCTTTTCCTTCATTTTAGTCTGGACTAATAGACAGAATGAACAATGGGTGCAGCTCAGATAAAGCTGAGAACTTTTAATATATGTCAGTACAAATAATCAATATCTACACATGCACTTAGGTATAGAATGAAAACAGTGGGAATTAAAATTCTGTAACTTCCCTAGGTGATATGTGGTAATTTTAACAAGATACTGTACACTGTCTATTGGTGCTCTTTTTATAGTAATAAAGAACGAATCAATTTCAAGACAATTTATATACCTTGGCTAGTGTCCAACGGAGCCTTTCTGCTAGTGGAAGTACTACAGTGCTAACAGAAGCCAAATTCTAGACTGTGTGCAAGGGGGCAACTCAAAGCAGTTTTTGCTTGTTTGAGCAGTTGTAAGGACTTGGTAAATCATGGGAAAGAACTTTTGCTCATTGGTGGATTATACATTGCATGCAGAATGTTTGAGGCTTAATTCATCCACTGTTTCTTAATAATTGGGACCAAGACATAAGACATTATCTTGGGAAGGAAAGAGTAAATGATATTTTAATGGCTTTGGAATGGAGGAACTTTCCTTAAAGCAAGTCATATCAGGAATTGATGGTGACAATGGAACAGAAATAGACATGAAACAGAAGTGCATGTAGAAGATAACAGCAGAAATGTGAACAGAGTTTAAAAAGATTATCTTGCTTTGAAACTTACCTGTGACAGCTGTTGTATAATCAGTTGTAACCAAACACAAGAGCCTGAATTAGTCATATCATGAGACTGACTCTTTTTTATGCTCTATTGTTGCAACAACCCTCTGTTTGCCTAAATCAGAACAAAAATCTAAATTTTAACCCCAAAATTTAATCTTGAAATGCTGAAGGACAAATATCTCAATATTTCTGGTCAGTTTTGAAGCGGTAATGTATAAGATCAAACTTACCATTGTTTTCTAGGACCCCCCCCATGAGTCTGATATTCATAGTTCAGATTGCCTGAAACCATTTTAAATGGGAGAAGAGATTGTTAAGTTACCTGATATTAATCAGAAGCACCATTTTAAATGATCAAAACATTTAATTGATTAAATCTATCTCATAAATCAAGTGATGAAATAACAGCCTATCCTCCATTTTATAAGTGTTGGAGTTGGTTAAAGCACTAGAAAGGATGGTAGGAAGGACTTGTACATCAAATTTCCAAACTTATTGTGATGCAAATGCAGAGCACAATACTTAGCAAACTGTCAGTTAATACTTATAGTATAGGTCACAGTCAGAGTTTGGAAAGTTATTTTTTTTTAAAAAAACCCAGTTCCTGTTTCTCATTATAATATTTTAAAAGTAGTTTGTTGCAGTTTTTTGGCACAGTGTAAAAATGGTTGCTCATTGTATTGCTTATTTTTTCTCATTAGTTCTCATTGGTTTTGGATTGATAAGAGAATGGCATAGAATGTGAAAAAAATGTCAAAATGCTTATAAAATTTCTCTTTGAGTTAACTGTGATAAGTAAACTATTTCAGTAAAGTAACTGCATTCCCTTCATGTTAGGCAGCAACATTAAAACAGTAAAATACAATAAACAATATTAAGACAGTGCATCTAATAATACTAATAACAAACAACAGAGAAACATGTATGCAAAACCTGTAGTTTTATTTCTGTAATGAAATGTGCTTGTGTTACTGAGTCCTCTTTCTGTTCTTGGAATGAGGTATTGCTGGTTGTGCAAGTGCAGTTATATGTAAATTAAACCACTTGTCAGGTCTGCAATTTAGGTTAATGAAATTTCATCCCAAAAGGCAGGCCAGACTGTCAGTCACTGACTTCCTACGTAAATTGTTCTTCAGATGATTAACCATTAAGATTTTGTGAGATAAAAGGATAGCAATGTCAGGCTGCGAGTTCCACAAAAAAAAGTTTCTATTAGTGAAGAGTTGCTCAGACTAATGAAGCCAACAAACTGCATTGAGTCTTTATATACCCAGTGGTGGAGCTTGGAGTGTGGGGAGGGGGGCAGGAGGGGGCAGGAGGGGACAGGGCTACGGTGCAAAGAGCATGGCCACTGTGCATGGTGGCTTGACCAGGGTGTGTGGGGGCATGGCCAGGGTGCGCAGGAGTGTGGCTATGGGCTGGGATGTCCTCCAAATATTGCTGCCCAGGGTGAACCACACCTCGTCCCTGTGTGACTGTATATACCCCTCAGCTGGTACCAAACTGGCTCACCAGAAACTGGCTTTCTACTTCAGAATTATTGTGCTTGCTCTTTTAAACAACAAAAGTGCTACTGTTAATCATGGAATCATACAATCATATAGTTGGAAGAGACCACAAGGGTCATGAGTCCAACTGCCTGCCATGCAAGAATACATTCCTGACATATGACTATCCAGCCTCTGTTTAAAAAATTCCAAAGAAGGAGAGTCCATCACAGTCTGAGGTAGTAGGTGTGCCTTGCAGTGACATTGGTCTCACATGGACCAAAAGGAAGGGATAGCAGTCAATGGGCTTGACCAGTTTTGTCAGCCACACCTCACAAGACAGCTTATCAGGTCCACAAACCACTGCTTCTCCTTCTGCTTATTACCAGTTTCTAGAATAATGTGGTGGAGCTAGTGATAAGATATTGTAAGATACCTTATAATAACCTTACAATTACCTTATAAGTAGCCTCTCACTCCTGAGCTGGTGCAGAGGCTAAAAGAGCCCACAGTGGCATATGAGCTGTTGGAATTTGCAGCTTCTCTTTTCTACCTTTTCCTAGATTAGACAGTCAGGGCCCTCTGACACACATGGCTTGCAAGAGGGTGTGGGTATGATTGCAACACCAGGGGAAGGAACTAGGATGTGTGGACTCTGTGACTTTTTGATTACTGCTTACAATAAAGGCTTCTGTTGGAAAGCTTTCTGCATGGCAGCCCATAATATGCAAGGAGGAAATCTTAAAGAGATTTGGCATTGCATGTCTGACTAGAAGGGGGAGATTTAGTGGCTTAGTTCCAAACATGCCAGTTAAGGTTTGCCTGGGCAGGATGTCCTACTCATCCATAGTCAGGTTTTCTGGGTTATTCCAAGCATCCTGCTGATTCTCCCGTTGTGGGCTGGGAACGACCCCAATCCCATCCCAAAGTTCTCCAGATTGTCTGAGAGTTGGCATGTTTTTTTGTTTTCCCTGTTATATATGATTTCTCTCAGAGCATAATTGTCACAACCATGGAAAGTAACCTGATATAGAAAAACACCAGACTAGAAGTTTCAGGCTCAAGTTGACCATATGAGGAATTTACACAGTGTAGACAGCCAGACCAACTCCTCAGATGACAGTGAGCTGTAGGAAGTATGGCCCTGAATGCACTACTTACTCAGTCCTGAATAAGGGATTGAAAAGTGTGGTTAAACTGCAGAAGGCAAAGTGCAGCCCTGGGTCTATCTAGGGACCTTGAAGTTTCTTTTTGCAGTCCTTTATGCTTCTAGACACGTTTATGCCTCTAGACTACCCTTTCTAAGGCAAAAAGATAGCAACCTGCCTCTCCTGGAAGTCTCTGGGAGTGGCAGTTCCTAGGGTTCCCAGATGTCCCATTTTCTACAGGATGTCCTATATTTAGAAGCCTGAAGTCCAGCCATGGAGGCCACACCAAATCCTACATTTCTTCATTTGTTCAGAGCGGGTGCCATCTGCGTTCCAACAGGCCAGCTCCCAGACATTTTACATGAAGCAAAATGGCCTTACATCTCGAATGCGGGAGGTCTGCCTGCTGGGATTATGGCTGGCATGGTACGGCTCTATTTCTTCCTGTCTGACCAGCTTTATGGATTTTTTCTTCAATATTTTCAGTCCATGGTTGGCTGAATCCATGGATACAGAAACCACAGATATGGCAGGCCAGCTGCATCCCATTTAAATAAGGTGGTCATTTCGTCTCTCCTCCCTGTTCAAGGATATGGCGCACGTAGGGAAAGGACAATAGCAGAGGTCAACAACTGGCTCTGCACGTGGTGCCGCCAGCAACCGTTTGGGTTTTTGGAACATGGTCTGAATTTCCATGAACGTGGGCTTCTGGCGAGGTACGGGCTGCACCTCACAAACCTTGGCAGGAATGTTTTTGCAAACAGTCTCACAAGGAAGATTAAGAGGTCTTTAAACTAAGTTCCGCTGGGGAGGGAGACAATATTATTCAGGGCAGGGACTTGGCGAGCGCAGGGGGAAAAGGCCTAATTGATACTGCACAAGTAGTACAAGAGGCCAATGGCGGGAGGAGTAGAAACAATAGTACAGGACTTGCAGGAAGGGCCCGGGGACTTAAGTGTCTATACACTAATGCACGGAGTATGGGAAACAAGCAGGATGAACTTGAACTCCTAGTACAACAAAATAAATATGATTTAATAGGCATCACTGAGACCTGGTGGGAGAAGTCTCATGACTGGAATATAGGAATAGAGGGGTATAGCCTATTTTGTAAAAATAGACCAAACAAGAAAGGAGGAGGAGGAATAGCCTTGTATGTCAAGGATGTTTTCACCTGTGAAGAGATCCATGACTTAAACCCAGTAAGCCAGGTCGAGAGCATTTGGGTAAGAATTAAGGGAGCGAGAAACAACAGGGATATTCTGGTAGGGGTTTACTACAGACCTCCAACCCAGGCTGAGGACTTAGATGATGCCTTCCTCAACCAAATGACTGCACATTCAAGGAGGAGAGATACAGTAATAATGGGAGATTTCAATTACCCGGATATATGCTGGCAGTCAAACTCTGCCAAGACAGCAAGGTCCAGCAAGTTTCTTGCTTGTCTTGCAGACAACTTCATGGTCCAGAAGGTGGAAGAGGCCACAAGGGGATCAAATATTCTAGATCTGATCCTGACCAACAGGGATGACCTTGTTAATGAGGTAGAAGTGGTTGGATCTTTAGCGGGGAGTGACCAGGCCCTATTGGAATTTGGCATTCAGTGGGAAGGAGAAGATAAGGGTAGCCAAACACTCATCTTAGATTTTAAAAAAGCGGATTTCTGTAAACTTAGGGAGCTGCTGGCTGGAATTCCGTGGTCAAGAATAGTGAAAGGGAAAGGAGTTCAGGAGGCATGGGAGTTTCGTTAAAAAGGAGATATTGAAGGCACAGTCTAAAACTGTGCCAACAAGGAGGAAAAATGGAAGGCATCTGAAGAAACCAGAATGGTTGACTAAAGAACTCTCAGCTGAGCTAAGTGTTAAGAGAAACATGTATAGGAAATGGAAGAGGGGAAAACCACCAAAGAAGAATTTAAGCAAGTAGCCCGGAGATGTAGGGAAGAGGTTAGAAAGGCTAAAGCACAGAACGAACTTAGGCTGGCCAGAGACATTAAAAACAATAAAAAGGGCTTTTTAAAATATGTCCGCAGCAAAAGGAAAAAGAAGGAGATGATAGGGTCGCTGCGCAGAGAAGATGGAGAATTACTCACAGGGGGAAGGGAAAAGTCAGAACTACTTAACACCTTCTTTGCCTCAGTTTTTTCCCAGCAGGATACAAGCACTCAACTTGGTGGTTGGGGAGCAGGTGAGGAAGTAGGGGAAATGAGGCACGTAATAGGTAGAGAGGTGGTACAGGAATACCTGTCCACACTGGATGAATTCAAGTCTCCAGGGCCAGATGAATTGCATCCTAGGATATTAAAAGAGCTGGCAGAGGTCATTTCGGAACCACTTGCTATAATGTTTGAGAAATCTTGGAGGACAGGAGAAGTTCCAGCAGACTGGAAGAGAGCAAATGTTGTTCCCATCTTCAAGAAGGGAAAAAAAGAGGACCCAAATAATTATTGCCCAGTCAGCCTGACATCAGTACCCGGAAAGATCTTGGAGCAGATCATTAAGCAGTCAGTTGCTAATCACTTAAAAAGCAAGGTGGTAATCACGAGAAGTCAACATGGATTTCTCAAAAATAAGTCATGCCAGACTAATCTTATCTCTTTTTATAATAGAGTTACTAGCTTGATAGATGAAGGGAATGCTGTGGATGTAGCATATCTCAATTTCAGTAAGGCCTTTGACAAAGTTCCCCATGACATTCTTGCAAAGAAACTAGTAAAATGTGGGCTGGACAGGGCTACTGTTAGTTGGATTTGTAATTGGTTGACCGACCGAACCCAAAGGGTGATCACGAATGGCTGCTTTTCCTCCTGGAGAGAAGTGACTAACGGGGTGCCATAGGGTTCTGTCCTGGGCCCAGTGCTGTTCAATATTTTTATCAACGACTTGGATAAAGGAATAGAGGGCATGTTCATCAAATCTGCAGATGACACCAAATTGAGAGGGGTTGCTAATACGCCAGAGGACAGGATCAAAATTCAAAATGACTTGGATAGATTGGAGAGCTGGGCGAAAGCTAACAAAATGAAATTCAACAGAGAGAAGTGTAAGGTCCTACACTTAGGTAAAAAAAATGGAATACAGAAATATAGGATGGGGGACACGTGGCTGGATAGCAGTACATGTGAAAGGGATCTAGGAGTCTTCATAGACCACAAGCTGAACATGAGTCTGCAGTGTGATGCAGCAGCCAAGAAAGCCAATGCAATTCTCGGCTGCATCAATAGGAGTATGGTGTCTAGATTAAGGGAGGTACTGGTACCACTTTATTCTGCTTTAGTTAGACCTCATCTTGAATACTGTGTCCAGTTCTGGGCACCCCAATTCAAGAAGGACATGGTCAAGCTGGAGCAAGTCCAGAGGAGGGCGACCAAAATGGTGAGAGGCCTGGAAGCCAGGCCCTATGAGGATAGACTTAGAGAGCTGGGGATGCTTAGTCTGCAGAAGAGAAGGTTAAGAGGGGACATGATAGCTATGTTTAAATATTTGAAGGGATGCCATGTAGAGGAAGGAGAGGGCTTGTTTTCTGCTGCTCCAGAGACCAGGACAAGGAGGAATGGATTCAAGCTGCAGGAAAGGAGATTCCACCTGAACCTCAGGAAGAACTTCCTGACAGTCAGGGCTGTCCGGCAGTGGAATATGCTGCCTCGGACTGTAGTGGAGTCTCCTTCCTTGGAGGTTTTTAAGCAGAGGCTAGATGGCCATCTGTTGGAAGTGCTTTGAGGGTGTTCCTGCATAGCAGGGGGTTGGACTGGATGGCCCGTGTGGTCTCTTCCAACTCTACATTTCTATGATTCTATGATTCTAAGTTCAGGATTTGTGCCCTGAAGATTTTCAAATGCCTGAATGGAAGTGAAATTATAGTTACGAAGTGGCAAACTCCAGTAGAACCTCCTTGCCTGTCAAATATTGCAGTCCTGTTTTTCACCTTTCTTGATCCTTTGCCACATTTTTCATTCTTGGTTCCAGAAAGGCTGTTAGAAACCCTGCCAGCCTATCTGTATCTACCTTATTGGATTGATTTTGATTTTGCAATTTATAGATTAGATGGAATCTCTAGACTGAACACGAAGACAGTTCAAGCTGCCTTCACTTGTCTTGGAACCAAAGCGTAGAAATGTACCTTCAGTTGCAATTAGTTCTGTTTGTTACAGTGCTTACAAAGTAACCTGTTATTTGTTAGTCATTACAGTGATGAAGAAAACTTATTACATCTTGAACTGATTATTACTTTTCCATTACTTCTGCTACCCCTTTAAGAAAAAGAAAGAAAGACAAGAGAATGCTATGAAACCTGCAAACTTCCAGTCAAAATGTCTCTTTGTGTTGGGGTGGGCAACTGTGGCAGTCTAAGGGACTGCGTTACACTTCTAGAAAACTTTCCCCACAACCTCCCCATAAGAAAAGAAAAGAAAGTTTTTGCCCCAAATGTCTTTCAATGCCTCTAGGGCCTGCGGGGGCATTTTTGCCATGGTTTTTATGCCTCCCTGGGCCCAAGAGAGACTTTCTTTCAAAATATGAAGTGACTGGAAGCCACTTCTGGTTTATTTCTGAGCTTTTTTTAAAAAGGTCTTTTCCTGGGCCTAAAATACCACATCCCCCCTCCAAAAAAGTGGTGAAAATGCTCCTAAAGGGCATTTTGGAGCAAACATTTTTGAAACAATTTTTATAACTTTGTTTGGTCTCTCAGGGACCTAAGGCCCACAAAAAACCATCTCTGGAGGCTTCATGCAGCCTATGGGCCACTGTTTATCCACACCTAAGTCTATACAAATAAGTTTCAGTGATATTTGAGAAACTGATAGTGATCTGATTTAGATATAACAGTACATTGTGATGTAGCATTATATGAACATTCCTGAAACTGGCCATTTCATCTCATGACCCATGAATTTCATCCCCTGACCCCAATATCTGACTATCTGTTGCTCCCTTTTTTTTTGTATGACTCTGTTTGCCCTGATTTTCCTGATCCTAAGAGAATGTTGCCACACCATACACCCACATTCTGCAGAATGTGTTATTTTTTCATAATAAAACATATTTATAATTGAAACACATTTAAAAGAACACTGGCTGTAAGGATGTTTCCAGGTCAGGATTACCTCAGAAGTTATCAGCTCATAAATTCAGAGAGGATTAAGCAGGAAATTGCAGTGCTAATGGGCTTATGATAATCTTTTCAAAAACTGCAAGCTACAAGCACTCCCAAAATAATAGAAAGTGAAACTGTCCAGGTGAAGCAATCAGGGACCCTAGTGTGAGCATATCCTACAGAGACCTTCCCTATTCACACTACCTGACCAAAACTTTAAGAGACTGTCGGGACTCTCATGAATGTTTTGTCACCTAGAGTTAAGACAATAGTCCATTCCAGAATGCACTATCTTTTATTTCATTTTGGATTGTCTCATCATAGGGATTTCATGGTAAAAGACATTCAAAAGAGATTTACCATGCTTGCTTCTGCATAGTACTAGCGAGTGTTAGCTACAGTATTACCACTCTTGTTTCTGACACCATTTCCACACTCGCTGTTACAGTGCTTTTATTCTACTTTCAACATAACCTGGAATCCTGGAGTTTGCAGTTTAGGGAGGATCATTTAGAATTCTCAGCCAGAGAGCTCGTTGGCCTCAGTAAACTACAAACCCCAGAATTCCACAGGATGTTGGCTGTGGAATCATAGCATTATAACAATGTTGTGCGGAAATGGCCTGAGAGATCTTCTGCCAGTGTCACCTCCCACTACTGCTGCTGCCCAGTAGCTGTTTGGTGAATTTAATCTGGTTCCACAGCAAAAGCCTGTCTGCTGTGGGAGACCTTACCAGCAGCACTGTTGCTGTCAGCATAGTCTCTAGGCTCACAGGAACATGCAATTCCACAACTGTGGAAAGGTAGTTCCATTGGTGGGGCCAAATATATAGATCTATGCTTTTTAACATTCTGCAAAGCAGTTGGTGAACGAGCTGTTCATGTCTGCCCAGTAAGAGATTCTTGTGGCAACTGCTGCTTACCTTGCCAGTTGTAGGCAGGTACACACAGCTATGTTACAGGCAGCTAGAGGAGAATTCCATTCTTCCCCAGCTCAAGATTTTATTGCATTGTTTACTGCAGACACACTACTGCAACCTAACACTGTAAGTCCATACATCCTCCCAGTTCTGATGTTGCTTTAAAAAACTTCCAGCTAGACAGATGACAAGGCGGCAAAGTGAGGAGGTCTGGGTGTGCATAGAAATACTTTGTAAAAGGGGGGTTCTTCGTCAGAGCCTTTGTTAATTGAAGTGTTCCTGGCCTGTCTAGAAAACAAAAACCTGCATTTATCTGAGGTGTGCACCAAAGAATCTTTTATAACTGGCTCATTTGAAGTTCATTGACTTGCTTTATTCCAGAATCAGCAGTTTCCTGTTTCCCTCCTGTCTGTCAGAATCATAAAAGCCAATATCATCACTTCCAAAGATACATGTAAGTAGTACACATCATTTGTTGTACCACTAGATTCAAAATATACCTGAGAAGAAGCACCAGATAAAATGGGAATAAGGGGATTTGTTGTGTAGAATCTTGGATTGGCTTAAACATCAGTGGATCTGGAAATAAATTGCTCTTGTATCTGAGAGTTCAAGATTCTATATCATATTTTTTCTGAATAGTTTTTGGTAATAGGTATGAAAATAATTAATATTAATTAATTAACGATAGTGAAATTAGCATCAACTTCCTAAATACATTTATTGGAAATAAGCCCAGACTTTTAGTGAAATAGAACTCCCTTCACATATACTCAAACATTTTCACCAGATCTTTGTCCCTGTGGTTTAGTTCAATACTACTGGGAAGTAATACAGTATGACCTTTTCTGCTGCAACTTCTGCAGTCATGAATGCGAGGTTGTGTAAAGTCACATCCCATTATAGTCAATGGATGTGACAGGTGTGCACTGATGCTGTCACAGCCCACACACATTACATCCATTGACTGCAATGGGAAGTGACATACATACTTTTTGTTTTATATGGAGGTTCTTGGAACAGAATCCCCCCACCGCATATATGGCAGAAGTGCTGTGTATATGTAGCATTGCTTTCATGTGGGCAGGACTGATTGCATGGATATTTATTATGCCATTAGCATTGAACTGGTTGGAACCATTCCACAGCCATCCATAAGCATGGATACTGACTTAGATTTTATAGATTATGATAGTCTTTTGTAGATGGTGTCAAGGAAGGAGTCCTTTGCTGAGAAGTAGCTGATATGGTTGATTGAACTGAAGGCACTTTTCACATATTCAGAATGTTTCCTCTTTTTCATCCTCAGTCAAAATCCTCTTAAGCAAGTCTAAGTTCTCTTTCAATACACAGTTACAGCACTTTGATACCACTGTAACTACCATGTCCTATATAAACCTGAGATTTGGTGAGGTACTAGATCTCTCTGACAGAGAATTCTGAATACCTCACAAAACTACAAATCCTAGAATTCCACAGAATGGAGCTCTGGCAGCTAAAGTGGTATCAAAGTGTTAATATGTGAAAGAGATAAAAGTAAGTTGACTTAAAAGTTAACTCCACTTTAAAAAAACACTTATTGCAGAGAATATACAGAATATAAGAAAGAGGGTGTTGATGAGAAATATATTATTTCAGAAATTTAACACATGAGACAAAGCATGTCCCTTTCCCAAAATGTTTGCTCCTTCTGAACCTTCTTTCTGATGTATTGTTTTTACTGTGGGTGTTGGGATCCTTCTTTTCCCATTATTGTACTTTATTGTGGTACTGATCTTGTTTAAAAAGACCTGATTTACTTACCCTGATTGGCAGTCACCTGACATAGACAAAAGGGAAAGACTCATTAGATTGCGTGTGACCTCACGGCAACCTTTATGTAGTAAGAAGTTTCCAGCATCAGTTTGATGCACTATTTTGCTCCAACTATTAGTCATAGAGAAGGATTACCATCCTTTATTTAGGTTAATTTTATTTACCCATGCTTTGACTATTACAAATGACAGCACTCAGTGTGATTATCTTCTGGAGTGTGTCAGAATGGTAGCAGTTCATAGAATCTTTTCAAAGGAGTAGGAAGGTCGTCTCATATCATATAGCTGTGTTTATCCCGTACAAAGAGAAACCTGGAAAAAATAAAGAATGAGGAATGATATCTTTTATATGGCAAATATCTATTATTTGTTCTAAAATGGTGTGTACATTCATATTTAAGATACCCTTTTTCAGGCAGAGTTGCTGACAGCAAAATAAAATACAGTAAATGTCAGGTTATGCTACAAAATGTACCTTCCTGTTTACAGTAGTATCTAGTTTCTACTGTCCTTAGATTCTCTTGAAATATTTGGACAGATGCTCTTCTACTGGCATCGGAGGGTTCTTTTCTCCTCTTACTGCTTTGGGCTGAGTCTTTTCTACTTACTTTCCCCAAGGTTCCTATTTTTCGGTGTACCTTCTGCTCTGACCTCCTCAGCCACTCTGTTTCTGAAGCCCCTGCCCCTTGGTGTTCTCATCTCCTGGAATCTCTCTCAGTTGAATGCTTCAGTCTCCCTTCCTTGTTCACATCCCATGTCACTGATTACATTTTCCAAGCAGTTAATATAGTGGTTCATGTGTTAGTATAGCACATTAGCTTATCAAGTGATACCAGAGAATTCATCATCAACACCAAATCTTTATATGTTATTTGCTATAATTGTATTTCAGTACAGAGAAAATGCCATCAAAAAATCAACATTGCCTCTTCCCCTTTTGAAGTCCATTACAAAAACATCTGTCCTCCTCCCCTTTTGGTGACCAGAGGTTTGTGATAGGTTCAAGATTTGATTTGAAATATCAACAAACTTTTCTACCTCCTGTTGCAGCGTCTCCACCAGATTGCTATGTGACCTTATATCTGCCAACAGCATCTTATGAGAAATTTAGAACCCGAACAGTCAAGGACTCTAATAGCCCAATCTGGAATGAGACATTCTGCTTTAGAATCCAAACTGAGATCAAGGTAAGGTAAGTTGTTCAAGATACTATCCATTTCTTTGGACTATTGGGTAAACAAAGCTGTTTTAAAAAAGTTGCAAAAATGGCACTTCCAAATAAAACAGTAAACATGGTGCTTGATACAAAGAAAGAAGAAAATTAGGAAAGTCTTTGAGTCTCCTGAAATGTTTGTGTGACAAAAAAGGGTGCATGGCAGTAGTTGTGGGGAAAGATACACTCACAGATCAAATGGAGATAGCCTCCTGTGTTTTGATGTTGATAGTAATGTGTATACATTCCTAAAAGGGAGAGAGTTCACCTGTGGACCAAACAAGATAAGATGCATATAACATGTAGATTTTTTAAAAATGCAAATGTCATCAGCTACCAGAAGGGCTGATAATTATCAGGATCCCAACAAGGGTGGAGGAAGGTGGATTCAGTTCGTTCTCCAGGAAGTGATGTCCTCCTCATGCAAATATCATCATCAAAGGAGGGGTTTTCCTCAGGACTTCAGCAGAGGAAGAAAGGCTTTATTTCCCCAACCATGCCTAATAACTGCCAGCTTCCCTCCTCAAGTGATGACTACCTGCATTTTAATAAACATGGACTTAAATGCCAATGCATATTTGTCATGTCTTGTTTGCTGCTGAGATATGCCTGCTTTTAGCACACTCATAGTGCAGTCAGTACATGTTTGCTCTATCCTTCAGCGGAAAGGCTAATAGGCATGCCCTTTTTTTCCACATGGCTAAGACCCTTTCCACAACTCACCTTTTCTCGGCACTGGAGTGCAGTGCTCGTGTGAGCAGCCTCTTCTGAGAGGCCCTCGCATCTGGGTTTCTTCAGATCCGCACGAGCTTCCTGCTCACGCGAGAGCCCCGCCTCTTCTGTTTGCAGTGCAGCCTGGGACCTTCCAAGGCTGCACTGAGACAGGAAGCACGTCTAGCCCGGCTCCCAAGGCTCCGCATGCACAGCAAGTGTGCGCGGGGCCCCAGAGCGATGCATGATTGCGCACCGTTTTCGGCTTAAAGCCGAAAATGAAAAAGTGTGTGAGCGATGCCTGCCAGGCCCTGGAGCGTTGTGCAAATGTGAGTGCATCTTGTGGACCACTCCTCACATGTGCGCAACGCTTGAGGGGCCTTTTCGCATGGAAAATGCCATGCGAAAAGGGCCTAAGGGTCTATACATGCTTGTGAGTGTGAGGAAGTTTCTCACATGTTAACCAGCCCCTTGTATGTAGCAAAAAGAAATAGTGCTTGTTTATGGATTTATTTCATATTCTATAAAGTCAAAGAATGCTGTGTGCCATGCTGTTTTATATTTTACCATATTCTGTTTTTAGAACTACATTTTACCAATGCAAATCACTTGACTAACGGAGGAAAAGAATATTTAGATGTGGAGTGTTGAAGAAAATATAAAGACACAGAGAAAGTTGGGATTCGTACCATATCCTTTTGCAAGTTCTGTAAAAGAAAGAAGGTTGCTGCCCATTCAAGGCTGCACACACTCATACTTACTTTTGTCTCATTTACACAGACTGCAGGCCAGGTGGTTCTTGCATGTGGAAGTGTCCACAAATTTAAGGTTACTACCAATAGCAAGAAAGGAACTGATTAACAAAGTATTTGCCACAAGATGCAATCCATATTCCATTTGTTCCAGGGGCAAAAATTCTATTGTTGTGAAAAAACAAATAAAGCAAAAATGAATAATGATCAGAGAAAGCAAAAATGGGTATAATGCTATTCTGTAAAAGCAAATATACAACTCTGATAATCCTTCCCTTCTGCTCCTAGAATATCTTAGTGTTGGAACTCTGTGATGCTGATCCAGTCACCAAGGATGACACACAGTTTACTGTCCTGTTTGATTTGGCAAAAATCCAGCCTGGAGCAACAGACCTTGAGACATTTTCCTTAAAACCGGCAGTAAGTGCTGTTAACTTGAAGACAGTATTGGTTGCATTTGCTCTTCAAATGAAATGTATGTTTAGGTAGCTGTTACCCTTTGGGTTTAGTACATGCTATATTTCTTGAGCTTTTTTGTGTCTCTAAAGTACAATTGTTGTTAGGTCCGGCAGATCAAACCAAAGAAAAATCAGAGATGTTAAAAAATATTCAAAATATTGTCAGAAAATTATCAAAAAATGTTTTTCAAGTGCTGAGAAACCATAAATTGAAAACTCCTGGGCTGATGAGAATCGTCACAGTTGGGTCTTATTCTGCAAGAAGCTTCTGAATGTTTATTTCATATCTGCTTCACAAGTTTTTCCCCCGAAAATTTTCCTTGTGAAATGTTGAACCTGAAAAGAAATCTTGAAGTCTGCTTTTGAAAAAAGAATCTGAACTACCCCCTACCTCCTATTATATTGTTGGATGAAATTTACAAGTAACAACTGCAACTATTTTTTCTCTGAAGTGTATATAGCCCTATTAAGTTATTTTTACGCATTCCCTGTGACTGTAGGAGAAGATGAAAGAAATTTCATCAAGTTAATACTCATTAAAAACAACAGGAATTCTACAATGTGAAAATAGCAGTTATTTGTTACTTACTTATTTATTTGTTAAAATATTCCTAGCCATCCTAGATCAAAAGATCTCAGGACAGTATATGAGTAAAATAAGTGTAAACAAATTAAAACAATTTAAAACAACAAAAATAGTTTAAATAGGTTAAAAGCATATTAAATACAATTAACATATTAAAAACAGGTTTGAAAGATTAAAACCATTTTAAAAAGTTAAAAGTTACGCTACTAATTATTGACCAGGAATGTGCTAGAGGAACAGATTTAGAGGAGCTAATACATGATTCTGCAATAAAAAATCCAGAAAAATAAATTTTAATAACGTAAAATATTTAGATGGCCCAGTGTTTGTAGCAGCTACATTGTTCTGTTAGAATTTCAAAAGGCTAACATTGATAGTTATTAATGACTCCAAAATTACAAACTAATAATCTTGTATGAATTTTAGGCTGAGTGCTATTAGTAAACAAATGTGGCAAAAGGAGGCTTTTTTTTTCCGGAAATGAGAATAAGTATCAGAAATTAAAGAGGGTCTAAATATCCCCTGAGATTATATGTATAGGATGAAGGCCTTTGGGAAGATGGTTGAGTAGGAGGATGGGAACAGAGGGACAAAGACAATATATGGACATGTACGATGTCTATAGTTTTCATTTAACAGAACTGATGGGAGCCTTGTAGAAGTAGCAGACTAATAGATTAAAACTATGCAATGAAGCAAAGGGTTAAATGCTCTCTCTCTTAGGGATATCATTCTTTACTCATTTTCTTCATGAAGGTAGTGACAAGTAATTTTAGCAATGTCGTTCTCACTATGAGAAAGTCTTCAAAAACCATGCAGTTTTTCAAGGCTGTTTACAATCTGGGACTTAGCTTGTGCAAAACTTGCACATGGCTGTTTTATGCAGAAAACCACATTTTTTTCCATGCTTCTATGCAAATCAATCAGATGTGAATTTTACACAGAATAAATCCCAGGTACAGCCTTTTCTGCATATAAAACAGTCTTCTCTGCATGGAAAATACTATTTGAAAAGTTAATAACATGCTCAGAAAATGCAAAACCAAGGCATATTTGATTCATGTTATGCTATACAAACAAAAGACTGACTAATAACTGGAACTGCTACTGGTGTGTAGTCAGAGGTTATGCAACTGTTCCTGGTTCTGAATCAAATGTGTTTTCCTCTGCACACAGACCATTCACAGGAACATTTGTTGCTCTTGTATGGAGCACTGTGAACAGTTGCAGATATGCTCAGAAAGGCTGGAATTTCAGTGGAATGTATTTGTTTGTTGTGCATCATTTTCAGTTCTCCATTTGATAGACAGCTGGTCATTTAGTCAGTGGCTTTTATGTTTTCAGAAAGACGATTGTCCTTATAATTATGAATCTCTGGAAGTAGAATTCAAGTTGGCGGAAATGTAAGTGATTTATTAGATACAATCTAGTAAGAAAATAATAATAATAAGTTGCGGTTTTGGTATATTCTTGGGAATTTTTCTTTTACTTTGCTTGTCTCCTGGGTAAAAGAAGTTTCTACTAATATTTGGGTTACAATAGTTATTCACACATTTTTGTGACTTATCTATATCTGAATCTCACTACAGCCATTCAGCCCTAGACTGTTATAGTGCTATTATTCCACTTTCAACAACCTATGGAATTCTGGGGTTTGCAGTTTTGGGAGGGGCTGGCCGGCCCTTCCCGCAACTGCAAATCCCAGGATTCCATAGGATGTTGAAAGTGGAATAATAGTGCTATAACAGTGTAGTGCGGAAATGGCCTACATTGTTTGGCTCATGAAAGGATAGCAAGGAGGGTGCCAGTATTACTTCTTTAGGAAGTGAGTTCCAGAACCCAGAAGCAGCCACTGAAAAGGCCCTCTCCCATGTTGCCACCAGATGTGCAGGTGAAAGTGGTGGGACAGATAAAAAACTATCTTTGGGTGTGATTTTAGGACCAGGAGAGAAGTTCTTTTACAATAGGAAGCAACCTGGAAATCACTTCCTGATCACTTCTTGGTTTTTTTTTAAGGCATCTCCTGGGCTTAAAATGAACCTGGCAGGGAGGAATATAGGCGAAATGCCCCCATTTCTCATAGAGAGTGTTTATAGGAAACTGGGGACAATTTTGGATGTCTGAGGACCCTGGAGACCACACATGGTCTCTGGGCCACACTTTGCCCACCCTATTCTAAGCTTTGTAAATAAATTATCAACAATGTTTCCAGAATCAGATTCCTTTCCTGTTTCCTTTTCCTTTTTCTTTTCTGCTTTTCAGTCTAGGACCTCCTGAACAACTGGTTTCCAACGGCGTCCTAGTGGTAAGATTTTTTTTTTGTGTTTAAATTTATCTTCATTTTTATTTCATATTCTATGTTGTTATGGATACTTCTTCTCAGGAAAGACTAAGAAAAAGAGAAAAGAAAGTATAATTCAATAACAGACATGTTCACTTTTGAGTTGGATTTTCCTCCAAATATCCCAGTTGCAGGGACCTGTATCACTGTACCTTTCATTTTCACAGGCCCGTGAGTTCTCCATCTTGGATATCAAGGTAAACAGGGATGAGAACAGGAAGCTGTTGGAAGGTTAGTCTATCTCAGGCATAATGTCAGATAGCGTATTTCTAGCCTGTGTCTAGAGCAAAGCTTTCCAAACTTTTCATGTTGGTGACACACTTTTTTAGACATGCATCATTTTGCGACACAGTAATTCAGTTTTACTAGCAAACCGGAGGTTAAATTAACCCCTTATAAGAGATACAGACATAAATTGTAACAAAATGTATGGGGATACAACATATCACGTGAAAATCTTTCAGATATTTTTTAAAATATATGATTTATAAATAATAACATACATTTCCAAGATTGTAGACGATGCACTTACACATTTCAGGTGACACACTAATGTGTCACAGCACCCCATTTGGAAAGCCCTGGTCTAGAAGCTGTTGGAAGGTTAGTCTGTATTTCTAAACTGCTACCTGTCATCTATAACATTTATAAATTCTTATATTAAAAATAATCGACTTTGCTAATGCGCTCTGAAATCAATCAGACTGCCTTTCTAGTTAAATAAGAAAAGTTTTAAATTTATCACTTTAAATTTATAAAGTTTAAAGTCCAAAGTGATCTGATTGATCTGGGAGCACTTTAGCAAACTTGATTATTTTTAATGTAAGAATTTATAAATGTTATAGATGACAAGTACCAGTTTAGAAATACTTATAAGGATTTGTAAATACTCATATTAAAAACCATTAACTTTTAAAATATGCCTGATTAGTCACTGTTATTTTTACCAGTTAATTAAGCCATGATTAAAAGAGGAAATCACAGGAAGAAGAAGAAAGGCTGTGTTTGGTATAAATTAACATGAGAAGAGAGTTTAAATAAATTACTTACAAACATATTCCAAATAAGAGTAAGAAGGAAGTAAAAATAAAAATGTGCTTTTATATTTATGAGTTTATATAAAAGACTAGAAAATCTTCTTTATATAAAGGTAGTTAAGAATTAAATTAACTTTATTTTTTTTTTAAAAAAAGGATTTCAATCTACTAATCACAAAAGAGTGAATGCCTGTTCTGAAACACCACCTACTAATTTTATTTGATTTTAATACTGAATATTTTGAATTTTGATGTTTGGTATGCAGCCGTATTTAGTATAAGGATGTATTTGACAACCTATATGTAAACATATTCATCATTTGTATCTGATGGTTTGTTTCAAGTACTCAAACTGTAAGATAAACAAAGTCATTGTGGGATTTGAAATTTCGCATTCAAATTATAAATATTAAAGTTGAATTTTAATAGGCTTTGAATGTTGGAGCATTAATCCAGGCCAGTCTATAATTTCCCAAATGGGAAAGGAAACATGTTTAATAGACAGAGGAGCATAACCTGTGTCATTATATGTGTATCAGAGTGAGCATGTGTTAAATTAAATTTATACAATTATATATTGTGTGATGTTTTAACATTGATTTTTAAAAATGATAAATTTATAGAGCAAGTCTCTATGGCAGAGATATCTATAAATTCTTAAAGAACAGAAATAAGTAATTTAACAGCTTAAATTGTTGTCGTTGTTTAGCCAACATAAATGTTGTTTTCACTGTGCAAGAGTCCTATGAAGGGACACAGAAGACATCCAAAGATATTGATTCTTTCCGCTTCCACTGTATAAAAAGCTGGGGACCAGTACTAAAAGTCAAGCCTCAGGTAACGACTACTATTGATTCTTTGGTTTGGTTCCAAAGGCAGTATTAGGGAAGTGTAAAAAGTAAAACTGTACCAGAACCTACCCCTTCTCAAACCTCCATCCCCTTCTGTTCCTCATCAGATTCAAATGCTGCACCAAATGATCAAGGGACAACCCCATATTTCTATGACAGCTTACCGCCATAGAAACTGGTCCCTCCTCCAGTTGACTGCTTAAACCTATGACAATAACTTACAAATTCCATTTACCTATGAACTAAAGCAGGGGTTTGAATTGTGCAACCTGCTGAAACCCCCATTCAGTCCCTGGAGTCCCTGATCTCAGGGGAAAAAACAAATTGTTTAGCCTAAAACTGACAGTTGCATCCACAGAAACCACCAAAAGCCTTTCTCTTGCTGTTTCATACATTCTCTATGTCTTTTCTAGTTCCTATCAAAACATAAAATAATTTTCCAATCACTTTTGGGTGTGAAAAAAAATGAGTTGCTATGGCCCATGAAGGTCTTGATCAGCCTGTCAGAAATATGATTGGTTGGTTCCTGGATCTTCTTCAATTGTACACCTCTGAACTTAAGGAACTGATCTGTGTCTGTTCCCCAAGTGTCTCCAGAAGCCCACCACAAAAATCATCTGATTTTATGCAGACTCTGATATCCTCTCTCCCTTCCATCCTTGAGCAGCCTATGTAGGGTTCCCCATTTTGTGATTTTGCAGTGGTTACAGGTAGGTGTACACCAGGTCCAACCCTTTGTGAATTCTTATATTAGAAGCATCTTTTATTCTTCCATCTGTACTTTTGAATGTTTTGATGTTCAGTTCAGTTGGCATAGTCACCAGCTTATAGCAAAATCCTCAGCTTGTTCTGGCAGTTCAAATGCTATGCAATGTATAAAGGACTATTAAATCAAATCAAATTGCTATATTATTATAGTTTTCCCTGTAATTTCTACGCTTTGTGTTAGCTGGTTTTTTCTTTGCAGGATGTTTCCACTGAAGAGAATGATTCTGACTACCCTTTAATTCTGCCTCTGAAATGGCTTCCAGTGGGATTGCCAGTCAGAATAAGTCTACTGGTAAATGAGGTAAATGTTGTTCTTTTGATTAATAAATTATCTTTCCCCTTTCTGCACACTAGTAAAGTTTAGTATGATAATAACTGTTAAGGAGTAACATGGATTTTCATCTTTCTCTCAGTGTAATATAATGTTGAATAGCCACAATACTTTAAAACTACATTCTGTTGTGAGCGAGTCGAAATCTCGTACCCACCGCATCTGAATGGGTTGGATATGGAGCTGGGATGAGCTTAGAAACCGGGTAGGAAGTGAGGCAGCAACATAGAATGCAAAGCACGATAAAACACAGAAAAGAGTTTCTTTGGCCAAAGGATCCAGCTGATAATCAGAACTGTGTTCCGTCCAACTTACTAGCAGTAGTGATCCAGAAGGATAACTTTATTCCTTAAGCTTCACAGTTTTATACGATTTTCTTGATTAGGAAAGCAGAATAAAGCATATATCAGCAAGATTAGTATTTCACCTAAGACTGACTACTTGTTATTTCTTATCCAACTCTTCTGTCAGCTGTCTGTATGACCACAACAGTGTGTAACTACCAAAATGTACACAAATAAGGCTATTACTGATGTAACAAATCATGTTATTGATGTAACGTGTGTACTCCAGATTTCAGTAATAATACTTTCATACAATACAGAACAAAGTTTAGTTAAACAGAATGTCAAGAACAGCAGATGATCATTCTTTTTTGTTCATTACATTAATAAGAGGACAATTAGGAATCTTCTAACATTCCTCAAGTGTATTTTTTTTAAGCCAACACTGTCTGATGTTGGAAGCAGAGCAGAGTTAGGCAAGGTTAGTTCTTGGAAGTGAGATCATTAGTGAACACCAGGGCCATTTTCACACTAGACTGTTAATTGTGCTATTATTCCACTTTCAACTTCCTACGGAATCTTGGGGTTTGCAGTTTAGGGAGCGGGCCCCTCCCTAAACTGCAAACCCAAGGATTCCATAGGATGTTGAAAGTGGAATAATAGCACCATAGCAGTCTAGTCCAGAAATGGCCAAGGTCCTGTAGACTATATTCACAAGAAAGCAATGGTATACTACATCTGAGTACACTTTGCCTAAGAAATCTCTTTGAAATTCTGTAAGCTGAGAGCTAACTGTAAGACATATATTTTCCTTTAATGGAAAAGTTGCCTTACTTCATAAACATAGGGTAATGTGTGAGATATCTTTTGAGCAAGGAATAATACAATTTATATACATACTCTGTGCTGAAGCTATTAACTACTACTAGTAATAATAATAATAATAATAATAATAATAATATGATCCACATTCTAAAGAAAAAGTAGAAAGATTATGTATGCAGTAAATTTAAATTTCATGGTCTGCATAAGTAAGTCAGCTTGCATGATTTATTTTTGCCTTGGGTTTTAAAATAATCTTTTTGAGTGTTTTTTCCATCCTGGCCAACAAAAACTTTGGTCATGCATGTTGAAATATTTAATAGCATGATTAAGACCTTAGAGGCCATGATGGTTGTTGTACATTATGGTGGAAGAATGTATATCTGTGTGTGAGAGAGAGAAGGAGAGGGAGAGAGAGAGAATAGGCATGTTAGATATTTTACAAATGCATAGTTATGAAGCTAGAGAGCAGGCTCAGATATTTCAGTGATGCTCTTACTGAAATCAGTAGACTCTCAACAAAATCATTATATTGGAGTCCACTGTGAAGTAGCTACCAAGAAGTGCTCTTCTCCCTAGGGTAGACAGTAATCTATTTATGCATGTTGTTGAATTAGCATCAGATTTATTACTTGAAATATTCAAATCTGCAACAAAGTTCTATCATAGATTTAGAGAATCTTTGACTGGGCAGGTGGGGTGCCATAAATCTTGAGAACATTAGGTGCTCTGATCTAGATTTCATTAACAGAGAGTAGTGGTATCTGGTGGTTTAGTCCATTATGTGTGGCCACCATAAACAAGTGTGTATGTTATTGATGAATATGTAAACCATTGGGATACAGTGGCTATCACAGCTTTCCAGCACATAGACTTAAATCCAATTGTTAGTCCCTGCTAGTGTAAAACCATTGAATCAGTAGTCTGATGGAAAAATTAACCCTTTAAGGTTCATGAATGGAGTCTGCTCATAGGCTGAATACAACTATTTATTTAATCACACAGTGCTAGGTGGACTCTGGCTTAGAAGCCCAGGATCCACCTCAAACAGGCAATTAAACCAGGCCTTATAGAAAATAAGCAGTTGCAGAAACTTAGCAACAAAAAGGCTATGACAGTCATATGACTCATTGATAATGAGCAAGCACTGTTTCCAAACCATGCATGTCATACCTGTTCTTTGTCTTGCACCAGCCTTGTATAGAATTCCTACAAAATATGCAGTGGCAGAAACTGAGTGACAAAAAGCTGTGATGGTCATAAAAATTACCAGTATCGAGAAAATGCTATTTCCAAACTGTGCAAGCCATATGTATTCTTTGCATCCCACTTCAGTATATTAGCTGGAATCCTTCTCAGCAGAACATATCTTTATGTTTCAGTACATGATTCAGGATGCTTTATACACGCTTGATACCTTGAAATCTCTGAGACCTTACCCATGTTCTGTGTCTAAGCAGATCTTTTCTTCAGCATGCCTCAACTTTGCTTAGTTCTTATGGTCACTTTCTCACCTTTCCTGTTCAATGGTTATTTGGTAAATAAGCAATTATTTAAGTCAAAATGATTTAAGAGATCTATTCTAGTTGGAACCAACAATTGGATTTAAGGCACAGACTTCCACTGAATATCATGTATCTGATCTGCTGTGTGTGGAACTACACACAGATTTCACACGTTGTCTCAGATGGAAAAAGAATAATATTTTTGCACTTTTTTCAGTTTTTCTCTTATTGTTGTGTGCCTTCCTAAGGCAACCTTATCATGGGGTTTTCCTGGCAAGTTTTGTTCAGAGAGGGATTGTCTTTGCCTTTCCCTTTGGCTGAGAGAGTGCGACTTGCTCGAGGTCACAGTGGGTTTCCATCATTAAGTGGGGATTTGAACCCTGGTCTCTAGAGTTATAGTCCAACTCTCAAACCTCTATGCCACACTGGTGATAGATTTTCTACATGTCTAGTTTATTTGTCCTTTTATTTGACAAGTTAAGTAGTTTTCACACTCATGTTGTTTGTTTTCAGGGTGTGGCTTTGGAATTGTACCTTCAAGTAACTGGTTGGTAAGATACCACATTAATCTCTTTAAAATGCTCTTTCTCAGCACTGCTCCCTTGCGGGTATGCAAAGAAACCGGAGCTGTTTGTCTCCCTAAATATTAAATACATGCCTATAAAAGTAATTATAGAAGTCTTGTCAGTCAGCTAAATGAGGTTATGCTTCGTTAGCAGATTAACTTGCTGATTAACAACTGTCGTCACTGCAATTGTTTGCTTACTGCATTAGGTTTGCTTCATTTGAGTGTGCATTTGTATCTATCAAGTTTAGTGCTCACTATATTAACCTTTTATCTTATGTTTCCATGGAGACAGAAGTCTCATTACAGTTTAAAGGAATCTTACACCAAATCCAATTATTAGTCCCCAATGGAGTGAACACATTGAACTAATGGAATTTGTGGGAGTGCTGACTTGGCAAGTTTCTGTTCATTCATCGTAGAAAGGACTAACAGTTGAACTAAGGCCTTAATCGATTCATCATACGAGATTTCATCCATTACTAAATTGATATAAATATGACTCATAGTAAAAAATAATAAAAAAACACTTTCTTTCTCTTCTTTCTTTCTTTCTTTCTTTCTTTCTTTCTTTCTTTCTTTCTTTCTTTCTTGGATGATACTTGTACAGTAAATCTCATTTTAGGAGATATGTATTTATCACCTTGGACTGAGGAAGAGATTTGTTCAGTTCACATTTCCTAAACCAATCTGAAAACCAAAGTACAGTTATATTTCCAAATTTAGTTATTGTCCAAATTTTGCACTACAGTTAAAAAAAATAAGATACAGAAACATATCGTCTTAAGGGAAATTTTCTCACAAAGATTGAAATAGTAGGAAAACATGTATACCAAAATGTGCATATTAGAAGAAATGCACACATGACAATGCATATGAACTTTTGTGTGGACTTTTAAAGAAAGACACAAATTTCTGTGTCTTGAGAGTGAAACAAACTATGGGGCCATTTCCACATGATGACACTCTTCCATGTCGTCCTGAAGCAATCCTGGCAGCGCCTCTGCCAGGATTGCCACAGGTCCCCAGCGCTTCTTTCCACATGCAACCGGCTGACTGTCAAAGCTGTATAGCAATGCAAAGACTTTCATGTCAGTTGTAAGATAATACGTCTCAAGTGGGAAAGGGCTTGGTTTTGCTGGTGATGTACTCGACAGAAGGGTCTTAGTTGTCAGCTGAAGTTTGTGTAGCTGCAGTTGCTATGAAAACAGTCTATCCCATAGTCCATGGCTGGCTCTCTCTCTGATTTAGGCCACAGAATCTTGATGTGCGCTTAGGATATGAACTTTGTGCTGGTGAGCAGGATTTCCTGCAGAAAAGGAAGAAAGTGGTTGCTGATGCTTTGAAGAAGCTTTTCCATCTGAGGCGGGACTTGCTTGAACATGAGGTGTGTGCAATGACAGTGATCTTCAGGACTTTAACATTTGGTAATATAGATGTTTCATAGATTTGTATATGATATATAGTTATCTGTGTACATCAGCAAGGCCCTGAAAATACCAGTACTACTGTCATTCAGATATGTTTCCTTGCCTGGAGCTGCATACATTCTTGTAAACTTCCTTGTTCACTGTTTATTAGGACTAAATCAGGGGCAGGAAATAGGTAACCCTCCAGGTATGTCGGACCGGAACTCTTATCAGTCCTATCCAGCATAGCCAATGGTGAGAAGTGCTGGGGGTTATAGTACTGTACAATCTGCAGCAACATATAATCCCCGCCCTATGCTTAAAAAATCCATAAATTCAGAGATGCTCTTCTCCATGACAGATAACCTCCATACCTTTGTGTGGTTAAGCTAATGTATACATTCAGCCACTGGAGTCTGTATTTCTTATTGGTTTGGAAGGGTTCCAGTGGTAGTTTATGCTTGTTTATATTTAATCATTTGGCTTGTGGGTAGAGAGGAAGACAGTATCCAAAACTAAAACAAAACATCTTAATTCCTTAATACCTATGAAGAGATCTTGATTACTCATGTAGTGTGAACTGTAACTCCTTTTTCCAATATTTAGTCACTTCTAAATTATTCCAGATTAGCTCAGCCAAGGCTAGTTTGGTAAAGTGGTAAGCTTGGGACTGTTGAAAAACCCGCCAGAGGCATCACCATCAATAGGAAAAACATCACAGCCAACACGAGGCAGCAGGCTAACAGTCTCTATTGCGGGCAATAGATCAAGTAGCAGACTATTAAGTTACAGCGCAGCGAGCCATCTCCTCGTCCAGAGCAGAAAGGAAAGGAAACAAGAAAAAGGCACAGCCTGTTCAAAAGCCGTGTTTTTAAGTATACATATTCAATAACAAGGCGTTCCCTTAACCATAACAATGTTGCGGCTACAGGCAGCAGAAGACCTTGAATACGTTTAGGTTTCACATGGGAAGCGTTCACAGAAAGCTAGACTAAACAACTACAAGCAGCTTTGCGTTCTCACCCTCTAGTGGTGGGAAAATATGAAGCCAGGAGTAACAACAGGTCCCATCATGCTACTCAACCTGTGACACTCCCCTACTCCTTGCGAAATATTTTCAGCTACCTTGCTTTGGAGACTCCATCAACCCCAGTTTGCTAACGTGCTGACCAAATGCATTAGCAGGAAGTGGCTTGGTAAACACATCAGCCACGTTTTCTTCTGAAGACACATAGGTAAGGGACACTTTTCCTTCTTGTACATATTGTTTCACATTGTGAAATTTGATGTCAATGTGTTTTGATCGAGAAGACACCCGGTCAGACACTGCCATTTGAATGCAGGCTTGTGAATCACAACATATTTGTATTGGTAATGGCACAGACACATGCAGGTCTTGTAGCAACTGCAAGAACCAAACCAACTCAGTACAGAGCGCAGATAGGCTCACAAACTCTGCCTCTGCAGTTGATAAAGCAAGACAAGACTGTTTTTTAGCCTTCCAGTCGATTGCTACACCACTGTATTTGACAAGAAAACCAGTTGTGCTTTTGCGGTCCACAGTATCCTCAGCGAAATCACTGTCTGATGAACAGACAAGGTTTGGCATCTGATCAGGACAAATGCTTAGGCAATAATCAGGGGAACCTTTTAGGTACCTGAGTACCCTTTTCACACCCTGCCAATGATACTGGGTTGGCTTAGCACACGCTCTGCCCAGAATGTTGACACTTAAAGCAATATCAGACCGGCTAGTACCAGCTAAGTACAAAAGGCTCCCAATGACAGACTGATATAGGTGTATATCAGGAAATAATTCCTCACAGGTATTTTTCAAAAAACCTGGCACCATTGGAGTTTGTACCGGTTTGCAGTCAGACATTTGACACAATTCTAACAATTTTACAATCTTTTGTTTCTGACACAGCAGAATACCTTTTTCAGTTCTCTGTACTTCAATTCCAAGAAAGCTCTGTACTGGGCCTAGGTTTTTCACCTGAAACCTTTTCCCCAGCTCTTTCTCAAACACTTGCACTTGTTTTTGTGTAGCACTAACTAAGCACAGATCATCCACATATGCAAGGAGAATTTCCAAACTCTCCCCTTTCCCTCGAACATATACACAGGGATCAGCAAGGCAAGGATCTTGCAAGAACCCGCGTGCCACTAGGCGCGCTTTATATTTCACATGCCCATCAGCAGTGGGTTTCAACTTGTAGACCCATTTGCTGTCACTTGGCTTCACACCCTTGGGCAAATTACAAAGAGAATACACATCATGCTGAATAATGGAATCCATTTCACTCTGCATTGCATCCCACCAGGGTTCTGCCTGTTGCTCAGGTATTTTCACAACATCAGCAAAGCACTGAGGCTCACAGTTTACAGCGCACACACGAACTGCGAGAGACTCAGGGGAAAAACGTTTAGGTGGAATGCCTTTCGTTTTTCTTTGAGACCGTCTGGGGATGGGACGATCCTGCAAAGGTTCGTCCCTGTCCTCAGCACTGCGAGACCTTTTCACTGAGCCCTCGCGTTCTCTCTCCCCTGTGCAAGACCTTCGCACATCACTTACAGCTCTTCTCCTCCACGCGCCTCTCTCCTCCTCTGTTTCAACCCTTGAGGAACTGGGAGCGGAGGCAGGGAGTGGAGCAGAGACTGAAGGCTGCAGTGGCTGAGAAGCTGGCAGACCAGCCACAGGGAGAAAAACTTCAGACGCTGCCTGAACACGCGACCAATTAGCGTGTTCCTCAAAAGAGGCATTCCTAGACACCACACAGGAATTGCCACCAGCGTAAAAACGATACCCCTTGCAGTTGGGCTCATAGCCAACAAAACGCATACGCTGGGCCTTAGGCTCCCCCTTCCTTCTTTGCCCCTTGGGGATGTGCACTCAAGCAAAATTCCCAAAGACTCTCAGATGTGCAATGAAAGGTTGTTTACCAAACAAACACTCATAGGGAGTAGTATTAACCACAGAACTCCACAGCCTGTTGTGTATGTAACAGGCAGTCAGAATTGCCTCACCCCAAAAACTCAGAGGCAGATCTGCATCAAGCAGCAAACTATGCATTCGAGTCTGCAGAACTCCTGCATTCCGCTCAGCCACTCCATTCTGATGAGGAGAATAGCCGGCAGTCGCCCTGTGCACTATACCCTGTTTTTTGATCCATTGTTGCAAGTTCTCCGACAGGAATTCCATTCCTCTGTCGGTTTGAAGCTTTTGCAGGGAATAACCAAATTGCCTTTCAACCAAGGAACACCAGTTCTTGAGAACTTGACACACATCAGACTTTTGTTTCAACAAATAGCAGAAAATGAACCTGCTAAAATCGTCTACGAGAATGACGAAATATCTAGCTCCCCCTAGGGAAGGTTTACTCATAGGACCCACAATATCACAGTGTACCAACTGAAATGGGGCGGTTGGTACACGAAAACTAACTCTCGGTGCTGGGAGTTGTTTAGATTTAGCTTGCTTGCAAATAGCACAGTCAAGAAAGACATTACAAGGCTTCAAAGTACACCCTTTACAACAACCAGCAAGCCTCTTTAACACAGGAAAGCTTGCATGCGCTGCGCGCCGGTGGAGGAGATGAAGGCACTCATCATGTTGTGGGACATTGCCATACACATTACACACAGTGTGTCGTGGCTCAAGAAAGAACAGCCTCCCTTCTCGTGTAGCCACAGCACATACCACCCCATCTTTGAGGATTTTACCTTGCTTCCCATAGAACTCAACCTTGAACCCTGACTCTGTTAGTTGCCCCACAGAAAGCAAACAGAAATCAAGAGAGGGAACAAACAAGACATTTTTCAAACCCATGTCAAGGGCAGGGACAAAAGCTACACCTTCGCCACAAGCTTTAGCCTTTGTCCCATCAGCTAATGTCACAGAGGAAACACTGGCAGAATCCAAACAGTCAAATAAATCTTCAGAATTGACCAGGTGCTGGGAACAGCCGCTGTCTAGAAGCCAAACGGAATCACCTGCCTCCTCAGAGTCTGAAATAGTGTCCGCAACAGCATCTCCCACGGCAACAGCAACTCTCAGCCGTCCTCTGGCCCGACCTCCTCTGCCTCCTCTGCCACGGCCCCTGGCACCGGCGCCTGTGAAGCTTTGCTCCCCTTGCTTCAGGAGCGGGCAATCACGCTTCAGATGAGAAGCAGACCCACAGCGAAAGCACCTTCGCACAGCATGGGCTCTCACCAGCCCCTCCTGCCTCGCCTCAGCAGCCGGAGAACTTTTTCTCCCAGCACAGGCCTCTGCAGCTGGAGCCGGCTGTGTGGGAGTCTCTGCATTCCTTGCGCGCTTTTCCTCTTCTTCCAGCAGACGGGCAGAAACCAAAGGAACGGTTAACTCCCTCTCTGGCATGGATTGAAGAGAGGACACCACCAGATTCCAGGAACTATCAAGAGAATTCAAGATGCAAAATACCTTGTCACTTTCAGGCAACACTTTGCCTCTCTCCCGAAGTGACGAAAACAGCTCCAACATCTCAGCAAAATGCTGCCTCACCGGGACACCGGGGGCCAGTTTCATCCCATATAAACGGGCGCACAGGGCGTACTTGGCAGCTGCTGATTGACTCAAAAACAACTCCCGCAGCCTCGCCCAGGCTTCTCGAGGGGTGGCAAGATCCCTGATATGCGTGAGCTGGTCATCCTCCACAGCCAGAAAGAGGACAGACATGGCACGCCTCGTTGCCGCTGCTATCTCCGCAGCAGTCCCCTGCAGAGTCGGGGGAACTGTGAAAGCACCCCACAGCCCCTCAGCTTGCAAATACTTTTCCATGCGAGCTGACCATGCCAAGTAATTAGTTGCATTTAGCTTAACGAGAGGCAGGCCCCCAGGCACCACATGAGCCATCGTAAAAACACCTCAAAAAACACCTCTCAAAACCATCCTCTGCTACCATGTTGAAAAACCCGCCAGAGGCATTACCATCAATAGGAAAAACATCACAGCCAACACGAGGCAGCAGGCTAACAGTCTTTATTGCGGGCAATAGATCAAGTAGCAGACTATTAAGTTACAGCGCAGCGAGCCATCTCCTCGTCCAGAGCAGAAAGGAAAGGAAACAAGAAAAAGGCACAGCCTGTTCAAAAGCCGTGTTTTTAAGTATACATATTCAATAACAAGGCGTTCCCTTAACCATAACAATGTTGCGGCTACAGGCAGCAGAAGACCTTGAATACGTTTAGGTTTCACATGGGAAGCGTTCACAGAAAGCTAGACTAAACAACTACAAGCAGCTTTGCGTTCTCACCCTCTAGTGGTGGGAAAATATGAAGCCAGGAGAAACAACAGGTCCCATCATGCTACTCAACCTGTGACAGGGACAAGTGGCAGTTGCATGGTAAATGGATGGACTGAATTTATTTACCCATCCCCTGTTTCCTTGTCAACATAAACTGTAGATATTTGCTTTTATTTCATGAAATTAACCTAGAAAAAAGCTAAACATGGCTAAGTGGGGGTAGGGTGGGGTGGGCTTCTGTTGTATTTAGCAATTCTCTGTTAGAATCCAAGATTATTTTGGTTGAAGAAATTTAGGCTAGGGCAGCTGGCTTTGCTTGTATTTTTGGTTATGTTGTTTACATTTTAATAGGTTCCAGTGGTAGCTATTATGGCAACAGGAGGTGGACTCAGGGCTATGACAGCCCTGTATGCTCATCTTTTAGCATTCCAGAAACTGAACCTGTTAGACTGTATTTCATACATCTCCACTGCTTCTGGATCAACATGGTAAGGTTTTCCATGGACTTCATTCACTTCTGTTTTATTGTATATGTCATTAGAGAGGAAAACTAGGGAAGCAGGTTTTAAATTCTGTTTCTGTCATATTGAGTTACTGCTGTTGCCCTTCAGCAATAATAGAGACATGGATCTCACATTGCTGCTGTGACAATTTATTAATACCAATTACTATTAATTATTTATTACTATTAATTTATTAATGTATCAATACAACTGCATTTTTCAACCAGTTTCAACAAATATCTTCACTGGAGGCATCAGTTTCCTCTGCACAAAAATGTACTTCCAAAGGATCAACCCAACCCATGTCAGCTAATTTTTTGAAACTCAGTTCTGTATTAAAGTATTAATGCTTTTGTACCAGCTTGTGGTTTACCTCTACCCCCGATCAGTTTTAAATGATTATAACTGGATCATTATTTAACTGTTTATACAATTAATGTGGGCATACTTCAGATTTGGTTGAATCCAGAATCCAGAACCAGCTAACATCAATTTGGATTAGATATAGGATATGTCCAAATCAAAGTAGGCCTCTTCCAAAGAGGTTTGAATCTGAACATATCCAAACATATTTGAAATTCAGTTGGTACATTCCCCTCAGAAGAAGCAAATATCTCTGCAAATTTCAGCAAGCAATGCCAAGAAATAAAAACATTTTCAGTAGGTGTTTTAATTGGACACAAAAATGTAAATGTCTGCAGCCCAACCCTGCCTGCAACTATCTATTTGAAATTTGGAAGGCATAATTGCCTTCATATGGCTCCTATTCCAAATTTCATTCAATTCTGATAATTAGGAAAAACTTTATTTGATTTCTAATTATAATGGAAGGCTTTTGAGTTTGGGATTTCTGAACAGCAGCAAAGATTTTGAACACATGTTGAATGGGACAGCCTCTGAATCAGTCTGAGCTGAACTCAGTATTTTGCAAAGCACCAAACTAGGATCTGAATCAAATCTTGTAACTGGTACACACTTCTAATTCTGAGTCATTTCTGCAAATACCTGGAATTTGTATATATGACTGATACTGTGAACACTTCTAGCAGTCCAATCCTTCTTTTGTTTTGTTTTTTAAATACTAATGTTTCCTCTCTGTTTTAGGACTTTGACAAATTTGTACCAAAATGCTAACTGGTCATATGAAAGCTTGGAAGAACCCATCAAACGAGTTAAAAGACAAATGATGAAAAGCAAAATGAATGTTGTTTCCATGGAACACCTGAAGTATTATCACAAGGAGCTGGAGGAGAGACTTGAAATGGGGCACCACTCTTCTTTTACATCTCTTTGGGCTCTGGTCCAAGAAGCCGTCTTACATGATAAAGTATGTTTATGAAATGTTGATGAAATATATATTTCAAATTGCAGTTAGTAATCTATAGAGCCATGGTGGTGCAGTGGTTAGGTGCCAGTACTGCAGCCACAATGTTGTGAGTTGGATCCTACAGTGTTCCAGGTTGACTCAGCCTTCAATCCTTCTGTAGGTTGGTAAAATGAGTACTCAGCTTGTTGGGGACAATTAGCTAAAACACATTGTAAACCACTTAGGGAGTGCTTTGCACTGATAAGCAGTATAGAAATGTAACTGCTATTGCTATAAGTCAAGGTCTTTCCATCCTAAACTAGAAATTGGTGTACTTAACACAGAGACACTGATAGACTTCTGTATTAGCAAGGGTGTCTTTGTCTTGTTAAGGGTTTCCTGTTTGCAATATTTCCAGTCAGAGAATAGAATTGCACCGTTTCACAGGCCTTGAGCTTGTAAGGGCAATCTTCTTTTTCACAATATTTTTGTTTTGCAAATGTCATTAATGTTTCACACTGTAGAGCAATTCCATAGATCATAGTTCAACTGTTTTTCAGTAAGTGGTCTGAACATTTTAATCATAATTATGCAAAGTGTAAAGTTGTCCAATTAAGACAGTGCATTGCAACCATAAAAGTGCAAAATCATTTTTTAGTATAGTTATTTTGACTTGAGATACAGTTCAGTCTGATGCATGTTTACCCAGAAATATATTTCACTGAGTTCAGAGGGACATGCTCCCAATGCAGCCTTCAGCTGGCAACAAGATTCTACAGCCTGGAAGATCTTGGGTAGAAAGTGTCAAAACTTCCTTTGAAGAGCTGCTGTGAATCAGTTTACGGAATGCATAGAAACCAGCTACAGATGGTATAGACTTAGATATATCTGGCTTTTCTAGATAATATTTTACATGGGCAGTTCTTCTTCCACAGTAGTACTGTGCCGGTTAGGAAAATCTGGGAGCAAAGAATGAGCTAGCAATATGGTAAGGGACCAGGAACAGTGATGAGGTGACGAAGACTGTATTGCACTGGGATTTAAAATGTTTTTCCTAGAATGAAAAATTGTGATATTGTAATGAGCTTCTTGATATGTTGTTACTGCTGTGCGCCTTCAAGACATTTCCAACTAATTGTGACCCTATCATGGGGTTTTTGGGGCTGAGAGTGTGTGATGGGCCCAAGGTCACCCAGTGGATTTTCATGTCTGAGAGGAAAATCGAAAGCTGATCTCTAAGATCGTTACCCAGTGCTCAAACTGCTACACCACACAGGCTGTCTTCTTGATATAGGAAATCTCTCTCTCTTTTTTTGTACTAAAATTTATATACCTAATAGGAATGCATGAGAAAAGACTCACTTCTGAAAATGATTTCCAAATTCTTCTGATGTGTGGTCATAATTGTTGTCTTTCTGCATTTACTTTGATATTAGCCAAATCACAATAAACTCTCAGAACAACGCCAGGCTTTGAATCAGGGCCAGAACCCATTTCCTATCTACACAGCCATAAATGTCAAAGATAGACATGTCAGCACCTTTGATTTCAGAGGTAGGTGTTCTCATAAGAACCTTTCTGTTATGATGGAATTCTTTTGATCACTGCTGAATGCGTCAAACCACTCAAGATAGCAGGAAAGAAGGCCAAGCACTGAGACTGAGCTGAGCAGATTTGGGATCTGTTTGTTTTGTAGTATAATCCATTTCTTGGAGCTGTCCTGCACAGATTGTATAGGACTTGTGGCTGGAATGCTTTTCTCTCAATCCATGAGAAATTACAGAATCTTAAAAGCAGAAATGAAACACTGTAATATCTAATCTTCCACTCCTCCCTCTTTCTTGTTTTTAAAGATTCAAGGATCCAGCATAATGCTAAATTTTTCTCTCTCCTAAAGTAGCCCTCCTTTAGTTTAATCTACTTTCTTTCATAGAGAAACTCTCAAAGTCCACTGCTTGAACATTTGCAATGAAAACCAATAGTTTAGAATTTCAAATTGCAGTTAGTAATATACAAATGCAATAAGAAGCAATTACATTGTCCTTTACAACATTATTTAGTCAACTGTGTGCTCCATGCCCCAAATCTTATAAGAAGTTTCTAATGTTTTGTCAACCAAAATCTCATTAGTAAATAGGTGAATGGCTTAAGAAATTCCTCTTCGTATTTTTTGTTACTTTCTGTCTATGTTGTTGTTGCTTTTTGTTCTGTAAGTACAAAATGATACAAGCACATCTGTAATATGGAGCACTAGTTACTATTTTACATGTAGGCTTTAGGTTTGGAGGGAAAGTAGGTTTCTTTGATTTGGCATCTCATGAAACTAGGACTCTGAACGGGAGTATCTGTTGGGGTGTTTGCTTGACCCTTTTGTGTTTCATTTTTTATGCCAGTGTTCTGGCTGTTGAGCTGCATGGCATTCAGTCTTCTCTATTCCATATTGTTTTCAGAATGGGTAGAGTTTAATCCTTATGAAGTGGGGTTCCTGAAATATGGTGCATACATTCGTGTCGAAGATTTTGACAGTGAGTTTTTCATGGGAAAGGTTGTGAAGAAGATCCCAGAATCTCGAATTTGTTATCTGGAAGGTGAGCTAAAAGCACAGAGGAGCCTAACATGAGAAAGTCCATAATGCCTTGGACGTTCACTCTCTTTTCTCCGAAGTTATCAATTCTCAATTATAGTGTTCAGGTTATATTAATGAACAAATGATTCTCTTGTTTATTTTTGTTAATGATGTCATATAACAATTTAATATAGTAGAGCTTAAAACAGCTTAAATGGATATGTGTGATGCCACACCCCTGCACCAGAGGGAGTCATACATTTTCCACACAGGGTAAATAAAATGGGGCACGGAGCTCTGACGGACATCGCCAACACGTTCGAGTGCGCTAGCTCGTACATAATTGGCAAGCTCCACACCTTAATCTACCCAGTTAAGTCGCCAACAGTCAGCGTGCGGGCTTTTTAAAAAATGGGGAAAAGGTGGTTTTCCCCCCCTCATACCGTGCTGATTTGTGCATGATGTAATCGGAGGGCGGGTTGTGGGCGTGGACAGCTTCAGCGGTTGGAACGCGCCGCGAGAAGCCTCCAAGCAGCGGCACAGAAAAGCTTAAATCCTCCGCAGCATTACCAATAGAAGGCCAATCACCGGCGCCTCCTCACACGGTTTTAAGCCCATAGATGTTCCAGTTCAGCCAGCATAACTCCAAGAAGCCAGAATACAGCTAAAATGGGCTGTTCAACTTCAGGAAACACCTCTTCCTCTATCGCTCACAGGGAAAGATAAAAGCAGAAAACAGGCGTGAGAACCCACCAGAGATAGGGAGAAAAACTGCACTCCACCCAGCTGTGGCGCAGAAAACCATTCCCCTGAGATAGGGCGTGAAAATAAAAAATCGACACGGTTTATTTTACGGCTAGCAGGAGGAATGGGAGGAGGGAGTCATTGTGGGAGGAACTGCGGGGCATGATGTGAGCAAGCACGTCATGACGCACGGGGCCATTTTTTTTAAAAAAGAGCTGCCAATCACATCCGCTGCGCAAATTCCACGGAACGTGTGGAAATGGCAATAGACCATTGTACAATATGTCTGCGGTAGCACAGACAAAAAAACCCCCACCCAGAAACATTGCAGTGCAAATTCCATGGAACGTGTGGAAAGGGCCATAGTTTACTTGTGATTTTATCATTCTTCCTAGGAACAGTTGTTTCAAGTAAATGATTAGCACTTGGTTAACAATTCTATGGATGTGAATAATTAGGGATGGGCCAACCGAATCCTGGAAACCTTGAATCCTTGGCAAGGATTTGAGATTTGTGAATCCGAATCCTGGTGCCAAAATAGACAAACCGAATCTTTCAAATCTGCCACCCAAATAGTTTTTTGGAGACTGGGACACCTGAAAACCTGGGAGACCAGGATACCTGAAAAATTGTAAACTAGACACACAAGGGGAGATGGCAAGTAGGTGAATTTTTCCCTTGGAGTAATAATGGCCTTTGCTAACAATTTCAGAAATTACATCTGGGGTTGTATTCTAAGGTATTTAAATTGAACATTTAATATTGAAGTTCAGCACTTGACTGGAAGGTACAAGCTAGAGATTTCAAGGACAGCTGAAACAATCCTTTCCATAGGTACACAATTCTGGGGTTTCATACACAATTCTGGGGTTTCTAGTTTTACAAGGTGTAAAACACAGCCTTCTCTGCCAAAGTGTGCTGGTACATCATCAAACTACAAACCCCAGGTTGCCAGAAGGAGCTATGCAAAGAAAATCCAGTTTGACCTGGATTATCTCTCTACTGTAGTATGTGGCCCTGTTTACACAGGCAGGAAAATGTGGCATTAATCCACATTTTCCTGCCTGTGAAGAAAGGGACTTCATGTCATTTTCAATCTGAGGAGATCCTGAAGCAAAACTATGAAAATTGTCCTGGCCAGATTTCTTCAGAGGGACATTTACCTTTACCTAGGCTTTTGTTAAGGCTGAGAGAGTGTGTCTTGCCCAAGATTATCCTCCTTTCCTTTGCTTTTTAAAAAAAGGATTCAAAAGATTTGAGATTCATGAGATTCGTGGATTCCCAGAACCTTCCAGGGATTTGGATCCAGATTCAGATTCGGAAAATTCTGGATTTGTCCCATCCCTATGAATAATGCAACAATCAGAACCAAGCATATGTATGAATTTTCCTAATGCTTTTATTTCAAACCAAAACTACATGTAGTAGAAGTTTCCTTCTGCTTCATTTATTATTTACAAGCTCTTTTTGTGACTAATTGAGTGATACAAATTTTGAACAGACAGTGGCTGAATGAACATGAGGGTACTAAAATACATACCTATGTGTCTCTATATGGCATGCATTTTGGTCCTGTTATCACAGCCTCTATGAACTGAGGAGTTGCAGGAAATGATACCCACAAAACAGAAATGATGCATTTCTTTTTGAAATTATGAACTATGAGTGATAGTGGTATCCTTGTATTGTACCGTACAGAACTGTGAGCGCTGAAAATGGGTGTGAATGAAGAGGACCATATAATTTTAGTGCAACTGATTTTATCTTATAGAAAGAAGACATTCCCAAAGATGCCCAGTGTCTAATTTTTTAGACAGTAGAACTTTGGACACAGAGTCAAACACTTCATTCAATGCTAAATTGGAGTCTCTCTGTGTTATGTTGTTAATTGCCATCATGTTGGCTTGATTTATGGAGACCCTGTGAGACCTCATAGTCACCCTTCCATCACCAACCCTGCTCAGGCCCCACAGGTTCAGGGCCATACCTTTGTTGATTGAGTTCATCCATCTCTAATGTGCTCTCGCTCTTTTCCTCCTTCTACTTTCTACCAAGCATTATTGTCTTTTCTAGTGAGTCATGTCTGTTCATGTCCAAAGTCCAATAGTCTCAATTTAGTAAGCTTGGCTTTGAGAGAGAGTTCAGGCTTGATTTGCTTTAATACCCATTTATTTGTTTTTTTGGCAGTCCATGATATCCGTAGAACTGTCTTCCAGTACCACATTTCAAATGAGAGGGCCTCCATAATTACCTTCTTATGAAAATTGGTCACATGATGTGGTCTTATGCATGGAGGTTTCAGCTATCTGCTTTGAAAAATCAAAAACATAATTGAAATGGAGGCTATCATACATTAGATCCCCTCAGGCAATTTAATTCCATGTGGAGCCCCACCACATGGGAACTCCAGAAAAGATCTCATGAAGGAAGTAGAAGAGAGACAAGCCATTACAGCCCATTGGAGGTTTCCATCTAGCCTGTAGTGTGTCCTCCTTAGCCCTGTCCCCTTGTATAGCAGTTTTGGTTAGAAAAAATAGTTTGCCTTTTTTTTTTTTAAAAAAAAAGTTAATTGCAGAAATAGGTTGGGAAGGCAGATGGGGAAGGAAGAAAAAAAAGAGAAAATAAGGTGAAAAAGAGAGTGGAAGAATATATGGGTGAGGTATGAGTTAGGAATGAAACAATACTTGAAAATATTCAAAAAAATAGTATAAAGACTGTTTTTTCAAGTGTCAGAAAACCCTGATAAGAGGATTCCTAGATGATAAGAATACTTGCAATTTATTTTTTTTTTTCATTTTGGCCTTTTTTCGTGCAGGAAAGGGCATTTGTATCAAGCCTCATATGTACTTTTTGCACAGAATATGTCCTGAATTGTGATTAGTTTTTGAAAATTGCACAGTTTTCAATGATTTTCTTGCAGCCAGGAGAAAAATGGTAAAATTATTCATTCTTGATTGTGAGAATGAAATTTATGAAGATTCATTTCCCTAGAATATGCACGCCTGTATGAGGGAGAATGAGAGGGGACTGATTCGACTCTTGCTGCTGTCATGCAGCTCTCGAAAGATTACCTCAGAAGTAATTAGAAAAAAAGTCTTCCCACTCATGTAAAAAAGCAATCATCTGTTTCAGTACTGTGGTACCATTTTGTTTCTGTCTTAGTGACCATGGTAGTTTGACTAATAGCTGGCTGCAAATTAACTGTACTAATTTTTTTCAGTTATGCTTATTTATTCAAGTTACATTCATCAATGACAAATATATTTTCTGATTCGGCAAGCTTATATATATATTGACTTTGTTGAGATATGCTGTTGGCTGATTTGTGCTGATGAATCACATGCTTACATTTGCAGGTATCTGGACTAACATTTTCTCTCGGAATTTGCTGGATGGTTTGTACTGGTCATCAACACCAGCAGAATTTTGGGAACGATGGATCAAAGATATGGCAGAGAAGGGTAAGAGCTTCACTGTTTTCAGTTTTATCCTTCATTGCATATGCAATTATTCCATGCTTATAAGTAGGGTTGCCTCTAATAGTTTTGGTCATCAATCAATCAGAGGTCCAAAATAAACTTTCATGCCTTTTTGATTACTTGGGAAATCCCTGTGTTTCTTCAGTTTTATGATAAAGCTGGATTTCTTGTAGTGGCTAGTACTGTTTTCAGTATTCATGTTTCTCTCGTTAAAGATAGATAAATAATAGATAGATAGATAGGTAGATAGCTATAGATGTAAATAGATATAGATAGACTTAATGTTGAAACTGGTTGTTTTGACATGCCTTTCAATAGAACAAATAATGCTTCCATTAGAACACCTGTTAAACCTGCTATCAGTTTTTAAAGCTTTAATTAATTTTTTAAAATTTAATAATCCAGAGCTACTGTTAGGAAAACAGAATGGTACTAGCTACCACGATGGATGCATCTGGCTCTATTTAGTCTACATGCACTAGTAGCATTACTTCAGAATTTTCAACAGGAATCTCTCTGAGTTAAGTGCTATATGGATATGTCAGAAATTGATTTGTACTTTATCACTGAGCTGTAGGCTTTTCTCATCTACTTATGGAATACATTTAAAGGCTGTAAATGATGTAGCAATTCTAGTCACTTTGACATCACATCAGATTAATTCATTTGTTAATTCATGCTTACATTCAAAATGATGACAAAAATGTGATCAATGTGGCTAGAGATTTGAAATACATCTTTTCTTGTTTTGTTGAGGTCTCCTGGATCCCCAATATAAAAAAATCAAATTTACTTCCTTTAAGCAAAATGTCTGCAGCAAGTTTGTGGTAGGCATGGGTGGGAATTTCATTTGTTGCTTTTTGATGAGAAGTGGGCAAAAGCCAAATGTCTTCATATCTAGGAGAGAAAGAACTTGAGATCTTAAAAATGTGAATGTGTGAGAAACTAAAATCTAACCCCTTCCACACTATACAATTATGGCACCATGATTCTACTTTACCTTCCATGGCAATGTCCTATGGAACCCTGGGGTTTGTGGTTTAGAGAGGGATATCTAGAACTCTCAATTAGAGATGTCTAAATACCTCAGAGATTCCATAGAAGCCAGCCATGACGGTTGAAGTGGAGTCATACTGCCATAATTGTGCTGCATGTAAGGGCCTTGATATTTATCCATCCAGACCCGGATTTTGAGTGCTTAGCAGTTGTACTCTGAATATTCAATCGTGACAGTGCTAAATTAGGCTTGCTACCTCTTTTTTTTTTTTTTTTGAGAGGCTTCTCATCTGCAGCACCTTTACGGCAAGCTGGTACAAAATGGCCCACTCTATGCAAAAAATAATTTGTCCAGTGCAAATGGGAAAGTATTTCAGGTCAGTTCATTTTGGAAGACTTTACCAAAATTGACAAATTTCTTTACATTCTGAATGGAAAAAACTTGACTTTAAAACAAAATTAATATGCAAGAGAAAGCAAAATAGCTTTTTCAGTCCCCAGTTTGTGTTTCATATTGCTTCTACTTCCCACAGCCCATTCTAAAATGCTAAATTTCTGACTTGCAGAAAGTGTTAACCCAAAAGGTGGAGGACCTTGAGGTCCTCCAGCAGTGCCAGAGTCTCCTTCAAAAGGTGGGGAATTGTAGCTCAAAGGAGGCCTCTGACGGGAAGGTAACTATGGGAACTTTTCACCTGTGTTAACTGTAGGACACCAGTTAAGAGTCAAAATAATGTTTTTATTGGGGGAATTCACAAACACACGCAAACAATCAGGCAGTCTCATGAACCACACAAGACTAGCAAAGGTAAAGGAGTGAAAAGTTGGATAGTGAGAGATTTTTGGGTGAAGTGGGTGATAATTACTGTTCCAGAAACAGAAGATTGAAGTGAGATGGCTCAAACAAGAGTCTGAGAGTGGTCCAGGGCATGAGAGTTAGGGAGTCAACAGACAGAATGACATGCCTATGTGCGTCCAAGGTACTACAAATTGTTGAGATTGGAGTCAGGGCTTAAGTACCCTGTTTCCCACCTTGAAGGGGAATGTGTTAATTGCTCTCTGGCAAGGGGTCTGGAATGGATTAACAGTCTTAACTTCAGGTGACAAAGCACTGATGGGAGTAGTGATAACCTCTTAATGTCTAGGTAGGTAAGGGAACAAAGGAGAGTTTCTGTGGGGAGAGGCTACAGTTTGATGACCATTGGATGCTCCATTGAGGCAGTTTTGTTTGCTATTGTACTTGAAGGTTGGGTCATTGAGGGGATTAGGGCAAGCCCATCATTGCTGGGGTTTTCCAATTAATCGGTTTTGAACTTAGGACCTGGCCATGCTGAGGTCATCTGTCTTAGCATGTGGCTTCCAAAGAAAGTCCTTGTCTACACGCCTTCTGGCCATAAATGTGTGATTTTTATATTAGAAACGATATTGCCAATTAAATGATATTTCTTACCAATTAGACTGTATCATGGGGTGGGGGTAAATGGCATGGTAACAAGAGTCCGCAAAAGTTGTTAGGTATTTTACACTTCTACCATTTACTGCCTGCCTATGCATGCATGTGTTGGCTATTTGTGGCCTAAAAGGAAAAAAACAACACCCTAACTTGTATTTTATTTACTTATAGATTTTTGTGTGTGTGTCTTTCTCATCATCACTAAATGATGCCAGGGCAATGGGAACAAATAATACATTAATATTTTGAAAAAATCCATGTTAGATTCAATATACATTACTGTTCAATTATTCTGCTGTGATATGTGAGACAAATGGTTGGTCAAAAAGATCTGCAGAAAAGAATTATTTCCGTTTATTACCGTTGGCACTGGAGTATTCTACGGCTAGATTGCCACCATTGAGAAGGCCCATTTCTGGAAATCTCAATTTCATTCAGTGGTGGTATAAACAAAAGGACCTCTTCAGCAAAACTTAAATTATGAGCAAGATGATAGAAGAAGAGATACTCCTTTGTGTAGCTAGGTTCTAAGTCATGTAGGGCAGCTGTTGGCAGTTGTAACAGAAAGTCAGTGCAACTCTTTCAGAACTGCTGTTATATAGTCTTCTATTGTTGAACCAATCAACACCCTTGTGGTTGCATTTTGCTCAAGTTGCAATCCCCCACACTGGTTTCAAAGGCAGCTTTATGTTAAGTTCATTACAGTAGTCTAACTAGGAAGTTACCAGAGCATGGGTTACTGTGGCCATGCTATCCCTTTCCAGGAACAGCTATAGCTGGCAAACCACCTGAAGCTGGAAATTGGCACTTGGCATCACTACAGCCATTTGGGCAGAGCTTGGAAAAGTTGCTTTTGTGGATAAAAAGTAAGTGTGCAAAGACTTGCAAATTTCATTTACCAGTTTATGACTTATTTATGTTACTTTTCTGAAAATTGCCGTTAACCCCATGCTATGAGGGAGAAATATGTAAATAAAGGAACATGGAAGCATGGATTGGAATATCGGGAAGGAAGGCATGTCAGCTTGATTAAACTTTTTCCACTGAAAATGATCTCTGAAAATGCTCGTATTAAAAAAAAAATGATAGAAGAGCCCCTGAAGTGTTGTGTTCTGGAAAGAAAAGGAAGGAAGAATTTCCAGAAATTAATTTCTCTCTCTCTTTTTTTTCAGATGACCAAAATATGTCAGATGATGGTTATACTACTGTATACAAGCCTCCAAGTTCTGCAGCTGGAAAACTGTGTGAATTGTTTAATGATATTTTAACTGATCGTCCTTTAAAAGGAGCAACTCACAACTTCCTGAGAAGCCTTGACTTGGAAAAAGATTACTTGCAACAGAAAGAATTTAATGAGTGGCGAGGTAACTGATAATCACTACTCTCTGCAAAATGCAGACAAAAGGGGCAAGTTATAAGGGGCAGATAAAAGGGGCAAGCAACATTTATATTTGTGGTTTTATTTAAAAAAAATTTACAGGAAACTCCTGGGAGGTAGAAGGGGAAGACAAATTCAGAGATGAGTTTCACATTGGTATTGACTAATATGATATATTTCAAATTCCAAAAGAGATGTATTAAGCTTGTCTTCTTAAGAAAATATCTGAAGAAAGAGTTTTGTGTGTTCGAAAAGGCCACAAGGATGTATTGCATCTGAAGATTTTACTAGAACACATTCTAATAGCTTTTCTTTTATAATTCTTTTGGGACAAATTATATAGTTTGTGTCTGAGGCTTACTTTCCTCTTTGAGTTTTGAGATTGTGCTTCTTTCTTCACTGTTAACAGATAATATCTAATGAACAATTAAAAAGATAGTAGTCCATTAAATGTTTATAATGAATTAATGGGTTGGTCCCAGTGCTGCACTTAAATGGTTAACTTGCTTTCTCAGACATCCTCATTAAGCCAAGAGATGAAGCTTACTGTGATGGAAATATATTGGTTGTATAGACCTTAAGAATGTAAGAAGAGCTGTGTTAGATCAAGACCAAGCCCTGTTCAGTCCAGCATTCTGTTCTCAAATGGGCCCAATTGGATCAAGACATGAACTCATTAGGACATTCCTGTTCATGTTCTCCAGCAGCTAGTATTCAGAAGAGTGCAGGCTCTGATACAGAAAACAGTATGTGAATATAGAATGGGGTGTTTGTGTCATGAGGGAGCTGGGTCCTCACTGCTGTCCAGGCTAAGCTCTGATCAATCTAGAACAAGGAATGGGAAGTCTTAAGGCTGTGATTTTTGGCCATTACAAGATTTCTGCTGCAAGCTCTTGTGCCAAATCTTGTCACAGCCATCTCATAAGATTTCAATAGGCCTTATGTAGACCTGTGCCTTGGGCTCTGGCCCTTTTTTTGACTGGCTTAATGGTGACGCACCCTCTCTCTCTCAAATGTTGTTACTCCCTATGCTTTCCAAGAATACTGATAGTTGCCCATCTGAAGACTGGGAAGGAATTTATTCCATGTCACTATCATGTGTTTTATTCCTTCCCTGTGAATTCTGAGGCTCTGGTACCATCCCCTTCTTCTCTTCTCATATACTCTGGTGGCTGGTATTAGGTCTGACATTCCATGTTGCTTCATCAAAACTGGCAGGTATGAAAGTGAGAGGAGAAAGGGCAGAGTGGGGAAACCTTGGTGGAGATCAGGAAGACAAGTATGTGTGGGGGAATCCTGCAGGTTTGGGCAGCAAGTGTTAGTCTCATCCCTGACTTGTCTGACTGAATGGTTTGGCTACATTCAGCTCAAGCATGAGCCTATTCTGACTTGGGTGACATTCAAGGAACCTGGTTGGCAGGCTGGATCATTATCTGGGCCCAGTATGCATACAGCTTCTCAGTCACGTAGGGATGTGGGGGTGATTCGCCCTGGGCGGCAATGTTTTTGGGGTGTACCGGACTGTAGCCACACCCCTGCATGCCCTGGCCATGCCCCCGCACATTCTGGCTACATCCCCGTACACAGTGGCCACGCCCCTCATGCCCTAGCACCGTCCCCTCCTGCCCCCCCACTCCAAGCTCCACCACTGCAGCTTCTGCCCCTCTCCTGTCAAAGAATATACTGTGGTTTTGTATTTCAGCTAAAAACAACAGTTGCAGACTGCCTCTTATATGAATGCCCCACAGTCTGGCTTCTCTGTCTTGGTGCATCAAGATTGGTAGTCATTAGTTGCTTTACGTTCCATGAATTTGTCTTATTCCTTTAAAAAGTAATTCAAGTTGGCACCCATCACTACTTTCACCTTGATGTAGTTTAACAAAGATGGCTAGAATTCTCTTGGTTAGTCCCAACTAGAGTAGCACATTCAATCAGTTGTTGAATCAACGCATAGGAAAACGCATTTGATTCAATGGCTCTAACTGAGGCAGGACTAACGGTAAGACTTAGACTCATGATACTGGCTAGGATTTATTAAGTGCATTTGAACTGTTTAGAAAGAGAGTAGCTGTAGGCTCTTTCGTCTGTCCCAACAATAGATCATTCACGCAGCCTTTGAGTATGTGATAGCCATGGGTAAAGTATTGGAAAAATGTGTTCATGTCATACTGACCTCTGGCAGTAGTTTATGTCTGCTGTCATGTATGGCAGACATGACTAACTTTGATGAGTTGGGTGTGTGTCATGGGGAGCACAGGCCTTGGAGCATGGGGTCTGCAAAAATAGATTGAAGGCTGCTGCAGCCCGTGGGCTATATGATGCTCAGTCTCAAATTACAGGATGCAGCTTTTGGCAAACCTAGGCTGACATTCTGTTCAGTATTTACAAGAGTGTAAAACAGACTTACAGTTTCATAACTGCTGGGGATTCATGTTTATAGTCATTCATGATCAAACATGACCCCCTGACCCACCTTTTTCAGCCTAGTAGCACTCAACCAAAGGATTTCTGAGATGCTCCAGATTGGGGTGTTGGGATCTTATGTATGCAGTGCTCACCAGGTTCTGGGGCACAAGGAGGCAAGTAGTTGTGACAGGACCCTGAGGGGTCTCCCCAGGTTCCCATCTCCATGCCCGAGTCTGCAACACCTTGGAAACTTCAATTTATGTGCTTCCAAGTTGACAAGGTGAGGTTTTTCAGGGTACAATTGTCAGATGTAAGTATAACAATGGGGCTCTGCCACCATAGTATTCTGTTGCTGGAGGCTCACCACTCATACTGATAAGTGGTGTTTGCAGTGTTGTGTCAAAGACAGATCTAGTGACAGATTTCCATTATTAAATTTGTACATGTTTTGTATCAACACAGGAAATATTTTCTTCAGCTGTCCATACACATAAATAGCTATGAGAATAGATTATTTGGCTGACTCTACATCAGATTTGATCAGCCCACAGGCACTGTCTAATCTGCCAGACTGTTAATTATCAGAGCAAGAAATTCTCTAAAGATTGTATTTCTCCTATGTTATTTTCTGTTGGTTAATGTGTAAAATTGCGAACTTTGTAAAACTTGTTTGTAATATAATTTAGGGAGTTTCAAGTTTATATGAAGGAAGGTGCTCTTGTTCAACTCCAACTTACTTTGCTCCCTTTCGTCTGAAATGGGAAAAGCTGATTGTGAAGAAGACCTTATGAAGTAGTATAAATGTATTGGTGATAGATTTTAACTAACCAAAACCACATTTGACATATCATTTTCTCGACTGCTCATGCTGACAAGACTAAAATTCTGCTTTCCAGATACTGTGTTGGATGCGTCTCCTAACAAGCTGACACCATGGGAGAAATCCCTCTGCTTAATAGACATAGGCTATTTTATTAACAACAGTGGCCCACCACTACTTAAGCCAGAGAGAAATGTGGATGTCATAATTGCACTGGATTATGAGATGAGTGTACCCTTCAAGGTAAATTTTTCCCCCCCTATTGCTTCCTTCTCTGGAGTAAGAGCAAATGGTAAGGAAAAACAGCTCAGGATCTTGATTATATTCCTGGCATCTCCATTAAATAAACAAGAGAACAACAACAAACATTCACTTAGAAGTAGGAAACAAGCTACTTCATCTGATGATGTTGGATTGCAACTCCCAAAATACGATAATATAGTAATACATTTGTATAATATCTCTCTCTGTACATTAACCATCCTAGTTGGAGCTAATAGAAATTGTCCAACACTACTAGGAGGGCCAAAGGTCCCATACCCATCCAAAGGTTCCATACCCATCCAAAACGTGGGTGACCCCAGGGGCCACCTGCTTTGCCAGTACTTTTGTTCAAAGATGGGGAATTATTAGCTCAAATTAGAAGGGCTGCAAGAAGGGGGTAACCTAACAAGATCTTTGACACCAATGTTTATGGTGTCTTCTGCTGGGAAGAACCAGCTAGAGATTCAAAAGTAAAGTAAGTGGTGTTTTGTTGAGGCAAATTCAGTCACAAACGCACGAGATCCAAATAGTTACGCACTCACACAAGGGTAACTAAAGGAAAAGGGAGGAAGGTTTAAGATAGTGAGATTTCAGGGTAAAATGGGTGATATTTACCAATCCAGAAAAGTAGTGAAGAAACAGCAATGTAGCTTAGACTTGTATTTAAGGACAATACACAACTGGGGGGTGTTAGAGTAATGTCCAGCAACTGCTGAATTGCAAAGTAACTGGTCAAAATGGATGGTTTTTATACCCTATTTCCCTCTCTGAAGGGATATGAGTTAATTGGTTTCTGGCAGAGTAAACGAAAGGGGTCTAGAATGGACTGATTGTCTCAGTGTCTTGGTTGGGTAATGTGACTGAGGAACAGTAGAAAATACAAAAGGGATACTTGCCTGCTGCATCTGGCCAGTTTCTTTGACTATTGTTTTCTGAGGTCAGGCAGTTGAGAGGATTAGCTTAGAGCCATTTAGTCATGCTTTCTCAGCTAATCCATACTGAACTAATGACCTGGCCATGCTGACATACTTTTGTACATCTTCTCAGCCAGCATCCCTTCTCCACGTGGCCTTTCAGCCTTAAGTGTATGTAACTTAATTTCATGCCAATTAATGTTTGCCACTTAGACCATATCAAAGTACAGGAGTGTACAGCTGCTAACAGGTCTCATCTGATTTCAGAGGCTAGACAAGTTAAGATGGTTAGTTCTTGGATGGGAAAACACCAAGGAATTGCATGGATCTCCAGATTTGGGTATGTTTCATACTATAATATCATAGCGCTATGATTCTCCTTTTAACGGCCAGGGCAACATCCTGTGCAATTCTGGGATTAGCAATTCAGGGAAGGACATTTTAGAATTTTCAGTCAGATTGCTTTAGTGCCTCACCAAACTATAACCCCAGGATTCCATAGGATGAAGCCATGGAGGTTGAAGTGGAATCATAGCCCTATAATTTGTAGTCTAAAAGGATCCTAGAGGTAGCATAGCATCCAACCTGAAAACCTAGAGAGCCACAGCTCATCAGATGGTACTGAGCTAGATGGACTGATGGTATAAGGCAGCTTTTTTGGTTCCTATAATGCACAACAGCTGCTGCTTGAGGAGTTTGTGTTGGGCTGCATGGACAAAGAGTCTGACTTGGCATAAGGTAAACTGAGAATATCTCACTTAAGATGATAAAATCAAAAGATTTAGAAGATCTGAAGAGAAACAAGAGTATATAATATATATAACTTTATTTGTCTGTGACACAACATCCAATTACAAAACATTCTGATAAAACAGTGTATGTGGAACAACAAATTATATATTACTGACATACTTACTCACATTAGGCAAAGGAATCAAAACAAAGGGCAGCAAAGAGAGAACAAAACCAGATGCTACTAGACAAATGTTCAACCAACAATAATAATGGCAACTGCAACAACTGATCCCCTTTTCAATACATTTGCAGCAGATCTTTCAGGTTGCTACTGTGAAGGAATCAGATGAGACCTGTTAGGATTTAGAGCTGATGGCATTGTTTGAATTTGGAGAGCAGTAAATGCTTTTCTAAGGGGAATAGAGGTTAAATCTTGGAAATACTGTTGAAAACATTGTTCTCTCTTTAGAAGGCTGCACCAAGGGGAGAGATTATAAAAATAACATTTAGGGCATGAGGTAGGTGTGAGGACGTCAGATGAACTAACCTCCCTCTGGCTATTTAAGGTGTGAGCTGGGAGTGAGTGAGGTTGGCAGACTATGCCCATTTCTCAACCCAGCCTTGCTGTTTCATGACCCAGGTCCTGAGGAGCAGCATTGCTTCCCACTGAAGTACTTTGTTGTTGCTTTTTACATTTCTATTTTATATAGATTCCTGTGAAATGTTATCTGGATGGGATTTCAAAGGCTAACATGATTGGTTGGACTAGCAGAAATAACATGTGGGAAATCAAATTTGCATGGAGGCTCTTGGGTATATCTGACAAAGTTTGGTTTTTAACTTACTACATTTGACTGCACTGCTCAGTCCATTATTTTGCTAACTCAGAACTCTGTTCTCCTTAACACTCATAATTAACGTGTCATTTTGGATCAGTCTAAAATAGATCAGTCTAAAATAAAGATAGTATTCAGTCCCTCTTCCCAGCCAAACTTAGCAGGGCAGTAGCAGCTTGTGGGATGGTGTAAGATGAGTGGAGTGATTTGCCCTGGGAAAATGATACCCTTTACTCATTGCTGCTGCCTTAGCCAGTTTATTCTTCCAAATGCCACCATTTGCTTTTAATCTTTTTTAAATGGGAAATTCAGTTATGGATTTTCCATAATACACCTATTTTTGATAGTAAGTTTAGTTGAAGTACAGCCAGAAATTTTAATCTTTTTTTTCCCTCTGTGTGTGTCATTGTTAAATTACTCTCAGAGCAACTCAAAAAATGCAACAATAGTACGCTAGTCACAGTTCAATTCCATGTCTGTGTGATGTTGTTAAATTAATTCCATAAGCAAAATGTCTGTCTTTTGAGTTGATTTGTATCTTTTCTAGCAAGCAGAGATGATGGCCAAGTACTGTGAAGTGCAAGGTATCCCTTTTCCAAAAGTTCACCTGAGTGATGAAGACAAAAAGAATCCCAAGGAATGCTATGTCTTCTCAGATGAAAAGAACCCCAAATCGCCAGTACTCCTTTGCTTTCCCCTGGTTGACTGCTCATTCAAGGAGTACAAGGCACCAGGTAAACTGAAGGCATTTAAACTCATTTTTTAACTTGGGAATTTCCACTGTTCTTTTCATTTTTAATTTACGTAATCAGTATCTATTTGTTTCTCTGGCTAAAATCACTTCTTTCTTTTTATTTACTTTTATGAATGAAGCACCAGATGCTGTAATATCTGCTGTAATGTAAAAAGCGCTAGGGCTTAAAGCTTTGCAGTGCTCTATCTTGATTTGTTGGAAGGGCACTTGGCTCATACTCAGAAGCACTCCCTTCTCCCTGCAGTTTTCAAAGATGAGACTTAGCAAATGTGTTAGAAATAGAGACTGTGATTTGAAACAGTGGAGAGGTGAGGTTAGATTGAAAAACAGTGGGATGACTGCAGTTGCGTGTACATATGTAATGTTATAAGCCAGGGTAATGGGCAAAGTTACGGCTCAACTAGGTAAAGTATATTGCCTTCCTGCTTTAGCCAATCCAGCCTTGAGATAAACTTTCTGGCAACCACCCATTAAAATTTACCTTGGAGATTACAGTTTTAGTGTCCAGAAATCTGTTCCCTCCCCCTCCAGGCCAATGCTGGACTTCAACAGAAGCTTCTCTACTTGTGTGGTGGGAATGGAGAATTTTCTGCTCTTACAGTGAATTCAAAAGAGAGGGTTGAGCAGTCTGCAGGCTTTTTCTCTTGAACCTCCAAGTTAGCAACACAGAGAAAGCAGACAATCGTAACTGCCTCAGTTTAGGCCAACAGCTTCTTCCTGGAAAAGGAGGGCAAGGCATTAACGGTGGCCTGTTTTGCAGGGTCATGCCAAGCTAGGTGCTGGTAATTCCAGGCCCCACATACTTGCAGCCCTTAGTAAAGGATGTAGGGGTGAGTCACAGTGTACTCCTGAGCTTAGGGTCCTTTGGCATACAGAGAGCCTCTTTACCTTCTATTTTGTGAGATGGATCATGTCCATTGCCCATTGGTGAGATTAATCATCCATTTTAGCCAAGAAAATAATAATTTTTCCCAAACTTTGGCCAATAGAATCATAGAATCATAGAAATGTAGAGTTGGAAGAGACCACAAGGGCCATCCAGTCCAACCCCCTGCCATGCAGGAAAACCCTCAAAGCACTCCCGACAAGTGGCCATCCAGCCTCCACTTAAAAACCTCCAACAAAGGAGTCTCCACCATACTCCGTGGCAGCACATTCCACTGCCGGACAGCCCTGACCGTCAGGAAATTCTTCCTGAGGTTCAGGTGGAATCTCCCCTCCTGGAGCTTGTATCCATTGCTCCTTGTCCTGGTCTCAAGAGCAGGAGAAAACAAGCCCACTCCCTCCTTGACATGACATCCCTTCAAATATTTAAACATGGCTATCATGTCTCCTCTTGACCTTCTCTTCTGCAGACTAAACATCCCCAGCTCCCTAAGTCTGTCCTCATAGGGCATGGTTTCCAGGCCCCTCACCATTTTGGTTGCCCTCCTCTGGACGTGCTTCAGCTTATCCATATCCTTCTTGAATTGGGGTGCCCAGAACTGGACACAGTATTCCAGATGAGGTCTAACCAATGCAGAATAAAGTGGTACCAATACCTCGCTCGATCTAGACACCCTACTCCTATTGATGCAACCAAGAATTGTGTTGGCTTTCTTGGCTGCCGCATCACACTGCTGACTCATGTTCAGCTTGTAGTCTATTAAGACTCCTAGATCCCTTTCACACGTACTGTTAGCCAGCCACGTGTCCCCCATCCTATATTTCTGCATACCATTTTTTCTGCCTAAGTGTAGGACCTTACATTTCTCTCTGTTGAAATTCATTTTGTTAGCCTTGGCCCAGCTCTCCAATCTATCCAGGTCCTTTTGATCCTGATCCTGTCATCAGGCGTATTAGCAACCCCTCCCAATTTGGTGTCATCTGCAAATTTGATCAGCGTGCCCTCTATTCCTTCATCCAAGTCATTAATGAAGATATTGAACAGCACCGGGCCCAGGACAGAACCCTGTGGCACCTCGCTAGTCTCTTCTCTCCAGGATGAGAATCTGCCATTGGTGACCACCCTTTGGGTACGGTCAGTCAACCAGTTACAAATCCACCTGATAGTAGCCCTGTCCAGCCCACATCTTACTAGCTTCTTTGCAAGAATGTCATGGGGAACTTTGTCAAAGGCCTTACTGAAATCAAGATATACTACGTCTGTTCTTAGTGGTTTGATGTAGCTTTGTATCACCTCAGGGGCTTAATAAATTAGTTTTGCATGTCTGTACACTTAGAAAAAAAACCCTGCTGTATATTGCCTCAGTATATTGTTGTATGTTGCAATTTGAGAGTCAGCAGACAAACGTTTTAATGAAATAAAATTAATGAATACTAAGCAGCATTTGACTACCGTATTTAGGAATTTAGGTTTTGGTTGGCAAGTGGTTACTTAAATAAGATAAGAAAAAGGGAGATAAAGGACCTGGCTCATAGGACTGAGGACAAAAAATAGTCAGGAAATACATAAGTAAAACTATATATATTTATTAGTGGATGTGACTGGTGAAAGTGAGAGGCATTCTTATTCCTTGTGTGTGAGAAATTTTAGACTGATGCTTTTGGCTTTAACTGGACTAGTAGTACATTTTTATGCTTGAACATTGGAATTTTTCCCATTCTTACCTAAAGACATCAGTGGTAAAAACATGATCTCTGCATGCAGAATATAATAGCATCAAACAAAACTTTTGTGGTTGTTGTGTGCCTTCAAGTTGTTTCCAACTTATGTTACCCTAAGGTGACTGTACCATGGAGTTTTCTGGGGTTGAGAGTGTGTGATATGCCCAGTGTGTTTCCATGGCTGAGTGGGGTATCAAACCCTGGTCTCCAGGGTTGTACTTCAGTGCTCAAACCACTACGCAATGCTGGCCTTTTAGAGCAGTATAACAGCATTATATTAAAAACTATGTATGATGGACTCTGGTAGTGTCTCTTGTTTTTCTGAAAGGCTAAACAAGATAAATCAGCAGAAAAGTGTCGTGTTCAAAAACATTCATAGCTTACAATTATATGTAGTAAATGTAATGAATGTCTCTTATAATGAAATTTGAGGGTATGGGGAGAAAAAAACCCACACATCTGGGCCCAACACGTGGTCACATTTGCTTTCTCAATAAAAGGCCAATGAGAGAATGTGGAAAGAATGCAAAAGCCAAGATTCTCCAGGCTCCACCTCGGCTCCAAACTGTTAATTGGAGACAAGCAAACATGAAGCCTAGACAGAAAAGCATTCATATTTCTGAGCTACAGCTTGCAGCTGTAAAAGTGTACAAGCAGGAGGTCAGCCAGCAGTAAAGTAGAGTAGGCCTTCACACTACAGAAGTGTGGGTGTATATGTGTGCACCTTCAAGGTGCCTGTTGACTTATGGCAATGCCATGAATTTCATAAGGGTTTTTGAGGCGAGGTGGTATTGCTAGTTACTATAGGCTAAATTCAATACTGTGGAAAATACCACAAAATTGTCAAAAATAAATATGGATAGTGCATGGCTTTGTACCACCTCTAAGAATATTTGCTCAGATACCCCCACCCCCAGAAGCCATGTATGGGCTGGTGTCATGTTAAGGACATATGCACACTGAAGTTTCTCTTACAGCTCTGTGTGTCTGTTTTTGGGCACTGTGGTAGTTGTTATTTCCTTCCTTCGTCTGTGGTACCCCAACCCTCCCTTTGGCTTACTTACTTACCTTCCTCCCCACTGTCATTTGTGCCCAGAGGCGATGGGAGAGGGATCACAGAAGCATCGTGCTTGTAGCCAGATGCAAAATGATTACATCATCTACTGAGACTTCTGGAAGAGCCTGGTGGACTTCAGTGGCTTCGGTCTCTTTGCATCTGGCTACAAGGACAAAGCACATGTAGAACTATGATATCTTGAGCCTCATGTGATTGTAGCCCTAGTATTTATTCACTGTGGACCTCTTCACCCTTCTATAAAACAAAGTAAATGCAACAGTGTTTCCAAACAATGGAACCTACCCTGCCTCCCACACCTGGCCTTCCTGCTGCAGCATTTGCCATTCTTGTTGTTGGTTGTTATATGAGGTGCATTCAGATATATTTGATATAAGAAGCAATTGGTGAGAATGTACAACAACCTGTAAACTACAGTTTCAGACTACTTTTTACATATTGCTTTCAAAGAAACAATTCCAGAATTCTGCACTCAAAGCTCTGAATTTCTGGGGACGTTGGTAATTTCAGCCCTGCTCTGTGAGGTGTGTTGTGAAATGTTGGGGAAATAAATATAATTTCTAAGAACTTATTCCAGTTCCGATTGTTATGGATGATAATTACTTTTCAAATACCCAAATGCCTGCTAATAATAGTAATGACCAATTGATACTTCCTTAAAGGGTTCCAATGGAGAGAAGGTATTCCTTTACAAGCCCATGACTTGGAAACTTTACAAACAAGGTGATACCTGCATTTTGTCTTGAGGCAAATAAAACCAGTTTACAGACATGCACAGAAGCTAGCAAAGATTGTCTGTATGAACTTTGTAAGACGATGCTTCCTGGTTTTCATGAAAGTGGTACTGTTTCATAGGCTAGCAGTGGTTGCCTGGTTCTTCGTGCTCAACACATATATTAGTCTGGAAACAACTATCACAGAAATACCCTAAGTCTACAGTAGCTATCTCATCCAAGAGAAGATGAAACTGCACTGACTTGCAAATTTGTTACGGGTCAGAAAATTGTGGCATGCATTACAAGATGTATTTAGTATGTGGCACCAGAGAAAAGGGGCACAGAAGAGACAGGATGATACAAAGGCCCTTTCTGCACGTGGGGTGTGAACTGGGCAGAAATGGGACTCACCAGATTTTTCCTCTGTCCAGGCAAGTCCATCGCATAGAGGTGCAGGGCGAGTCCTTCGCTCCGCAGTTCTCTGTGTCCAAAATGGTGGCTCCCTGTTGGTGGAGGCTCTCCACCAACTGGAGAAGCTTGCAAGACGAAAGCCCGCCCCAGAAAATCTGCAGGCACGCACTTGCGAGCGCCTCCAAATCTGCTCCGGAGCGCGGCGACGGACTCGCGTGGTCTGTGCTTTTTAAAAACCTCTAAAAAGAGGTTTTTAAAAACCAGGCTGTGCGACAGTTCCGGTCGTGCAGAACCAGACTGGGGTATGGAACTACAAAAAGTAGTCTGCCTCAGTCCACTCTACGGTGTAGAAGACCTCTGTTGGAGGTCGCTCTACACCATTTTAAAAGCCCGGTGCAGAAATGGCCAAAATCTTCTTTCCCCACTCCAAAGTAGCAAACTTTGACGTGCCCAACTCAAATGCACTGTGAATCTCTAAAAAACGCTCCTTTTCATTTTTCAGGGTTGAAACGCTCTCCTTCAGAAATATGTGATGGTGAAGTAAATCTGGAAAAAGCAGCTCACCTTATGCAACAATGCATTTAACTTATACTGAAGAAGACTGTGACAAACTACTAAACCTGTGCACCTATAACATCCTCTGTAACAAAGACTGTATCTTCAAGGCCATCCTGGGTGCCATAGAGAAGAGACAAAGCATTTGACCTAGTTGTTAAATGATCAGTTCAGCCTAGAAAGTAATTTTGCTGCTCAGGTATGGACAGGGCCTCTAACAATTAGCCACAAACTCATAGATTGTTAGAGGTAATGCTAATGAGTCATCTATTTCCCAGGCAGCTTGTAACAAACACTTGTTTCCTGTCCTACTGAGTTTGAGTTGATGGCTTATGAAATGTTCACCTATTTATTTGTTTTTTTTATGTACAGCCGTTTCACTTCCCACTCCCCCCTAAAAAAACTGTTATCAATCAATCCTTTTGCCTGATAGCACTAGAAAATGCCCAGCTGAAAACACACACAATTCCTAGGTAGTGAGGAATGCAAGAAGGAACTAACTCAAAGTGTTTAGGTGACAAAGTTGGTGGGAGCTTATCTTGCTAATGTTGTTGAGCCAGCATTATAACATGTTTCTGAGATTCTATGGCAAAGACTCTTCTTGTTGACATTAATAATTGGAATTGTCTCAGGGTTTTGTCTGTAGTACTTCAGAGAACTACTTTAGTGGTAATGGAAATCAATAGAATTTCAGCACACACTAAAAGCAAATCATGAAGAGTGACACTCTCTTGGTTCAGTTCCAATAATGAGTAATTATGTTATATAAATCAATCTCCCTGTTTCCTTGCTAAAAATGTTTTTTTTAAAAAATATTTTTTATTAAACATAAAAAAGTTTCATTACCTAAAAATACATATAAGGGAAAGCACTGGATGCATACATACTGCAGACTTAACTAAAAATTGCATACAATCTATAACTACCGTATTTTCCGGCGTATAAGACGACTTTTTAACCCAAGAAAAACTTCTCAAAAGTTGGGGTCGTCTTATACACCGGGTGTCATCTTTGCGGTCGCCGCATACAGTGGGGGCAGCTCAAAAATGGCCGCGGCCGCATCCCCACCGTATGCAGCCACCGTATGAAACCACCCAGGGTGGTGCTGTGCACTTACCTGAAGATGCGGGGGAGAGGCTTGTTGTGCTCGCCGCTCTTCCCCCTCGCGCGAGCGCCGGTCGCGCTGCCTCCCCGCTTCCACCCCCACCCCCGCCTACAGCTCCCAGGCCAGGGAGTGCTGAGGCGGGGGAGCGGCGGCGTTTTGGGCGAGGCTCCTTGCGCTCGCCGCTCTTCCCCCTCGCTTCCACCCCCACCCCCGCCTACAGCTCCCAGGCCAGGGAGCGCTGAGGCGGGGGAGCGGCGGCGTTTTGGGCGAGGCGAGGCTCCTCGCGCTCGCCGCTCTTCCCCCTCGCGCGAGCGCCGGTTGCGCTGCCTCTCCGCTTCCACCCCCACCCTTGCCTACAGCTCCCAGGCCAGGGAGCGCTGAGGCGGGGGGGAGTGGCGGTGTTTTGGGCGAGGACGGAGGTGGTAAAGAGTCCGGCCAAGTTGGCAGAGAGGGGGGAAAGGAGGGCTTCCCTCCAGGCCGGTGGGTCAGGTGGAGGGCAAGGGCCGGCGCCGGCCTCCCCCGCCCTCCTCCCGTCTGGGCACCCGCCCCCCAGCCCCAAAGAGCCGGGCGCGGGGTGCTGCCCTCTTCCCTCTTCTCCTCTGCTTCCCTTGGTGGAAGCAGCTGCGGCGGCTCGGGCAAACATTTTGTTTCCTTCCCAGCCCCAACGGAGGAGGCCAACGAGGGGAAAGCGGGCGAGAGCCGAGGAGGGCGTTGGAAGAGGGGTAGTCTTATACGGCGAGTATATCCCAAACTCTATATTTTAACTGGAAAAGTTGGGGGTCGTCTTATACGCCCAGTCGTCTTATACGCCGGAAAATACGGTAGTCTATTCTAACTATGTGAATCTACTTAGATTACATACAGATTCTACCTGATGCCTTCCGACACTTCTTGAGGTAAATACAGTTGTCTCTAATCTGATTATTTCATCTAGGATATTCACACAGAAAAAATTCTATTCCTTACACTGCTTTATCTCAGCTGTAATACTTATTACATCTGCCTGTTAACAATAAACTATATATTATTCAAAACTAATCGTTGTCACTGTTCCCCAATGTTCCTTCATATATGATATGGTTAATTCCATTCTCTCCTAAAACTAGTTAAATTTTCTTCTTTGATTAAGGTTGTTAATTTGTTAGTTTCCATGAAATCTAATACTTTCATCCCTCATTCTTCTAGTGTCTGTGTCTGCTATCTTTGCACTTCTGAGTGAAGAGAATTTTTGCTGCTGTGATCATATAATGAAATATTCTTCCTATTTTTTTAAAAAAAATCAACGTTCACTTCCATCAACCTCAACAAGAATAATTCTGAGTTTATTTGAGCCTTTATCTTATTTTTTTTTTCAGTATGATGGTGAATCTTTAAATCTTTTTTTTTTTTTTTTTGCCTAATCACATTTGAGCACCTCCTGAAAACCATGCCCTATGAAGAACAGCTTAGGGAGCTGGGTAGGTTTAGCCTGAAGAAGAGAAGGCTAAGAGGCAACATGATAGCTATGTTTAAATATTTGACGGGATATCATATGGAGGATGGAGTAAGCCTCTTTGCTGCTGCTCCAGAAACTAAGATACAGAGCAATGGCTTCAAACATCAGCAAAAAAGATTACATCTAAATATCAGGAAGAACTTTCTGATAGAGCAGTGGAATACACTGTCTTGGATTGTAGTGAAGTCTCCTTCTTTGGAGGTTTTTAAACAGAGGTTCGATGGCCATCTGTTGGGAATGCTTTTATGGTGTGTTCTTGCATGGCAGGGGGTTGGACTGGATGGCTTTTGTAGTCTCTTTCAGCTCTATGATTCTATGTCAACCACATATGGAAAAGTCCCTTCATCATTATTACATTTCCAGCGCTAGGTCTTCTAGTGTTAGATACCATCTATATATCATTTTGTAAAAGTTCCCTCTAAGGTCAAAGCTTAGTGTAAATTTAATATCTCTAGACTCCATTCTTTCCTATTTGTTCCATATGTATCTGGTTACCCACATTTTGAGTCCACTTAATCATACAATCTTTAACTACATGTTCCATTTCTAAAGTCAATAACCATTTCTACATTTTTGTATTAAATGCTCATCTTCTAGATATAAACATTTCTCAAAGTCAGAGATTTCACTTTCAAAGTTATGCAATTTTCTATCCATTTTAAACCTTCCTGTTGATTGTCTATAAGCAAACCCACTTATTTAATAACTGTCTTGATTCCATTGTTTGATTGATTTCGTTCTCATTTGATCTCTCCCTTTTAAAAGGTATCTTAGACACCTTGATTTATACAATATTTCTCTTCTATATAGTACTTAATGAGGTGAAACCCATAATGGCATCTTTACACAAAATCTCTATGTGTATTTGAACCAGATTCCAAGGCCCTTTTCGCACAGCATTTGCCATGCAAAAGGGCCCCTCGAGCATTGCGTGATTGTGAGGAGCAATCTGCAAGACACACTCACAATCGCACGACAGTCCAGGGTAGGACCTTATGTACAACTCTAGATTTCTTCTCCTGCCACAAAAAAATTGACAGATCTTTATGTCATTTTTTAAATGGTAAATCATTATGGAGAATGGGACTAATTTGAAATACAAACAACGTCTTTTAGCAGTTATCTTGATAGTTGATATGCATCCCAAAAATGACAATTTCATATTTACCTATCTTTATAAATCCTACTTAATTTCATTCCACATTTTGATGTAGTTATTATTAAGCAGTTTGTTATTCAATTTCTCAAAAACTGCTACTAGGTACTTCACTTTTTAAACAGTTCTAAATCCAGACTTCTCTATCAGTTTATTCTGATCTTCTTTTGGTAAGTTTTTAGTCAAGATTGTTGCTTTTTCTTTGTTCACTTTAAATCCTGCCACTGTTCCAAATTTATTCAAAGTCTTTATTAGAAAGTCTATGCCATCTACAGAGTCTTGGAGAAAAAATGTACTAAATCCTCTGTGAATGCCCTTAATTTGTCTCTTTCTTAATTTTCAATCTTTTAATAAGCATTTTGTCTTATTGCTCTATTTAAGACTTCCAATGTCAGTATGAACAAAGCAGGTGGTAAGGGACAACCTTGTCTAGGCCGTCCTTTTTGTATGTCACATATTTTAGTCTTCTCTCCATTAATCAAAATCTGCATCTTCTGTTGAGGATAAATTGCTTGAATCCAAGTAATAAAATGTCCACCAATGTTCATTTTCTTCAATAATTCAATCACAAAAATCCAGTGTATATTATCAAATGCTTTCTCTGCATCAAGAAAAATCAAGGCTGTTTGTATCTCATTATGTAACTCCAAAGGTTATTTCCATTCCATATTCAGAAATACCTGAGAGAATTGAGACATTTCTGCTCTAAGTGATTGAAGTACTGGGATTATTGCTGCTTTATTGAAATACACTTATAATTTCAATGCCCTTTTTGCAAATTCCCTGTTTGCTTGTATTGCTTCTGTTCTATAGCTAGTTGGGAAATCAGATTCAATGAACAACACAGTGTTTATTGTTTGTAATGACTTCCAGTCATAACTGAATTTAGCACCACAGGTGTGTGATTTAGATGCAAGTTAATGCCATAACCTTTTCCCTTTATGTCAAAATGAGTTTTGGAAAAGCAGTTGATTCATGGAAGAACTACACCTTGTTGAAGCCTAAAGATTTATAATGTGCTTGGAATGCAGCCCTAATGTAATGGAGCATGGCAATATTTTTCATGTTTCACCTTCAGGAACTTCCTTTGGCTGCTGCTGTCAGTCTGGATTAATGATGTTCACGTTAATTGTCTCCCAACTTGGCAAGACTACAACTAATGTTCCAGGCTTTCAGCCAAAACAAGACTGTTGTAGCACCTTAAAAGCTAGCAATTTTTATCATAAATGTTAGTGGGCCCTAGCTAATTTCATTTGGTGAAGTGACTATTATTTGGCTTACACCAAATAAAACATATTTGTTTTTAATGTGCCATAATACTCTCGTTATTTTGACCCAGTTTTCATTGCAAATAGTTCATGCTGACCTGATTAGTTTTTGAAAGGAGGGAAATCTACGCTTTTGAGCAAAGCTGTTATCAAGACTTGCTAAAATAATGAATGAGAATTAGTGGACAAAAGTGCCCATTGGAAAAGTTAAATTATATTCATTTACTGGAAAACTTTGCTATAATAATTGTAAAAGTATGTTTGGGACAAAAATCAAATTTAAGATATTGGAATTACTCCTCTCAACCTTTTGCTATAATCAGATTTCACATAGATGATTTCATGATTATGTAGGCAATCGAATAGTACTAGCCCAAGATATTTTGCTGCCTGAGGCAAGGGATAGCACGGCAGTCCCCGCTGTCAAGTCCATTCACAGATCAAATTGCCATCTGACTCTTAAAAAGTGGTGATGAAACAGCGGCTGCTACTTCATCCAACCTTAGCTTGGAGGCATAAGATTGGTGATATAACATGCACAACTCTTTTTTTCCAAACAGAAATCATGGCCAAGAGGCATGACCAGCACTAAGGGGACAGAAGTTCAGAGAATGGTCAGGGCAGCTATTGTGGCTGGCATCCTGTTAGTGGCATATGCGTAAGTTCACCCGAGGCTTGTGTATACCTATATTTAGTCTCCATAGCCTTTGTCCTTCCACAATGACCAAAGGCCTCCCCTCTGGACCTGCTGTAATGCTTAAAAGGTTGGTTTGTGGGGGTCAGTTTTTTGTTATGTGGTCAATAGAGAAATTCAACTCTACAGTGACCAAAAAGGAGGCTTAACACAGGCATAAGCTGGATTTGCACCTTTGTATGTCATTAAAAGGTTGTTAGCCAAAGTCTAGTAAGAGGAATCAGAGGCAATGTCATTATTGATCAAACATACAACTCAGTGTGGGAAACTGCATTTTTTTACTGTGAGAGAATCTCAGGTAGAACCCAAAATATATGTAGCAACATATGTAGCTGATTATATTTGTAATAAACCAAATACAACAAATGTTTTGTTTATGTTTGGCTTTATTTAAATAGATGCACGAAAAAGAATATTAGCTTAAATTGGACAGTTCAGAATAAAATCTGGTTACCACTCCATGTATTATCTGAAATCTAGTTTTCCTTAAAAAACAGTGTTCTACTATTCAATCACAGAAACATAAGACACTTTCATTTCTTTTTCATCATAAAGTGTCATTTACTTCTTTAAGTTTGGCTTTAGTTCCTATAAAAAAAATCAGAGGCACTGATGGTTTTATTACTGGAGGTTTTATTTATTTATTTAGAGGTTTTATTACTAGATACTGAAACTGTGGCTTTTTTCCCAAATGATTGTTGGGGATTAGCACAACAATCCAGACAAAAATCCTTCATAACCCCAACAGTACATACATACATACAAAAAAACAAAAAATAATTATGATCCACCAATCATGTTCCCTATTATCCTGGGCAGCTTGGCACAGAAGGCCTTATCTGATGATGCTACCTTACAGTCAAAATTCAAATGCCCCAACAGATTCTGAAGGTGCACTTCTTCCTAATATGGTCCTTTCCCACTGTTACTGTGTCACAAAGCAAGTGGGAAATCCTTTTAGCAAAATCAAGTTGAATGCCTAAATATACCAACTGGGTTGCAGGGCCTTCCGTTTCATCCTCCGCCAGTGGGATGCCCAAATCTCCAGCTAGCTCCTGAAAGCTGCTCAGCAAGTCCCTGCTTGTTCTACTTCCTGATGGCCACATGAACAAGAAATAATTGAAATAACGAGCTAGCCATGAGGCTCCTCCCAATGCCTCAAGGCCCATTCAAAAATGTGCTAAACTTTTTGAAGACAGAGTGTGCCACTAGGCACTCTGTAGGCATTGTCTTATCTTTGGCTCCTGAAGCTAAACCCCAGCAGGTAGAAGTCAGATGGGTACATAGGCAGGAGCCAGAATGTTTGTCACATTTTGCCACAAGGGACCTGTTCCCAAATACCCAAATCAGATAAAATGTCTGGTCAAAAGAATCATACTATACTGAGCATCATTTGGTTGCCTGGAGTCATTTACAGGGGCCCTTACTGGGTAAACTTGTATTTCCCCTGGGGCCTGCTTGGAGGATACCCCCAGGTTTGGAACGGGGGAGATATAAAGGGGCTGCTGGGTGCTGCCTTGTTGGGGTATGATGTGAGTAGGGGGAAATTGGCCTCTATTTACACCAGGGTTTGTGCTAACCCCAGGCTTGTCCAACCTATGGCCCTGTCGCTATTTTCCTGTAATGGTGGAGGTAAAGATGGCTGCACTTTTTTTTTTAAGTGCTGACTGTTTTCCTCACAAAAGGGCTGCTCACTACTATTATGAGTTCATGCCAGCCTAGGGTGAGGCCAAAGATGGCTTTCACAATTATGCTTGTAACTGCAGTGTGCTCTTTGGGACTCTCCCTGATTATATTCCTAGCATACCCACTGGAGAGCTTCTGCATTTGGCAGATTTTATGGCTTCCATCTTTACCATAATGTGGGGCCCACTCAGTCAGAGCCTGTCACTGAATAGATCTCACCTTGCCTTCTTGCTTCAGGATGTTCTTTTTCTAAAGATGGTGTTAAAGGCACATACCTTTAACACTTCACTTAAATGATTTTTCAGGTGCCACTTGCATTCTGGATAAGCTGCCCAAGGGACCTCCATTTCATGTGACATTCCTCTGCCAACATCCTTCCTAGCTTATCCATCCACAAACTATGAATCACACCTTACTGATTATCAGTAATTTCAGATTGTTCCTTTTTCATGCAAGAGAAAGTGTTAGAGCTGGAGTTGCATGCAGTGCCCCTCCAATTGATCACTTACCTGTTGCTTTGTTGCCAGCTTGGCCATGCTGGCTGGAGGGGGGCAGAAGGGCTGCCATTGCTGTCCCTGAGCTGTTGCTGGTATGCCCTTCCAGGGACTTTCTTAGGGTCCTCTCCCAGTTGCATAGGGGTGGGGAGGGTTCACTGAGGGCGGCAGTTTTGGGGTGTCCCAGCCTGTAACCATGCCCCTGCGTGCCCTGGCCATGCCCTCCCACTTCAACCATCCCCCCATGCGCAGTGGCCATGCCCCTTGCACCATAGCCCCTCCTCCCTCCCATCCCCCCTCCCCACACTCCAAGCTCCACCACTGTCCTCTCCTCTCTTGTTCTTAGTGCTTGGTTCAGGAGCCCCAGTTGGGGGTACTGAATCTGCCCTATAAAGGTCCACTGGATCAGCCAAGAGATGAGGATGCGGTTGGTAGGTCTTCTGCTGCTCTCCTTCCTGTGGTGTCTAGAGCCCACCTAACTGCTACAGCTTTCTCCCCTTCCAGTCCAAACCAAATGATACACTCTTAGCCTGTTAAGAGTTGTTGCTAGATAGTCCTCATAAGGGCTGTTGGTGCTCTCTCTGGTCACTGTTGCCCCCTGTTCCATTTGCCAACACCACCACCCACTCATGCTGCTGCCACTCTTACCACATCTTGCTCACCTCTGCTCTCTCAGTTTCCCACCATTGCTCTTGCTGTTCCTTTGCCAATTCTTTTTTTTTTGTCTCCTCTGTCTTGCTGCTGCTTTTCCAATTTGCCACAATGAAGATCAAACTTTTATGCACTCCCACTATCCCTCAACGAAAACCTCACCTTTCCCTCTTTAGGGCCCACTTCTGGAAAACTATGCCAATCCTGACTGGCCAGTTTTCCTGCTGCTGCTGGGACCCTGCCAAAACAGTGAAGGACCTGGAAGGCAGGGCCATATTAGCGCAGCCAACATGATTTCTTGACTTCACCTCCTCTCCTAGCTGAAGACAAAATGGCCTCCCAGAAGAGGCTGCCTCTTCTCACCAGGGAGGGATGGGGATTTAAATCTTCCCCTCCCTGAGCACTGAGTTCAAGGGATGGGATTGCTGTGAAGTGGTAGGTTAAAGCCTCTATCATCCCCCAGCAATAATCTCACTGCTGTGGTGGGAAAGACTTTAATCCCCTGCGCCACTGGTCATCCCAACTAAGATGGCTGTTTCCCTTTCACTATTTAGCTGTAGGAAAACAGTAGTCTTGGCAGTAGTCTTGGCAGTGCCACCATTTTTGCAGAGGTTGAAAAGCCTCTCCCATATTCAATGATTCCAACCAAGATTGCTGTTCCCCCATCACTTAATAACAGCAGGAAAAATAGCAATCTTAGGAACATTAGGATCATGTGGAGGAGAAAGTCAAAGCCACTGTCCTCCTTGCATAACTGGGAGCTTGCTCAACTTGTTGATGTCAGGGGTGGAACTGTGGGAGTGCCATGGAGCTGGAGGCAGGAGTAGTAACAACCACCCCCATCCCTTCAGTCATAGAGACATCTTCATTTGATTAATTTGTGAATTTTGTGAGGAGGGGAGAGAATAAAGTCTTTCCTCCATAGGCAACAGTTCTGCTAAATAATGAGCATACTGAGAGTGATCTGAGATATGTTTTTATTGACAAGATACTATATTTGCATTTTTATGGGCTTTGAACACACAGTTTAAAATGGCCTAAAGTGTGCAGTAAAACTGCTAATTGTGCTTAATTATAGGCAGTGGCACTGTTTCGTTGTGGCTGTTTGGAACACCTGCCCAGTATACAGTTTCTGTTTCTCCTCTGTTCTGTTTGATCAAAACCTGAAGGCAATAGCGTGGCAATGAAGAGAAGAGCCCAGCATATCTGGAAAACTGGAACACTCTTTTCCTTTGACTGATCTCACTTCTTGTTAAAAAGCTTTTTAAAGACATTTCTCTCTTTCTTTTTCTTCTGTGTCTTTACATCTGGCTCTGGTTCTTTTATCTCTGGTGACTGTAGACTGTCTAGGCTCTTATTAAATTCAGTTGTCATGAGTTCAGCTTTGGCTCCTGAAAGAAGAATTTTTTTTTCAGAGCAGAAAATGCTAAAAAATATTCTTAGAAAATTATTTAACAAAATGGCTGTTTACAAGACCAACACTACTGCAGTTTGGTAGATCTGTTGCCATCACATAATTTTACATTGACACTTCCCTTTATCTCTACTGAATGCCATAATCAAAGGTCAGTAGCACTCTTGCATTGATAAATTTTAAGGATCAGTCTCTAGCATCTGTACTTAAAGAATCATAAAACCTTACAGTTGCAAGGGGTTGCACAGGCCATCTAGTCCAACCTCCTGACATCCTAAGCAACAGGAATGGGAAAGAATTCTATCTGAGATCTTGCAAATACATTGACCATCAGCATTTCTCTATATTAACTGAATTCAGAGTGCCACAGAGAGGCTGACCATTGGTCTTTGTAATTCAGTACTATCTACACCAGAAGTGGGGAACATGTAGACTTCAGGTATTGTTGGACACCAGTTCCCAACAGATCTGTATACTAAAGGCAGCGATTGGGAAAATGGTAGCTGTAGTCTAACAATCAGTCTAACAATCTCTGGAGGACCAATGTCTGCTCTAACTGGCATGGTTCAAGACAAGAGTTTTTCCCCCAGCACTATGTAAAGATGCAAAACAATTGAACCAGGATTTTCTGCATGCAAAATATAATAGTATCTTATTAAGGAGCACAATAGTATTATAGAAAAAGTTATGCATTGCCATAGTTCCTTTGGAAAAAACAACAATCAGTGATGAGATGCTTTAGGCTCTTATGCTCTTATGTCTGGATTGCCACTACTCTAGCAGATGAATCTATGTTGATAAAAAGAAAAGAGTCCTAGGCCTTCCCCCAAATATTTGCTATATAAACTTGGCTCCCAGTCCAGTGGTTTTAGTAGAAACTGTTATGGAAGTGACATAGAATTATGCAGAACTGATTTATGGAATGCGTTGCAAATCCTATAGCAGATTGGCTGGTGATTTGTCTGTGTTTAACATACTGCCTGAATGTAGGAATTTATGGGAGAAAGGCCAAGTGAGTAATAAGAACAAGAAGAGACTTCATGCAGAGGCAGTGCAATTGGAGCCAGACTTTTTCAAGCCGTCATTTCCTTGCTAAGAATTCAGCGTAATAACTAGCCAAACCTTGGCCATTTCCACACTACACTCTTATAGCGCAATTATTCCACTTTCAACATCCCATGGTATTCTGGGGTTTGCAGTTTAGGGAGGGGCCAGCCACTATAAGAGTGTAGTGCAGAAATGGCCCTTGTTTCTCACTCAATTTGTCTTAATTTGGATTCTTATATTTTTACAAATGTTTCCTATGCAAGATATCAATTTTCCAATTTCCTGGTTTGCACATTCCACCCTTTCTCAGAGATGAGCTACACATGATTTTACAGGACTCCAATAACCTGGACATAGTTACTCTGTTTAAAACGCATTAGAAGCCAAAGATGAGAAGGGGTGTGAATAATTCCCTGGTGATAAACTCCTACATGCCCTCTTGAAACATGTTATTTCTAGCCATTTATCTCCAGTAGGATTACTTCTGGCTTTGGAGTCTCAGCAGGAGAAAAATGACTGGGAGGAAAAGGTGGGTGGGAGAAGGGCCCAGCAGTTTCTTGGAATTATCCCAATGTCAAACTGCAAGTGTTAAATTGCATTAATACCCAATGTATACTGCATTTATCTGATTTACCAGCATCGCATTCTGTTTGAGCTTCAACCTTAATGATGCTTCAACCTTAATGATGACAAAACAGCTTTGAGCATCCTTCTAAAGTTCTCAGTGTAGGGAATGCAAAATAGGAACAGTGCTGGCTGAGACTTTGAGGTATCTTAGCCATCTCCTTAAAGGTAAATCGCCGTCTCTCACCTCCATGAGGCTACAATTAAAGCGAATGCCTGTTTTTTCACATTATTGTTTAACTCAACTGAACAAGGCTGCTGAGGACCAAAGTGGGCAAAGGGGCACAGAGTACTCTTACCCACATGTGACAACTCTGATGGCAATGCGCTATAAATATATTAATTTTTAAAATTTTTAAGCAATGCAAACTGAAGGGTTGTTTAGCTCTCTTCATAGGGTATGTTTTAATGTAAGAAAATGAACTGTGTTAAACTGAGTTTAACATTTGTGTAACCATTTCTTCAAACTGATGAACTTAATTAGTGCCTGCATTTTAGTATCTGGCTCCAGCTCCCTTTTTGTTTGTTGAGGCTACCTTGGTCTTCCTGCCCCCAAGTTTCTTCACTGATTTGTCTGTTAGGATAAGGCTGTAGTTTGAGATGGCTTTCAGCAGTATCTGGCAGACTGGACATCAACAAAGGTGCTGGATCAGACTCTGTGGAGGTCACAGAAGAAGCATCTGAAATAGTTAGTAATGATCTTGTGAATGGGAAAAGCTAACATCAAAACAGTAGAAATAGTTCTAAATTCCATTCCTTACCACTGTCTTCGAGTCACAGATCAGGAATGCAAGATTTTCAATTGCAATGTTGTTCTGGTCAAGGCAATATTGTTTCACCATCTAGATGAGGCCTTCCTAATTTGTTACCAACTAAACTGAATGCAACCCTGAATAGCAGCCCACAACCCAGGCTCTATTTCACTGCTAGCCTGGAATTGCATAACAAGTGGCATTACTGAGCACTGGGTAGGCCACAACAAGTGTCCAATGGTCACGAATTGCCCAAGCCTACTATGTAGCTTCACATTTGACCAATAAGCCTCTAGCTAGCTGACAGAGAATGAAACATTTTTACTCAACAGGTTATTTTACACATCCCCATCTTTCTCCACCACCTTTTTAATGTTTCCCTAATGAGTGAAAAGATGGAAATCATATAATTAAATAATAATTAAATATAGTATATATGGAATTCAGAGGACACCTGTGTACTGTCTCCAGAAAACAGTTAAAATGTACATGTGGCTGGTAAGAAAACATTTCTAAATGTGTATTCAATATTGTTTTATTGTGTATTCTATATTGCCAATTTCCCACAGCAGACTGCTCAAAGTGGGGATGGAAATAATATTCTGAAAATATTCACAAATGGATTTCTCAAGTGTTGGTAAAACTTGAAAGGCAGAATCTTAAAAACAGGGATAAATGTGCAGGCAAAGAACATTTCCTATGCAGAAAACATCATCTTCTCCAAATAAAGCATTTTCATACTGAAAATGTTGCTTTCTGTGCAAAAACCCACATTTTTTTTTGCACAGAATAAGTCTCAATTAGTAAACAGCCTTTAAAAATTACAGTTTTTGATGACTTCCTCACAATGAGAAGAAAACATGATAAAATTATCAGTTCTTGCTTGTGAGAATGAAATTGACCAAGATTTACATCCCCAACTCAAAGTGGCTTACAACAAAATATATTGAATAAAGCAATACTAACATTAATCATTGTTGTTCTGGTTGTCCCTGGTTAAAAGAAAACTGAATTGATATCACGGAATAATTTGAATAAGTAAAAAAGCCAGACACCATATAACAATATTTGGCAGAAGAATATGACATACTACCCAGCATGTTTCCATTACTATAAAATGCAATTTTGTTTCTCTTCACTGCAATTTTAATAAAAGGGGAAAAGTATTACCAGAGTCGTCTGAATTTTGTGCAAAAGTTATGATAAAACCATGTGGTAATTCTTCTAATTCATGAAAACTTTCAATAGGCTTTTTTTCATGTGCAACTTTGAATGAAGGAGTTCTCCTGTCAACAAGAGGTATTAACAGAAATTAACCAAACTCTTTTGACAATTCAGATATTTACTAAATTTAGATATGGATTAAAATTTAAAACAAACTAACTCTCCCCCTTAACTATGGCTCTTTCTGCACTGGGGTATTAAAATGGTGCAGAGACCTCTGACAGAGGTCTTCTGCACCGTGGAGTGGATTGGGGCAGACTATTTTCGTAGTTCCGCACCTCAATCCGCTCCGAAGCAACTGGAACTGGTGGCGTGGCGTGTTTTTTAAAAATCTCTTTTCAGAGGTTTTCAAAAAGCATGGAGAGTGCAGCCCCGTGCAGCTCCATAGCCGTGCTCTGGTGCAGATTTGCAGGCACACACTAGTGTGTGCCTGCAGATCTGCTGGGGGCGGGCTTTAGGCTGGCGAGCTTCTCCGGTTGGTGGAGAGCCTCCACCAACCGGAAGCCGCCATTTTGGACACAGGAAGACTGCGGAACAGTGAGATTGTGCTGCTCCGCATGGCGACAGACTTACCTGGCTGCCGGTAAGCTCCGTTTTAGCACGTTTTCCCCTTGTTTCCCCTTCCACATGCAGAAAGGGCCTATGCTTTCAAGGTAATGTACAACTCTCCCCCAAGCAAGTAAAACATTAAGAATCAGAATAAATCATCCTTTATGTTTTCTTTTCATAGCTCTTCTTGTTCAATCTGACATTTCTGAACTGCATTTTTTTTCCAGTGGAACAGAGTCACTCTTATTTGTTGATGTGGGAACAGCGCTATTTCTTGCAAAATTCTAGGATGTCAGACATCACTTAAAGGTAACTGGTGACCAGACTGGAATCAGTTCTACTATCTGAAGGCTCTGAGTTATACTTAACATTATATTTAAAAGTGAACCTAAAACACATTAACTATAAAGTCAAAGGCAGCTTGGTTGTCTGAAAAAAAAAATGGATTTGGTTCTTACCAAACTCAGCTGGAAAAATCGGTTCATGTCTGAACTTGTTCTACAGAAGTTATGCTGATGTTGACAGAGTCGGCATCCCTGATCCTAATAAATTCCACATGCAAGTTTCCCAGGAACACCTACATATTGTCATCATTTCTGATTCTCCAGTAATGCGCGGCCATTGGCACATCCAGTCATTTGAAGCATTTGCAAGTTACTTGACATCTTTGTGGAGGATTCAACAAACTAAACATCTTTGTGGAGGACTCAACAAACTAAACATCAACACTAAATGGAATGCAATCATGAATCAAGCATACCTTGGAAGGAGACCTTTGGTAATTGTTTTTTCAGCAGAACCTCCAGTGGTAGAGATCCATGGTTTCAGCTGAGGCTTTATTGGGTTTGGTGTGTCTACAAATTCCTTCTGTGAAGAGCACGTGTTATCTTCTTGAAGATAACAGTCATAGGGATAAAAGATAATAAAGTAAGAAGGTTTCATTTCTAACTCAAAATAAATGCACTGACTATGGACTGTTTGGAAATGTAGCATCAGACCCTGAGTCACTTCTGTACATTGATTTATATTTGTCTCTATTCATATTTAATTCAGCCACAAGATTCTTGATGCTACATTCTGAGGAAAAATGTGGAAGCAATTGTGGAACAAAGTAATAGAGAAATGCTTCATACAGTGAATTATGTAACCCATCCAACTTACCCCATAATGCTTGCATCCAGTCCTCCATAAGCTTCTGAGAAGGTGCTACAAAGTAGTACTCTGATCCATTACTTAGCCTGTAAGCCATACATAGAAGAAGAATGTACATTTTCTTTTTTAAAAAGTCACCTCCCCTTTCTTTTTTCTTTCTTTTAACACACAACTTTATTTTCAAATTAAGTTAAAAATTCAGACAGTAAAAAGAAAGAAGATCATGGAGATATTACAACAAGCTTTGTAATAACCAAGGGGCTACGGCAAGGGTCCTCGTTATCATCATTATTATTTATAGCTGTTTTGGATGTTTTGTTGACTATAATAAATGAAGATCCACAGATAAGAAGTTTGAAAATAAGGAAAAAGGAATTGAAATTAAAAGCGTTTGCAGTTGATGTAATCATATTTTTGGAGAATCCACAAGAATCAATCCAGGTGTTGATAGAAACTTTACAAAGATACGGACTAGTGGCAAGTTATAAGATAAACAGGGAAAAGACAATGATGATGACATTAAACAAGACTAAAAAAGAGCAAGCTGACTTGGAGAGAAGATCTGGATATCAACTAACAAAGAAAACAAAATATCTTGGAATTATTATAACAAAAAAGAAGAATTATTTGATAATAATTATTTGATGATATGGAAAGAGATTAAAAATGATATGGAAAAATGGAAGAACTTAAACTTATCGCTCCTGGGAAGAATAAATGCTTTTAAAGTGTCTTTACTACCTAAGCTTATATTCCTTTTCCAGAATTTACCAATAATAGGAAAAGAGAAGATATTTAAAGAATGGGAAAAGGATTTACAAAAATTTATTTGGCAAGGGAAAAAACCAAGAATAAGATTTAAAACACTTCAAGATGGTAAAGAGAGAGGAGGGTTTCCTCTACCATCATTAAAATTTATTATTTTGCATGCTGTTTAGATTGGATTAAAGACTGGATTCAATTAGAAAATACAACTATTAAAGAATTGGAAGAAATAAACAACAGATTCGGATGGCATGGATATTTATGCTATGAAAGATTAACAGTGAATGAAGAGTTTGGCAACCATTGCATTCAGAAGACATTGCTGAAGGTTTGGTTACAAATAAAGCGAAAATTTTATACCAAACTTCCAGTGTGGACTTCACCACAGGAAGCTTATAAAATTGCCCCAACAAAATAAGGAAACCTATTAACACATCGAGAGTTATTGAAATGGGAAGGGGATAAACCAAGAATGTGTACAGCAGAAGAACTAAAGGTTGAAGGATATAAGCTAAACTGGTTCCCATGGCGACAACTTAAAGAGAGATTTAAAATGGATCAAAAATTATATGGATCTGAGAGAAAAGAGAATGAGCTAGATTTACTGATGAAGGGAAATCAAAAGAAGAGAATCTCTAAATTTTATAAACTAATGTTGAAAAGAGAAATGGAACCAGAAGTAGTTAAAGACACAATGGTTAGATGGGCAGAGAATGTGGGACATTCAATTGAATTAGAAACTTGGGAGAGAGCATGGAAAATTGACATAAAATTTACACAGAATTTAAATTTAAGAGAAAACTTTTATAAAATGTTTCACAGATGGTATATGACCCCAGAAAGACTACAAAAAATAACTAAAACTGGGAATGCGAAGTGTTGGAAGTGTGAAGAAAAGATGGGGTCTTTTTTTCACATGTGGTGGACTTGTAAGATAGCAAAAAAGTTTTGGAAGGGAATACATGATGAAATTCAAAGAATTTGTAATTTGAATTTTGAAATGAAACCAGAGTTTTATTTGTTAAATATGTTAGGGCAACAAAGAGAGATAAGAAGCTATCAGAAGATACTGTATATTTAATAACTGCGACAAGGTTGATATATGCGCAATATTGGAAAGAAAAGAAATATATTGATTTAGAAGAAAGGAAGTTAAAAGTTCTGGATATAGTAGAGATAGAAAAATTAGCATTTCTTTGAAGAATAAACCTATCCAGAACTTGGAAAGGGAATGGAAAAGAGTTTTGGACTGGATAAAGATATAAATGTAGAAGAAATGAAAGAAAGAAATAATTAATTGTTCTTTTCTCTGTAAAAATGGAAACATACTCAGTCTTTTTCTATGTTAACGGAAACAAGTAGATTCAACTGGAAAATTCAAGCTTGGAAGTGTGGGGTGTGTGTTTATTTTGCAACTAAACTTTCAATAAAAAATATGAAAAAAAGTAAAAAAAGAAAGAAGATCATATAACAATACAAGATGACTGCTACTTTCTGAAGTTTTGCTAGAACAAAGGAAATAGACCTCCCATTTGCTTTTTTTCATACTAATTACTTATGGTTGGTATTCTGGTAGGAACATATGTGTAGTGTAGGTCCACACACACATACTAACACTATGCTCCACAGATTGTGCTAACTAAAAGTTGTGGCCTAGCTGGAACCGAAAACTGATGTCAGCTTCCTCTCTGCAATGGCATTCCAACTAGTATTCATATTGGCATTCATATCTTGGGGTGAATACAAGGACTGACAGAGCTCCACGTTTCCACACTGTGAGAAAATAATCCTCCTGTGACCTAAAATAGTTGTGAGACAATGAAATATACAATATCGAGGAACTGTCAGCAATGTTTTACTAGTGATGCTGTGAAGTGACACACCCTTTTTCACAAACTATGGACATCATGTCATACACAATGGCTACAAAACACATAATCTAACATCCTGCCAGTATGGTGTAAATCTCTGGAAGGGGACCTATGCTCCATCGAGGCATATACACCCCCCCAACTTACTGTAAAGCCCTGAAGCTACCTTGCATGGTCTCTCTGTGCTTCATGGCAAACAGGCAAGACTGGAGAAGTGACTGGCTTCTTCTCCATAGCCAAATGCACAATGATTACCATAGCACTGAGACCACTGGAGGGCCCTGGCAGATCTCAGGATGGACGTCATCATTTTGTGTCTAGCTGTGGGGAGATAGCCAGACATTGCTCTAAGCTTGCCCGTGTTATCACTGTGAACTGGCCTGGCTTCGGTAGACATTAGATATCATTTTGATATCACAATTCAGTCTTATTTTGCCACCCTCAGCCAAGTGTTTGTGAGGCCCCCGAACAAGCACAGAGCTAGGCATGGCTGTTAATTGCTGAACATTCCTTTTCCCACCTAAGCAAGCCAGACACAGCCAGATTTTGCTTTAGGAGACCTCCCGAAACAAACATTTCACTAAGGATGTGCGCTAATACAAAGAGCCCCCTGCCCCGAGCAGGCACCCTGGCGAGCTGGACACTCCACCGCCCGGGCAAGCTGCATCTGCATACTGGTTGTTCCTTTGTCAATTCAAACTTAACTCAATCATGTTAAATTCTGACCTTTCGGAGACATTGTCTCGCACCCAAAACTCATTGTTCTCTCCCAAGTACAGACTAGCCCACGGTCATACTTTCCCCAAAAAAACCCCAAGCTCCGAGAGCTTCCTCGGATCGCTCCCGAGTTCCAGACCGCCCTGCTGCTGCTTTGCCCGGCAGCGAACCACACTGAGCTTCTTCCTCTCCATCTTCAATCTCTTCAGGACTATGAGAAAGGTGTCATATCACCCATTTCCCCCCGAAAACTCTTATTTCTTATTTAGCTGGGTGGTTGTGTTGTCTTAAATGTTTGTCTGTTGTTAATAAAACATCATTTTTGCTATTTTAAAACTATCTGACTGCTTGACTGACCTGACCCCGTATACATAGGGTTAAAAGATCCTCGCAAAATTACCCTGCCTCTCGTTAGCTTAAGTGAGTGCTCCAGTTAATTTCCCCATTTTTTGTTGTTGTTTGGTTATTTGGGCGCCCCTCCTGGGACCCCCAGCACACAGAGTAACACCTGCTTGCTGTGAAGTGTGAAATGGCCATGCAAGGCAGCTTCAGGGCTTTACAGTAAGGCCATTTCCACACTAGACTGTTATAGCGCCATGATTCCACTTTCAACATCCTATGGAATCCTGGGGTTTGCAGTTTTGGGAGGGGCCATATGTAGGATGTTGAAAGTGGAATCATAGCGCTATAACAGTCTAGTGCGGAAATGGCCTAAGTTGGGGGGTGGAGCTTTGGGGGCTGCAGAAGGAGGACAGGAATACCAACCCCTGCAGTGCACAAGAAAGGACATCTGAACACATATGGGACATTCATGCATGCCTATGTCCCTAACAGAATTCTGGCCATTGTGTTGCAGTTGTGATAGAAATGGTGGCATCTAGTTTCACAAAACCCCTTTGTATTAGCATAGCAAACATTACGTAACAAAACAAAACACATCTGTCACATTTTGCATGCATGGTTACTGATACGACTTACCTTAAACTGAAGGCATGTTCTTTCTCAGAATATCCTCTCAGTCTCTCACACTTGGCTCCAGTTGTGCTGACTGACAAAACAGGAACTGTATTCTGAAAAAAAAAAGGAGGAACAATTATAACAATGGCTTTCAGTGCCGTATTTCAGATTCAATTCTTTCCCACTTGCATCTTCTAGACCAGTGGTTTTCAAACGATGTCCCAGAGGTTGCTGGGGTTTTACTCAAACTTATGAGACACTCTTCAATTAGTAGTTCAGTAGACAAGATTCCTCAAGAAAGAAGTCATCCATCACTATAAACTCTTCTTTGTGATATACAGATGCAAAGGAGTGACGAATTCTTTCTAGCATCATTTTCAGTAAAAGTGGGCTTATAGTGAGATATAGGCCCTTTCTGCACGAGGCTGGTGAGTCTGTTCATGCCATTTCTTACCACATTTTCTGGGCTCGAAACAAGGCAGACTTTCCCTCATTTCCTTCTGCACAGCTACTGCGTATGTTCCATTCTGATTCGGAGGAGTGCGAGTTCATGAATCCACACTGCCTCCACCATGACCACTCCTCCTACTCCCCTCACTCTGCCCCGTGAGCTGTGATTGGCCCCCTTTTCTTTTGTATGGTTTAGTACATCATTGCCTATGTGCATAAGTCCATACTGCCCCCTGGCCCCTCCCATGAGTCCTTCCCTGACCATCAATTTGGATTGGTGCGAATATATGTGTCTGCATCACTGTGAAAGTACGAATTGGATTGATCTGGAAAACTGGAAAACCAATTTCTTCCAGTTTTCAAATTGCGTACTTTACCATCACACGGGGGTGCATTTCGTTGGAACTGCATGTGGAACGAAGGTAAATAAACCGAACCCAGTCCGCTCCAAGGTGCAGAAGACCTCCGTGGCAAGATGCATTGGCTCACCTTAATAACCGTGTGCGGAAAGGGCCATAGACTTGGCCAGTGCTTTGGACAAATGGAGTGTGTCTCTTAAAGAAAATTGAAAGAAGCCTTCAAGGTATGTTTGAAGACCTCTGCTAAAGAATATATGCCAATCACGGCCAGTCCAAGAAATATGTCTATCTGAGGTGAAGGACAAGATGCCATCCTCCCACCACACCCCCATTCTATATACGGGAGTCAACTGGGCTGACACTTGAAACTTTCCTCAGCACTGGTGATGGGATAGTGTCCGCTCCCAGAACCTGAGCCCAACAGTCCAGTTTAAGGGCCTCAAGGACAGGTTGTGTGGCACAAGGAAACAGCCAGGGACTCGGCTTGAAAAGAATAATAGAATCATAGAGTCACAGAGCTGGAAGAAGCCTCATGGGTCATTGAGTCAAACCCCTTGCTCAGTGCAGCGTCTCCAGCTAAAGCATCTCCAGCAGGTAGCTGTCCAGCCTCTCTTTGAAGACTTTCAGTGAAGGAGACCCTACAACCCCTCTAGGCAATTGGTTCCTCTGATGAATCATTCTTACTGTCAAGAAGTTCCTGTTCAATTGAAATCTACACTTCTGCAACTTAAAACCATTAAACTTGGTCTAACCCTTTGGGGCAGCAGAAAACAGGCCTGCCTCTTCTCTCTGTGATGACTTTTGAGGTATTTAAAGAGGGCACTTATGTCACCTGTCAGTCTTCTCTTCACCAAGCAAACACGCTCAGCTCCTTGAACCTTTCTTCAAGTTTTGCTCTCCATACCTCTTATCATCTTCACTGTCCTTCTCTGAAACTGATCTTACTTGTCTACTGTCCTTCTTTAAATGAGGCACCCAGTATTGAACACAGTAACCAGTGCGGAATACAGTGGGACTATTACTTCCTTCGTCTCGGAAACTATGCTTCTATTAATGCAGGCTAAAATAGCATTCACCCTATTTGCTGTAGCATCACACTGTTGTGATAATCTGAAGGTCCTTTTTGCATGTAGTATTGCTGAGCAATGTATCCCCCATCCTATACTAGTGCATTTGGTTTTTTGTGGCCTAAATGTAGAGTTTTGCATTTGTCTCTACTGAATTTCATTTATTACTCTCTGCCCAATTTTCTAGTTTATCTGGAACCTGCTTCTTAAGACAGACACTGAGGGCCAGTCTTGATGACAATACCATGCTACTCTCCATAATTCCAACAAATGATCAGGTGCCATTATGACCAAAACTGCACTGGGACCATCTGTGTTAAGCAGGAACAATTTTTACAGCATAGCACTGCCTGGTACATTACTGTCTCACTTTTTGTAAAGTGATGAATTTTGGAATCTTGGTATTGTAAGATCTCTCTGTCTATCAAATAATGAGTTTTGATCAACTAACATAAAACAAAACAAAACATGCACCCACTGCTCCATACTCTTTTTCTAAGAGTTTGGTGCAGTCAGGGTAAACATTAACAGCCTTCAGGAAGAGTTGGAAAAATATAAAACAAATTTACCTTAGTTGCTTCCTTTTCATCATTGTAGAACTCAAGTTTTTGTCTTTCATGTTTAACATAGTAAGTGTTCCAAGCCCTTGTCTTTGGCTACAAAAAGTATAGAACAAAGTTAAGAGTTAGCACACTCTAGTCTTTGGGGTGGATATATTACAAAACAGTTACAAAATTGTCCTATTACTTTGATTGTCACCTTGCTGTTATTGTGGTTCCCCAAGTTGTTTCTGACTTATGCCTACCCTAAGGTGAAGCTACCATGGGATTTTATTGGCAAGATTTATTCAGGGGGAGTTTGCCTTTTGTCTTCCTCTGAGGCTGGAAAACTGCAACTTGCCCAAATGGGTTTCTGGCTAAGCAGAGATTAGCTCTCCAGAGTCATGGTCCAAGTGTCCAACCACTACACCATGCTGGCTCTTGTCACATGGCTCTTGTCATCTTGTACATTTTTTCCTAACATTTTAATTACTTTCATTTAACAACTCATACAGTTATTCACAATTTGCTTCCTTTTGGGTAGCAGGGCAGGTGTGTGCGCTAAACTTTGCAAGAGCTGAGCTAAACAATTCAGGCAGCTAAGATGAGGTTATTAATATGGGCCACTGTGACATTTGGAAATACATTAAGCTTTTTCTTAAAAAGTGTAGATCTTAAAGTTCAAATATATATATTTGATATATATATATAAATGTCAAAATGAAAGTAACTGTGTATGAATAACATTTTTTAGAAAGTACAGCGGAGCTGAAAAAAGAGCAGCAGAAAGGAGAATGGGACTGGAAAGCCAAAATCAAATGAATAAGGAAATAAATGGGTGGAGGTGGTTAGAAAAGCTAAGAAAGGGGGGACATAATGATCTATGGTAGATGAGCCCTCCTCTCAAGATCCTTTTTCTGCCTGCTATGCCCCAAGGGGTCCACAAAATTCTAATTTTTTTTTTTAACTTGACAGAGTCATTTGCCAGCAAAATTCAGTGCCACGTTGTTAACTGGGATGAGGAATATCACAAACAATAAAATGGAACAGTTTCATTACTTTTAGTTCAGTGTCAGCATCTCATATCTCAATGACCATTTCATTAATTAAAGTCAATTTAAATATGCCTCAGATTCATTTAAATAAATATAAATTTTATAATAATTAATGCAATATGAGTGGGGGCTATTTTTTAATAATGAATGGAGGGCAATTTAATGAATTTAATAATGCTTTAATTGTATTTATATACTAGCTTACATACCTCACATTGCCCAGGATTTTATTTTCTCATAGGTAATACTTGCTAGAAAGATTTGAGATCCCGTGTCTCTAATTCCCCAAACTGTCTTGTCCAGTACCTGCAACCTTTCCCCATATTCCCAAATTCAATATATATTCAGAGTTATTAACATAGAGAGCTTGGGTTCCTGAAGGAATACACTGCCCTCCTCCTTGCTGCTAGGCCTCGTCTCCATAGCAACAGGCCTATTCAGAGCTCTCTGGCTGAGAATTCTAATGGCCCGTCCCTGAACTGCAAACCCCAGGATTCCATAGAATCTTCTTAGGCAGCAAATCATATGAGTCTCTGCCTGCCTGACACAGACAAACAAACAAACGTTGACTTTTATATATTAGTAGATATATGTAGCCAATTTAAATGTATTTATTAAAAAAAACTCTCTTAAAAATAAACAAAACGACAAAGAATGTGATCCTTAAACACCTGACCAACCTGAAAAGTTGACCCCAGTCCTATGGCAGTTTCTCATCTTTGCTGTGGGGTGTGTGTGTGTGTAAGATGGATGCCAGCAAATACAACAGTTCTTAAATTGTATCAATGCTTTCTTGATTTACCATTTTGAGAACAGCCATTTTCCTCACCTCAGACATGGAAAGCAAAATGTGATGTTTGATTTCATAGAATCATAGAATGTTAGGACTGGAAGAGGCCAAAAGGCCATTTAGTCCAATATTGTGCCATGCAGGAATACACAATTAAAACACTTTTGAAAGAGGCCCTTCCAAGCTCTGTTTAAAGACCTCTAAAGATGGAGAGCCTGAGGCGCTTTATTTTACTGTTGAACAATTCTCACAGCAAAGAAGTTTTTCACTTCATATGTTTAAAGATGGACGTCATGTCTCCTCTCAGCCTTCCCTTCTCCAAGCAAAACACATCTACCCCCGCAATCTTTTTCTTCATGGGCTTTGATTTATAGATCTTTTACCATCTTGGTCACCCTTTCTTCGGTATGTTCCAGCTTGTCAATATCCTTCTTAAATTGTGGTGCCCAAACCTGGATACAATATTCCAGGTGAGGTGTGATCAAAACAGTATAGAGTAGCACTACTACTTCCCTTGATCTGCCATTAGGTTAGAAAAATTACTTTTTCTGCCTACAACCCTGAAAAATCCCTAGCCAGCATAGTAACTTTTCCAAGCCCTGGACCTGCCTTTGGTATTGTTTCTCAAACACCTGTTTTCTTTCCCCTGCTGTATCAAAATGTAGTTTAACTCTTGCTTACTTGGTTTTCTACTGGAAGTATTTGATCACTCTTTTTTAGGAACCCCTCCATCCTCTGGGATGTTGCAGAAACCTGAAATGCACAAGGTCAGCGCAGAAGACTTAAACTTGCTTGATGAAATTTTAGGTTGAGCAGTTCGCAGAAGCACAGTTAAGGATACAGAACACCTGTTAATGAGTTTAGCAACTCCCCATAAGTGCAAGGTGTTTACCCTCAATTTACCTATTTAGTTTGAAGCAGCTATACATGTCAGTTGAAACAGACAAATCCATCTTATTTTTAGTCTATGACCATTTCCGCACTACACTGTTATAATGCTATTATCTCACCTTCAACATCCTGTGGAATTCTGGAGTTTGTAGTTTTCTGTGGCCAAAGAGCTATTTGGCTGAGAATTCTAATGCCCCTTCCTAAATTACAAACTCCAGAATTCCATAGGAGGTTGAAAGTGGAATAATAGTACTATAACAGTGTAGTGCAGAAATGGCCTGTGTCACATTTGCATGTGCTTTCTCACAAGTTTATTCAGTTCTGTTCCACAGTAATAAGTTTTTGATTTTTACAAAATAGATATGAAAATTCACATTCAAATGCATATTTAATTCTTTATTTTTAAGCTCATACTTTCTTATATTTCTTAAGATACTGGTATCAAGTTAAGTGTTTAATATGCATTTCCAAAAGGATGTTGTTATTTAAGCCAAAAACATCAGAACATTTGTGAAGTTTGAAAGCCAGGGACAACTATTGATAACTATCCAATTTGCTCATATTTGTCCAAGAAATGTAGGCCAAATCAATTGACACTGGAATTCAAAGTCAGAACAGATGAAACAAATCTTACATGGTAGACACTTGTAACCCAGAAAGAGAAAAGTGTTATAGATCCACTTTAAGCAGTAAAGAGAAAGGAACAGTGTGTTCAATGACAAAATAACAATTATTATCAGGGAAAGTGGATGACAATATTTGTTGAATGATAATTCTTGTTTTTCCTGTACTCAAATAACACTTCAAGTAGCACCCTTTACTATCACTCATCCTTGTATCACAAATCCATTTTGAACTTGTCATATATATAAATAATTTGCAGTAAGACATGGAATTTCCCTTGCAGCAGGGAAGAGCAACTATGAACCTTCAGATAGTCTTGGGCTGCAATTCCCATCATTCCTCCACATGGTCCTGACAGTGATGGTATTCAACATCTAGGGGGCCCTATTTTTTTCTACCCTTGATGTAGGGGTTATCTGAAAACAGATGATGACAACTTACCTGAGAAACAGTTCCTAGTCTCTCAAGAGGTGAGTCAGAGTGTACAAAAGCTGGAGAAGTATCAAATGATTCTCTGCTAGGCACAGTCTTTATGCCTTTGGTTTCCATATCAGAGAGGGAGGTATCACTAACAAGTTTCACATTGAACGTTTCTAAATTACTAGAATAGGGATGTAACAAATCACTATCAGTCTGCTCAAGTTTCACATTAGATGGCAATGAAGAAAGCACAGGCTTTTGAGTTTCCAGAACCGAATCCTGTAGGTCAAGCAACTTAGGTGCATTAGTATTACTAGAGTTGGCTAAAATTGGATTTTCTTCAAGGCTGAATTGGTGCAAGTTCTCTTTGGGCTTTTGGGTAGGGGAAGCAACATGTTCCATGGGCATCCTCAAGGTGGGAACTGATGACACTGATGGCAATGGTTGAGTTTTCCTTGGATCTAGCAGTCTCGTGTGCGCTGTTCTCCTTTCTGAGTATCTTCTTCTTAAAGAGGGGACCTTGATCAATTTTCCTCTCTCTCTTTCCTCATTCTCCTCAACATCAATTTGTTTCAGTAGCTTTAATTCCATCTGAAACCAACAACATTACATGAGTGAAAGAGCTGTCAAGTAAATAAAGGGTTGTATAAGACAGAACAACTCCAGCTCTTTTCGCATAGCATTTTCCATGCGAAAGAGGGCCTGGAGCATCGCGCAATTGTGAGGAGCGATCTGCACGATGCACTCACAATTGTGTGATGCTCCAGGGGCTGGCAAGTGCTGATCGCACACCTTTTCATTTTCGGCTAGAAGCTGAAAATGGTGTGCGATTGCGCATTGCTCCCGGGCCCCACGCGCACTTACCTGGCATGCAGAGCCTCCAGAGCCATGCTTGTCACGCTTCCTGCCCCAGCGCAGCCTGGGAAACTCCCGGGCTGCGCTGCGGAAGGAAGAGGCGGGGCTCTCGTGTGAGCAGGCAGCTCGTGCGGAGCCGAAGGACCCCGGACATGAGAGCCTCTCACCAGAGGCTGCTTGCGCGATCCCCGCACCTTAGCACCAGAAGACAGTAAGGTGTAAAAAGGGCCTCAGACACATAGAAGACAAGCAGGAAAAAAAAAACATTTTCTAGTCTATTAGAGTAACTATTTCATCCTCACATGGGAGGACAAATAATTACAGTAGATTTCTTCCTGATGCAGGAAGAAACAAATATTCCCTTGCAGTATTCTCCCTGTATTTGAAAATCCTGATTTTTTTTGGGGGGGCAAAACTCTCATTTTGTACATGGAAAAATGATTTCCTCTGCAGCAAATGCTGTTTTCCATACAGAAAACAGAGGAGTTGTTTTAATTGCATTTTTATCCTTTTAAGTGTATTGTATTTTCTAAAGGTTTGTTTAAATAATTTTAATATTGTGAATATATTTTATATTCCATTTTAATGTTAACTTTTAGTATGTGTATGCATGCCTGCATACATACATATATAAAATCACACCAGAAGTATAACACAACTAGGAAGCAAATTGTCTAAACTTAAAAAGAGACAATGGAGAAAGCAAACAGTGCTTTCTCTGCCTGATATTTTTCCCAGTCAAAATCCCACTAAGATCCTCCCCCGCAACCCTGCAGCTGAATTCATAAACCTACATGTGAACTGTTAGCCCCATTCACCTGTAGACTGGTTGAAGCAGAATCACATGCAAAATAGGTTTGTGACAATGTCCCTCAGCTCTGGTTCCATAGCTATGAATTAGCCATACAAGTTTGGAAAAGAAAGCGTATGGGTGCAAACCTCAATGTGTGTCAGTTTTCCTTTGCAGTCATGCATAGCTGACATGCAAATGTTGGGGGCAGTAGCACTATCAACCTTCAGGACAGAGCTATTTTATAGCTGACTCCTCTTTAGGAAGGGCAGAGTAGAAATTCATTCCATGCTAATTTTTATACCATTTACAATATTTTCCACCTCCTGAACCTATCTGTGATCCAAAGTGTAGTTGTGCACTGAAATCTATGCTTCTTAAAATTTTTCAAACAGGTTCACCAATCAAAATATGTGCGCAAAAATGCCTATATTAAGGGGCAGGAGGCCCGGAAAAATACATTAAAATGCACACAGTAGGGAAAGATAAACACACAATGGCTGGCATCCTGTTGGTTATTCCTCACTATAGCAGACCATACAATCAAATGTTGAATGATGAGTCAACATGCATGGAAATACCAGTAATTCAATGGGTTTACTCTAATCAAGACTAACACCAGGATTTAGACTAAATGCATTATATTAAGGGAGACCGCCTGCAAAAAGTAACTGTGTTAGGAGAAAGATGCATGAAAACATATGCAAGTTTTCATAAAGAGTTTTAGGGCCAAATTTGCAAAGTGATGTAGAAATGGGTCAAAACCAAATGTATTATTCAGTTATACCCATCCATATTGATACATGCAATACATGTATTAAGATTGCTCTTGTCCCATGTCCTGGATGGGTGAGGAAAGGCTCATGAACCCATTCCCTTCTCAACATTTGTCTCCTCTAAATTTTACTGTTCTGGATGTTGTTTTATAGAACCATGGAGTTGGAACAGACCACAAGAGCCATTCAGTCCAACCCCATGACCTGGAAGAATACACAATCAAACACACTCTCAACAGATGTCCATCCAGTTTTTGTTTAAAAACCTTCAAAGGAGGAGATTCCACCACATCCTAAGGTAACATATTCCATTGTCAAACTGCTCAGGAAGTTCTTCCGAATGTTTAAGTAGAATCTCTTTTCCTGTAGTTTGAAGTTATTGTTCTGAATCCTAGTCTCTGGAGTAGCAGAAAACAAGCTTGGCTCATCCTCCACATGACATCCTTTCAAATATTTAAACATGGCTATCATGTCATCTCTTAACTTTCTCTTCTCAAGGCTAAAGGTACCCAGCTTCCTAAACTGCTCCTCATAGGGCAGTGGTTCTCAACCTGTGGGTCCCCAGATGTTCGTGGACTTCAGCTCCCAGAAGCCCCAGCCACTATGGTCAATGCTCAGGGCTTCTGGGAGCTGAAGTCCACAAACATCTGGGGACCCACAGGTTGAGAACCACTGTCATAGGGCATAGTTTCCACACCTCTCACCATTTTTGGTCACCCTCTTCTGGACATGTTCCAGCTTAATATCCTTCTTTAATTGTCGTGCTCAGAACTGGAAACAGTATTGCAGGTGAGGTCTGACCAAAGCAGAATAGAGTGGTATTACTACTTCTCTCAGCCTAGACACTGTATCCCTACTGATGCAGCCTAGAATCACATGGGCTTTTTTAGCTGCTGTTTCATAACGTTGACTCATGTTCAGACTGTGATCTATTAAGACTCCTAGATCACTTTCACATGTACTGTGGTCAAGCCAGGTGCTCTTTAAAACATTGGGATACTGTTTACACTTGTTAACAACCACAAAGAGAGGGACAAACACAATTTTAAAAAGGGCTCAGCTGTGAAATCACATTGGCTCAACGTTTGTTGGGAAAGATGATGAGAGCTACTGATACAGTTCATCCTAGGCCCTTTTCTCACAGCAATCGCCATGCAAAAGGGCCTCTGGAGCGTCACGCAATTGCGAGGAGTGGTCCACATGGCCTCCTCACAATTACACGATGCTGCTGGGGCCAGCAGGCACTGATCATGTGCTATTTCATTTTTGGCTTCTAGCCAAAAATGGTGCACAATCGCGCATCACTCCAGGGCTCTGTGTGCACTTACCATGCGTGCGGAGCCTCCGCAGCCACGGCGCTCGCGCTTCCTGCCCCAGTGCAGCCTGGGAAAATCCCAGGCTGCTCTGCAGAAGGAAGAGGAGGAGCCCTCACACTGCCTGCTTGCCAGCAGGCAGCAGCTGTGGAGGCGAAGCAGATGGGATGCAAGAGCCTCTCGCAAGAGGCTGCTCATGTGATCCCCATGCCCCAGCGCCACGAAAAGGTAAGGTGTGGAAAGGGTCTTAGCGTAGCACTGCATTCTGCCTGGACAAGCCTTCATCAATTTTTGTCACATCACCTTTGTCTTTCTGTTCAATTGTACAAACTTCTCCTCTTGGGCCTGGAGCATTTTTTCAAAGTCTTGATGTTTCTTCAATAGGTGATCAACGTCAGACACAGAATGCTGGGAAATAAGGAAATGGAAACAATCACTTAGTATGGAAATACCGTAATAGTTCTTTTCCCAACTCTACCAAAAAACAAAACAAATAACTCTGAAGACATTGAGATTTTTTCCAAGTCAGCTGAGAGAATTAGATATGAAGCTTGATTTGAAAATGATGAGACTTGTGTAACACATTGCAGTTCCTTACATTAAGATATTAACAGTTAGATTGGCTTAAATATTCTAAAGGCACCAGATCCCATCTAATTTTGCAAACTAAGCAGGGTCAGCCATGGTTAGTACTTGGATTATACTATCATGGCTCTTTAATTTGTGACCTGTGTTGAAGAACTATGTGTCTGTATAATGTTGACTGTATTTTTATTAACTTCTTGTAAACCATTATATACATAGTTAATTTTTGTGCGACAAATTCATCTGTAATATCTGATTTTATGTTGTTCTTTATGTTTAGTTGGAGGTAGTTGTGGGTTTTTTTTGCTTTAGACTGCGAATGAATAGTAGGTGCTATAGGCTATGTATTAGAGGAAGGAATTGGCAGAACCACCTTTGAGTATTTTTTGCCTAAGAAAACCCTATGAAATTCATGAGGTCACCATGAATTGACAGATGAGTTGAAGGTGTGCAAGCACATGCACACACGTACACATACACTCTTCACGTGACAGAATAATTCAGTTCTGAAAAGAGGGGGAATCATGACCAGTAATCATGTCATTAAGAAAAAATTAAATACTGAGGGCATGGAGTAGATTCTACAGGCCTGAAGACTGCTCAGTCCTGCAGTCTGAAACAGCAGAAGGTAACTGCTAGGCCAAGCAAACTGCTTCTCTAGAAAGGGATATTTGGATTTAGCTTTCTGTTATCCTTACTTACCCCATAGCTAGGATCTGAGAGAAAGCCCTCCTTGGCAGTCAGCCAAGCTTCAGCTAAATCTAGCTCCCTTCTCAGTAACTGGATCTCCCAATTTTCCTCATACAAATTCTTCTTCAGGTCCCAGGATTCCCGCACTTTTGTCATCAGCTCCAATAGTTCAGAGAGTTTTTCTTCAATCTAGAAAAAATAAATTCCAAGATTTAAACCGATGGTAGTGGTGATGGTGCTGAGGGGTGACAAAGTGGGGGAACATTAAACCATTGTATAGATGGGATTTGTGACTTCTCTCTAAAACTGTTCCAGAAAAGTTCCTGGAGCTACTCCATGTTTTGAAGTCTGATTTGGTATTTCACACAGCAACTAAGTGCTCTTACAAAAGACACTCAAAGTAATCTAACATATAAAAGTCAAAGTTTGTGAGTTAGTGAGTTTGTCTGTGTCAGACAGGAGAAGACCTCATACGATCAACTGTGTCAGGTGAAAAGACCTCATAGGATTGGCTACATGTGAAGATTCTATGGAATCCTGCGGTTGGCAGTTTAGGGAGGGGCCTTTAGAATTCTCAGCTGGAGAGCTCTTCGGCCTGACTGGTTGCTATGGAGGTGAGGCCTAGCAGAAAGAAGGAGATCAGTGTAATCCCTCAGAAAACGAACCTCCGTTTGTTAACAACTCTGAATACAGATTGGATTAGTGAATATGGGGAAAAGTTACAGTACTGGACAAGACAGTTTGGGGAATTAGAGACATGGGATCTCAAATCTTTTTAGCAAGTATTACCTATGAGAAAATAAAATCCTGGGCAATGTGAGGTATATACGCTAGTGTACAATAAAAATGAAAGCAATGATAAAACTTGGCAGGAATAATTTGGTTTGCAAGAATATGGAAAAGCAAAGAAATCCCAGGTACAGAACAGTGGCTAAGTAAATTATTAGAAATGAAAGAACAAGATTCATTATCTCGCCGAATCAACAGAAAGAAAAAACAGGAAGAAAAATCAACAGAAAGAAAAAAATGGGGAGGAACAGATACCTGTGATGAAATACCTTGTAGAGAAATGGAATAATCTGATCATAAACCATTCCTGCACTACACTCTTATACTGTGATTATTCCACTTTCCAGGTGGCCCCTCCCGAAACTGCAAACCCCAGGATTCCATAGGATGTTGAAAGTGGAATAATCGCGCTATAAGAGTGTAGTGCGGAAATGGCCATAGACTCACTCAGGACACATGTATATCATATCTACTTCAAACAAAATTAATTTGACTGACATACATTAAAAAGTTCAAAGTGCAATGAAAACACTTTGATTAACTCACTCATACTAAAGTTATGACAAAAAGAGAAAATTAAAAAAGCAAGACTGAAATAAAGTTACATGTAAAGAAGTTTATGTGAATTTTCATAAAGAATTCCAACAAAGGGTAAGAAGGAAGTAACTAAGATGGACATTTAATGTATTTGGATAGAAAGGGAAAGAACAGGTTTTTCTTTCACAGAGGTTGAAGAGATTCAAACACATATTGTAAGCCTATGTATTTAGTTGTTTGTTCTTTATTAGCTTTTTCTTGATAACTCTTTAAATTTAAACTTTTTTAGTGTAAAGGTTAGAGGAAAACCAAATGCAATCTGACAAGAAATACTATTATGAAATGTACAACAACTAATCATGTCCTCTTTATTCTTTATTTCTTCATTAAAAAAAGAAAATTTAAAAAAAAGAAAGCAAAGACAAAAAAAAAGTAAACTCCAAATATCAGAAGTAACTGAAAAGATAAAATATCTTTACCCTTAAAATATCTGAGTGAATAAAGCAGTGTTACAACCACACCCAAAAGTATGCTGTGAGGAGAGTGGTGAATTCTGTTAAGGAAGTTGTTTACAGCAGTTGTCACACCACTAAAAAACAAAACAAAACCCTGCTTTGTCATCATTTTGCACGCTGGACTCATTAGATCAGCCATGGAGACACTTCAGAGTTTGGGGATCTACTTTATTTTTTCCATAGAATTTGGAGCCACTGAAAAAGACATATGTATCCTGTTCAGTTATTATGCGACTTATGATCTTGTTAACTGCTGAGGATTCACATTTATGGTTGTTAATGACCAAACATGACCTCAAAATCTAACTTTTCAGTCTGACTGCACCCCAATTGAAGGCGCTACAAATCAGGGCAATGAAAATGACATCTGCAGTGTGGAGGGCACTGGGACAGGCTGTTGCAGCAGAGCCTTTAGAGATCTTTCCAGCTGCCTGTTCTTGATGTACCCTGTCACTGGGAGAGCACTGCAGCCGCCATTTCCAAGTATCTTGGGATCTGCACTACCGTGGTAATCTTTCTCTTGGAGTGCTGATGGCTTGAAAACGTAGGTTTTGTGGATGTGGCAATGTCAGGTGTAACTACAACGATGTCACCATCATTATGTCTGATGATTCAGGTTACAAAGGGAAACTGATGACCCAGGCCCTTCCCTGTTGTGTGACTCAGGCAGCGCAAATGCCCAATAAAGACTCCATCTGGAAGCATACCAGGTTTGCAAATTTAACACTTCTCAGGGAAGTTAAATCTATCTGTTCTTGTAGCCTGGGAGAAGTACCTCTTTCATGGCTTGAAAGTAACTACTTATAATTAACAAATCACTTGTAATTAATTCCTTTTTTTGCAGTTACTAACATACAAATAACTCATATTATTACTATAGCATAAGGAGGGGATAAGGTTACCCTTTTTGCTGTGAAACTGTGCTTAGTTACTTAAAACAGCTGCTTAGATGTGATTTGAAACAGGCCAGAAGCTTGTAGCATTCTGATCTTTAAAAAAAAGAGCAACTAAAAGTATTAATTTAAATTTTTTGAATAGTGAGATGGAAAAGATTTGGTTTCTTTAAAGCTGAAGCTATCTACTTCAGGGCTTGGGACTATAGCAGTAACTTATTACTTTCAAAAGTAGATGTCCAACGTTATGTCTTTAATAATTCTATTTTAAATAAATAAATAAATACAGACAGACAGACAGACAGATAGATACTGTCTGGTTTCACAGCAGCAATAGGATCTTTTAACAAATTCTGAAAAGGTTTTAACCCCAATGATCTCCATCTCTTCTTACAAATTAAACAGAAGGAAAGCTGAGTATCACTTGAAAGGTCAGTGGATAAAGTTGCATAGATATCAATACCATGGGAAGCTTTTCAAATAAAACTCCCTCTCTTTTCTTTTTCATAACAGACTTTAAAGAGCCAAGTTTAGTGAAGCCCTCAAGGACCTTAAGCCTGAGCCATTGTACTGTTTGTTTTGCATTTCTCACTCTATTATAGATAGCTTAATCACAAGAGCTAAGATTTATAGATTTCTTTCTAAAGTCTTGCCTAAATACTCAGGGGCTATACTTTGTCCCCACAATAACCCTAAGAAGAAGTGAGGATGGCAGACAGGAATACATGATCAAGTATTCTCACAGTTGAGGAGAAATTTGAACTTGGCTCACTTGTGTCCAACAGCTGAGGCTGCTGAAACCAAAGCATGTGCATCTACATCATAAATAAGGCACAAGAGTGACATTTTGTCAATATTTGATGCACTCATTTTAGAAATCAGATTCCAAGTCAGGAGTGAAGCAAGTTAAATTGCTTTAACCATGTGAATTAAGCTGGAAGCCTCTCTGGGTCAAATTCTGAAGGTGTACAGGTCGGGTTACGCCTATAGCACAGAGATGCCCCCCCCTTCCCCGAGTAGGAGAACAGAAAAGAAGGATCTGCTTTTTGCATTGCCTCCCTATTTCCAAGTCTCAGAGAGAAGGAGTAGCTTATTTCTGATCTTGCACTAGAGACACAGCATGAGGCCATGGATGAAGCTCTGGTAATGGTGTTGGGAAAAAGGCTATGGGACAGGATTTTTTTTCCTATAGCCTGCCTCCAATCAGGGTCCTTGCACTGTAGAAAATTACAGTCAGCCCTCAATATTCACTATGGTTAGGGACACAGGACTCCTGCAAAAGTGGAAAAACTGCAAATATCAAAATATGTGTGTCTGTCTGTGGGAAGGGGGCTGAGATGGTGGGGAGAATGGATAACCAGGTCCAAACCAGTTCAGGGAAAGGAGAGGGAAATGGGGTGAGTCAGCATGGTGGCCCTATACTTCCTCTCTCTCACCTATCTCCTTTCTTGGGTGTGGGAGACATCAGAAGAGGGTTTGTGGAGTGGATCAATTGGGCTGAGAGCAATCCTTAACTGTCCAGATAGCTGGTGGTGGTGGAGGCGCTCCAGGGGTAGATTTTTAAAGGGTTACATAGCCTGATCAGAGCTGCCGAGAGGGAAGGTTCCCCTGGAAAAGAAGCACCTGAGGTGCGGGGGGCAGGAGTTGTAGAAACTTGCAAATAATGAAACCCATTAAAGTCAAATTCACAAATGTGGAGGGCCAACTGTATAGCACTATGATTTCACTATAATTGTCACAGTTCCATCCCATGGAATTCTGGTATGTCCAGCTTAAGGAAGGCTATTTTAAATTCTCAGCCAGGGAACTCTAGCACTTCACTAAACTAGAAACTCCAGGATTCCATCAGATGCAGCCACAAGAGTTCAAGTAGACTCATAGTACTAAAATTGTGTCGTGTCAGGAGGCACTCAGTAAAGTAACTGGCCACAATATGCCTTTTCCAAGCACTTATATCAGTCTGAGTTTGCAGTTCTCAGTTAATTTCCTTACACTAAGCTCATTTCAATTATATCTGATGTATCTGTAGCTTACCTCTATAGACATAAAATGGCCACGCACCACCAGGTTGTTTCCAGTTTGCTCTAGATCTTCATATTTCAGCCACTGCTTTTCTATGTCACGCTTGTATTCCTCATGCCGCTTAATAAGAAGCTCAGCACCAAGAAGATCACTTGCAAGCTCCTCAGATATAATCAGAGCATGCATCTCCTTGGCCCAGGCTCTGAAGGAGTCAACCAAAAGAAAAGCACTGAAATGGCATCTCCAGACATAACACAGGAAATTATTTAACTAATAGAATCATAGAATCTTAAGAGTTAGAAGTGAGCACAAGAGTCATCCAGTCCTACCCCCTGCCATGCCATGCCCCCTGACACTACTAAAGCACTCCCAATATACACTACAGTTAATCTTCCACATTTGCTTGGGTTAGGTGTGTGTGTGTGTGTGTGTGTGAGAGAGAGAGAGAGAGAGAGAGAGAGACAGAAGGGGGCTGAGAAAATGTGGGGAGAATGAGCACCCAGGCTCCAAACCAGGTCAGGGAAAGGAGAGGCAAAGGGGGTAGGTTGATATGGTGGTCTTACATTTCCTCTCTCTTGCTCATCTCCTTCCTTGAGTGTGGGGGGAAATTGGGAGAGGGTTTGGGATTTTGAGAAATTGGTCTCTGATCCATCCTTAGCTGGCCAGGTAGTGGCTAGTGGAGGAGGAGGAGGAGGAGGACCAGAGGTGACTTTTTAAAGGGCTGCATGGCCTGACTGGAGCTGTTGACAGGGAAGGTACCCCTGGAAAAGAAGCACTTGGAGAAAGTCACAAACCAATCCATGAAAGTTAAACCCACAAATGTAGAGAGCTGACTGTAATGCAGACATGTGGCACATGTGCATTTATTCATTCACCTCTGAACCAAAACATTAACACAGGAATGGCTATGCTACATTATACTAAATTGCATTTGTGTATCTCTATAATTAAGTAGATAAATTGGCCCCACTGAAGTAACTTATAATTTAGGCCCTTACCACAGAGTATCGCCATCCTGGCATGGCAACATGTTGCTCCCTCTCCAGGATGCATGCCATCACACAATGTCATTGAGGTCCCGCTGCTGGTGTGTCCCTATCTGCTATTCTCAGGCTCTATACCATTACAGGAAAAAATCTGGTAATGGCCCTTTTCCACGGCAATCCTGTCAGCTGCAGGCATGTAGTAAGGGTGGAAGTGCTTGATAGCACTTCCTACCACAGTACAATGCAGAAAGAGGCAAGGAAAAGGACTCACCATTCACACTATACTGTGGAAGGGAGATGAGTGTCCCTAATGCTACCCATCTGCCAGCAGCTGACTGGGTGCGGTGGGGAGCATTCAGTCCTGATCCATCCTGGCAATGGCACTGCTGGGTTGGGATCGGGATGAAGCACTATTGGGCCATAGGGCTGTAAGGGCCTTAGTCTCTGATTGCCCTTTTATTGCTTTAACAAGGATCTTCACAGGGGGAAATGGGAACAGGAAGGCCTCATCTCCATCAGACCCATCCATACGTACATTAGTTCTCTGCAATCATTGAAGTAGATCTGGACCTTTTCAGCCTGCTGCAGCTTCTGCTTTCTCTCTGCAGACTTCCACTCCAATTTGTTCCAGTACTCATCCACTTCTGAAAGCCGACTCATCATGTTCTCCCTGGGCTGAGGGTACAGGCGGCCAAGACGCCAGGCTTCCCCCCTTACCCTTTCCAGCTCTTTTGCAATGGCTTCTAGTTCCCTCTGGAGCACAGAGAAATGAATGAAAGGCAACAACCAGAATTGATATTCAGGAAATGGTGATTGTTCAATGTCCCTTACAACACTGAGTGAAGTCATTTCTTAATTTACCTACTGCTAATTGTACAGCCTAACCAAAACCATCTCATACCTATTGTTGAGCTTAAGAGGAATGGAATTTGGGACAGAGAGCATAGAATATAGGCAGGTCTGAGCCTGAAAAAATACCTTATTTTAGTTCAAAGGTGGGCACAGTGAGACTTGGGACCTGTGTGTGGCCCCACAAAGCTGTTTTTGTGACTCCTGACATTTCCCTAGACTCTCCAGGCCTTCCCTTTTCTGATGAAAAGAGTCAATTACTTTGCTCAGAAGCCTCTAGGAGCAGAAGTTCATTTTTGCAAGAGGCTGTAGCCCTCCCCCTCCCCACATTGTTTAATATAAAAACCGACTTTTTTTAAATCTAGAATTGGACTCCTGGTCACTTCTTGTTTTGTTTTGCACTCCCCTTTCCAATTTTTGGCAGTTTGTATGGCTACTAGAGAGGTAGAAAATTGGTTCCAGGTTCTGCCACACTTGCTCACCCTGATTTACATAATCTGTGATTTGAAATAGTAATCTGAATGTGTAATTAAGTGCTTTCTGTAAGAAGTAATGAATAGATATTTCCTTAACTCAATGAGCAAGCAGGCACTGCTAGAAGCTCTGGAGAGCAAAATGAAGGATCTTAGGGATCTAGTCCTCATGTAGCTCCTTCAAGGTGGAGAGCTCAACTTACTTCTATTCCCTTATGTTGGCTGAGGAGGGTCTGCACGCCTGGGAGGTCATAGCCATAATCCTCTCTGTCCAGAACAGCCTCTTTCTCTTGCATCCATCCTTTTAGATCATCCACATCATGATCATATTGGTGAACCTCATGAGCAGCCCTGAGATTCTGATGAAGGAGAAGACACGCCAGTAATTAGCTCATATATACTATAGCAGTTCCACTGAAATATAGCCCACATGAAGACAAACATGCTGACTTGCATGGTTCAAATGCAACCATATGAAAGCTTCAGTTGTTCTTGGGTTATAAGGTCAGAAAAGGTAGAACATTAGTTTATTTTACAAGCAGTCCTGCATGGAGAAGTGTACCATGCATGAAGTGCATTAACAAATATGCACCATGGCAGCACTGTTTGAGCTGACATGATTGCAGGAATTGTCAGAGTTTATATACCACATGGACAAAATATATTTCTCCACATGATCTTGCATAGAGCTAGGAATACATGGATCAACTTTTATTGACAATTTTTGATTGAGTCATACAGTACAGAGTATGTATTTTGGCCAACAATGACACTGCTGTAATCAGTCAGGACAGCAGTAAGCTTAGAAACTTACCTCTGCTCTTGTCTGGATGGTCTGGTGTAGTCTCTCCCACATGTTATTAACCTGCTGGGCTTTTTTCTGGATATCACTTATTTGTCTGGGGCATGAGTTCTGGAGGTGGGATGCCAGGTCATTTACCAGGAGAACCTTGGCATGACCAAGAGATCTCACCTCCTTTATAAAATCTTCAAACTTTTTTTCCAGAACCTGTAGAACAGGAAGCGAAATCACAATACAGGTTATTCAGAAGCTCAAACATTTGCAGAAGGCCTCTGCCTGTCATCAGCACAATATTCTTGATATAATATTAAGGAATGTTAAATGGATGCTATGGAAAATCATCTGAATTTTTTTTAAAAAAGTTATGCACTGAATAAAAGTGTTTTCACTTCTGATAGTGGGAACCCCCAGGAATGGGCACAAAACTAAAAGTTCAGGGACAAAATCACCACAATAAAAATCTACTTAACCCATTATTGTTGTACACATATATGAAGATTACTCCACAATTTCTGCAAGGGACAAACATGTGCTACCCAGACCTAATTGCAACCAATCTCTGATATGTTTTATAGTGACAGTGTAAAGTCAGAAATGATCCACAGTCTATCTAAGGCCCTTTCCGCATGTGGGAAAGGAACCATGCAAAAATGGGACTCACCGGATTTCTTCAGCGTCTGTGTGAGTCCGTCGGGATGAGGAGCAGTGTGAGCTCGTCGCTCCGCACTGCTCCGGCATCCAAAATGGCAGCTTCCGGTTGGTGGAGGCTCTCCACCAACTGGAGAAGCTCACCAGCCTAAAGCCTGCCCCTGGCAGATCTGCAGGCACACACTAGTGCGCGCCTGCAAATCTGCCCCAGAGCGCGGCAATGGAGCGACACGGAGTTGCGCGCTCCATGCTTTTTAAAAACCTCTTAAAACCTCTTAAAAACTCTTAAAAGAGGTTTTTAAAAAGCACGCTGCACGACCAGTTCCAGTTGCTCCAAACTGGACTGAGGTGCAGGACTACAAAAGTAGTCCACCCCAGTCCACTCCACGGTGTGGAAGACCTCCGTCGGAGGTCGCTCTGCACCGTTTTAATAGTCCGGTGCGGAAAGGGCCACAGATTTTCTTGCTCTCCAAGGAATAAAATCTACCATTTCCAGAATTTTCAACCAGCACTAGTGATTCTGGGAGTTGCAGTCTAAAAGAGTAACTTTTCCAAATGGAAGCTTCAAAATAACACGAGTATTACCTCAACATCCTCCAAGTCCTGGCCATAGTTATCAGATTCAGCTACACTCTGTTTGCTCAGAAGCCAGGTATCCACCAGCTGGACTTCCCTGTCGAATTGATGGAGCTGAGATTGCTCTTCTAAGCCTTTTCTTTGAGTCTCTGCCTTCTGTTGGAGTGATGTATATTCTTCCAGGACAGATTGGAGCTTCACAAGGACAATTGAGCTATTTTTTAAAAAAGTTAAGAGCTTTAGGAAATAGCCAAACTAAATTCTATTAGAATTATTGTACCCAGCATTTTTCACTGATACCGACCTTGTGTGCATTTTTAAACATAACAGTCCTAAACTGAAGCTTTATAATACAAGTTTGAGACATGTGCTGCCTGTATTAGTGGTACACACACGGCTCCAGACAGATCCATGTTTGATAGAATTAATGCAGGTATATGTCAACTTCTTCATTAATTGGCCAGCATCCTATTAGTGATATGGCTGTGTATAAGTCCAGTTTGTGTGAGTATGTCCCTTTTTGGATGTGGCACGGAGGCAATTTTCTTGCCTTTGGAGTCTATCCCCAAACCTTCCCCCATGCCAGGCACTGCTTTTTACCAATGGGAATGGGCAGAGGGGAAAGCAATTCATACCATGAAGATACGGCTGCTCAGGGCTTCAGGGAGGAAAGAAAAGGATTTCTTGCATCACCACCAATCTAAATCTAAATCTAAATCTAAATCTAAATCTAAATCTAAATCTAAATCTAAATCTAAATCTAAATCTAAATCTAAATCTAAGGCCCTTTCCACACGGGGGATGGGGGAACGGGGCAGCGCACGCAGGGACGGATCTTACCTGAAAACGGGTTGCTCCGTCCCTGCGGGGAGCGCGCGTTTGCCGCTCCACACGCTGGCGAGTTTCGGCGGTGTTCGGCGGCGCCCAAAATGGCGGCCGGCGACTTCCGGCGGCGCTCCACCAATCAGGGCAGTGCGCCAGCCGGAAGCCCGCCCCTGGGCAGCTCTGCAGGGACGCGCTAGCGCGTCCCTGCAGTTTCACATGGGGCGCTGCAATGGGTTAGCGCGCTCGCGTTTCGTAAAAACCTCATAAAATGTGGTTTTTAAAAAACGCGCCGCGCCACCCCTTGCGGCCGCGCTAGCGCGGTTTGAGGTGTGGAACCTCCACTATTCAAACCGCTGTAGCGCGCTCCACGGTGTGGACGACCTCCGGATGAGTCTCCCTAAGCCGTTTTTTTTTCCCCGTGTGGAAAGGGCCTAAATCTAAATCTAAATGCTGCTTCATGGTTTGAATTGCCTTCCCCATATTCTTTCCACTGATAAGTAGCAGCAGTGACCCCTTCCATGGCTTGATAGGCATGGGGGAGTGGGGAAAAATGTAGAACTGCAAGGGTGGAACTATGCTGCACTGTAGAATTTCACCCATTGTGGTTTTCATGCAAGCTGAAAGGCCAGCATATCCCACCACCTTGCCCACAGTGGCCCTTTTTCCTGTGCCCATGATGGCAGGTTGCTAATGTGAAATAGGTCATCTGACTAATTTGTCTCAACAGCACAATGCTGACACCCATAACAAATCTCTTCTGGGTGGCTTCAGGAATTCTCAACAGCAAGATCGGACAACTGGCTTTAAATCTCAGTAAGGTATAAATATCCGCAATGTGTCAAAACAGAAGTTGCAGTGTGCAGTCTGAGAAATGTACTCTCAAGATCACTTGCTGAGCCATGCAGGCTGCTCTATTAACCCAGGAAAAACAGGATTGCCATAAGTGGTCTGTGCCAAGGAATAAGGAAGATATTCAAACTGGGTATGTGAAGGTTCACTTATTTAGTTCTTATATGCCAGAATAGATAATTTCAAATAATTTTTCCCTGTTTAGCAAGATTATGAGAGTCTTTTCGTTTCTTCACATATGGGGGTTCTTTTGCACAGAAATAGTGTTTTTTGCACAACATACATGGTTTTCTGTGCAAAAGCACTGCGTTCACACAAATGAATGTTTCACAAAAGAGTCTTGAAATAGGGGGAAAATTGGGCTAGTTGACCATTTTCTGTCTCTTTTTGAAAACTGAAAATTTTTAAAAAGAGAGGAAAAAGACAGAAGAGAGGAGAGTGATACATGGGATATGAGTATGGGCTAGGCATCCACATTAATATAAGTGGAACCATTTTCTTGATGAGGGTATTGATATATCAATACATAGGCCATTTCCGCACTAGCCTGTTATTGCGCGATGATTCCACTTTCAACATCCTCTGGAGTCCTGGGGTTTGCAGTTTTGGGAGGGGCCAGGCGGCCCCTCCCGAAACTGCAAACCCCAGGATTCCAGAGGATGTTGAAAGTGGAATCATCGCGCAATAACAGGCTAGTGAAGAAATGGCCATAGTTATCTGTTGAAAATGGGAACATTTGAGAGGCTTTTTGACAATTGCAGAAATGTACTGTATCAAATCATTCTTTCCCATGAATAATTTACTCAGTTTTCTCACTGCTGCCAGAGGTTTTCAATGATGTCTCATAGGGAGGGGAGGGGGGAGGGAGTCTTTGCCAGCAGGAATCGGGACCCTCTCCTGCCTTTCTGCCCTGCATGACAACAGGAAGGTGAGATGTAGGAGGGGCAGGCGAGGATCAAGAGACTATAGCATATCATGATCCTTTCCTGGCTTCCCTCCCACCCACCTGTCCCATGTGGAACTGGAATGTAGGCAGACAGGCAAGGATCAGGAAGTTGTAAGCTCAGCACCAGCGTTTTGTTAGCTGGTTCGAGACAAAGAAAATGTCATCATACCTTGGCTACTGGAACAGCCTACAAAACCCCTCTTCACTGGGTGGCCCCTCTACTCTCCTAGTGTGTGTGTGTGTGCTGGCAGTAATAGTGAGTTTACGGTGGAGTGTGGAAATATTAAGGAATATGGACAAAAGATGAGAAACTGGTTTGAAAAAGGTTCTTCTCATGGGGTTTTCAAACAGTCAAAAAGCCCTCTTCTCATTTTAACATTCTACCCTTCTTTCCATTCTATTCCTTAATCAAAATAATTTCTTGGACACTGAATGAAAGAGCACTCAGAGGACAGTATGACAAATATATTGAATAAATTAACTATATACCAACAATTGCCGCATACTGGAAAGTTCAGAGTTTGTTTTTTTGTTTTTGTTTTTTAAGATGACAGAAGCAGGACCATTTTGGGCTGCTGTGGTTCTTCTTATTACCACATTTCCTAAAGAGAGAAACTGCATTTCTCTCTTCCAAAGGTGACAAGGAATACAGTTATTAGAGTGACAGACAAAACTAATATGGCAAGACTTATGTGCTGGGGTCCAGAGCTGCTTATTTGTACACTCTGATATACACAGAGAGGAATATATTACACAGTTCATTCAGTTTAATGGAGACAGATCTACAACTCAGAAAAAAAAAACCTGGTTCATGCAATAAAGACCTATAGTTTTGCAATTCATGGGTTCACCATGCAAACAGTAAGCATAATGAGTCTCTTTTGTGTGAAGAGACTCATTTAAGTAATGCCTGAAAGAACACTGAGAAGAATACGAAACTGGTTACGAGCTTTGTTCACCTTCATGAGTTTCTGTATGACAAAAATTCTTCATCTGTCTTTCCACTCTCCTACCTCTCTGGATTGTCACTGGTTGAAAGATAGGATCCTGTCTCTTTTAGCTTCTCAATCCGGGGCTTAAATCCTTCCAGGTCCAGCTTGGCAGCCTCCACTTTACGAATCAAAGCTTGAGTTGATTCTTCATTCTTTCCATAATCTGGATTTTCTAGGACAAGCCTTCTCTCTGCCATCCAGGATTCCACTTCCAAAAGCTGGAAGAAATGCATTGAATAATGAACTTGCATGGGACAAGGACCTGACACATAGCCAGATCTTGGAAACATTACTTTTTTGGACTCCCAGAATTCTCCAGTCAGCATGGCCACTAGCCACACTAGCTGTGGAATTCTGGTAGGTATGCATTAAAAAAAATTCCCAAGCATGCCTAGAACCCTCTAAAGCAGATCACACTAAGTTTACAGAAGGGTGTTATCTACAGCACTAAAGACTTATTGAGGAATTAAGGGTTGGAATTGACAAGCAAAGGAAGAAGCACCTAGCTCTCTCCTCATTTTCCTCATAGTGAAAGTGACAAGGCTGAAGATAAAAGAGTTTTCTGTTCATGCAGAGTTCTTCTACACAAAAAAGATGTTGGAAAATTAAGCTTCTTGCTGAAGTGGAGAAGTCTGTAGGAGCAGGAACTCTTCTTTAAACTTGTTGCTTTCTGTGTGAGGAGAGAGAGACTCTGGGCTGGGGCCTCCTTTTTCACACAATGGCCATTTCTGCACTACACTGTTATAGTGATATTATACCACTTTCACCATCCTATGGAATTCTGGGGTTTGTAATTTACTGAGGCCAGAGAGCTCTCTGGCTGAGAATTCTAAATGCCTCTCCCTAAACTGGAAGCCTCAAGATTTCACAGGATGTTTGAAGTGGAATAAAAGCACTATAACTGTGTAGTGTGGAAATGGCTAATGATTCAAACCAGCTAAGTAATATTTCATCTGGGCTTACTTTAAATTTGTTTCTTTGTATGATTTGTTTTTTCCAAGCTTGATTTTGGTTAAGTTCACCCCTACTCCACTGTTAAGCTTGTTTCATGAGAGTGCCAATACACTTCCAGTTTGCACAACAATTCACATTTATTTTTGTGCACATTTTTCAATCCGTGCATTTTTGCACTCTTTTTTTAAATGTACACACTGTCTGTACTTTATCAACTCTATGAACTCTTTCAAGTGATTTCCCCATTGAATAAGACATTTAGGTATGGATTTTTGTGTGTAGCATTCATTTTTTGTACTCCTTGACAAAATGTATTGCAAACCTCAGAAAAGTATAGATTTCTAGGTCTAAATGCCTTTTGATTTGTGTGTACATTTTAAAATTTGGAGTTTGCATTATTAAATATATTTGTCATCCATCTGTCCACATGAATGACCCTGACAGCAATTATAGGCTATTTCCGCACCGGGCTTTTAAAATGGTGCAGAGCGACCTCTGACGGAGGTCTTCTACACTGTAGAGTGGACAGGGTCTGAATACTTTTTGTAGTTCCGTACCTCAGTCTGGTTCTGCGCGACCAGAACTGGTCACGCAGCGTGCTTTTTAAAAACCTCTTTTTAGAGGTTTTTAAAAAGCACTGAGTGCGCGGCTCCATATCTGCGCTCCGGAGCAGATTTGCAGGCGCACGCAAGTTTGTGCCTGCAGATCTTCCGGGGGCGGGCTTTCGGCTGGTGAGCTTCTCCGGTTGGTGGAGAGCCTCCACCAACCAGAAGCTGCCATTTTGGACGCCAGAGGAGCGTGGAGTGATGAACTCGCACCCCTCCTCGTCCCGACGGACTCGATCGGATGGGGAAGAAATCTGGTGAGTCCCGCTTTTGCCTGGTTATTTTCCAATATGCGGAAAGGACCATAGTCTTATTTGGATATTGAGAACTCTTTCAAAAACCTCTTGTCCCTCCATGGACCAAACTACTTGGAACATGGTATCTTCCAGTATTTATTTATTTCATTTTTTTTAAAAAAGCTGCAAGATATGTGTGAACTGGAATGTATCTGCAATGCTAGGGAGGGGAATTTAATTTCTCTCTCCTACTCCCACAACCATGCCAAAAAGTCCACTCTGCCTCTAGATTAGAAAGTGGTTGTACCTGTAAAGGAGGGGAAACAAAGACAGATACAATATTGGTAACTGTCTTTTACTCATCTGTGGGTAATTGCTGTTTGATGAGAGGAATGGAATGATTTAAGTTATGGAATAGCAGGTGGGAGTACATCCTATTCAACATCAAATAAAAATTATTAGGCTCCAAAAAGCAGCCAAAAGTCAGTAGGGAAAAAAAAGGGGTGGGGGGATTCTCAAAGTCTAAATATAAAAGATCTTGAACTAGTGCTGAAAAAAACAAAAACAGAACAACCAATCAAATTTGGCATCAAACTTTATGGGAAAACATTTCAAAGCTGAGGCAAAAGCCAGTACTCAACTTTATCAGTCCCCCCTTAAGGAAAGGGAGAAAATATTTCCCTTTAAAATATTCCACATCACATTATTTTGTCTTCAAATTGTTCTTAGATTTTGCTGAGAGAGATGAAATGTCACACCAGATCAAAACCACAGTCTTATATCTGTATACTCAGAAGTAAGCTCCATTGTGTTCACTACAGCTTACTCCTGAACAGAGTAACTTAATTTAGGGACTCTATTACCCAGTCTACTTAGTCATAAGCTGAGGGATTCTGGGAGCTATAGTCCAAAAAGATAACTTGTTTGAGCTCTACTTCCAGGTAGTACAGTAGTACTGGGAGATGTATGGCTCTCCAGAAGTCATCGAATCATGGAGTTGGAAGAGACCCCAGGGGCCATCCAGTCCAATGCCCTGCTATGCAGGAACACCCATCAAAGCATTCCCAACAGATGGCCATCCAGCCTCTGCTTCAAAACCTCCAAAGAAGGGAACTCCACCACACTCCGAGGCAGCATATTCCACTGCCAGACAGCTCTGACCGTCAGGATGTTCTTCCTGAGGTTCAAGTGGAATCTCCTTTCCTGCACTGAACTGCAACTTCCATCGGCCCCCCACCAAGATAGCCAGTGGAGAGGTATTATAATATTTGTAGTTTAACACAGGGAGGGCTACAAGTCACCTGCCTTAGGATTGAAAGTTCAGTCTTTCATGTAATAGGAGTGTGTTGAAAATAGGTAGCAGAATTTAATACCAGACGCAATTCAGGATGTGCCCAAACCACACTGTTACAATGGACATGTACTTAGGTAACAATTTCCCCTTCAGTTCTTAACAATCTATTTACTAAATCACAAGAAACCATTTGATCCTTCAAACATATGGGTTTGGATCTAGGGAGAAATGAGCAGAACTTGCAATAAAGATTTCATAGATTCTTTCCTACCCTCTCTCTTGGTCTCTTGGGCGTGGGGTGGGGGTGGAGGTGGGGGTCAGAGGATTCTCTGTAATGCTTTATGATAGAGGTAGAGGGGTCTGCAGCAGAGGAGGGAAATCAGCAGAATGTGACAGGATGCTTTGCAGAAGAAGACATGCCTTTCTGCTCACAGAGCAAATCTCTGGATCTAAGCCATGGAAATTGAAAATGAGCTTCCAGCCTCAGCTTACCTCTGTGAGCAAATGCTGGGCTTCATAGGACTGCATCAATCTCTTCCTTCTCTCCTGAGCCTCGCCTTTCAGGTTTGCTAAAGAAACCTCCAGTTCTTTCACCTGTTCCATGATATCTTGTGAAGCAGCATGCCCTCCCTTCACCAGCTTCTGTCCAGTACTGATCACAGCTTTAGTTAAAGCATCATGGCTGTTAATTTCATTTTCTAAATTCTGGTAAATAAAGAAATAAACAGCTTGTTTCGTGGAAAAAAAGAAGCATTTTTCCCATGTATTTGTCTACCCCATAAATAACCACCACCATTGATGGCTGGTGGCTTCCATGTCTGCAGTGCAGTGATTTACTTCCAGGGTTTAGCCCATACTTTGGAAAGAACTATCCAAGTTACTGAATCCCATTAACCAAAATTGGTTCAGCTTCCTGGATAGCTCCTTTAAAGTTCATACTGAAAACAAGAATGGATTAACCACTTCACTGATGGAGCCACCAGCCACCACTGATCTCTGGAATCAGCCACCATAGAAGATCTCTCTGGCCCTTTCCACAGTAGCCTCCCATCCAGGCATGGGGAAAGAAGAGGAGTGGGATGTGACAACACTTCTGTACAACATTGTTGCGGTCTCACTCCTCTCCTGTCCCCAGGCAGTATGATTGCGGATTAAATCATTGATGGGTTTCCCCGTTCAATGACCCACAATTGTGCCACCGTCCTGCACTTACCTGTCCTGCAGAATCCCCAGAAGTGTAACGGCAGCGCTTTCTGCCCCAGCACAGCCTGGGAAAGTACCCGGCTATGGCTGCAGAAGGAAGCAGCATGTCCATTGTGCTCCCCTTCCACAGGGAGCCAGTCCTGTGTGGAGGGGAGTGATCCTGTTGCACTCCCTTCCTGGCAAAGCTGTTGCCAGGATCGCCACTGGAGGAACATGAAAAAAGGTGTAGTGTGTAAAGGGCCTCTTTTTCAGTATGGTTTTTGTCTGTGATTTTATTCTGCTAGCTTGTTGCATTTTGCTTCTAAATTTTGCTTTTAATGTGCTACTGCATTTAAATGTTTTGCTTTTATGTCTGTAATTGTTTAATAGTGTGGGAACAGAAAGAAAAATACACCAGTAACAACACCAATTAACAATAATAAATGCTCACTTGATCTGTTACATTGTAAAAATGCAATTTTAAAGAGGCTGGGGAAAAAAACAGCAAGTGGAATACATTTCACCAGAACACTAAGGTATTAAGGTGAAGAAAAATGTAATGTGAAAGTAAATTCTCACAAATTCTCAAGTATTCACTCAAGCCTGACTTCCCTAACAGGTACAGGCAGGAAAAAGTGAAGTAGGGGAAGAGATTTTTCCTATTTTTTTCTAGGAGAATTCCCTCTGAATTTCTTCTCTGCCGGTGACTAAGAGAGGAACTTCAGTATGTCAGCTAACAGAACCAGAAGTTTTTTCAGCCAGAAAGGCCTGCTGTAGTGAAGGCACTGTCAGGCCTTGGTCACACTATGGGTCTGTTTCATGTCATGGTCTTGGGACAAGTCTGCATTTTGACAAATTGGTGAGTCAGGTTTGCCAGAGAGGCAAAAACAGAAATTGAACAAAACTATGGAGAGCCCTGAGTGATGCTGGGTCTGAAAGCCAGTCAAGCTTGCTTATGTGTTGCTCTAGCACATGACTGAGATTTAAGTGTGGTTTCTGGCATCTCTTAGCTTGGCTAGCTCCACCTCCTTGTCAACTGAGGTGTTCTCCCTTGAAGGGGTCCTGGGTAACTTCTACAGACATGGGCTGTGACAACATGGAAAGAGTTACATCATGGTAGTATCTTTGTATAAATGATAGTATCAGTCAGAGTTCTCAGAATCCAAGGACGGCAATATAGCTGCCTCTGAACATAAGCATCTTTGGGTAGAAAGCACAGAGAAGCCTAGACTAAGTCTGCCCACTGCTTGGTCACCTTCCATTTTCTTTCTGTGGCTCTAGATACTAGACTGGCCTTTGGATTCTAAAAAGCTCTTTCTGAAATCAGCTTGGCTTCCATGGATCACACAAGTGGCTTTCATTTTTTGTTTGTTTTATCAGCTTCCTTGACCTTTCAAGGAATGTCACATTTGATGCAGAGCGCTTCCTATTTGTTTGCATTCAGAGGAGAGGTTTTTCACATTTCTTGACAGTTAAAGCCTAGCACAGAAGGAAGGTTAAATGGCAATATTTCATTCTGTGAAAGATTCTCCCTCAGTTAGGAGGTGTTGTTTAATCTATCTTGCAGTTGCACAGAAATGCACCTTCTGAAGCACAGAAAAAGAGGTAGACATATGTGTGTGTGTGTGTATGTGTATTCATGTGCCTTCCAGTCACCTGTTAACTTATGGTGACCCCATGAATTTCATAAGGTTGTCTTAGGCAAGGGACACTCGTCATGGTATATTAGCAAAAAGAAACAATGTGGAAAGGAAGTTGAGAGAGAACTTCCTTCACTTCCTTGTCACCAGTATTTGTTTGCAGAATTGCAAAATTGCCTTGCCTGGTGCTTTTCCTGTAGGCTCTGAACAGTTGTCAGAGACTGGCCATAGTCTCTGGAGGTTACCAAGGACAGTTTCTCATGAATCCAGGTTAACTCCTCATTGACATCCTGAAGAAACTGGTACTGCAGCTTGCTGGCCTCCAAACACCCCCGCCTCTCCTGTAATGGCTCCCTAAGACTTTTGTACCTAGAGATATAAAGTAAAGCCCTCTGTTAAGAAAAATTACAGATTAATGCATGTCCAGTGCCATGGCTAGGAACACAAGACTGCTGGAGCAGAGAGGAAAGGTGATAGCAGAACAAAAGACTGAAAAAAAAATAGGAAGAAATGGAATCGAGAGGGGGAATTGAGAACCATTCAAGCACCTGTGCACCACAAGGTCCACTCGTTCCTCTATCTCATCAGACAAAAAATGCTCTTCTTCTTGGAATTCTTGCACGCTGTTGATAAGACCTTGCAACTGGTCCTTGTGTCCAAGAAAGTTTTCTTCCAGTTCCTCCTGTTTCTTCAGGAGATCATTCAGAACCAAGAGATTACTGCTGTCTTCTGGTGGTTTCATCTCGCTTTCAAGATCTTCCAACCCTTTCTCCATGTCATCCACAATGCGTAGGAAACGCAGGGCCTGAGGTCAAAGGAGAGACAGCTCATGTATTACCTGACATTCAGAAGGTTAAATTTAAAAAAGGTCTTTTGTAATTTATCTGCTCCTGATTGTGATTTGCAACAGCCATTCGCAAGCATAAGGTAAACGCAATGTGCTTACTGTGTTTTTTCTGCTGCCTTCAAATTATTAGGGCAGACAAGTCATATTCTAGGATCAGAAGCATGGATAAATCTGTCAGTTTTGGTTTCGTTCAGATTTGTTTTACCTTGTAGGCATCCAGCATCTTTCTCTTTTTTTCATGACAATTTTCTAACAGCTCATTCCAAAGCTCATCTGTTTCCTGCAATCTGGACTGGATAGCATCAGAGGCGTAATGTCCCTCCTGGAGTATTTTCTCACCTTCCTACAGTAAAGAAAATTAAGGTGCTTTGCTCTCAGGTCATCTGTTTCAACTATGTCCTCAAATAGCAACACCTTCAAGCAATCCCACCTTCTTTGCACCTCCCAATTAAGTTTAAGTTATTTATGCTTCTGGCTAGGATCATATGTTTGGCAGCAGTTCCTTGCAAACAATTCCATTCCATCCACATAATATTAACTTACTGCTTTGATATTATCGAGGTGGCTTCTGTTGGCCACAATCTCTGCCTGGAAAGTCTGGTGCTTTTGCAATTTGGCTGAAAGGTTGCTTGGATCTCTCCAGCTCTCATCAAGGGCAATGCTGTTTTTCTCAGCCATCCAGGCAGCAACCTTCAGGGAGAAAAGCAAAGAGGAGACAAAATGAAAAAACAAAACAAAACAGAACAAAACAAAAAGACATTATTTTCAACCTATTTATCAGCCTTCCCTCTTAGGAAGAACAGGTTGATTAAGAAGCTTCCCTTTGGGGCAGAAAACCAAAGGTAGAACTAGAAATTGAAAAAGATATTCTTTTAAAGACAATAACTCCAAGGATCCTGCGGCTGGTAAAGCACATAGGCTGAGCCATTATGGGAGTTTTTACCTTTAAAAAAAATAACACTTGATATTCTGTTAGTGCATTACAATGTTGTAAATTGGAACTGAGAGCCAGTGTGGTGTACTGTTTTGAGTGCTGGGCTATGACTCTGGAGAACGTGGTTTGATTTCCTGCTGGGCCATGGAAACCCATTGGATGACTTTGGGTGCATCACATGCTCTCAGCCCCAGAAAACCCTATGATAGGTTCATCTTAGAGACACCATAAGTTGGAAACAACTTGAAGGCACACAAATTGGAGTTATGCCATCACAACTCACTTTTACGGTTGTTGTGTAGCTCAGAATTCTGTTCCAATCATGCAACAAAGATAATCTCTCACAAACTCACATTGTAAGCAGAGCAGCTCTCTCCCCCATCAGGCCATTTTGATGTTGTTGGAGAATGGGGGACTGAGTGCCGATGCATTCAGCTATTTTCCTGCAGTTGGACTGCTGCAAGGATGTCATTTGCACAGACCTCCTGAAAACCCACAGAATACTTTGAAGATGCCCACTGTTTCATGTCCAGCTACAGGAAATGTCTAGCTTTAGCTGGATGCATCCTTGTTCATTCCCTCATTCTTCAACAACATGGAAATGACTGTGATGGAGAACTCTATTGTTTGCAGAATGATGTTTTTTGTTTTGTTTTTGAGAAGCATTAAGAGATGTAGCTACAGACATGTAGCTATGTGATCCACGCACATTTCCTGATGTAGCACCTCTGCCAACATTTCCAAACTCAGGACAGAATTAATATTTCTGCATGCAAAAGATCATTGGTGTCATTAAGTGGGGTCTGGGAAAAGACACCCTCTGAAGCCCTGGAAAAGATGCTGCAAAGTCAATGCATACTACTTTTTCTCTATCTAGTGGTCTTTGTAGCTGTCTGGGGAAGGTAGAAGTTGTAGCCCAACACATCAGGAGATACCAGGTTGGGGAAGATTGGGGTATACTACCCTGGAGAAGGATTGGTAGTGTAGATGTTATTGTCCTGCACATCCTCAACCAGCACAATCAGTGGTGAGAGTGGAAAAGAACTGCACCCCAGCAATATGATGAAGGTCACATATTCCACATTCTAGATACAAGGGCCAATGGTTATGATCCTACATAAAGTAACTAGCTATGTTCCTAAGAAGGTAATTGGAAAAAAACATTTATTTAGAAAATTTATAAGCCACTCTTCATCATAAACTCTGAAGGCCACATGCAGTCAAATGATCCCAGAGGTTGTTTCTTGACTATTCTTCTCTCAGGCCACCCCTGAGTCACAAGTGCTCTTCTGTGATTCCACCCAGACGATGAATGAACAAACACATGGAATGATGACAAGCTCTGTCCCTTCATATACTCATTTAATTTCTAAAGGGAGCCCCGATGCATACAGCTGCATCCTCACAAGTCCGTTCCTGATCGGTGACAGAATTTCAGCTTATCTAGACACAACCTTTCATACATAGAGCTATATGTGTAGAGGGCTCTGTTGAGCTTTTCACTGCACAGGAAGGGCGGAGCCTGGCAAAACATGTATTTACATGTTTGTTAATAATCATGTTCTAAAGTCAGAGAGCCTAAATCTTGCTTGATTTAAAATTACGTCAGGAGAATTTCCTGAAATTGTTAAATTTCCTTAATGTTATCTCATATATTATCTCCCTCTGCAAAAGCGTCACTCCACAACAGCAGAAAAGGTTTAAAATTGATTTATGTCTGAAAAGAATATATTTTTGTTGTTGCTATATGCCTTCAACTTATCTGGTTTATGTTTGAGAAAAACATATTCTACAGTTTTTCAAATTCTACTCCATTATCTTAGTACCTACACATATTATTTCATATTCAAGCTCTGCTAACAAGAAGTTGCATCATATCCCAGGAACTTAAGTAGAATGTATTGTACCTCAAAGGAATTGTGGAGAAATTTTTGTAGCAGCCATGACTCCTCTAGCAGACGTCTGCGAGCTAAACTTATTTCCAGAAGTCTCTCTTTCCTAGCAAGAAGAAATATTACTGGCGACATGATGCCAAGAAGAGCTACTTTAAACATTCCCACTATCCAGTTCTAAAACAACAACAACAACAACAACATTTATTTGTATCCCACTTTCCTCCCAAAATTGGGATTCAAGGCAGCTTACAGTTTAAAAGAGCAATACAACTAATAACATACAAAAACTGTACATTAAAGTAAATTAAATTAGTCACAACATTAAAACATTAGTTAATGTAGTTAAAAAAAGGCTAAATGTAATTAATATAATTAAAAAGCTATTAAAACAGTTCAGTTTAAAACAATACAGCATACCTTAGCCCATTCCTTAAAAACTTTCTGTATTAGAAGCCTGATGGAAACAAAAGGGGGGGCTGTCTAATAGAAGTATAGCAGGGTGGGGCCATTCCGGCTTTCCTGGAAAGTGAGTGTCAGGGTCTAGGAGCAGTCACTCAGTGTTTAATGAGCTGCAACATGTAATTAACCTTTTGGTTAATTAAAGAATCACAGTGATGAGCATGTTTAGTGAGGAGAGGCTTCAAGTATGATGACCAAGCAAGAGAATAATGAGACAACCTCCAAGCATGATTGCACTAGAATTATATCTCTGATATATATTCTATCAGTCAGCTATTTTCCTAGCATTAGGCACTTCTATAAATATTATCTACATTTCCCCAAAGTGGATAGCTTGAAACCAGAATGCAGTTATTGTTCTTTTCAGACTTATTTGAATTTTGCAGTGCAGCACTCCTCTCACTCTAGAGTTCCCAAGTGCTCCGTATTATAAGGGATGTCTCTTATTTGAGGGCTGGAAATCTTGTCCCTTAAAGGGCTGGCCAGTGTCCCTAATTACAAGAGAAATCCTTTACTTGAGGGCTGGGAAACATGTCTTTTATAGACTGAATGGGATGTTAAAAATCCAATCTTGTACGTGGACATTTTGAGGGGAAAACAACAACAGCAAAAAAACAAAAACAAAATCAGGGCCAAGTTGTAAGAGTAAGTGTGGATATTTGAAGCTCGCTGCCAATACAGATAGCTATGACATGATTAAAACAGATTTGGGATTGTTGATGCATGTAAAAAAAAAAAAGTTAGTTTTTTCTACAGACAGAAAATTAACGACAGCTCTGCATATCATGAATTGTTTTACTGTTCCTTACTGGTATTTTGAAAAGCAGGCAATCATGCTCTACTCACCCTCAAAGCATTTAGAACAGCATATGTTAGATGCAGACACATGTGCTGCACATATTTCTCCTAAGTGTACAAATCCCTCCCAATATATTTATTGGAAGACATACACAGAAAATATATAATAGAAAATACATACATGAATAGAAATTCATGAGAAATGGGGAACAAAGTCATACAAAAATGCACACAGAAGCAGAGAAGTACATACAAATATTCCTGATTATTCATGTGGAGTTTATACTAGAAAACTTAAAAACTGATGAGAAAAACAATGGCACAAAATCATGCTTCAAACATCCGAAAGCTTTAGATACCAGATCAGATTTGCATGTATAACTCTGAAAATACTACCTTCTCAGAACTGCTTGGCACTTGTTCATTACATTCTCAGAGTCATAGTGCTGATTATCCTTCAGCTGCTGGGCAAAAGAGGCTGTCATATCAATCTTCTCCAGTTGGGTTTCCAGGTCCTTTTCAAATTGCATGTGTTTTTGCTGCAGACTTTCCACACTGGACACTGAATCCTGAACAGAATGTTAAAAAATAGCAACACTACTAGATGATATCATTTCTCTGTCTAGGCCTGCATTGTCACACTGACTGTGGAAGTAGTAGAGTCACATGCAGAGATCTTTCCACATCAGCTGCTGGCCAATACCTGTACATGGAGATGTCAAGCACTGAATATGGGGCCTTTTTCATACAAAGCATGTGTTCTACCACTGAATTATGGCTCTTTAGTAAGCTGGAGGTTGTTGCTTGTTGGTTACTTCTTCTGCCACTTTCAGGATTCAGTTGCCCTTCTCTGTTTATCAAAACTTTCCAGAATGTCATGAATATTTTGCCTTTAAATGCAAGAATACTCCAAATGCTCCGGTTGGTTTTGTGTTATTCTCTCCCACTGAGATGTCAGAGTTTCTTTTCAGTTTTCCAGTTTATTTATAGCTATTGTAAATTGGTCACAGATATATTAGTGTATTTGTCACAAATATACAAGTATATTTTTCCACAAATATGTACACAGATATATATGTATACATAAATACATACAAATATATTTTTGGTTTTTTGTATGTGTTGGTGTCTGTATTTTTTAGCTCCTCCTGTCCCTTCGCCAGATATTAGCTGAGAAGAACAAACAATAAGAAAGTCTGCAATCTCAGCAAGATATAACAAGATAGCTTTATGAGGTTGCAACTACATAGATGCTTTTCAAGGGCACTTGTTTTTGTGACACTGTTCTACTGTGTGTCTGCCTTTTAAGAATAAATTTGGTTGGAGGACAATGTTTTAAGAAGCAACATGGAGTTAACACAAGGGCAGCAAATGATATTAAGTGAGGAATCACTAGGGCCATTTTCACACTAGACTGTTATAGTGCTATTATTCCACTTGCAACATCCTACAGAATCCTGGGGTTGGCCATTTCAGGAGGGGCCATGCATCGCCTCCTGGAATTGCAAACCCTAGGATTCCATAAGATGTTGCAAGTGGAATAATAGTGTTATAATAGTCTAGTGCGGAAATGGCCTAGGTCTAGGGAACTGTGGGCCTCTTGATGAAGAATACTGAAAGTAAGTTTTCCTTAGTGAGATTTTTAAAATTTTCTATTCTGTGACAACATCACTTCTCTTCAACTTAATATAGTCCATTTTACTTACCCCCAAGTCTTTATTTGCAAGGAAGGCCTCTTTGCTGCCAAGCCAACTTTCATTCTGCTCTACATAACAAAAGAATTTCTGTGCAGGAAAAAGAGAAGAAGGGAGAGGGTAAGTCTAGTCTCTTTCCAATATGCTCAAGATAGTAGGAGGTTTAATGGGATTGCTTGAATCTGGAGTCATGGTTATTTTCTAGAAAGGATTAGGAAACCTTTGGCCCTGCAGATGTTTTTGACTTCTGCCCCCAGAATCCACACTTAGAATATCCAATGTTAAATAATTGCTGGAGTTGTAGTCTAAAACATCTTCCAAACAAAAGTTCCCCAGGCCAGACCAACAAGCACCTCATTATTAACTACACCTGTGGAATTATTATTAATAATCACTGCAGCACATCACTCTAGGATCCTGAATAATTACTACTGTACAAGTCTTGTGTGCCTTCAAGTCATTTCTGACTTATGGCAGCCCTAAGGCAAGCCTACTGTGAAGTTTTCTGGGGATGAGAGTGTGTGTGTAATGTGCCCAGGGTCACCTACTGGGTTTTCATGGCTGAGTGGGGAATCAAACCCTGGTCTCCAGGGTTGTAGTCTATTGCTCAAACCACTCCACCACACTGGCTCTCACTGTATAAGTGACTGGTACATTTGTTTGGTTTTTTTTGTGGATGTGTGTGTTTGAAAGCCTGTAAATTTTAGCTCCCTCTTTCCTTCACCAGGTATTATATTAGATATTGTAATATTATAATATAATATGATGATGATGATGATGATAGGTATTATACTAGGTGAGATCATTTCCACACCAAACTAACTATTAACTGTTCTAACTGAGTCACAGACTCTCAGTCAGAGCTCTTTTACATGCCCTGCGGCCTTATCTTTAGCTAGAGATGCCAGGAACATGAGATCCACTGCAAACAATGCAGATGCTCTCCCAGTGAGCTATGGTGTCTGACTTGCATACCACAGAAAGGAAAGAGCACTTTCAAATGTGTAGTAAAAGACATCATCTATTTTCTATGCATTCATGAAGAGAGGGCATAGCATTCACTTGAAAGGCCATGGTAAAGGTGAGCCTCACTCACTTTCACATACCACATGGCAAAAGCTCTTCTAATTATGGATTATGAGACACAACAAATACATATGCACACACAGCCAAAAATTAACCTGTGGTTAGGCGGATGAACTAAAATCACAAAGGTGATTCAGTAGTCTCTTAATTGCTTTTCTCTCTTTTTTCGCTTTGACTCAAGTTGTTTCTACCACTAATCCAGAAAGCATTGCTTTAGATTCTTCCTGATCCTTGCTAGAGGCCTGTATCTATTTCTTTACCTACCTGTAAGTCCTTTGCTTGCAGTAGTTTTAGATGTTGTTCTTGCCAAGCCTGGACCATTTGAGTCAATTCCTGTTGTAGTCTTATGAGGGAATGATGAATCTCAGGAGTTGCATAATGACCAGAGTTGGTGAGTTCCTGACTGTAATTGCTGAGTGTGTCAAATCTTTCTCCTCGTGCTTCAATCTCTGCCTAAGAGATGTTAGGTAGACTGACGTCAAATATTCATGGAGAACCAGCTATCCAAGATTTTGTCTTTATGGGACAAAAAGAGGCTCTATGTAGTAACCTTAGGCCCTTTTTGCATGCCATTTCTGAAGCGAAAGAGCCCCTTGAGCATCGCTTAAATGTGAGGAGCGGTCTACACAATGCACTCACATTTGCACAATGCTCGAGAGCCTGTTGTGGACTGCGCACACATTTTTTTATTTTCGGCTTAAAGCCAAAAATGCTGTGCAGTCACACATCGCTCCGGGGCCCTGTGCGCACTTACCTGGCATGCGGCGCCTCGGGAGCTGGGCCGGTCACGCTTCCTGTGCAGTGCAGGCTGGGAAAGGTTCCAGGCTGCACTGCAGAAGGAAGAGGTGGGGCGCTCGCGCGACCAGGAAGCAGCTGCGGAGCCCAAGCAGAAGGGATGCGGGAGTGTTCCTTCGAAGTCTTCCTGCGCAAGCCCTGCCACCCAGCACCGGGAAAAGGTAAGGTGCGAAAAGGGCCTTAGTAACCTTCCAATACTAACATGTATATGGGAAAGTCATGAGTCCCTTGACTGTGTCATTGAACAGCACAAGAATTCAGAGAGGCGGAGGAAGGGAGGGAAGGAGAGAAATTATACTTTCTAGGACAGAATTGATTTAACTCTCCAAGACAAATTTCAGATTTAGTTGGAAACTATTAGCAAAGAATGACACGACCTTGCCTAATAATTTCATTTTAAAAAATGGAGGGAAAGAGAGACTGGAAAAAACCAGTATTCCTAAGATATCTAGAATCATAGAATCATAGAAATGTAGAGTTGGAAGAGACCACACGGGCCATCCAGTCCAACCCCCTGCTATGCAGGAACACCCTCAAAGCACTCCCAACAGATGGCCATCTAGCCTCTGCTTAAAAACCTCCAAGGAAGGAGACTCCACTACAGTCCGAGGCAGCATATTCCACTGCCGGACAGCTCTGACTGTCAGGAAGTTCTTTCTGAGGTTCAGGTGGAACCTCCTTTCCTGCAGCTCGCAGGAAATTTCAGTCAAATTAAAATTGCTCCTTGTCCTGGTCTCTGGAGCAGCAGAAAACAATTTCTAATCTAATCTCTAATTTCTTTTTTGTTCTCAAATAGATTCTAGCTCATTTTCTTATGGGAGTTTCTGAATAAGGCTGTTATTGTGCAATCAACCTGTCTCAGTTTTGGAATTTTATAGGGGATCTAAATGTTAAAAGTTTTTTATTTTTGGCCCTTCATGTTTTTCTGTCACTTCTTAGTTTTCATAGCTGCCTCTGGTCTCATCCTGGAGAAAGGTGTCATATTTATAAAATAAATAAACAAATATATCCTTCTGTCTTTTTTAAATCACAAACTGTATGTTAAGGAGAAAATGGAATATGGAATAACTGTGCCATGTCTTTTGACTGGTAGTGCTAGAAGTACAAATATAGGATAGGGGCGCGTGGCTGGATAGCAGTACATGTGAAACAGTTCTAGGAGTCTTGGTTGATCACAAGCTGAACATGAGTCAGCAATGTGATGTGGTAGCCAAGAAAGCCAATGCAATTCTTGGTTGCATCAATAGGAGTATGGTGTCTAGATTGAGGGAGGTAATGATACCACTCTACTCTGCATTGGTTAGGCCTCATTTGGAATACTGTATCCAGTTCTGGGCACCTCAATTCAAGAAGGATATCAACAAGCTGGAATGTGTCCAGAGGAGGGCGACCAAAATGGTGAAGGGTCTGGAAGCCATGCCCTATGAGGAATGGCTGGGTATGTTTAGTCTGCAGAAGAGAAGGTTAAGAGGGGACATGACAGCCATGTTTAAATATTTGAAGGGATCTCATGTTGAGGAGGGAGCAGGCTTATTTTCTGCTGCTCCACAGACTAGGACTAAGGAGCAATGGATTCAAGCTGCAGGAAAGGAGATTTCACATGAACCTCAGGAAGAACTTCCTGACAGTCAGGGCTGTCCGGCAGTGGAATATGCTGCCTCGGAGTGTGGTAGAGTCTCCTTCTTTGGAGGTTTTTAAGCAGAGGCTGGATGGCCATCTGCTGGGAATGCTTTGATGTGTGTTCCTGTATAGCAAGGGGTTGGACTGGATGGCCCCTGGGGTCTCTTTCAACTCTATGATTCTATGATTCTCCATCTGAAAACAGCCTGTGTTCAATTTTGTTTCTCGTCTGAAGGTTATCTTTATCCATCATAGTCTAATGTGGGAAGCTCTGCTCTGTGTACCATCTCTTTGAGAGTTTAGATATTTTGGATCACCACAGAGAAGTTCCTATGGAATATTTGTCCTGGGAAAACCTACTGGGGATCAGCCCCTTTCTATTAAAAGATGTTTTTAATCTCAAATTTGCATTTTCATGTCTATAATCACTTGAGCATTTCAGCAGTTTCTCACTGGCAGCAGCTCTGTAATGGGTAGGAAGCCATGTTTAGCTACCAGATAACTTCTCATAATTAGGCCCAAACACCTCTGGGGTAGAGATATTTACCTTAGACTCATGACTCAACCAAGGCAAACACACTGCCTCATGAGAAAGCTTTCCAAGGCACTGGACCAACCCTGTAGTTATCAGATTTTGTCTAATGAGGAAGAGTTGCAGCAAAACCAAAGCAAGGTGAACCATGAAATGGGTGAGAACATTTAAGCACCACCATTTTCCCATGGTCTAAACTCCATAGTCAGTCCCAATTACTATTGCTTTAAGCTATTTTGCTTTAATCGAGGTACCCACTGATATTCTTTGACACAAATATTTATATACGCTCTACCTACAGACAAGCGTAACACTGTATAATCAAGCCAAAGCAGAAGGAAAGAAATCTTGGACATAGAGATTCTATTGTGAAATCCTAAGGTAAGCTATACAAGAAAGAAATGAAGAAGACAGAATCTTTGGCCATTTCTGCACTGCAATGTTAATGTGCTACTATTCAAACTTCAACATCCTAGGCAATCCTGGGGCTTGCACTTTAGGCAGGGGTATTTAGAAGTTTCAGCCAGAAAGGTCTTTGGCCTCAATAAATTACAAATCCCATAATTCCATAGGATGTTGAAAGTGGAATAATAGCACTACAACAGCGTAGGTTGGAAATGGCCTTAGTCCGTGCTGAAAAAATTTTCTGTCTTGAAAAATTGCCATATAACTCACGTTAAAAAAAGAGCAGCCAGAAATGGACATTTAGATTTGGAAACAGACAGCAAGGAATACAGACGCAACTCCTTGATGAAAACTGAATTGCCGTTGCTTGTACATCTTAGTTATGAATGAACAGAATTGTTAAGGTCAAGCATCCCTTAGACTAGAGATTATTCTGAAACTAAAGTCATATTCACACAAGGATTTTATAGTGGAACTTCACAATGTTGCTGATATTTAATTTTTATCTTGATTTAATCCCAGGTATTTTTTCATCAAAAACAATCCATTGGTCAGCCTAGGTCATGGGATTGTTCTTTTTCTTTTTTAAACCTGGCCTAATAGACATCTTTCACAGATATCTCAATGTATACTTTGTTATGTATAGTAGGTGCGGTCATTCAAGGTTTCCCCAAACCACTATTCCTACTTTATTTCTGGTAGGGGAGGTGGAAAATGGGGTCAGCTTTGCTGTCCTTCTATGCTTTAGGTAGCTGCCTTTCACTGATGTTTTAAAAATGGGCTTTATTGAGCTGTGAGAGGATGAAGGGGTCAGGTGAGAAACAGTGTGTTGGAATGAAGGAATGTTATGGCAACAATCCTTGATAAGAATAAAGAGAGAGAGCTGCAAGGTCATTCAGTTGGCAGGTAGAATGAGAAAATGGGAGGGAAATGGTAGAGTCTGGGAAAAGTTGTTTTAATTAGCTGTCAAATAGAATACTAGTGCACACTAATTTGAAATATTACCTTTTATAAGGTTCTGCAAACCCAATAATTATTTAGTCTTGGTAGCTGTCAAGGTATGCAGCTGTCTTCTTTGATGTTCCTCAATAAAGCTTTTGAGATCTCTAAGGCTGATTACTGGGACATGAAGCTATCCTGTACATCACACTGAATATACAATGAATAAAGCCTTCCCTGGGCATGCCACACTGTCCCTGATTCTCCCTGCCCCCTTTTTAAAAGCTTGTAGTACTCTAGTTGTAGCAGTATGGCAGCAGGGGAGCCCTTTAGAGCCTGCTGAAAGAATGTCACAACAATGCAATTATGAGAGTGCAAAAGATAATTAAAATTAAAAAATGTGGATCAGGGAAAGTGCCAACTGTATACCAGGATATAGCCAAACAGGGATGAGGAGTGAGGAAATGTGTGGAAAACATAGTGGGCAGCCATCTAAAAATCTGTCCGTTTGGTGGAAAGCTACATGTGGATGACTGCTACAATCACAGGACCAACCTAAAGTGCAAAAGACAGCATTACAATTCCAGTAGCATGGCAATGGTATAAACTCCAGTTCTCAGGTGAAACAAGAGACTAGTCTGAACAGTCTTAAGGTCTTTTAGAATGGAACAGAGGTGGAACAGTGTTGTTAAAACATCTTTGTTTCAAGACGTTGCTTCTGTTGCATTTTCCTTCTGCTGTAATTCCACATGATTGCTCTCCTCCTCCCAAATCTATTTGTCAGCCACAATTATGGTTCTATCCTGCTTTTTCTTCCTGAAAAGATCTCTTTCATATATATTACAGTTTAGGGATCAAGTGGTTCTAGGTGGGTGTGTTCTGGACATGCCGTGAGTACGGTTCTTATAGGAGTGTCTCTATCCATTCTCATTTTATTTTCACGCTCCCTCATCAAAGGTTAAAAAATGTTTCAGTACAAACATAATTGTACTCCTCCATCACAGCTGCCTCCCTTTGATCTCCTGGTCTCACTCTCCCCGTATCTCTTCATCTCCCTTCTCCCATCCCCACTAATACACTCTCATGGTTTCTTATACTTTTTTCTTCAACGTGGGAATGTGATTGTGCAGCTCTGATAACGCCATTTAAAGAAGCAATGTGGGAGATCCAGGGCAGGGAAAAGTGACAACAACTCCCAAGGTTATAGCTGAATATGACTTGAGGGGTGGGGAAATGTGCAGGGGAGGTAGTTGGAGAGTACTGGATGGATACCCCAAATGGCTCCCAGTATGGAAAAGCTAAAGTGTAAATGGCTGCTCTAATCACCAGACTGAAACTAAAGTTTGAAATGTAATATTACTATCTCAGTAGCATAATGCTAATAAAAAACCCACTTCTCTAGTGGAACAAGCAATTTGTTTTTGTAGAGGAACAGAGAAAAAGCCCAATGAGAGGAAATAAAAAGTGATGTAACCTATACTTACCTTTCTTTCTTGATGCTCCTCAATCATACTTTCAGCTTCAGCAAGACTTTCGGAAGACCTCCAACCTCAATTCGACCTTTGACTTCTTGAATCCAGTCTAGAAGCTCTCTCATTTCAGAGTTAAACTTGTGCAACTGGTAAGAGGCAGCCAGCTTCTCACCCCTGCCACATAAAGATCGATAAAGAACTATTCCGGGACTGATCTATCTACAGCTGTTTTGTGCACCATCTCTTCCTTCATAACTATTACTACACATATTCCTGATGGAATAAAGCCAGGTTCATTGAGAACAGAAGGCTTGAAAACTGTGTGTTTCCTCACCTTAAGTTTTCCTTAACATCACAGGCTAACCATGGTGTGGGGTTTTCCAAGTCTCTTATTTTTTACCTTCTCCTCTACCTTACATTTTACCTTCTCCTCTAGCAGCATTTGCACAAAGATGTAGGGAAACATAAAAGCACAGACACACTTAGAGAGCCAATGTGGTGTAGTGGTTAGAGTGTTGGACAAAGACTGCGGCAGACCAAGATCTGAATCCCCCATTGAGCCACGGTATCCTAGTTGATGACTTTGGGCAGGTCATATTCTTTCAACCTTAGTTGAAGACAGTGGCAAATCTTCTCTGAATAAATCTTGCCAAGAAATCCCTATGATAAGGTCACTATAGGTTGGAGAAAACTTGAAGGCATATAAGAGCAACACCTAACTAGAGGCAAGTCCATTCCTCCTGCCCATTCTATTCTAATTCTGCCTTAAAAAGCCTTTGTGAAGACTCTTGGCCCTCACTGTAGCTGGGCTACTCAACATTTTTCTAATCTGAAATATGAGGAGAAAGCTACCTTCCTTTTAATGTGGGACCAAATATGGTGTTCCAAGGCAGAGAGAGAGAGAGATGAAGGATATCAGTGCAGTTGATACTCTTTTTACGGTAAGATATACCCAGACCACAAAGTCAGAGGTGATCACCAGTTTAGCTGGCCCTCCATATCCACATATTTGGTATCCACGGATTAAACTAACCAAGGCTTGTAAATATATTTTAAAAAAATCCAAAAAGCAAACTTTGATTTTGTCATTTTATATAAGGGACTCCATTTTACTGCGCTGTTGTACATAATTGGACGTGAGCATCCACAAATTTTGGTATCAAGGGGAGTCCTGGAACCAAACCCTAACGGATACTGAGGGCCCATTGTATGTACCTAACTTTGCCTCACAATTAAACAAACTTTACTAAGAGTAATGGTTTGAAGTTGACAAAAACAGGGGGACTTATTCACAGCCAATGCCCAAATTTGTAATTGTATTGTGACTAGTTCTACCTATGACCAATAACATAGAGCTCAATGTGTTTGCAGATTCAGACCCAGCAAGAATGGGTAAATAAGATGGCTTGAGTCTGTACAGTCAAGACAGAATTACTGTAAATATTTACCTTTGTTTGGCCAGACCCTGGAGTCGCAGCCAGTGGTTTTTCATTTCCCTTTGTTTTGTTGTCAGTTTGTCACTTAAGGAGGATAGATTCCTTCTGCAAAGTGGGAGTGAATATAGCTCCAGTGGCTAAAAGATGAATTACAAACAAATATTGTGTTTTAATTTTTTAAAATCATCATTAGTACTATCTTGTTTTCAGCTTGTTATAAGGTGCCTTGGATCCCATGCTGATGTGATATAAAACAAACAAACAGAGAAACAAACAAACAATATAGGAAGCACATATACTCTGGACAGTTATCATGCTGTTTCTTCTGAAATGCTCCCTTAAAATATGTATACCTCACTTTTTTGTTCACAATAAACCTGCACAAATGGCTCCCAAAGTGAATAAACACAGCAGCAAAGACAGATGACAAAATAAAACACTAGGAATATATAAAACAAAGACGATCCCTCGCACACTCAAAGGCCCTTTGGAACAGGAAAGATTTTTGCATCATGGCACATAATCCAGGGAAGGTGAGAATTTAATATATGATGTTATCAGTGCTAACAAATGCATGCAGTTCCTGGTTCTGTTTCATTGTTCTACAACATCGTAAGTTTTTTTTTAAAGAGTGTTGTGGCTCCTTGAGAACTAAAGCGAGGCAGAAAAATTGCAGCCTCTGGGCTGCATGTAGACCTCTTGGCCATTTTTGTGGCCCCAGGAGTCAAAATCTTTTTGCCTCCAAATACCTTCTAGACTGTACATGGACTCTTTCTGCAAGAAAATGTTTTGTTTGTACTGTAGGAAGGCTAAGATGGCTGCCCTAGACAGTGCAAATAAGACTGGGAATTTTCTATTATTTTTCAGGAACTACCACTGGGACTAGGTGTAAGTGCAGGAACAAAGTGTCTTTACTGACAGAAAATGTAAAACATCATCCTGTTCTTTGTTCTCATACTGAAGTGTGTGTCTGATTGAAGTGTATACCCTATCATTTGCTAATGCTCAGTGTCACTAAATACATTACTTTGAGTTGTTGCAGAGTAACTGTTGTATTTCTGCTACATACATATTATGTAGTAGACATACATCTTCATACAAATAATGAAGAAAAGCACTGATCCACTGGGAATAGATATGACACGAAGGGGATTGCTGCATTCACTTAAAATGGTACCTATGAAGGACAAATTTCCAGTGGATGTGCTCATAATATTTACCATGTCCATTTCACATAGCAACTCCTTTTTGTGTTTTACCTCCATTTTAGACTGAATGATGTCAATTTCTCTCTCCATTTCTTCATGTCTCCGGATTAGGTTTTCAGCACTTTCTACATCTTTCCCATAATCCAATGTTTGAATAAGTACAGTCTTGGTAGGTAGGTGGGTAGGAAGGCAAAGAAAGCAGTAAAATATTAGAAGTCAGATGTTTTAAATAGCTGAAGAACCATTACTATCTTTTCGCTTAGAAATTATCTTTAATTGCTTTGTACATTTACATACCCATACATATAATTCAATATACTTGAATTAATTTGCATAAAAGAGGAGAGGGGAACTGTGTCATTCCATGTTGATGCTGACCTACAATTCCCATAATCCCTCACTAGCAGCTATGCTAGCTAGGGCTGGTGGGATTTGTAGACCACATCTGTGTACCTTCTGATTCAATGAAATAAGGCCAGATTAATTACAATAGTGTGCAGTTGGGTTTTTCCAAATCTAGGAACCCAAACACCAAATTTAAGATGCGTGAGAGATGAACCCCTCCCACCAATATCCAAGCCAGTCTCTTGCTGCATCTTCCTGTATGCTACAGATATTTTTAGTTAACTAGAAGGTTGCCAAATAAACAGAACTTTAGCATTAAGTAATCAATATATGGAACTAGTTGAGTTATCCCTTTCTCTTTAAAGCCGGCAAATGATGAAAAATCTTAGGTGATTAATCATCAACTTTTCAAGCTTACACATACTACTACATACAAATCTAATGGGAAAAATATTACTGTTCCTACTATTTCATTAGTTGGTAGAAAACCTCAAACACAGGGATGGTAAATGCTACAACTTGTTTGAGGACATTAAAGAGTATTCGCCACAGTTTTTCTCTTTTGCTCATATTACAATAATTTCTGCATGTTGGCACTGTGAAATATCATTTTCTTCAGGGAATTAATCAAGGAGATAAAGGAACTGAACAAAGCAGATCACCTTTTCGGTAATTCTTTCTGTGATATCATCAATTTCTCTGATCAATGCATGGATCTCCAAAGCTCCTTCCAATTTCCGCCTATAGGCTTTTAGATCACCATGAAAACTGTTCCACCTGTATTGGAACAATAATTTTAAAGACAGTACTATGAGCTACTGTAGTGCATAACGTTAGGGTTGGAAAGAATATTCAAAACTATTTGAAAAACGATAAAAAGTGGGTTTCTCAATGTTGGGTAAACCCAGCAACTAGAATCTCAGACAGGGTAGAACTTTTGCAGTTCAGGACATATTCTGCATGAAAACGCATGCAATTTTTGGGCAGAAAAGGGACAAGTTTAGTGCTCAGAAAATAGCATTTGATGTGAAGAAAACATTTTTGTGCAGAAAATTCTGTTTTCTGCACAAAAAAGTATCTATTTGCTTGCACAGAATAACGCCCAAACTGCAAATTGTCTTCAAACACTGTCTAGTTTTCAATGACTGAGAATGAGAAAAAAATGGTAAAATCTTTAATTTTTGCCTGCAAGAATGAAATTTGCAAGATTTATATCCATCCATAATATAAGTGCCACTGGATGATTCAAGTTCCTATTAGCTTTCATCTCCCTCTCTTACTTGTATAAGTGTGTGTGTTTTTTCATCTGCGATGAAGTCTTGTTCACTTCTTTGCTAAAATCTGAAACACAGTGTTTCAGAAACAAAAAAGAAGACCTTGGAACAAAAGTTCCTAGCGTAGAGGTGTACAAGGAGATGAACATCATACATACCCATTCTAGTCTTTCATTCCCATGATTCTTTGACAATGTTGCAGATTAGTTGCAAGGAATGTGTGATCCCTCATATTTTAGACTGCAATTCCCATCAATCATAACTAGTATAAGAATTATTGGTAAGAGGAAAGCAGAGTAGAATACACATAAGGCAGTAACTGTAAAAATAATAATAAAAGGAGCAGGAGGACAAGAAGAGGAAAGTCGCACTCAATGGAAAAGAAAAAGAAGTTAGGGAATGTATGATGGAAAAATGGGTTATGTATGGAGGATTGATATTGGAAGTATTGAGAGTTTATAAAGGGGATGCAGAGAAATTAAGAAATATGAAGATTGCATCGCCCATGAGAGTAATTAGGTATGGGTATGTATTTATATTGGTATTTGTGTTAGTAAAGGAGAGTGTATGTCATGAAGATAGGGTAATAGAGAGGATGTGTATGTAGTGTATGTAGTGTTATAGATGTATATGTGTTTATGTGTATGTAATGTTGTGTATTGTTAATTGTGATTTGTAAGATTGTATGTTTAATAAAATATATTTTAATAATAAATTAAAAAAAATAACTAGTATAACCAACAAGAAGAGAGGATGAGAACTGTAATCCTACAGTATCTGGTAGTCCACATGCTCTCATCATTTTTGCTAGATAGTGATTTATGGAAATAACATTTAGATATAATCATCTTTCCCACGTGTGCAGATCAATACAGTGGCCATGCTATCCCACTCCAACTCTGAAGCTGATCAGCTTGGACTGAACATTTTCTCCTTCATTTGGCGAAAAGTATGGATTTCCACACATACCTCTCATTGAGCTGCTTTCGGCACTGGTATATTGTTTTCATCTCTTCTTTATTGCCTCTTTCTAATTGCATAGCAGTGGCATTGATAGCATTGATGTGAGCATCATCCACTGTTGCTCCCTGTAGGACCAAATATCAAAGCGAAACAGATTGATTTAGGCAACAAACCAAATTGCAGCTCTTGTAGGATGGGCCTTCAAAAGCCATATCTGTGGCTCAGAATGGTACTGCTTATTGTAAATATGTGCTGTACGCAACAAATTCAGAATCCTGTTGGACTGCTGTTTTCCAAAACTAGCTTCCTCTCATCCTGTAGCACCATTAAAATGAAATAGTATTTAAGTCCATGTTAAATTATTATTGGAGGCTAGCATAGATGACTCTGACCCCTCTGCCTTCTCCCCCATTTAGTTTATTTTAAAAACCCCAAACTTTTAACTTAATGTGAATACTCCATTCCATACAGATCAGTCTCCTACACTACAGTCGGAAGTTGCTGCACACTGATAACACATAGCAGAGGAATCATTGCTACTCCGGAGTTCGTTTACACTCTAATAATTCTCTAAATGTCATGGCTGAAAATAAAAGGATTGCAATTCCTGTAAGACTGTATAAACTGATATTCTTTCATAGAACACACATAATCTCTCTCCAAGCTTTTGAATAATCTTGTTTGTAGCTCTAGTTTGGGAGAAAGTGGGAAAGTACTGCATTTGCTGGTTCATATTTCACATTCAGCAGCTAATTAAGTAGCTATGCAGTCATTACCAAAATAATAAGCAAAACAGCAACTGAAGTAAGCCATGGGCTTAACAAGAAGTTAATGGGGAATGAAATGGAAAGTGTTGGCTGGAATGGGTATAGAAAGGCCATGAGAAGGGGCAAATAGCAGGCCACAATTGACCTTGAAGAGATCACTTATATTGTATTTCAGGGAGATATCCACCATGTCCATTACTATGGTGGGCGCCAGTTGTATTCTACTCAAAGGGAGAGTTTGCTGAAAGGGTGTGTGCTGGACTTTGTGTTATGTGACATTGTTATGAAGGATTTTTGTGCAAACTTGCATAGAAATGTATTATTTATATGTACTGTGAAACTTGCATTAATAAATTATGGTATTCTTTTTCTGTAAGACAATAAACATTTTCAAATACACACACACACACACACACACACACACACACACACACACACAGGTTGTCACAGGTTGTCCAGACTATCTGAAAAATGTATCTCCCTTTATGAGCCTGCCTGTGCTTTAAGAACTGCAGGGGAAGACCTTCTCTTTGGCCCTTTTTGCATGGCAGTGTACAAGCAAAAGGGCCCCTTGAGCGTCGCGTAAATGTCAGGAGTAGTCTGCATGACGCATTCCCATTTCCACCATGCTCAAGGCCCGCAAGCGCAGCAAATACACATTTTCTTATTTTCAGCTTTTAGCTGAAAATAAGCCACGCTTGCGCAAGGCTCATGGGCCTGGGCCGCACTCACCTGCAGTGCGGAGCCTCTGGAACCGGGCCTGTCGCGTGTCCTCTCCTCAGTGCTGCACTGCGGAAGGAAGGGGTGGGGCGCGGGCGGGGCTCTCGTGCAAGCAGGAAGGAGCTGTGGAGCCCAAGCAGCAGGGAAGCAGGAGGCTTGCGAGAGCCTGCCTGCCCAGGCTTTTCACGAAAGGCCCACACTCCAGCAGCGTGAGAAGGTAAGCTGCGGAAAGGGCCTTTGTCTCATCACCACCATTCTAGGCACATTTGGTGGGAGCAACCTTTTCAATGGCTGCTCTCAAGTTGTGGAACTCTTTTCCAGTGATGTAGACTCGAGTCGACTGACTTGGACTCAAGTTGGACTTAAGTCGCTTCAGTGACTCAACTTGGGCTCAACTTGGTAATAAATGATAAACAACTTGACTCGACTCGAGACTTGTATATTTTTTAATGATTGACTTGCTGCCCTTGGTTCACTAACATAACACATTCATCCAGAAACCTTACGACTTTGAACAATGCTTCCATCTCTTTTTGCCTACTGGTCACATGGCAATCTGTCTCAAGCCCAAAGCGTGGGCACATTTCTCAGAGGAGAACAGCAAATGGGTTAGGCAATGGGCCTGAGGTCTGCTCAAGAGTAAAAGACTTAAATACATCACTGCTCTTTTCCCCAGGATGTCTGGTTGGCCCTTGCACTGCTATCTTTCTGCTGTCAGGTATAGACATTTTTATTTAAGGAAGATCTGATTTTTAGTGTGTTGTGGCAAGTGGAGCATTTAATGGGGAGTGTAGTGTTTGTATTTTCTTGTTTTAAGCATCTTTTAATGCTGTTTTTAACTTGTTTTTTCAACTAGTGTTTTTAAAATAGAAATTTAGTTTAATTGTGTTTTAACATTTGTGTGAAGAGTTTTTAAATTGTGTTGTGCTTTTGAAACACTGTATGTCACCTTGGATCCCATGCTGGGAGAAAGCTGGGATATAAATGAATTAACAACAGAAAAAGATGTTTTGCAAAATAAGAAGCAAAATAACAATATAGATCCAGCTTCCTCATTCAGGGGCCCTTTCACACTACATAATTTTAGCACTATGAGTAGTGTCCTCAAGGACAATTGTGGCCTGCTATATTTCCCTTCTCATGCCCTTCTTGCACCCATTCCAGCCAACACTTTCTGTTCCATTCCATTCCATTCCCCATCTGCTTCTTGCTAAACCTATGGCTTGCTATAGCTGCTATTAATTTGCTTATTCCACTTTAACTACCATTCCATGTTAATGGCTCTCACACCCTATAGAATCCTGCAGCTTGCAGGCTTTTGAGGCATTAGAGCTCCCTGGCTGAGAATTCTAAGCACCTCTCCCTAAATTGCAGTCCCGAGAATTCAAGAGGATGGAACCACGGTAGTTAACTGTAAGTTATTACTATGCAAGTGCAATTAGTTGGAAGAATGAGGTTCCGTGGTGCCTCAGATCCCAGCATTCCCCATCCTCACCTATGATACAAAATAAATAAAGCTCTTTGAGACATTGCCCCCTGCAACTTTTTTTTTTTAAAGTAAGAGACATGTAAAAAAGGTTTGGAGATGACGCAGCCATAGCTCCATTAACAAAGCCTTTGACAAAGAAGCTCCTTTTTACAAAGTGTTTTTATACCCTCCTGGTCCTCTGTCTGGCTGGAAGTTTTTCTGTAGCATCATTATGGAGAGGCTGGTGAAGGAGGGATGGAGAAACACAGACTTTCAGTGCTGGGTTGTAGCAGTGTGTCTGCAGTTAACAATGCAATAAAGCGTGAACTGGAAAAGAACAGGATTCTGCTTCAACCAATTCCACTGTAACTATGTGTGCTTGCCTAAAACAGGCAAGGTAACCAGTAGCTGCCTGAAGAATTCATTACTGAGTATGTGTGAACATGAGATGAAAAAAAGTCCTCCTTGGCTGCATTTTGGAAGAAGCTTTCAAGTGGTCTCCTTCTCTAGAAGGAAAAATGTTTTTGTTTACTTATGCAAGGATATCTGGTTGTTTTATTTCACAAATGGATATGGTTAATTTTGAATAAAAAGTTAGCTGAGATCATTGAAGTGTTCTTTTGTTATGTAGGAACCTAACCCTATTCTTTACATGTTATTTCCACCTCTGGTACCTAATTTTCTGGTGAAGAAGTAATGTCCAGGAATATATCTACTTTGTTGACTGGGGTATGCATGTATAACACACTATTAGCTGGTCCTTGTTTCTGCTCCTTCAAAACCTGGTACACATGTGTAGGCAAATATGTTCACTCACAACAGTTTATAGCAACAGAAACCAATTTAAGAATGACCCTACTGCTTTTCTACATGCTATGGAAAAATAGGTGTTGCTAACATGTCCAAAAATACGTAGATTCTGGGAGGATGTATTAGGATGGATAAGTCAAATGTTGGGCCACACAGTTCACTTCAGAGAGGCACTCTTATAAATTTCTGTACTTGACAGAGAAAAAGAAAACATGCCAAGTAAGGACCTTATAGCATTTATGTTAATTGCCCCATGATTAGACATAATTAAAACACCGAAAATATTAGAAAATCTTTAGAAAAATGGTTAAGTAGAATATGAGTCGTCACTCTTTCAGCGGAAAAACAACATACAAAGTAAAAGTAGCAAGATGAGACATAGAAAAAGATACATTTGAGATTATAATCAGCTCTCCACATTTGCAGGTTAAGCATTTGCAGATATGATGACTCATGGATTATTGGGGAGAAAGAGATGAGATGGGAAGGGGGCACGTGTCTTTGCTCTCTCGTGTAGGTGAGAGGAGAAAGAGGATCGGATCAGTGGGGGGACAGACACATGCGTTCACTCATTTGAGTGGGCAGAAGGGGGAAGGGGATGGGAGGAATTACGGTACACATGTTCACTCACTTGCTCATTTGCATGTGTCGGTGGGGGAAAGGGGATGGGATGCGAGGAGGGCATTTGTGCACATTGGCTCACTTGCTCTCTCATGTGGGTGAGAGGGGGAAGGGGATGTGATGGGAGGAGGGTGTCTGCATGTTCACTCACTCATGCAGATGTAAACGGGATGGGGTGGATGTCTCTTTCTCCCTACACCCACTCTCCCATCCCATCTCATCCCATCCCATCTCTTGCCCACATGAGTGAGTGAGTGAGGAATTGTGCGTGGCTGGGCCTAGCCACCCACCAATACAGGGCCTTTTTGTGTATGTTAAACACTATTCACAGTTTTTCTACTTTCACAGGGATCATCTGCCCCTAACTCCTGCAAAAGTGGAGGACTGACTGTATTTGGAAGCCATTTATTATTTATATTAATCAAAACAGTACTGGACTTAAACCAATTTTGGATGAAGAGATATTTTAGAAAGATGAGTTTTGAAGCTTATGATGTAAACGACATATAATTATTTGGAAGACAATCTGTATATATAAAATGATGGACAGGGATAAGGTTTATGACTCCATGATTTGGGGAGGGGAAGGTGGAAGGGAGGGATAGAGGGAGAATTTTTAAAAAATATGGTATCTGTATAGGAAGAAGGAATTATTGTATGTATCAAGGTTATAATTGCTGGTATAAAATCATGTAATAATTTTTTTAAAAAATTAAAACATTACTATGGAGTAAAAGTTTGGTAGCTTCATTCTCATTAAGGCACTGAAGATTCAACCTCCACCAAGCTTCATTTCTGTGTCATATTATTATTGGGTGCCTATCCGTTACCAGTCTGCTGCAGCTATTAGGTTTCTTGCTGAGGTCATAAGGGACTCAGAAAGTTTTAGTCTTGTCTGGTCTAGCTCTGCTGATTTCCTCTAGTTGATGCGGTACCATTTAGGCATTCTGTCCAGAACTGACAGATGTATTTTCACTCGTGTGTTTTGGGGGAAGGGAAAAGGATTATTAGAAAAGTCCAAGTTTTTCCTGAGATCTCCGTGTTTATAGGATTAACATGTAGGGAATATTAATTTTCCTTCTGCCATTATGGGTGAAAATGACAATGATGTAAAGCTGAAGACAATGATGCAAAAAGAAAATGAGAAACATTGATGAATGGTATAAAGAAGGAAAATGCCAACCAATACATCCAACCATGTGTTTCTGAGTGCAGCCTGTCAGAAAAACAAATGTCCTTTCTGAATCTACTTGTTTTTGCCAGAATAAGGTTGCTTTTGTTCTGAAGTTTGCTTTAATAGTTCATGCCTGAAAGATGTCAGCACAAACAAAACTGGATTAATCAGATAATGTGCCGCTATTGCCAAACAGTGGCTGGTTGTGAGTGCTTAATATATTTCAATGCCCAACTCCATACCCATGGGGTTGTATGATAAGTTAACTGTGATGACTCACTATCACAGAGGCAGAACCTGAGAAGCCACAACAGAGAAAGATGAAACAACCAGCTGTCATGTCATGCTCCCCTTGCTCAAAGTGTTACTATATTTTACTAAATGTTAATGCTGTTTTGAAAACTAATCTTGCCAGGGGTATATTACATTACTGTAATTATATTATATTAAATCCAATCACTTATGCCAAACAAGGAATAGTATTAAATTTTAAAAGATGAAAGGGTTTTGCTACTGTTAACTCAATGCTTTATAAACTGGATATGAAAAACCTATGAATAAGTTTTGGTTCATCAGAGTTTGAGCTGCAGACCACTCTACAATTTGTACACTGATGTCAACTCTAGTCTTTCCCACAGCAAAATCACAGAATGCTAATGATGTACAGACATCTATAAGTGCTCAGGTATGCATATTTGGAGTGTCTCAAGGGGTCAAGATGGCCAGAAGTATGTATACATCCTTAAAAAGATGAACATGCATGATTGTATGTCATCCATACATTCTAATGTTTTACTAATCGAGACATTTACCAGCCAAACTCGCATGAAATATTTACATGTTAAAAGATTAGGTAGTACCTAGCCATGAAAGGTCAGTGAAACTGGGACTGGAAAAAGTCTCTCTTACCCCTGATGTTCCTCGGAACTCATTCAGTCTTTTCATAAGCTGGAGGCAATGTTCATAGTCATTTCCAACATCACCAACATTAATCATGACTTCCTAAGGAAAAGCCAAGAGTAAAATTAGCATTCTACACTCTGCACACTGTAGGTCCAGAATGTCTTTTTGGTGGCTTTCCCTACTCTATCACCTAGAGATTAATGATGTTCTGCTTTTTTAAAATATTGCATCTTACTTTATTGGACTATGCCGCATTATGAAGCACCCTGGTCACAATATTTGCAGAACCATTACTTGCTACAGAAACAAATTGCTGTTGTATGCCTTGAAGTCATTTCTGATTTATGGTGACCCTAAGGCAAAGCTATCACTGGGCTTTCTGGGTCTAAAAGTGTGTGATACACCCAAGGTCAGCCTGTGGATTTCCATGGTCAAGTGAGGAATCAAATTCTGGTCTCCAGGATCACAGTCCAATGCTCAAACCACTACACCATGAGAAGGTGAATACAACAAGGGATGAAAATTGAATTCTCACTAATATGTGCATATGAGGTCAAAATAATGAATAACAAGAGGCCAAATGAAAGGCTGTATTGCCATCATGGCATTTCTTCCTATATTAGCCATAATCGATCCTCCAATAGTGTTCATTTATCATTGACTGTAGGAGATTTAGAATTAGGAATTGCTAGAAAACAGCCCAAAGGTGAGTCTATGAATGTTATGATTAATTGAAGACATTCGCGAAAACAGTTGTTCAACATGTTCATCATAAATTCTATATTTATTGGTTTTAAAAAGAATGCATCATATATCTTTTTATTTTATTTTTGTTGGTCTTTAATGAAAAATATATTAAAAATGCATCAAATACTCAACATAAAGCCTAAACTAGATAAGGCGACATTTGCACTATGAGCAATTCTGTGAATCACTTTTAAAAGCAAATAGTAGTAATGCAGTAGGAGACAAGGAAAATTGGGAATTAGCAATGCTGCTGTAGTTCTGATCAATCTTGGGTTAACATATGTTTCTCCCAATCAAATAATGGCAGAAAAGGTGGTTGGAGTGGAATGTACTGATCCAGATGAGGACTGCAGCAGAGGACAAAGTGTTAAAAGCCCTTTGCCAGATCCCTGGCCCCTGCCTCTGCATGCTACTCAATTTTTAAAAGCCATTCAAAATGACAGCTGAAAAGCCTAAGCATGCATTTTTAAATACATGGACCCCCCACTTTTGTGGATTCAGCACTTGAAGATTTGATTATTTGTGTGTTATTTTATTTATTTATTTATTTTTAAAAAAATTCTTATTCTATTTGCCCCTGCCATGGAAAATATGTTCTTCTGACAGAAGTGGACCATAGAGTCATACTGGATGACCTAGAGGTTCCTAGAGAGAACACTTGTTTAGGCATTGCTAGGTCTTCCAGCATGATTCTATGGCTCACTTCCACTGGAAGTTGACCACAGAATCATACTGGAGGACCTAGAGATTTCTAGAGAACTGTTCTCAAGTAAAAAAAATCATGATTTTTTAAAAATTCACCCCAACCCCTGCAAGAGTGGACACCTCACTGTACATACGGACAAATACAACAAACAGCATTCCCATCTTAAGAAATAGGTCTGTCCTCCCTTAGAGAATGGTGGGGATGATATTTCTAAGGGTGCAACATATACACACTGAAACATTCAATACTTTCCATTTCCTATAGGAAACACTAGCATAAACACTATGAAAAAGAAAGTAATATCACACATTTTCAAATCTCCATGGTTAAAAAGATGTTTTCTAATAACAATATTGGCCCGCCTATTGTCAGTGAGAGCCTGAAGTTGCTCCCACATGCAGTACATGTTCTGAGACTGGGATGAATGGTAAGATACTGGAAGACACGACTATATGTTGTGCTCTGCCTTGTGACATAGCCAGCCCACTGCTACGAAGTGTGGTAGAAGATGCTGCTCTGTCATTACTGTTGAAGTAAGATTTAGTTCTCAGTCATGTTAGGTTCCATACATGGAAAGGGGAAGGGATACCCTCTTGTCTTTTGTTTCAATAAGCAAAATGTTTCAGGCCACCCCTCATGTGTGGCAACTAACCAGCTGCATTCACTGACCTTTTCTCTGATCCAGGCCTCTGCATGGTCCACTTTTTGTAGAAACTCCAAGAAATCTCTACTCTCCTCAAGCATCTTTCCACGGGCAGCAGCTGCCTCTTTCAGCTTCTCCCAATGTTCTTGAAGTGAGCGAGTTTTACGCCGAATCTCCCCTGATTTGGGATGATTCTGGCCTAGTAGGTTTTCTCCTATCTTCATGTAATAAAGCAGAAATTATTAATAAGGAAAAATTAACTAATATTTCCATGCTGCTTCTAACAAAACACAACTCCAGAACATATAAGTATAAATTAGACGATGCATTAAATGTGCAATAGTGTTTAATATCAGTTGCAAGGCTCAATCCAGATAAGGACAATCCAGGCAGAGACACTGGAATAGAACCATCATGTTAACTGAAGGACTTCCATCTCCATATAAGCCTGCCTAGGTTTTGAGATCTTCAAAAGAAGCCCTTCGGTCAGTCATACACCCTGACAGATACATCTGGTGAGAACACAGGAAAGCCCCTTCTCAGTGGATGCTGCTACATTCTGAACCTCCCTTCCTAGGGAGGCTAGGATGCCCCCCCCGCTGTCCTTCCCAAAGGCTTTTGGGAACTAAGGCCCTTTCCGCATGCGGTTATTAAGGCGGGCCAATGTGTCTTGCCACAGAGGTCTTCTGCACCTTGGAGCGGACTAGGTTCAGTTTACTTACCTTCATTCTGCACGTAATTCCAACTAAATGCACCCCCGTGTGGTGGTAAAGCACGCTATTTGAAAACCGGAAGAAATCAGTTTTCCAATTTTCCAGATTGATCCGATTCGTACTTTCATAGTGGTGCAGACACGTACATTCACACCAGTGTGAATTGGTGGTCAGGGGAGAGCTCATGGAAGGGGTCAGGGGGTAGTATGGACTTTCGCACATACGCACGCACGCAATGATGTCCTAAACCATGCAAAAATAAAAAAATGGCCAATCACAGCTGACGGGGTGGGGTGAGGGGAGTAGCAGAGTGGCCACGGTGGAGGCAGTGTCGATTCATGAACTCACATTCCCTTGAATCAGAATGGAACATATGCAGTAGCTGTGCGGAAGGAAATGAGGGAAAGTCCGCCTTGTTTTGAGCCCAGAAAATCCAGTAAGAAATGGCACAAACCAATTCACCAGCCTCGTGTGGAAAGGGCCTAAGTGTTAATACAGAAAGAACTTTCAACAGTATGTTATACTGTTTTCATTTTTGCCTTTTTAATAGATATATTTTAAATTGTTTTAATTCTATAGATAGTTTAATTACAATTTAACAATATTTTTGGTATGTTTCACCTATGTGCTTTAAAAGAATCTTTAGCTGCTTTAATTGTTACAAACTGGCTTCAGATCTGGTGAAAAAATGTGAGATTTAAATAAATAAAATATTGGCATTTTGTTATAGTGTGCCTTCAAGTTGTTTCCAGCTTATGGTTACCTAAGGTGGAACCTGTCATGGGTGGTCTCTTGGTAAGATTTGTTCAGAGGAGGATTTGCATTTGCCTTTCTCTGAGGTTCAGAGAGGGTGACTACTAATAACAAAAAAAGAATAAAGAAATCCTGAATCAACTCTAAGGCTAACTGAGAAAAAGAAATTTTTAGAATCTCATTATTTAAATATTGAAATGCTAGAAAACTCTTTCCCCCCCACAGCTAGTCTCAAAGGTGCTACAGGAGTCTTTTATATCTTGTTATGCAGGAACAGACTAAGATGGTTACATCTTTGAGTACTACTAATAATGCAGCTATTTAAGATGAGAGTGATAAGGTGAAAGATTGTGGCTTTGTAATGTATCCTGCAGTCTAGAAACTAGTCAATGGGAAAGGAGCAAGCTATCTATTTAAAGGCTTTACACTCCACCTCCCTTGGTTTGCTTGGGAGCCACTGAGCCTTCCCAGAAATTTCTATGTAGCTGTAGGTGGCTGCTCACAGGGATAAAGTGGGAATTTCCTACACTGGATAGGGAGGTTGGATTAATTTGTGTTCAAAATCCACCTCAAACTCTATTATTTTTTTCTCCTTTGACATGAATTAATCAAGAGGGTGAAGGTTTGGGTTTTTTACTCAGCACTTTAGTGGCTAGGATGGGCACTTTGTAATCTATCTTTGTTTGCATTTTATTCTGACTGAAATAATTTTTAAATAAGCTACAGCTTTGCAAGATCAGTGTGGAAGAGATGATGTTTTGGACTACATTTCCTATAGGCCCTATCATTGACCAAGCTGTCCAGGATTGCAACTCCTGAAGTCCTTTACCATTGATCAGGAAGGCCTGAGCTTCTGAGAATTAAGTCCAAAACTAGACTTCAGTTTTGAAGGGCCAAAGGATCTCACACCTGTGGGTTAAGGTGGAGGACAGTTAACTAAGAAGTACTAGTGAACATCCCACTGCAATGCTTTGAGGCTAGAAGGGTTTGCCCCTGATTTGCTTCTAAAGACTGTTTGGCTTAAGGATGTGTGTGCATGTTCAGAGATGGGAACTTCCATGTGTTTTAGCTGCCTCTTCCAAACCAAAGCTATTAAGCTCACAGATAGCAGTATGACTCAGTCACCATCACTCAGAACATCTCTGAGAAGTGAGTTTTCAGCCAAAAAGAGTAGAAGGGATTCAGAACCAAGATGGATATGTACAAATGTGGGAATGGTAATTGTGGGAACTCATTCTTTCCCACGTCATTCCATTATATATCAACTCTAAGATTGGGAATAAAATATAAAGCCAGACAACCAAGTCATTGTATATCCTGTATCACTCACAAAACTTGTGTCTTGCCTCTTCACCCTTTTCTCCATGGGCAATGAAAATGGTTGGGAAGATGTGTACCACACAAAAATTTTACAATTCGCATGCTATTTTGCTTCAGCTGTTTTTTCCCTGTCTGCAAAATCATTTTCCTTTGTACGTGTATGTGCCTAAAAGTCACCTGTTGATTTATGGTGACTCCCTGGATTTCCAAGGATTTTCTTAAGCAAGAATTACTCAGAGGTATTTTGTCAGTTCTTTTGTCTGACATATTGCCTATAGCACCTGGTATTTGTTGGCAGTCTCCCATGCAAATACTAACCCCAGCTAACCCTGCTTAGCTTCCAAGACCAGATGGGATCTGGTACCTTTAAGGAATTTATGTTTAGGGTCAACTTATTCTTGACAAGAAGCAGCAGCTATAAGGAAGCCCATGGAAACAGTGCACAATACCTTGACTTCAACAGTTGCAGTGACTACCCCCATTCCCTTACACAACATTTAAACAACATTTGTAATACATGGAAACAAACAATTGTTCCCTTAAATATGTACAGTAGTCATGAAGTAACTATACACCTGGGAATAAAGGTATCATGCACCTTTTTTCTTAATACCTGCAGAAGGTGCTTCTGGAAACTAAAGGATTACAGCATATACATTCAACAACCTACCATGTTAACAGTAGCTATTAGATCCTCATGAGCCAGAATCTCAGTCTCAAAGACCTGATGCTTGTGTAGAAGCTTCATTTTGTCACTCAGATTGCTAGGATTTTGAAAAGAAGAGTCCTCCAGCTTTTGCATGCGTTCATCAATCCAACTCTCTGCCTGTCATCACAAAAAACCAACATATTCAGCACTTCAAAAACAATCCTAGAATTCTGTATAATTCAGACATTCTCCAAAGACACCCTTTCTTACTAACGTGAACATGACCAAACAGCAAGCAGCAATAATGAATGTCTATCTGCATACTGTGCCTGCTGGCATGTTCTGTGCCAGAGAAATCCAAAGAAAGCTAAGAGTCACACTGATGTTGTTTTCACCATCTGCAGACACAGCCATATCAAGTCTTCACTGTCTGAAAATATGGATGGAAAACTTCAGTTTCAAACTCATTAGGACACAAAATGGACAAAAATTGTACTTTCGTGAGGCTTGTAAGAAATTTTGTATTCACAAAATCAGACACACATTCTAAAAATACAACTAGCTAAATGCTTACAATTGAATACACACACACACACACACACACACACATAAACACACCTTAGTCAATAGGGAAAATGTATACAGAAATGCATCCATTAGGAAACGTGCACAAATGAATGGGTACCTTATGAAACACGCATATGGAGAATATGTATGACTCTTCATTCAAGGAAAAGAAAAGTTGTCAAACTAATATGAATAAAGGAAACCACAGGAACGTATGCAGAAATTGCAATGTTTTTCATATTCTTGCCAGAATATGATGTAGTAAGAACACCTCAAGGAAAATTAACTTCCTCAAAAAGTAAAGTGAGAATTGGTCCTTAAGTTAATGACAAATATTCAAATTATTTCAGAAGGGAAAGTGCCCACTTCATCTCTTGTTGGACTTCTCAAACTACCAAAAAAAATACCATGTGTAACAACCTATCCTTATTCCATTCCCTTAAAAAATATGGTAGCTATATAGAGATTGTTGTGAAATTGCTTTTGCCTTCTAGTTTTTTTATAAAAAGATCCCAACCACAGTTGAATGACAATTTTGTCATCAGGATGTGTTCAACTGGCCCTGTACTAGGAATGGAATACAAATTCTTCAATTTCCCAGCTGGAGTTGAATTTGGCATTCCTGATGCCTTGAGAAACTTACACACCAAGAAAAGTGGCATGTCAAAATATTTTTGAAAGTTTTTATTTTATTTCATTTTGTTCCTGGCACAATATAAACTGTATAGCTTCCTGAGGGAAAAAGCCCTCTTCTGCTTATATTGTTTTTTGCTTTATACTTGGGAAAAGTAGAGAAAATGCTAATCTAAATTGCACATGATACCTTTATACAAACAATGTGGTGAAGCATTCAACATTGTGGATGCAGCCTTTGCCAGTTTGAAAGTTACACAGCAAGAAATGTTACGCAGCAGGAAAAGAAACGCAGGTGACTGAATTTTCTACTGCATGTGGTTTTATGATGCAACATTTTTTTGTCTTTTTTTTACATAGAAAAATGTTGCACAACCAAAATGTTATGCAAATCCAGCAATGTTGCCCAAAACAACATTGTTGTATAACATTGATATTTTACATATAAAACAGCAATGTTGCACACCAAAAATGTTACACAAATTCTAGCAATGTTGCCCAAAAACAGGCACATGATCTTGTTGTGCAACATTGCTCTTTTCTGTGAAACATCTTTGTTGTGCAACTTTGGTGCTTACTACATAAAAAACTGCTGTCTGGGACAAAACACATATATGGAAACATGAAAACACTCCTTTTTCTATCAAAAGCTGTCTTTGTAAGGCTGCAAAGGTTCTGAAAGCTTTGTAGTTTTCTGGGCAAGCTGCACAGCTTTTGTGGAAAAGCTGTGTAGTTTCACCTCACAGTGGGGGAAAAATGTTAATAGTATTGAGCTTTAATTCAATTATAGGTCCCCAGTATACGATGCTTGCTAAATCATTGGAACTGACATAATGTTGACTTATCAAATTCCCATTCATTCAGCAGGTCTATTCTAGTTGTGGCTAGCTGTCGCACTTAGGCCTTGGTGTATCTGGGCTTTGGAAAGAAAAACATGGAATTATGCCATATAATCTTGGTAACAGTTTCTCAGTTCATGTTTCACTGGCAGCCAGGCACATTTTACAGCCATAGGCATTGTGCCAGTCAACAGACCAGTCAACAAAAAAGCTGACAGCAATAGCTGATGGCTATCTCTAAAAAGAAAGAACAATTTCACTTCACCAAATCTGCATCACTGTGGTAGAACCAAAGCTTGGAAACAAGACTTTTTGGATTATTTTTTTCACACCAGAAATATGAGATAACCACTTTTGCAGGGGTCAGGGGAACAAGACCCCAGTGAAAGTGGAAAAATTGTGAATATAAATAAAAGTTGCAAATGCTCCCTTTTTTTTTCCTTTTTTTTACCCAAGAGAACACTTTTCTAGGAATCTCTAGGTCTCCATTGTGATTCCATGGTCAACCTTTGGTGGATGATGACCACAGAATCACAGTGGAGGACCTAGGGTTTCCTAGAGAGAACATATTAATCAAATCTATGAATCATCAAATCCATGAAAGCAAATATGGAAACTCTACCCTTCTGAAAGCTTTTTGTGCATCCCATAAGCATTCTTCTGTCTCCTCTCATAAAGTAATATTTCCAGACCCTGGGTAGAGTTCTGCTTATTCTCTCACCTCTGCTAGATTCTGGTAGAAGAGAGCCAGCTGGAAAGCTGTCTTCAGTTTTTCTTGCCTGCTTTGAGAAAGTTCTTTGATGTGTCCTCTTTTCTCTAACATGGTATTGAGCTTACGCTGGATCTGTTTGCCTTCCAATTCACTGTCCTGTTGCAGGTTTTCTGCTTGTTTTTGAAGAAACAATTCCTGAGAAGCCAACAAATCACATTTGTGGAATTGCATTTGTGGAGTCACCTGTGTCTCTTTGATATACACACTCAGTTAAGAGTTCTGTATGATAAAATACTGCCTTTTTTATTAGAAGAAAATGCAAAGCAGATCTTTAGAACTACAGACTTGGAATTCAAAGTAATAAAAACTGAGGGAATCAAACACTCTGAAAGTTCGAAATCCCCACTCCTTTTAATCACCTGGCTGCTGTTCCAGCGAAAGCCAGGAAAGATATATTTGAGCATCCTAGTATTCTGAAATACATGTAAATACCTCCTTCTGAGAACTCTGACATGTTATCAGAATAATTTTTTCCTCTTTCAAAATTCCTTGCTTTCTTCAAGGAAAGGGTAAGTGCAAGACATTTTATTCCCTGAGGCAAAAGATAATATTGCTTCCTGCCTCTTTCACATGCAGAAGACAACTGCCCTGGCTGTTAAAACTAGGGCCCTTTCTGCACCCTACCTTCTTCCGATGTCTTCCCATGGGGATCCCAGCAGCAGCTTTGCCGGGAGGGGGTTGCAGCAGAAGCGCTTCCCTCTGCACCAGCTGCTTCTGTGAATGAAGGGAGAGCAATGGCCCTGCCTCTTCCTTCAACAATGCAGCCGGGTACTTTCCCAGGCTGCGCTGGAGCAGCCATTGTGCTTCCAGACCTTCCACAGACCAGGCAAGTCTGTGATGGTGGTGCGATTGTAGGTCATTGATGGGGAAACCTGTTAATGATTTACTCTGTGATTGTGCCACCTGGGGATGGGAGAAGGATGGGACTGTGATGACATCATGTGTAACTGTCATCATGGTCCCGCCCTTCTCCTGTCCCCATGGCAGGATGACAATATCCTGCACAAAGGGCCTAACTTCCGCACTGATGATAGCAAAGGATCCTTCACTACAACTGAGGACAGCAGTCTAATTTAGGTCTAAAGTAGGCTGTGTAGTGCGCACAGCTTTGTTCCCCAAGATAAAGATATGGTTGTGGGCTCAGGAAAATCAGCTGTGGAGCTATGGAGCCACTATTGCCCCTTCTGTATTGGCTACTAGAGGCAGCTGCCTCACTCTGACCGACGGTAAGGCCAGCCTAGTTTAAATGCTAAACCTTCAAATTTCCCTCAAACTTTTAGAGAAAACAAAGGAATGCATGACATGTTTCAATATGGTGAATTTCTTTCAGCTAGAAAGGTATTGACAATCCCACAAATTTTTACCTAATTTGCCTGAGAAAGAACTAGGGAAAGATGAGAAATTCATTCAATGCAACCTTGCCAGATTTGTACTTTGTAAATCTAACAACACAATGGCACACAGCTGGATTTCAAAAGCTGTATTTTTCTATAGTTTATCATGCGGATGAAACAAAAATTAAAATATGTACATTTAAAATGTACCCCCAAAATAATACATTTGAAGAATGCATGGAAAAATACACCATTTTTGAAAAAAAAATGCAAATAAACATACTTGATTCAACGGGGAAATTACTTGAAAAATAAAAACATTTGCAAGAATGTGTATGAAAATGCATACTTTGAAAAACATTTCAAACTACACATATTTTCAAAAATGTGCCCCAAAATGCACACAAATTGTATGTGAAATTCATTTTTCCCCTAGTCCAATGCAGAAATGGGACAGAAAGAACTTTCTGGGAAAACAAGAACCAAGATTTCTAGGGAGAACTTCCAAATTCCTTGAAAAAAGGACCTCTTAAAATTGTTTTCTGAATTAGCCTTAAAGGATAGTGCTGTATCTGTGCTTCTGATTTATCTCACTTACCTATCACATCACTCCTTCTAGTGATTTTAGTTGGGTAATACATACAAGTTCTTAAAGAATAAGCATTGTTATTCACTCACAACATGGGTACCCTTCTTAATACTTGATATAAAACTGTGTAAAATTTTACCTTTTCATCTTGGGAGGCCAGAATCTTCTCAAAAGCCTCATGTCTTTTGATTTGTTTCTCCACCTCATCCACTCTTTTCCCGTAGTCACTGCTTTTCAAATACATCTATGAAAAGTTGGAATCACTTCTGGTCAGGATTGTATCATAGGGTTATTGGGCCACATTTTTTCCTTTCTTGAATATGAATCAGCAAAGAACAGACAGTCAAGTGATTTTAGTACCCTCAGAGGATTTATTTTCTGGAGAGTAAGGAGATCTGGGTACTTTTTTATTTCAAACAGTATTTTCCAGAAGCCTCCAACTGAAAAGCAGCATCTCTCATTTCTCAGTGGAAAAATAAGCACAGAGATATGTATTAATGGAAAGACATGAGGCTTTAAATAGTATATGTTGTGGAATAGAGAGAGAGAGAGTAACATATCTGCACATTGTGCTGTGGCAACAGTTCCATCTCTGCTGAGTCCTATTTAGGTGCTCCATCTAAACAGGAATTTCAATTAACCTAAGTGCTGTGGGGCTGCAGACCCCCTAATATGCCCACAACTTTCACACATTGAACAGTAGGGGGGTTCTATGTACATTTGTCCAAATAAAACTCCAAATCAAAGTTTCAAAACATTATATTTAAGATTAGAGTTCCCAAACACTGCCAGCCAACATCTGCTTCAGACCTGTGCACTCAACAAGAAAAGGCTATAGGTGAAGTAGATAAATATTCTGGGGGAAAGGACAGGGGGCTACCCTGGAAGCTTCTAGAAAAACTGGTATTTCTTTTTCAGGCTTACATCAAAGATGCCAGCTGCTCCCTTTTAACCTGTTTAAAAATACACTGACCAGGAAACAATTGGACCACCAATGACATGCATTTTGAATAGACATAAAAAGAGCTGTGTAATGTGATGCAACAATGCCAATGTTTGCAGTGAGAAAAGGTCCTGCAACTTGGTATAGGTAAAATTTTCCAGAAGAGAATAAAACTTTTAGCTGTTAGGATAGTATGTGCATAAGTGTGAAACTGATCATTAAGTGCAAAGATACATTTTCTTCTTTCAGTAGAATTTATAACACTATACTTTTTAAACAAGTCACACTCAAAATTAAAATGGAAACCACATCAATCTTGAACTGCTATTTTTTTCCCAATGGCATCACTTCAGTGGGCTGCCAGTACAGGTTCCAAATTACACATTTTAATGAGAGCTATGAACCTAGTACATACTTTTTACTGCTTAAATAGAGACAGCTACAATTAATTGGTCTGGCTAGGCTTGGTTCTTATTTCTTATTTGGTTCCTATTTCTTAGTTATAAAAGGTTGCATTCAATAACATCCGTCAACAAGTGAAAGAAAATCAACTAGTGGAATGGAATCTCCTTCCCTGCTTTTGGTCTTACAAAACCCACAAAATTCGCTCTGGAAGTTTTGGGAATCCTCTGAAGTAGATCTGGATGGTACATAGGAGACCTTTAGGAGAAGGTAAAGTCCCATTGTAAAAAAAAAGTAGAAATCTGTTCATATAAACTAGATGCAGTATTTCCAACTGGTTGTATATCAGGCATTTAAGAAATCTTCTTTTATGTATGAAAAGTTTAGATAGCACTTTGTTCATAGGACTGTTTTTATAAAATATGGGTTATTACAGGTTTGATTTAAAAACTTGCATTTTTTCCTCATAGTTGCGGGGGAAAGCTGAATACTATGGATAGTTTGTGGCTGTCAAGCAGCCTTATTTTACACTTGAATAATAAATATGGGCAACATTATGTTAGCATTCAAGTATTACGATGGTTATAACATAGATTTGGTAGACAGGATAGATAATTTTTGTAGAAGTGCAGCAGAAGCTAACTGATGTGCATAGAATACTTGTGGAGCTCTCTGCTCTTTGCTATTCAGCCACAGGAAACGGACACCCAAAAGGAAAACAAAACAAAACACCCCCCCCAGCTACCTATGTGTCAGTGTATAGTCGGGAAGAGACAGCAACATTTGCCACCTTTTTTATGCCTAATTAATAAGAGGAATCCTCAAATGACTAGGGTCTGTGACCCTTGCTATATAATTAGAAATGGGGGGCATATCCTGCCTTTTACCCTATGAGCTCAAGATGACATACATGGTTCTCCTCCTCCTCACTGCATCTTTACAAGCAGGGGGGTTAGGTCGGGCTAAGAGAGAATGATCCTTCTAAAGTCACCTAGTGACTGATATGAGGATCTGAACCCAGTCCAGCACTCTAACCACTGGATGATGAAGAGTCATGGGGCATTTTCGCACTAGCCTGTTATAGTGCTATTATTCTACTTTCAACATCCTATGGAATCCTGGGGTTTGCAATTTAGGAGAGGCATTTCGAATTCTCAGCCAGAGAATTGATTGGCCTCAGTAAACTACAAACCCCAGAATTCCACAGGATGTTGAAAGTGGAATAATAGCACTATAACAGTGTAGTGTGGAAAGGCAAGTGGAGAACCCCATCACTCATTTTTGTGTAATAGATCAAGTGAAAGTATTAAAATGAATACATGTTCTTTCTTATGCTTCAAAATACCTCAGTATTTAAGTTAATAAGTTAACAGGTGACAATATGACTTATATGATTTCTCCATCATATAGTAAATATACATACTTTTCAATGAAACCCTATATATGCCTAAAAAGTTGTAAGTCCTAGTGAATTCAGTGGGAATTAGTCTCAGGCAAGTGTGAACACATTTCCAACATAAATAAAACTGGAATCAAGGAACTAAATGGGAATTTAAGAATATATCCAGCTATTAGAACCCAATGATGACAACATTCTGTTGTGCTGGTTAGAGACTAAGGCCATTTCCGCACTAGCCTGTTATAGTGCTATTATTCTGCTTTCAATATCCTATGGAAACCTTGGGTTTGCAGTTTAGGGAGGAGCGTCAAGGCAGCCCGCAGCTGTCTCCCTCTGCAAGGTAATAATCTCTATTCTATTCTTTTGATTTGAGACTGGAGGGTAGCGATTGAGGATTATTGAGACTGAATTAGAGACTTGACTTGAAAGTCCCTTGCAGGACTTGAGATTGGACTTGAAGGTAGAGAATTGAGACTGGACTAGAGGTGTTTTTTTTTTAAAGTGCCTTGTTGCAGGACTTGAGACTTGACTTGAAACTGCAGGGTGCAGTATTGAGACTGGACTAGAGGCTGGTGTTTTGTTTTGTTTTTAAGTGCCTTCCTTGTTGCAGACTTGAGACTTGTCAGATTCTGCTTCAAAAACACTTTTCAGTAAGTGCTTTCTTTCCTTTGCTTTTTTCCTTTTTTCCTTTGCTTTTTAAACCCTTTTTTAAAAAAAGGATTCGAAAAATTCGAGATTTGTGAGATTCATGGATTCCCAGAACCTTCCGTGGATTCGGATCCAGATCCAGATCTGGAAAATTCTGGATTCGTCCCATCTCTACTAGATAGTATCGATTTCAGTTAACCTAACCATGTGTTTCTCTGTAAAATGAGCACATTGTCCACATTCATAAACCATATGATGCACATATTTCTGTCTTTATGAAGGGCTCAAAGCCCAAAATATGGAATCTCATTTGGCTATATAAAAGCAAAAGGTTTCCTACCTTTAAATAGGACACACTGCTTATAAGAGATACCTGCCAGTCCTATAAGGGACAAGATTTTCAGTCTTCACATGAGGGACATCCCTTCCAATAAGAGACAGCTGGCAATTCTAACTCAGAAGCAAGCCCCACTAAATTCAACAAGGATTTCCCCTAAGTAGGTGCATGTAAGATTGTAATCTAATTTAGTTACACTTTGCTCCCACTGAAATCAATGAAATCAATATAAAAAGTTGGTAATAACTTCTCCCCTACTAAATTCAATGGGACCTAAATGTAAGTAACTATATATTTTCCTTACTTTCATTCATGTTGCATAGCTGTGTCTGCGGCTGTGGCTTGCCCTGGTACATTCCAGATACACCAAGGAAGGAATTTAGGTTTTTGAAACAATGAAACATTTTTTTTTCTATTAGCATCAGACATTTATTTTGGAAATACTTTCCGTGAAAGCTAAATATTATACAAAAGAGTGGCACTATAGCAATATCAAGACTCATTTTGCATCCAGTTCTACGCATATCAAAACGGAATGAATAACCATTGGATCATGGCCTCAGTTTATGTTTGGCCTCTTATGAACAAGTAGCAACAAAGAAATCAAGTGATTCTTCACAAAAGGGTTCTTTCCCACAAATAAACAAGCAAAGTCAGACTGCTATGCAATGGACTACAGCTGAATGAGAAACTGTTTTGGTCTGGGATTTTTCAAGTTTTTTTAATGTTTCAGTTAAACGCTCAGCTTCTCTGTGAGTATTAAAAAAAATTAATTTCATTGTAACCCCTCTATGCAAGGTTTTAAGTTGCACATCCCACCAACATGCTGAAAGGAGTTATTATGGAAATGCTATACTTGTGTGTAGTATATGTAAGGAAACAGTGTTTTGCTTTCTTGTTTTTTTCACACTAACCCGTCAGCTGGGCCAAAATCAAGACTAGGAAGGCTTAAATTACACTCTACCAGAAAGGATATAATATTCCTACCACTGTTTTCAGGTTTCTCCTTTCCAGCTTAGTCAATGGGCTATTTATAGATAGAAAAATAAAACTGCCTGCAGATTTCAACTTTCTGAGCACAAAGATTTTTCTTCTTTTAAACAGGCTATTAAATGGGTGACTGCCAGCACCAGCACCAGATAAATGGGAAGAAGTTTAACAACTACTCCATCCAACATGAGCCAGCTTTTGGGATGGTTTTGTTAAAACTCTGGAAAGTTCAGAAATATATGCAGTACTATCTCTCTCAGTCTCTCGCTGTCCCTCACACACACACAGAGTATCTTTTCCACTGGAATTCCGTATTTTATTGAGGATTGTAAGCAATATTGTGGGGAACTGACTTTTGCTTGAAATAAGCTTTGCTTTTCCCCTCCTCCCTCCTGAAACCCCCTCTGCATGTTCTCAAATCTACTTGGTTTACTCTCCCAACAACAGTTTGGAGAAGTTACTTTTAAAAGTAGTCTACCATAGCTGTAATGCTAAGGTCCCTCACAGTAATTTCATGCTATTATACTTGTTATTCTTAAAAAGCACCTTATTCCATTTCTCACAAGGAACAAGAACAGCTTTTTCAAAAAGGTCACTTTTAAACAATCTGAAAGCTGCAGGTCTTGCCTATTGTACCAAACACACTGCCCTCCCATTTATCTCGTTGTCAACGCAACTCCCACAACAGATCACAAGGCAGCAGCATAAGACACAGCATAAACTAGCACCTGAGTTATTCATCCTGCACCATTTAATGTGGCGTAACTATAAAAACTAACCAAAGTTATCGTGACTTTGCTTAAGGAATCAAGTTATTCCTGAGTTACACTTTACTGTAGTTTTACCCTAGTTATTGGAGAAATTTATTAATTCATTGTAATTATTAGTTCTAGTCATGATTATAATTAACTAGGTAACTAGTTCCAAGCGTTAGTCCCAACTCACTAGAGCATACTGGGGAAAGGTGAAAGGCCCAAGGACAGGAGAGGGTATCCACTGCACTGGTGGATGAACAGTACTGGATAGAAACAATAATTTTTATATTACTTTTTGGGTCATTCTTACAAGCTATATTTGTTTTCTTTCATGGGAAACCTGGAAGAAGTACAATTTATGCAACAACTGCATTTAAAACTAGAAGCAAAACAAACCCTTTGGGAGAAAAGAGTGAACCTCCTCCCACAATCCCACAATTCCTGACAAAGAAACAGACAACTTCATTCAGGAAATCACAATAGAAGTACTTAGGAGGTCACCATAAAAACAAAACAAAACTGCAGAACTATTAATATTATAAGAACAAAAGATGAACAGATACTACACGATATGAAATCTAACATCATTTTAGAAATAACAGTTTGCGTGTTGCTAAAACGGAATGGAAATCTTCACCACTTTTCTCCCAGCTCCAAAGGAAGCAATTTTTACAGAAATAGATGGACACCACATGTTCTCACCAATTTTATGTGATGCAGCATTTGTAGTGCAAGCTGGCACATTTGTTATGAGTGTAGCTTGCTCTGTGTCCCCTATAGTGGCAGGTTTCTGGAGAGGTTTGGACTCTGAACTGGCACACTGTTGTGAAGGTTGCAATTCTGGACAGCAAACTGGGTTTATGGACAGTGAGAATCCAGAGCCAATATAATCCGTTTGGAAATTTTGACCTTCCAAGTTTGAACCTTGTGCTTTGATAAAGATAGAAGGAGCTGGGTTTTTTTGGAATTCTTTAATCACTTTAATAGGTAAAGATGTCCAAGGGGTGGCAAGTATCAGGGTTATTTTGGAAATCTTGTGGTGAGCTGGAATCATCTCAGTGCTTGAGGTCTTCCCAAATTCTTTCCCAGTCGAATGACGGTTCTGAAAGACAACAATATCTGGATCTAAATGATCAGTTTTTACTGTTTTTTTGCCAGAAGGATTATCTGCTTTAGTCATGGTAGATGGAGACAACCATATCTCTCTGGAGACTGTTTGCTGGTGAGGACCAGGACACTTATCAGTGGAGGCCACATGAAATTGTGTAATCTGGAGATCTGCAGAGCTTCTTGAAGGGATGGCTTCATGGGTCATCTGGGATCCTGCTCCAAGACTGGAAGATGTAGTTGAAATCTTGTTCAGATGAGGTAATAGGAGGCTGGAATAAGAATGGCTGCTTGCCTGAGAGGCTGCTCTAAAAGGTTTTATTGCTATACTGCAAGTTGAAATATAGAGCTTGACAGAAGCATGGAGATCTGAATGCTGAGCATTGCAGTGACTGTAGCTTTGCTGCTTTGGCCCTGAACTGCACAGCGGCAGAGCCGTGTAAGGGGTTTTGCTCTGAGACGATGAATCTGATTCTGGACTGGCACACAGGGAAACATCGAGACGCGATATCCAGCACGGCAGAGCTCTTGAAGCAGTGGCAGATGAGAAAGGTATAGCAAATTGCACAGGCTCAGCATGATCAGTTGAAGAATGGCAGGAACTCCAGTCACTTCCTGAATACTGCTTGCAAGTGATAAGAGATGAATGAACACCAGTGCTGCTGTAACCATTGCACCGAAGACCTCTGTGAAGTGTGGAACATGCAGGCTTGATCCCAGAAGAATTTACACAATTCTGGACTTTCCCTAAATCCTTCCCCTTATTTGAGTGTGTGAGGATTATATCTAGCCTTGAGCTGTAAACCTCAGAAGACAGACAGTGAGGTGGCAAGATGTTACTTCTTGGCAAGGTCTCTGCGGATGGTAAATGAGCTGGAAAATACCAGGCTGAGTCTGATAGAATTTCTGCTGGTGGCATCCCCTGGACAGCTGATTTGGAGGTTGGTGGTATGGCCACTCTAGAGGAAGACAACATAACCTCCACAGTGGAAATATAGATTGGTATGTCTGAAGTCTTGCTGTGAAGGTCTGTGCATGACATCTTGCAGTTTTAATCCTTTGTTCAAATAAGCTGCAACTCCTGGTGCTCCAGTGCTCTGATTTTTAAAGGAAGCTTTTCATCCTCTTTCTTTTGACATTAAAAGTTTCCATTCTTCCTCTAGTAGGGAAAACTGAAGAGTAAAGAAATATTTCCACCCCCAAAATTACACAGAATCCATAACAGACATAGAATGAGAGGTAATGTTCCTTCCACGCAATTGGCACTACTGCTTATCCAGTCTGCAAAATGACAGGAGCATGCAGAAAAATGACAGAGCACAAATCTCCAAATAGGAATGATGATGAAGCAGAAGGAAACAAGCCAGAAATGTCGTCCAAAGATGAGCTGAATACTGACCTTATCACAATTTCTTGATATAAAAGTATTAATTTGCTGGTGCTTCTATTGCCGTGAAAGCAGCAGCTCATCATGTGCTCTGCTGTCGCTGAAAACAAAATAGCTGTACACACTTCTCCTCTCTCTCAGTCACTGCCTATCTGCACTCAGAATAGCGAGGTCTCTGTTTAACAGGTCTTAGAAGAATTTCCTACAACTGTTCCAAGTAATGGCACACCAGAACTCGGTAATAAAAAAGATAGATGTATGTTTGCCTAATTTCCTCCATATGTGCTCTTATTTACTTTAGAACTAAGCAATCCTAGACTAAACCTTGCTAAAATCTTTCAAAAGCTTAAATAACTTGGATGTAACCTAAGCTGCTGGCATAAAGTCAACCTTGTCACACTGGCACAGGGAACAAATGAAAAAGGGTTCTAGTTCAGAACACTGCGGGATGCTTTTCTTCATTTACCACTGCTGGAACAATCTTCGTATAAAAGTAAACATAATATGACCCATCCGCAAAATGATGAATAGTTACACTCTTCTTGGATGCACTACAGTAAAAGAAAGCTACTCAGACATAACTGCTTTTATTATACCATCAGCATCACAACCACCACCATCAAAACACCCACACACATCCACAGATGAATCTCTCTCTCTCTCTCTCTCTCACACACACACACACCCCCCGATGAATTCCACACTATACAGACGAAATGTTTTAAAAAGGCCTCACTTTCCACCAGAACTGAGCCAAACTAAAATATCAGCCTTCCTACTAGGACAAATCTGGAGATTTCACCAGAAGGTAAGATGAATGAGAGAAAGTACAAGGATTTTTGTAAATGGTACTTATCACATGACTCTGTTATAATGTTACAGTGCTGGATAAATCCTACTGCTACCTAACTGCATGATCAAGAGCCAGTGGGCTCTACTGGACTATGATCCTTGCTCGGTCATTGGAAATTCACTGGGTGATTTTGGGCTCATCAAACTCTTTCAACCCCAGAAAGCCCCATGGCAGGTTTGCTTTAGAGTTGCCATAAATTGGAAACAACCTGAAGGTACACCACCACCATCACCACCACCACCACAACAACTGTATGATGCTGTGGCTATCCCGGTGTTGTAGAATCATTCAGAATTCAATTTTTTTTCATGTGATGGAAATAATCTGCTATATGACCCCTTTTCCTGCTGTGGTTCAGTAACCAGCTTGAGTAGAATTTCTCATTCCACTTCATTGTGAGAAGCCTGCTGCAAAAGGCAGATGTAGGCTTCTTTGGCCACTTAGTGAGGACCAGGAGCAGCCAGGTAGCAGCCGGGGAACTGCGTGGGTCCATCTGGCTCCAACCAGAAAAAAGAACAGCCATCTCTGTCCTGGATCTCTGGCATATTTGCTGGATATAGGGGGTGGTTGTGGAGGGAAGGTGCAACCTGCTCTTAGCCACAGAAGAGCAGCTGGATAGTTTCTAGGCACCCTTTGCCCTCTCCCAGCCACTAAATGGCAAGGGACCATGAGCTTACATTTTCAAACAGCCTTGAGTGCCCCAGAACCCACCAGCTGGGCAGAACTGCACAGGCGCAGCATTACTCTCTGCCCCATGCAACACAGGGTCTCACTGATGAAATCTCAGAAGATAGCAACATGTGGGGAAAAAGACAACCACTGCTTAGAGGGTAGAGCTTCAGACCTTCATGCTATTCCTCATCAGTTTCTCTGCCCCCAAAAGCCATAGAGCAATTTCATTTCAACATGGTGTTTTAAATCACTCTGTTATGGATATTACCTCAATAGAGAGGTAAAGTATCAGCACCCTAGTCATGGAGCTCCTTCCCCAGGAAGGTGAGATTGATTTGTTTGCTACTGGCACTCAGGTGGCTGATGAAAACAATATCGTTTTGCAGTGATCAATATCTCTCCATGTTTTTAGAGGGTTCACATGTGTTTTACTACACTAAGTGAATTTTATATGCTTTGTTTGATCTTTATGTGATTTTTCCATTTTTTTAAAAAATAATTTTCTTGTAAATTCCTCAAGTACCCAAGAGTGGAGAGTTATTATTGCTGTTATTTGCCACCAAGTCAACTTCAATTTATGGTAACCCAAGAGTCCCAGTCAGCACCTGCTCTTGCAAACTCAAGGCTGTGGCTTCCTTGACTGAGTCCATTTCCACATGGCATCACAGCGTTGGGTTAGGGACGCAATGGAAGTGGTCCACAGGTTGTGCTTTTGCACAACATCATCACAGTCCCACTGCTATTCCGCCCCTACCTTTCGTAAATGCAGGATATTCACTGAACTGAATAAATCCTTTAAGTGCCCGCCATTGCTCAACGTTCCTGTCTTTCCCAGCCATGTGGAAGGGCAAGTATCACGATGGAGGCATTTCATTCCCCAGCGCAGCATGGGAAAAAGCCCGGTCACATTGTGGAAGGCTGGTGCATATCACTTGTGCTCCCTTCCACAGAAAGCTGGCGGGGTGAGGAGCGGAGTGTTCTTGTCACTCTACCTTCCTAGCAAACGCATTGCCAGGATTGTGACAGGCAGGTAAGGTGCAGAAATGGCCTGAATCTATCCACCTGTAATGTGGTCTCCTTCTTTTCCTTCCGCCTTCCATTTTGCCAAGCACTATTGGCTTTCCTAGTGAGTCAGTCATCTTATGATGTGTCCAAACTATGGCAACCTCAGTGTAGTCATCTTGGCTTTTAGTGGGAGCTCAGCTCTGATTTGCTCTAGGACCCATCCATTTGTCTTCATAGCAGTCCACAGCATCTGTAGAATTCTGCTCCATTTCAAATGAGCTGGTTTTCTTCCTATCAGCCTTCTTCATTGTCCAGCTTTCATACTCATACATAGAAACTGGATACACTATGGAATGGATGATTCTGACTTTGGTATCTACTGATACATCTTTACACTTCAGGATCTTATCTAGTTCCTTCATAACTGCCTTTCCAAGTCTTAGGCCCTTTTCACACGGCGTTTCTTAAGCGAAAGGGCCCCTTGAGCGTCACGTAAATGTGAGGAGCAGTCTGCATGACGCACTCACATTTATGTGATGCTCAAGAGCGTGACATGAACTGCTAACAGATTTTCTTATTTTTGGCTTCAAGCCAAAAATGCCGCGCGGTCGCACAACGCTGAGGGGCCTGGAGTGCACTTACTTCCCATGTGCAGCCTCCTGAGCCACGCCGGTCATGCTTCCTGCCTCAGCGCTAGCCTTCAACTCCCAGGCTGCACTGTGGTATGAAGGGGCGGGGCACGGGCGGGGAGCTTGTGCGACCAGCAAGCAGCTACCGTGACGAAGCAGCAAGGATGTGAGAGCCTCTCGCAGAAGGCTGCTTGCGCGATCCCTGTGCTCCAGCACCGAGAACAGGTCAGTTGCGGAAAGGGCCTTAGTCTTCTTCTGAAGACCAAATAAAACAGAAGAGTAGATACATATGTAAAAAAATGCTTAGGATCTTCATAAATGAATGGCTTTGGCTATCATTATCTATTTCCAGTCCAGGGCACTAGCCTATCATTATTTCTTTTATTTCTATTTTCACAGTAATACACACATTTTTTAGAAGTAATAATACTTTTTTTTTCTCCCTAGGAGCAGGATACAGGTGACAAACAGGTCTCAGGTGAGTATGGGCTAGTGAGATTTACATTATGAGAACCAGCATAGTATGAATGTTTGAGTGTTGGCCTACAACTCTAGAAACCAGGGTTCAAATCCCCACTAGGCCATGGAAATCCCCAGGAAGGCCTTGGGCAAGTCACATTCTCTCAGCCTCAGACGAAGGCAAAGACAAACTCCCTCTGAAAAAATTTTGCCAAGAAATCCTCATGATAAGTTGGCCTTAAGTCAGAAATTACTTGAAGGCACAAAACAACAAAACTGATGTTATATAAACAAAGGATTTTTAGCACAAGTGTTCCAACATGGTGGGGTATGTCAAAACAGCACAAGAATATTAAATCAGAAATAGCATAAATGATGGCGGGTGGGTGGGATATCAGAAAAGCAATCTTGGCAACAATGAGCAAATACATTTGAACTCTCTTACTACATTCTTAGAACATAATGGCTCTGAAACTTTTCACAAAATGTCGCACATTCATAAATCTGGAATGCGCCAACATATTTCAGTTTTGCTAGTTTTACTAAAGCTCTTTTGGCTTCTTTTGAAATTCTTCAAATGTTTGACCTGAAGAGAAAATGTCAATTTGACTCCAGTGAAAATGTTAAAGTTCAAATATAAGTAGGATTGCAAATCATAAGCATCCATTGGTCACAATCAAACTGAAGGTAGCTGTAATAAATACACTTTGGTGAGCACTTTGCTAAGCCTGACTCATAGCTGCTTGGGAATTTCTTTCCCCAGTACTGGATATTATGCTGCAAGGTTTTTGGAGCTAAGAAACACAACCAGGTTAGCTTCTTTAATGACTAAATGTTGGTTAAGGGGAGACTATCCCTATTACTTTGTGACCAAGGACTGTAACCTGTGTTTTCCCAACACAATGATCCAAATCAAAATCTCCTCGTTACAAGCTGTAATTTACTTTGGTTGGATGCTACTGTTTTACTTGATAGCAGCCAATGGGTGCATTCTTTCTGTGCCAAAAAAAGGTTTCTGAGGGAAACAATTTACAACAAGACCATATGGGGGAACGAACTGACTGCCTCTACTGTACATGACATGGCCCCAATCCTGTTGCAACTGCCCTTCCACTGAAGGTCTTTAAAAGCAAACATATTAAATACCATGAGGCATACAATGTAAAAGTATAATTTGGCTCTTCAGTAGGGTTCTCTCAGCAACATTACTTTCCAGTCGTTGTTGTGGTTGCTGTTGTTTGCCTTCAAGTCATCTCCAACTTGCAGCAACCCTAAGATGAATGGGGTTTTCTGAGGCTGAGGGTGTGTGATGTGCCCAAGGTCACCCAATGGGTTTCCATGGATGAGCAGGGAACTGAACCCTTGTGCTCTGAGCGCAGTGCTCAAATCACTACATCATGCTAGCTCTCTTCAGTATTCTACTGGAATTCCACTGCCCTCTTCAAGGCTTGAGACTTCTGAAGATCTTCTATAGCTGGTTGTTCCTTCAAATTGTTTTTTGACTGCTCCCGTACTTAGATGCTATCATTTGATTCTTCTAAAGTATTGGTTGCATTTCTCTTTTTCAGATCCCACTGCTTTGCCACTACTGTGATGAGGTAAAGGTGCCTGTAGCTGGAAAGGTCCTTCTTATACCTCTTCCCTGTTATAGCAGTTATGTCACAAATTGACCTTCCCTGGAGTAGAGTTACTGCAGTTTAGGCCTATCTGGCGATAGCACTAGATATCACTTTGATGTCAATAATTCGGCCTTATTCTACCACCCTTCTCCACATGCTTGTGAGGCCCCTGGACAAGCACAAAACTAGGCTTGGCCATCAAACGCTGCAATATCCCAAGACAATACAGGCAGGCCAGAAATAGCCAGATTACCGCTTTAGGAGACCTCTCTGCAAACACCCTCATTATGTATGCACACTGTTTACAAAGGACTCCCTGCCTTGAGCAGGTAATTTGGCAAGCTAGAAGCTTAAATGCCAAGCACTGAGCATACAGTCTACCTCTTTGTCAATTTGGACTTAACTCAATCATGCTAAATTGTGACCTTTCGGAGACATTGTCTCGCACCCAAAACTCATTGTTGTCCCCGAGTAAGGCATAGCCTGCAGTCACCATTCACCCTATAAAACCCCTGATTCCTTGGATCGCTTGACCCGCTCCAGAGTTCCATCCTGCCTTGCTGCCGCTTTGTGCTCCCCTCAGCCAATCGAGCTGAGCTTCTTCTCCGCATTCCCGGTTTCTCTCCTAAGGTCCAGGACTACAAGACAGGTGTCGTATCACCCGTTTCCCCCTGAAAATCTCTCTCTCTAACTCAATTTCTGATTCCTTAGTTATCTGTGTGGTTGTGGTGTCTTTAACGTTTGTCTGTATACAATAAAACATCATTTTTATTACTTTAAACCTGTTTGGCTGCTTGACTGACCTGACCCTGTAGACACTGGGTTGCAAGATCCTGCTAAGTTACCCTGCCTCTCACTAGCTTAAGTGAGTGCTCCAGCTAATTTTCACCAAGGTTGTGTTATATTGTTTGGTTGTTTAGGAGTCCCTCCCAGGGCCCCCAGAGAACAAGGTAACAGTAGTTTCTCAACTTTTAAAATGTATATTTGTCTGCACACACATATATGTGTTAGTACATCTAAATCTATCTACCTACCTACCTATCAATCTTAGTTATATATCTACATCTATCTATCTGTCTGGCTTTAAAAAATAAACCATAGTGCATGAAAACTCCTTTGCCATACCTCTTTCTTTTCTTGTGCTGCTGAAGGCAGTCTACCATTACCTTAAAGAGGGCAGCACTGGGCTACTGCTTATGCCACTCTTGGCTAAATAAAGGGAAGCAATAACTCTTGTGCACTCTGTAGCATGTGAGTCTTAGAGCGTATGGGCTTTCTCCCTCCCTTCCCTTATCTTTTTAAAAAACTGTATTTACATCCTGCCTTCTCACAACATGAGACTTAAAGTGGTTTCTGTTCTGCATTTGGGCCCAGCAGAGCCATGTTGGCACTACTACCTAGTTCACTTCTGCTAGAGAATGAGAGCTTTGCCTGGTGGAAGACTCCCAGAACAACCAATCAAAAGGCACTTTGGAAAGGAGTATAGCGCGCTCTCTCTCTCTCTCTCTGTGTGTGTGTAATGATATTGCTCCCCAAATAAAAATTCTTCTCCCCATGAAATTCTTCCTCGGCCCCAACATTTATAGCATTGCAGCAGCTTAAAACTTCAGCTGTGCAGCTATAAATGCAGTTCAAACATCCAAAGCAAAAGGGCAGACAAAGTTACCAAGCAATACTAATACAGCAAATATAGGAATTAAGATATGAATGGTTTTCTGTGTCTCACTCTTTGCAATGTAATGCTAGAAATCTGGGGATGCAAGGAAGATTTTATAAGCAGAATTCTGATTTAGGGGTAATGTCTCCATTCCCCCGACCATAACTACATCCCTAATTGTGGAGCTATATCATCCTTCCTGTCTTACCAGTAAACACAGCAGAGGCCTGCTGTACTAATAAAAAGGGTGGTTAACCATTGGAAGATGTACCCCCTACAAAATTCTATGCACAAGGTCAGGCAACTTCATGATAAAATTCTCACAGAAGCAGTCTTAATGGTGTAGTAGTAGTAGGATTCCTTGAAGTGCCCTCCAACAGTGGCTTTTCTGCTTAGCATCCAAGGATTTTATCATGTTTGCACAAAATTATGCAGAAGTGAAACTTCTGCCATGATGCTGAGAAGTTGGAGGCTAGATTTACTCAAGGGAACCGTAATGGACTGATGGAGAGTCAGCATATGTGAACTTCAGTTTTGCTACTGTTATGTGATATGTGTTGTGGTTTGAGGGGGTGAGTGAGTGAGAGGGAGACATTGCAAGAGCTGTCCCTTCCAGCAATTTCCCTCATATTACCATTGCTTCCTACCTCTTGGGAGTTTGAGATATTTTCCAGGTGTTCACAGTCCCTGTAGAATATTTGGAGAAGGTGGATCTTCTCCAGCCATTCTTTCTTCTGGCCCCACTTGTGGTATGCTTTATCCTTTGCTTCCAACAGAGCTTGCAATGCATCTTGGATCTGACAGAAGAAAATAAACAGGTAACAGAAAATGAAAGAACATCAGAAGCTTTCCAGTACCAAGTGAGAGCAGTGGTCCATCTAGCCCAGTATCATCAACTGTGGCTGGCAGCTGCTCTTCAAGATTTCAGGCTGGATTCTTTTCTGTCCCTACCTGGAGAGTCCTGGCATTCTCTAGTGGTGGCCCACCTAAGTATTAACTTGGCCCAATTCTGGCACAGCAGCTAAAATCAGGCAAAATATTTGTTTTCTCTAATTAATTTATATCCCACTTTTTTCCCATAAGGGAATCCAAGTGGCTTACATCTTACATCATAACAATACAGCTAAAAACATTCTGGAACAGAACTTTTTTTTAAGCATTAAATAAAAACTGCTTTAAATATTGGTTTAGAACAATTGAAAGCACATTAAAACCTATTTATTGCACTACCTCAGACTAGGCCTGAAGCTAGACTGAAATGGATTAAGATAATCCGTATCCGTTTATACCCTGGATCAGGGTATAAACACACCAATAATTATCCGTTGAGTCAGATGAGAGATACTCGGCATGTAACGGCCTTGGCTGTTAACACAGATGCCATTAGTACTCATGTTCTTACAAGAAGACAGGGCAATTATCTTTTTTTTTTTTTTTAAATAAACAGAGAGATATGGGTGGGCTTTAGTAATTCATCCTTTCTCTGATGCGCAGTCTGTCAGGCTAAATTTTTCATTCCCAACTCTCTTACTATGTAATGAAAAGTTTAAATTTAGGACAGGAATGGTGCTTTTGGAAACTCTGATGAGTTAGATGTAGAGATGAAACTACACTGTGCATACATACATCTTTTGTTGCTGTTTTTTGTTTCAACAGCAGCTCTTGTCCCAACTGTAACACTTGTTCATAAACACTATCACGGGCCTCAATCTCTGCCAACAGCTGCTGATGCTGATTAATCTTCAGACCGCTGGTAGATACATCTCGAATTTTCTCCTCAATTCCCATCTCTCTCACCGTTTCAGATGACCAGGAAGAATAGTCCCGTACCTCAAAGCCAAGACAAAAACACATAAATAAGCAATTTTTTTTTTTTTTTTAAGATTTAAGCCCAGAACTGTCTTGGTTGGCAATGTGATAGCATAATGTGTTTGACACTATGATTTGCATTGCTAAAGCTGTTTTAAATACTGTGCTGTTTAAATTTCATGTATTTTATTATATTAACTTTCTGCTTTGTGAACTGCTTTGGGAAAGTTTTGGCACTAAAATAAATGAATGAATGAATGAATGAATGAATGAATGAATGAAATTTATTTGAATGAATAAATAAAATCCATGCACTACCGTGTTACTTCAACTGGAAATAAAGCAGTGAATAAAAACAGGTATAATTAGTTTTTCTGTACTGTAAGCTGCTTTAGATTTTAAAACACAGCAGTAATTGTAAACATTAAATATCAAAATTCTGTTGTTTCTTGAGTTGTGGAATAATATCTCACTAACCAAATATGCCACGGTTTTAAAGTACACTTTTGTACATTTTGGAAATCATGCTGAAATATACGAAAGCACTATGTGTAATGTCCTAAGCAAGTTCCCTTTTCTTGTCCTCTTTCACCTGCCCAACCTCTGATTCCCACCTGTGTTTTCTAGCTCTCCACAGAGTAACTGCACTATCTCTCATGAGAGGCTGGTGGCTTCTAGTCAATGAGTTGGTAAATCTGCTCTGGGTTTTAGTATGAACCTTGATTCCACAACTCAGAGTAGGGTAACAAGTCCACTTGTTACAGAAGCTGCCACTGCTATTTATCTGAGTCAAGGAGGAATGTTAATTAAATTGTTCAACATGGATACAGAAAACACAGATTGCAATCCTCATTCAGCTTTTAAGTTCCTTGAGTGAATCTGCATACATATGTGTGCGTGTGCACGCGCACACACGCACACACACATACACACATATATATATACAAACACACATATATACACAAATACAAAGCCTCAGCTATTCACAGATAGGCTCTGATAATAGCCACCTCTGAAAACCTTGGAGGAATGGCAGGTTATTAATATCACAGCAACAACAGCAATATAAAAAAAAGTAGCTCACTTGGATGAAAAGAGAAGGAATCCATGTACATATGTATTCATATAGGTATGCATTTATCCTACCTTTCTCTCTGTGCAGCACTCAAAGTACTCAATACCTATAGAATTATTATTTTGAATGAACAAAAAAAGCCCTTCTATGTTCAAGAGCACATTGTGTCCATCCAGGGGCTACAAGAGATTAATGAAACAGAGCAGCAGATTATGATACAGAAGCCTGTATGCAGAAGGGATTAATACTAGTAGCCAGAGCCTTGAGGTACGTAGTTATAAATAAAAAAGTTACTTGTAACTAATGTTACCCTGTGAATTGGGGGCCCCCGGGAGGGGCGCCCAAACTACCAAACAAAACAAGCAAAGATGGGGAAAATTAGTTGGACCACCCTCTTGGCTAACGAGAGGCAGGGCAACGCAGCAGGATCTTTTACCCTATGTATACAGCGTCAGGTCAGTGAGGAGGCAAATGGTTCAAACAATAATTAAGATTTATTAAACAGTTATTAAAGAAAAGCACAAACACACTCCTAACTAGAAAGGAAAAGAGAATTTCAAGGGGAATGGGTGATATGCCACCTGTCCTGCAGTCCTGGAGAAGCCTGATTGAAGAAGAGGAAGCCCGGTGTGGCGGCCGAGGGGAATCTGCTGAACCAAGCGGCAGCAAGGCAAAGTGAAGTTCGGGCAATCCAGCGAGAGTTCCAAAGAGCTCTCAGAGTGGGGGATTTTTATAGGTTAGTCTGGTCTTGGGCAAAAACAATAGGTTTTGGGTTGGAGACAAAGCCTCCGAAAGGTCAGAATTTGCATGATTGAGTTAGAGTCCGAATTGACAGTAGTATGGCCGGTACGTAAATGCGGCTAGCTCGGCAGTAAGTACCTAGCTCGCCAGGGTGTCCTCTCAGGGCAGAGGATCTCTTTGTGGTAGCGTGCATTTGTAATGAAGGTGTTTGTTTCGGGAGGTCCCCTAAAGCAGATCTGGCAATATCTGGCTTGATTTGGTGGGAGCAGCAAGTAGTAGCCATGCCTAGCTTAGCGCTTGTTCGGCAGGCCTCACAAACACTTGGCTGGTGGCAGAGTAGGGCCGAATTATGATATCAAAATGATATCTTTGGTTCACCAAAGGTCAGGCCAGAACGCGGTGGTAACACTGATTCCATTTTGCAGTAACAAAGGTATAACTGTAGTATATTACAATTATAACATTACAAGGCACAGCTTCACTCCTTTTGTGTAAATATCATATATTAGTTATTTTTACAGTATGTATGTCACTGTATGTCTGAGACATTTCCTAATTTAGGTGGCTTTAAAATCAGTTAGAAGATTGCTTTATGCTTTCTCATTATTTAAAAACATGTAACAGGTTATATTTTAGATGCATCATTACAGTAGCAATTACTTCTGAGCTCTTGGAACTGTAACTGTTTTTAAGTAGCCTTTTAAGATTTGCTGGTAGCTATTGTTGTTGTTCTGTCCCTTCATTTCTGACTTATGAAGATCCGAAGGTGACACTATCATAGACTTTCTTTGCAAAATTTGTTCAGGGGGGTGGTCCTTGCCTTCCTCTGAGGCTGAGAAAGTGTGACTTGCTTAAAGTCACCCAGTCAATTTCCATGGCTAAATGGGGAATCAAACCCTGGTCTCCAGAGTCCTAGTCCAATACTCAAACAACTACACCACGGTGGATAACTCTCCCTTCCTTGGCTGATAGTGAAGAATTCATTATTCTGCTGATAAACACTATAGATTCAAAACAATCAGAATAATTATGTCCAAACACCCCTGAGAAACATATTTGATAAATATTTCGTACACAGACTGCTTTGATTTTTTTCCCAAACTGGCAATGCAGTTTTTTTACAATATGAGACTGCTAAGCCCACCATGATGAATGTGACTGATACAGAGTTTTGCACTGGAGAACATTCAGTATTTTTACAAATACCGTATTTGAGAGCGTATAAGATGCACTCACGTATAAGACACACCCCATTTATACACTGGCAAATACTATCTGCCGACGTATAAGACACACTGGCATATAAGACATACTCCGAGTATTTTTCAGGGAAAAAAGTGAGTGTATCTCAGATACACAGGCATCTGGGTACTGCTGAAACAGAGCCAGGCTCTCATGTTCATACAGGGCTCACACGAGACCTTGAATCTTTACAGCATCAGCTATATAAATATGAACAGGTCTCATCTTTGTCATCTGCACAACCTTTCATCTTTCCTGGTGCTTGAGTGTATCCACTTGCAGTTAACTTTCTGGAATTAGCTCTTTGTTACTAAAATGTGTGGAATGACAGCAAAAGAATAAAACTTTGTTTTTTTAAAAAAGAAAAGAGTACTGAAAAACTGACTTGTGCTTGAAAGTGGTACAGTCTGCAGGCTTGTTCCAGCTCCTCCCTCCATTGTTCCACTTTACACCTCAAGGCTTCCCAGTTCTCTACCATGGCCTGTTGCTTTGCTTGTATCTCTTCTGCTTGCCTTTCAGAGCACTGACAGAGCACGCCATCTGCAGCATCGATCAGTTCCTGCAGCTGTAAAAAAAGTGAGATGAAGAAAGGGAGGGTATTAAATGAGTATGTGTGTGTGTGCCTTTTGTCTCCTGTCAAGTTAGGCTGATCCCATGAATTTCATAGGTTTTTCTTAGGCAAGGAATACTCAGAGGTGGTTTTGCCACCTCCTTCCTTTGAAAAACAGCCTACAGCAGAGCTTTCCAAACTTTCCATGTTGGTGAAACACTTTTTAGACATGCATCATTTTGCAGCACAGTAATTCAGTAAGTAATTCAGTAAATGGAGGCACCCGAGCCTGGCCTGCCGCCACCACCCTTGCCAAGGTCTTCCTTGGCCCAGAGTAGTGACGGCGGCAGTAGCCAAGGCAGCCCCTCCACCCAGACCTGGCCTGCTGCTGCCCTTGCCAGCATCTTCCTCAGCCTGGGGCGGCAGCAATGGCAGCCCCTTTACCCAGGCCTGGCGCACCACAACGGTGGGAGAGGCAGCCCCTCCACCTGTTACGTTCACGTGACACACCTACAGACTGTAGCCAACACACTAATGTGCCCCAACACACAGTGTAGAAAGCTCTGGCCTACAGCACCTAGTATTCACTAGCAGTCTCCCATCCAAGTACTGACCAGGGCTGACCCTGCTTAGTTTCCAAGATCAGATGGGATCTGGTGCCACTAGGAGATTTAAGCCCATTAAATGAGTATTTAGCCTTAAACTAACAGCAACAATAACTGTTTTAGAAACTTCAAGAACTAAGTCTTAAGTTAAGGAGAAGATACATGAAGTTAGAATAAGAGGTCTACAGAGTTTCAGAAAGGAAGAAAGGAAGACTCTATTAATTTACTTATTTATTATATAACTACTTTCTTATAATAAATAACAGAATTTATGATGTTCATGAAAATGTAAATTTAACAGCAATAAGATCAGATGGAAAATGTACAAATCAGATACTTAGGACACTGAATACTGGATTGTATATATTATATATGTGTGTATATAAATTCTTGTATAAAAAGGGGAATATTTGTACAATTAAAAATATATGAAAAAAAGAACTAAGTCTTAAGTTTGGTGAGTCTACTACATTCTTTGGATCATAGCTTGTTTTGATAAGCAGGCATCAGAACTCTATATATTATAACTTAGGCAGGAACAAACTACTATTCCCATCATGCCTCATCACTGGCCTGGATGAATGGCACTGATGAGAACCAGAGCTCAACAGCATCTGAGAGGCCACATATTCTCCACGTGAGTACAGATCAGGCACAAATGACCACAGTTATCCAGATCAGGCATTGCAAGGTGCCTTATCAGCTAACCTCAGAGAAGGATGTCTGCAGTTGACCACTGATCCCAGGCTTGTTGCTGCTGCATGAACAGAAAGCAACAGTAAGAAAGAAGAGAAGCAGCAGAAGCAATAATGTCTTCTTTCTCATTATGGTTATTATGCAGGAACAACAAGCCTATATGAGCCTGCTAAAGCCCTAAGATCTGCTGGGGAAGGCTTCCTCTCACTCCTGCTACCATCCCAGGCTCACTTGGTGAGGACATAGGAGAGAGTCTTCTCAGCGTCTGCTCGCACCCTGTGGAACTCTCTTCCATGAGAGGCTAGGTTGGTCCCCTCCCTGCTTTCATTTTATAGGTAGGCAAAGAGGTTTCTTTTTAAGCAGGTCTTTAACGGGTGAGGCCTTTTACTTATTAGCTGTTTTTAAAATTTATTGTAATTTTTATAATTTTATGTGTTTTTAATGTTTTGTTTACATGCTTTTAATGTTTTTAAACTTTTTTGGTAGCCACCTTCATTCCCACTTTGGGAGAAAAGGCGGCATATAAATTCAATAAATAATAATCCAAAAAATCTGCCTAAGATCCCTCCACCTGCAATTTTGCCAGCCCAAGTGCCATTCTGCCCCTCCCCACTCTTTATAGGACAGAACAGTTGTAGAAGCAGCAAGTTGGAGTCTACAAACCCTTCTATAATCAGACTGTTAACATTATCCACATCATTAAAATTCTCAAACAAGCAAAAAGAGATTATCATTGTCTCAAAAAAAATATAATCAGACTGTTTCAGTTTCAATTGTTGTTGCTGTTGTTGCCGTTGTGTGCTTTCAAATGATTTCCAACTTATGGTGACATTAAGGAAAACAGGATCTTTTTGGCAAGATTTATCCAGGTTAGGGAATGATTGTCATTACCTTCCTGTGAGGCTGAGAGAGAGTCTGACTTGCCCAAGGCAGGATTCTGTGGCTGAGTGGAGATTCCAACCCAAGTATCCCAAGACTCATTATCTCTATATCACAATGGTTCTCAGTTCAGTCATAACTCTCTTTCTTCCATTTTCTACATCATTTTGTGATTTAAAATGCATATACAGTATATGTGGTCCTCTGAATGGTAAAAGCTGAGGAAATTGTTTTTACATATGTGCTAAGAATGCCTAAAGGTAGCATACTGGATCAACATTTTACAAATGGTAAACAAAGTAACACATCAAAAAGTTAATGTTGACTCTAAATCGGACTGCTCCCTTTATTTGATAACCAGTACAGATCCCTAAAGCATAAAGAACTAATTAGCTTTTTGAGTTTTGCCATAAGATTTGAAATTGCTTTGAAGTGGAAAACTCTGAACTGTTATATTAATAGAATTTTCTATTAGCTGTCTTTGGGATATCACTTTGATGGAAAACCTATCATCTTGTAACTGAAATATGAATTGTGATTAGACAGACAGGTGTTGTTACAGTTTGGTTTCTTTTTATTGATTTTGCTAACCATTCAACTGACTATGTTGCCCCTCCCAAATCGCATGTGAACATGTGGAATGATGTTATTACTAGGAAAGACTCAAGGTGGTTTATTATATGTGATAAGGATTCCAAAACTGTGTTCTACTTCCTGCATCTTGAAAATCGATATTTGAAACATGTTATTTGATGTTTTATCTTTGTGATTGTTTAAATAAAGCACAACAAAAGTTTTTTTAAAAAGCACCTGCACGCACACACACACATGCACAGTGTGCAGTCTGTATGCGCCTTTTCCTCAAATATACATTTTAGTATCCGTTTAATGTATTCAGTTCTCACAAGTTTTCCTAACCTAGGCACTTCCATAGATAATTTTGGGGCTAAGTACTGCATCATCAAATGCGGAAAAGTGCAGAATTCAGAGGGTAAGAATACTGCAATTGAGATATTTGGTTGCAGAGTGTGAATCAGGCCAATTCCCTTAAAAGGACAGATGAATCAAAATTCTCTCCTTTCTCTAGTAGCTAACAGGGGGGCAAAGATCAATGCCAGATAGGTGAGCTCAAGCAGCCAGCTGCTCTAATTGCTGCTATTCTTGCAAATAGATTGTCCTGGTAACCCAGACAGTGTCTCCCCCTGGGTGGCAAAGAAAAGAGGGACAATCAGAGGTACTATCATTGCAAGCAGAGGAAGCAATCTATGACCTCCATTCTTTAGATTTCTGGGTACAGGACAGTGATGGTGTCCTGCCTGCTTGCTTGGGAATAGCTTGTCCTTGATGTTATGCGAATTTTTGTTTTGGTTACGTCCATGCCCCAGCTTTAAAGCTGTTAAATGGATGTAAACCAAGCCACATAAAGAAGTTCAGAGATAAACAACTAGGGAAGATTTCTGAAAGGTACCACAAAGCTTTCACAGACTGCAGTGGGTCTCACCTGCTGCTCATTCCCAAACAATTCATGTTCAAGGGTTGCATGTTTGCGTAGTTGGGATTGCACACCCCTCAGGTCTCTAGCAATGTCATCAGGAATGGTCTTTGATTTCTCCTAAAGACAGAATGTGGGAAAGTTTTCTGTTAGTGGAGTTTTGGCTGATTCTTCTTTGAAAAGAAAGCATGAATAAGAAGAAGTATAAGAGAAACTTAGAGTCAAGTTAGATGTGATAGAGTAGCTGTGTGTATTTCTGTATGTATCTGCCCTATTTATATGTAAAGCAGGGATTGGAAGAGAGTAAATATTGACATCGATTAAACAGAATGGCAATGTTTCCCTTATCACAGAACATTCAGCAGCAATTCTCAGGACAAACATTTTATTCCTGCCCAATAGCTTAAATTCCAGGATACACTTCAGTAAAAAATACCCCCAAGAGACTATATAGTTGCAGTTCAACATGGTCCTTTGGGCATTCCTTTTCATTCTCATTGGATGGGGGAGAGAGCACAGGGCCATTAACTAGAACAGTAAGATTTTGTTACCACTGTCTGTTTAAAAAAGAAGGCATGCCCATCAGAGTCTCCAGAACCCATAGTGAACAAATACACAGAAGAGAGCTGATGTTTGCCCTGTTGTCTATAGTATTACGAATTTGAATGTGTACTGGCCAAACTGCCTACTTTGCTTCCTTCATCATCTCTACCCTCCTTGCTCGCTTCTACAGGCGTTGAAGAAGTTCTGTTTGGATCCAAAAAAAGCATTAAGAAATCTCAGCCAGTGATAAATGAGGCTTCCTGTTGTGAGAGTGCTTGCTTCTTTGCAGTAGTCTGTTTCTCCCTAAAAGAATCCCCTAGATAGGGTATATGTGTGTGTGAAATCTTCCTCAATTTCCCTGATCCACCCTGTTTTGCTCTACTAAATAAAATATAATCAATATACATGGCTGGCCCACCACATCCAACTTGGCCTTTGCAAAGGCACAGAAATATAGGGAGAAGCAAGATATTCAGTTTGTTTTCATCATGATTTTAACCTCAATGAGGGCAAGGGCTTCTGTCATGTCATGTAGGCACTTGTGTGTCACTTCAGCATGTTGCAGGCGTTTGCTCTGAACTTTTGTCATCTCCAGCAATTCATCCCAGTTATTCCTAATGAGAGAAACAGGTTAAGAATATGAAATTGAAACAGTACTGGTCCCAGGTTTCAGTTATGCTCACGTCAGACAACTTCAGTGGGGCTTCTTAAAATAAAAGAGTCTCTCAGAGAGACTGTCTGCTCCATTGCTAGCAACAAAAGCCAGCAGGAACTCAGTCCAAAACATCTGGAAGGCCCTGTATTTGAGAAGGCTGTTCTAAGCTAGTTGATCAGAGGTGAGGAATTTGCTAGCCTGAAACATCTCTCAGCCTAGCCAGCAGAGGCAATAGTGAGGAATAATGGCAGGTGCAGTACAGCAATACCCGAAGGACCACACCTCTGCAATATGTTCACGTTCACCAAAGTAGTTCTAGGAAGACTCATTACATCATAGTCCATCAAAGTCCTGTCCTAAGAGTTGCAAAGCCAGGTTTCTCTATAGGTAGGCATGAATGCTCCACTCTGTTGGATAGAAATGCTGTGACATTTGCCCAGTTAAAAATACATTTGATGAGCATGTGGGATACACCTGGGGAATGACTTGGCAAGTCATGATGTAATCCCTAGGGGACAGGAAGGCTGAGTCATGGTAATGTGAAATCATGGCATGGGGTTGCATCAGCCATTGTCCCTAGCTGATGATCTATCAGCAGGTGTGTATAAAAGAGGGGAGCTCAAACTGGTTCTTTTTCTGACTACTCTCTGACTCTCTGACACCTAACCTCTGTCTGAGCGAACCTCTGCCTGATGTGTCTGTGATGCTGAACCTATGACTGAGGATCTGCGTATCCTGATTGTACAGATGTGTATATATTGGAACTTGAAGATTAAAAGCCTCCAGGTATTTTTGGATGACAACTCTGTGTGTTAGAGTTCCTAACCAGTGGGTAGAGTGGGGTCAGAGCTGATGCTGTAGGTTACACTCTGCTGCTGATCAAGCGTGTTGCTGTTTTGAAACTTAGCTGTTTGTTTAATGCTTGCCTCTGGGACATGTTTTGTTCAGAGCACGGCGGTTCCAGTGAGGATTTTGTGCTAGGTGCTGTAAAATCGACCTCCCGACACACTCTAGCTGTTTTAGTGTAATAAATTAGTAGGAAGGTCTTATTTGAATGGTAATTAAGATTATTTCAGCAAGACTCACATATTTGAGATCTTTGTGGAAAGCGCTTTAACCAGCGATGTGATTATTTCATACTTTTTTCTTTCTTATCCTGACCTTGAGGTATAATAAGCCCAAGAAGATAGAAGGCCACTGGTTTTTCTTACCGTAACTGCTTCTGCTTCTTCCGAATCTCTCGGGATTCAAAGTGTCCATGATCTAACATCCCTTCTGCTAGCTGATAACATGTGGCCACCCTCTTGGCAGCAACCTCTAATTGATGCTGGAATGTTTCATATTTGGCAAGAAGATGCTTTTAAAAAAGAACATGCGTGAAAAGGCAAAAGAAAAAAAAATAAAGACAGTTAATTGGCAAGCACTTCAGAACAATTAATGCTCTAAGCCTGGCTTGCAGAGTCCAAAGTGTGAATCTGGATCTGAACCAGAACTTTTTCCAATTGTGATAGATTGCAGGGTTCCACAGATGTACCAGTTGCTGAAGCTAGCTGAAGTAAATCATTATTTATTTTTTAATTTATATAATGTTTTTCAGACCACTAGGGCCCACGTGGTAATAAAAAAAACATTTAAAACATTAAATATGTAGATAAAAACCTTTAAAACAAAATAAAAATGCTTCCTAAAAATAACTTAAATCCAGAAAGTTAGAGACAGTCAGAAAAATTCCAAGGACCAAAGATCATGCAGAACAGTACCTTCTTAGATGTTGGCCAGAAAATCAGAAGAGTTGGAGCCAGCCTATTATTATTAAACTTCACCTATTACTATTATACACCATTTTCTTTAGAAGGGCAGCAATGAACACTTTAACACATCACAGCTTGGCAGATGCTTCTATCTCAAGATCGGGACATTATGCTAACTTCTAAAAATATGATACAATTGCTTCAAGCATTATTATTTATGTATTTACTTATTTGATTGTATTTATACCCCATGTTTCTCCCAAATGGGGAGCACCTAAGTACAGGGTCACATTCGTTATTATACACCTCTGTCTTTCTTCAGTGCAACCTACCAGGACATGCTCATAATCAGTCCCAGAACATTCAGAACCAGCCAACTGCTTCTGGTGACTGATCCAATCCTCTAGATCCTCATATTCCCTCAGGAAGTCATGCAATGCAAGTGTCTCCTCCAGCTTTTTCCTCCTTTTGCAAGAAACATATCAACAAAAGAGAAGTGACAGAATGTAGAGGTTTTGATAGTGCTCCTGCTGTAGAAATCTAAGATCACTATGAAATTACAGGATAATTGGTTCAAGTGGTTGACCAGAAAGAGAAAAATAAGTCTTTACAAAGGGCTCACAATCAGACTGATAACAATAGAGACCTGGCAATGAACAATGAGGACATAGCAATATAGCAATAGCAGTTACGTTTCTATACCACTTATCAGTGCTAAGCACTCACTACGCGGTTTACAATGTCATAAGCTAATTGCCCCCAACAAGCTGGGTACTCATTTTACTGATCTACAGAAGGATGGAAGGCTGAGTCAACCTGGAGCCTTGCAGGATCAAACTCACAATGTTGTGGCTGCCGTACTGGCATTTAACCACTAGGCCACCAGGGCTGTTATGAATAACAGCTGGGAATTATATTTCCAGAGAGCCAGTGTGGTGTGGTACTTTGAACATTCCCTGCTCGGCCATGAAAACCCACCTTGTGTGTATCACATACTCTTGGCCCCAGAAAATCCCATGATAGGTTCACCTTAGGGTTGCCATATGTCAGAAATGACTTACAGGCACACAACAACAACAACAACAAAAATTTATATTTCTGGAAACAAGAATTAACCACAGTTTTCTTTCTTCTTCACCTAACCAGTCCTCAGGGTAATCCCAAGTGCAACATGAAACCACCACATCACCTGGTAGAGCATAATATGAATGCCTGCAACTTTTTCGTCATATTTCTTCATATGATTCAGGATGGTTGGTGGGTGTATTTTCATGAGAGCTAACAGACACAACACCGGAAACTCTTCTACGAGTCAGACTATTGGACCTTCTAATTGACAATTGTCACCACTGACTAGAGCCTGGGAAATTACTATTAAAAATTGCTAATAAAAAGAAATTAGTCACAGTACTTCTTCCAAAATAATTAATAACTGTCATTGTTAATGTTCAATGTGTTTGTTTTCCTATTGCTCAAAAACAACTAATTTTTTTTTAAAGAATAAAAAGCATCTCAATGCCGGAAATCGAGGCACAGCATAAGCCACCTCTTGAATCATACACTGTTCCCCCTCTACAGTTTAGTGATGCCACACTAGTATAGTTATAAAAGTAACTAAAAAGTTACAAGTACACTGAAAAATGAGTGAAGTTTTTCCTTGGCAAATTACAATTATAATGTGACCTAGGCCAAAATCCTAGAGCTCTGCTGGCATAGTTACATTAGAGAAGGCAAAGGTGATGAAGAAAAGAAGATGTTGCCAATGGGACGATGAAGGCAATTAGCAGAAGGATGTGGCCAGCTCCGAGCTGCCTACTTCCTGAATGCCTGGCTTTTGAGGAAAAATCTTAAATCCAAAGTCCTATGGGAGGACTGGCTAGAAAACTGACTGGAGCAGGACACACATGATTTTCTTAGCCACCCTTTCTAATGTTTCTTGGGTTCAAGGATTCCCCCTAAATGGACAGCTTGGCACTGGTTATCTTGTCCTGTCACTTCCCCAACACTACTGCTCACTTGCTTGTATGACTCAGAAAATTATACACACCACTTGAAAAGAACAGATTCCTAGTGATGCTCACATAGTTCGGTGGAAGTCCACAGCCCAATAAAAGGTAGCAAGAAATGCTAATTGAGACCATCACTTTTCCTACCTTCCTGTTGCCAGATCTTGCAGGTCCTGAAGCTGAGAGTGAATCTGTTCCTGAGGAGCATCAACTTCATCGTAGTGGATGGAGCCTGAGAGGGGTAGACTTTTAGCAGTTTCAGCTAGTTCTGTTACTAAATTCTGATAAATGTTGATTTCATTCTCCAGTACCTAACAAAGCAAATATAGCAGCTGAAGAGACAAATGTTCAGACATACAAAGCTGAGAAGTAACAATCCAGCTATAGAAGTGAATTCTGACTTCTAATTCAGGCTTCACACAGGTATTGGTAATGCAATATGTTAAATAACTTATTTTTTTTTCAAGTCTCTAGCATAACGTAAAAATTGCCATGCAGGATCAGACCAAAGACTAATCTAGTACAACATTCTGCTCTCGCAGTGGCAAACCAGTTGCTTGTGGGAATCCCATAGACAGGACATGTGTCATCTCCTACCTGGAAGAGGTCTCCTTGGATGAAGAAGGGGAAGAGGAGAGCTCAGATAACAAGCTCCAGTCATAGCCAGAGGGGTCTGGCAAATATGCCTTGGCAGAAAATACTGGCATCCCTGTATCTTTTTTTGAATGATGGGAACTAAAGTGGCAGCTATAAAATTGTACAACACGCCTTGGCAGCAGCTCCACTATCTCCATTTGGTATTGTGTGACATACCCTGCTCTCTTTGGCTTGCTTGTTGGATCATTCTTTTCATACTCGTTAACTCGGACTGCTTTTGTGCTGAGAGACTGGATTGCACTGACCATACTGACCACTCTTTGTGGACTGTCTGTGTTGATCCTAGTCTGGCTTGCTTCCTTCATCATTCATTCTTTGAACCACAAGTATCTCTTAAGGTGCCACAATGAAGCAGCACAACATTAATGCAACAGCAACCTCTCAGTTATAACCAGGATGATGTAACACAGACTTGCAGTGAAGTTTCTCCTAAACTAAGGGAAATAATGGCTAGAGGAATTTGGGAATGTGTTTATATATGCTAAAAGGGCATTGTGCAAAGTTAATTCCATGCTTCTGAATACAACACAGATTAGATGTTGTACAGGTCCGCTAGAAGTATAAAACTATATACAGCTCTGCTAGAAGTATAGAAATATATAGGGAAAGTCCACCTAAATCAGTGGTTCTCAACCTGTGGGTCCCCAGATGTTCGTGGACTTCAGCTCCCAAAAGCCCCAGCCACTATGGTCAATGCTCAGGGCTTCTGGGAGCTGAAGTCCACGAACATCTGGGGACCCACAGGTTGAGAACCACTGACCTAAATAGATCAAGAGACAATAGTTTTTTGTTTATCTCCACTGTGTGTATATGCTTTGAACATGTATGTTTAAGGCTTGCCTCTGGTTCAGAAATGTATTCAGTCATACAACAATGCCTGCTGTATTCATGGTGTTAGGTGAATTACCTCATGTTTTTTTATGAGTTTGAGAGTCGCAATATCATCTTTACCACAGTCTTTGTTGGTTACCAGTGGGAGCTTCTCTAGTATCCAGCTCTCGAGATCTGAGACATCCATTAAGTACTTTATAAATGAAAAATACAAATTAGTGGTTTTCTTCCTATAGATATATATACAACATTAGTCAAGTCTGATATGCAAAATATCATACTACGAGTTAAAGAAGGAGATTCTGTACTCAAATATATAAATTAGAATGCCTCCAGCTGCTCCTGTGGAGGCTCCAGGCATTTCCATTCTAATGAGCTGTGGTGGTACAGTTCTCCCTCCACATTTGTGGGTTTGACCTTTGTGAATTTGTTTATTTGTGAGGCGCATGCATGCCTGTCCCATTTTCTAGAGAAGGAGGGCAAGCATGCCCAGGCAAAAGGCAAGGGAATGGGGGGGAACACACATGTGTCTTTCTTCTCTCCTCCAGAGCTCCCCTTCCCATTCCCTTGCATTTTACCCTGGTGCAGAGAAGGAAGCTCATGTGCTAGGGGCAAAGGCAAGGGAAGGGGGATCCCTGGAAGGGAATGGGTGGGGGAGTGAGGGGGGAGTTATTTGTGGTTTTTCTACTTCTGTAAGGGTTCTGTGTCTCAAACTCTCATGAATGTGGAGAGGCTACTGTAATTTTTGCTGACATTCATGCCTTCTTTAGCTACCATGTTAGTCTCACAGTCTTATAGCGAGTGTTGAAACAAGTGTTGGGTGCCAATCAGGTTGGCTTCCATACATGGAATAGGGAAATTAATATTTTGCCCCTTGCCTGAGGCAGCAAAATATCTAAGACCATCCTAAAAGTGAATGCTATCAAAACATAATGAAGTATACCTGATGGAAGGCAACAGACTGCTGTAGCTGGTCAATCCTTTCTTCACATGCTTTCTCCAGCTCTAGCCAGCTTTCATTCAGCTCCTGACACTTTTCCTTGATTTTCTGGGAGGGTATGTGTTTGCTTTCTGTCAGAGCTTTCCCTTTCTCTAGAACCCTGGAAACTTGATGCTTATGAGCATTCACTTCTACCTGCAATTCCTGGTAGAAAAGACACATTCAGAAATGTTAAGAACAAAAAGTGAGGCAGAGCAAATTAGAGGTTGCTTGCCATTTTACAAGGCCTAAGGGTTATTGGGCTAATTTTGGAGTAACAATCCAAACGACTAATAGGATATTTTAAAAGACAGAATGAATTTTGTAAAAATCATTCTGATTCTATTTGGTGGGAATTTGGAATGAGATTTTTTAAAAAATTACAGAATATCATGACGAATAAAATTTTAAAGGAAATTAAATTCTGGAAAAGGAACTTATTTTAAGGAGATCTGAGAGGAAAATAAATTTGGATGGGATTAAATTTAGAGGAGCTGAGCAGTAAAATAAATTCATAAAAACAGCAATCTTTTGGTGTAAAGAAGGGGGACTAGAAGTTGTTGGTTGTATAAGAACAGAAAGTAATCTCTGCTGGGGAAAACTTGGGCGCATCAAGTCTGGCATTTTGTTTCACACAATAGCCACCCAAACACCATAGGACAGCAACAAACTTCTTCCCCTGGTATTGATAGATAGACCACCCCTGAACTAGATTTAAGCAAAAATAGCCTCCTGAAATTTCTTATTATTGGGAGGAGGGGGTAAGACTGGCAAGTAGAAGCTGAACAAACACTCCTTTTTCTTCTAAACAACTTTTGCAAGTCATGTCAGTGCAAGCGTGTTGGTGGTTTGGCTGCCATTTTGTACCCTCCACAAAATCCTTGGACAAGGCTTTATTCAGAGACTTGTGGGAGGCGGGAGGAGCCACCACACAGAAATGGCTGCATGTACTTTCCTTTTCAGGATGAGAGAAAAAGGTTCCCAGAAATTTTCTTAGAAAAATCTCTCCTGAAAAATTCCAGCCCAGTTCTACAAATTCAGAGATTCCACTGAGGTATCATAGCCAGTTGTGACTGATAGACTTGGAGAAAACCATTAGTGCTGATTTATAAACCCAAGGGCAAATTGGCTTAAGTCAAAAAGTAGAAGAATGCAGTTATACTATCGGCCTTCAAATTCCAATATAGCACCCTATCAAAGATAGACTAGCAAAAGGATATATTATTCCCAAGAGCTGAACACTTGATGAAATCAAGATACTGCTTTCTTGAGTTACCATCCAACAGTAATTCTACAAGTTCCTACAATGTTTTTAGCACATGGTTCTAAAAGTTGCCTTTATCCATCCCAAAGTCAGGAAATATTTAATCAGCATCTGGCTCATGGTTGGTGAACTCTTAGGAACTGCAATTCTATATTCCCTTTTCATCGGTGTCTAATTGCTGTCACATTGAAGCATAAATCTTTAAAAGCTTTCTATCACTCCTAAGGCCAGAGCTAAGATTAAACATGTGTGTCATGCTGAACTGAAGTGAAATGTTTCTTTCTGACCTTAATTTTCCAGAGAAGAAAGTCATAACAAATTGCTCCTGCAATTTCTAGAATATGTTGGCAAGGCAAAACCACCCAGCCAACAACACAGGAGAAAAGATTAATTGTTTTATTCTTTATTATTACGTCAATATGGAAGTGTTATTGGAAAAGTGAGCAAGGTTCTTAGGTGAATTCCTGGAATCTTGGTTTATTTCTTTTCCATTACCAGTGAGAATTCCGTGCTCAATAAATTTTCCTCAGTACACTGCAGACTGTCCAACTTGTTACTATACATATATCCTCAAGCTTGGAAAATTAGAAGTGTACCTCAGTTAACAAAGTAGGTGCATTCATAGGCATTACTTATTCAACAAAAAAAATTTGGTTCTGGGGCAGCAGTAATATGGAAAGAATAGAGCTAGGTTCCTATGCCATAAAAAAGGCAAAGCAGTTCAATATATTTCAGCAAACTTTTAATTTAAAACTAACAGTATGTACATGTGCATTGAAATAACCTGGTGCAATGAGCCTTGCATAAGTAAACAAAAACATTTGGAACCTTCTAGAGATGACTTGAAGGCTTCTTCAAGTCTTCAAATGCAACCGGGGATGACTTTTCCTTTCACTGTAGAATCATACAATCATAGAGCTGGAAGAGACCACAGGGGCCATCTAGTCGTTTCTTGCCATGCAGGAACCCACACCTCAGCACTCTCAACAGATGGCCATCCAGCCTCTGTTTGAAAACCTCCAAGGAAGAAGACTCCACCACACTCGGAAGCAGCATATTCTACTGCCAGACAGCTCTGACTGTTGGGAAGTTCTTCCTGAGGTTCAGGTGGAATCTCTTTTCCTGTAGTTTCTCCTTTGCTGTTTGTATTTCCATTTTGGTGGGCAAACTTACAGATCTAATTTTTTTAAATATGCACGGGTAACTGGAGAAGCAGGCCCATCTGTTATTTCCTTTTCTACTTGTTTTGCTGTTCATGCATGCTCAGTAAGGGATTCTGGAGGTAGCTGCTTCTTACTTTACCTGTTATAGTTAGGCAACATGGGTATAGTAGGATCAGCTACAGCAGTATCCTGCTGTTTCCGAGATCAAGCTTTGTTTATTGCATTGTTTACTGCAGACATACTGCTGCAGCCCAGCAATGTAAGACTGTGTTTCTCCAGTCAACCTTAACTAATGATGCTGCTGCTAAAAAAAAAGTCCAGTTAGACAGACAATAAGGAGGAAAAGGGTGGGTGGATGGAGGTTAAAAGACTTTGTAAAAAAGAACTTCACTGTCTGAGGTTTTGTTAACTGAGGCATGTTTGTATTTGTGAGAAGAATGAATATAATGAGATGCTGGAGCAACCCATAATTAAGCAGTGGTAGAATGATGCTCTGGGAACTAGAGTAGATGTAAGCATGAAAGGAAAGCCTACAGAAGTGGGTTAAAGAATGTTATATTACATCAGGACTAGCACTTAAACTGGGCTAATAAGGGTCGTATCTGAGTGAGATTAGTCCTCCTTTCTTCCAGGAAATTTTCTGTCTGAATAGAGAAGCAGCCCATGATCTCAACATGTACAGAACTGAGGAATTACCTTGTGCTTCTGGAGCAAGCTTTGAGCCACATTCAAGGACTTGCCCCTGTCTGTGGAGGTGGCAACTGGCTTTCGCTCATTAATCCACTTCATTTCCATATCATGGTAATGATAGAATTGAAACAGTTCCACTCTTGCCTGTAGCACCTGGCCTCTCTCAAAAAGCGGTTCTTGGAGTGAGTCAAACCTGTAAGCCAGATGTTAAAGCAATGCTGTTCACGCGTGGCTGAAGCAATTGCAAGAGTCCCTTGATGACCAGACATTCATAATAGATTAACCCATATCATCAAGAATACAATGAAGATTTGAGGAGCACTACATAAGAAAGGACCAATGGTCCAAATGGTGGTGAATCATCTTTCTCTTGACAAAATGTATTGATCTGATGTGTATCTTACGAATCCAGCCAGTATTCTATACCTACATTGCTGAAATATACTTGAAGAACCACAGAAAAAGAATGGGCTGGGAATTTATAAACACAGAATTCAGCAGAGTCATCTCTCTCATCATGAGATATACAACAGGTGATCTTTTTATATATAATTCAAAAAGTTCTAATCATATTTTACATAAACAGTGGCCCCTCCACTTTCACGAGGGTTTGGGGCAGAGAACCCTTGTGAAAATGGAAAAACTGTAAATAACTCCCCCCTCCATGATCTCCCTCCTATTCCCTTCCAGGGGTCCCCCTTCCCATTCCCTTGCCTTTTGCCCTGCTGTGGCGCCTTCCTTCTCCACACTAGGCAAATGCAAGGGAATGGGATGGGGAAACTCCAAAAGCGAGAAGTAAGACGTGTGTGCCTTCTCCCCATTCCTTTGCCTTTTGCCTCAGCACGTGTTCTCAGCAGCTGGGGCCAAAGGCAAAGGAATAGGAGGGGTTGCTCTGAAGGGGAAAAGGAAGGCACACACATGCCTTCTACTCCCATTCCTTTGCCTTTGGCCTGAGCGCACTTGCCTTCCTTCTCCATGTCCAGCAAAATGCAAGGGGATAAGAGGAGAATAAGGCGGGGAGGCACGTCTGTGCGCCTCACAAATAATCAGATTCCTGAAGGTCAAACCTGCAAATGTGGAAGGAGGACTTATCATAATTTTATAATAATATTAATATCGCCTGCTAAGAACTAGTTTAAAAACCTCAGTGACATAATAATAAAATTTTGAAAATGTGATCACTGATAAGCTGGCCAAGGGCATGATTGCTGAGAACTACATAGCCTGAAAGATGATAGTTGAAAATATGCAGAAGAACTGCTTTCCCTTTTAGAACAATCAACCAACTCAAGGTGGAGGTTGACTGTGGTACATCTGGACCAGTGAAGGATGGGTTTGAGGGCCTGGCTATGAAGACCAAACCTAGACTTCTGCCTCTCTCTCCCAGTGCTTTGCTGCCCTGTTTGCAATGACTAGACACTGTGGGTAAAAACAAAATGACTCAAACCCCCAGAGTCTAGAAAGACACTGTAGTGGAATATAAAGTGATAATATTCTGCATTCCATAGCTGTACATTGACAACACAGGAGAAGTATAATCCATTTTTGTTTCTGAGTGATGTAACACATAAACACTGATCCAGATGTTTGGTTTATTATTTATACTTACAATATTTTCCAGTCTCATTTGGTTCTTTTGTATCCTGACCTTTTCTCTCAGAAGAACAGAGCAACACTTTATCATTACAAAAATCCTGAAATGTTGATTAGGTTGAAAGATGGTTATTGTCTCATCCTGCAGTAGGGATTTGGCTATACTTTCTTTCCATATCCAACCCTAGCGTTGTAGTCACCGCACCTTCCCAGCTTTGCTATGTTGCCCACTTGATAAAGATTTTTCTACTTCTAAAGTGACCTTCAGAGCTACTGTGGAACAGCTCACCTTTCCAAATACTTCTGTGTTTCGTCCAGAATCCTCTCACTGTCAAAATGATTTGTAGCCATTTTCTCAGCATGGAACACAACGGAGCTCATTTTTTCAGCCAACGCTTGCATCTCATTTTCCAGTTGTCTGTGCTCCTTGAGCAAATTGCGACTAGAATGTAAGTCATGACCCATCTCTGCATCTCGAAGAATCTTCTCTATCTTTTCTATTTTTTCATCAGCATCCTGAAGAATAAAATGTTTAGAGTGGGTAGACAAAAAGAAATCTTCTTTCCTTCATCTGGAGATGCCCATGGAGGAGATGTCTCTGTAGTTCTGGTGGAAGGGGGTAGTCGATAGTTTTTGGTGCAGCAAGTCTTAGCAGCTGTATCTAAGTCCCTCTGCCATAATCAATGCTTTCATCATACACAAACATCACTGTACACAATCTCAATAAGGGTCTCTTTAGGAAGCAGTTCCCCCAAAAGCCTTGACTGCCAGAGAGAGTCTTGTCCTCTGTTTGTTTAGGAGGTGTGATAGTGAGCCTACTTGAAAAATCCCGACTGGGCATCTACTCCATTTTCTCTGGACTAAGACTACAATATCAATTTCCATATGAGCAGATGTTTCAATAATAGTCACTAAATTAGTTCAGATAGTACACTCACCTCTCCAATGTTAGCATCCTTCCCTTTACTTAAATAATAGTATTATTGATGATGCTATGAGCTGTTATAGCTAGACCTGCTATTTTTTAAAAAACCATGTTTTTATTATACTTTCTTTTTTTGCTGTGAATACTCAATTTCTCAAATTCTTTAGTATTTTTAGAATTTAAAGACATTTCATCTATTTAATATATTAAAAACTCAAATTCTGTCCCCCCCCCCAGTTGCTCCTTAATAAATTAATAGCAGTGACAACTTGGCTGAGTGCACATCTAGCCTTCCTGGTACAAAAGAAAAAAGGTAGCTTCTCACCTCAAGAAGTTCCATTAATTGTTCTTGCTGTCCAGCCTGCCTCAGCTTGTCTCCTCGTTCCATCATCTTGCTGTAGAGCCTCTCCCATTTCTTCTTCAGCTCTGACATTTTATCCTGAATGGAATCTGCAGCATAGTGGCCATCCTGAACCAATTGATTTCCTGCCTGAACACAGAAGGTACATTTGGTCAAAGACTAATCTCTTGATAGTTTGTTGCTGGATTATTTCTATTTGCCCATCTTTATTTCAAAGGAACTGGATACTACACAAACCAGTATCTGAAAAAGCACAAAGAATAATTACCAATTAATAATTGTTCAATCCAATGTTGCTGTAATAGCAACACTGGTAGTCCTCTAGTCTTGATTAGCTGTAGTTAACATAAAAACAGGACATTGGTTGTCATAGTGACCAGTCAAATGCCAATGGGAAGCCAGGATATCAGCACAACACCACCCACACCACTTATGTTCTGCTGGTATTCTGAGGTTTGTTATAGTAAAGGTATAACATAGATAGTGGAGGGTAAAATAAATTCATCTTTATTATACAGTCAAAATAGCATTGATAAGCTTTCTCCTCTGGACTGTCTGTTCAAGCTGACTCAAGGGCAAAGTGCTCTTTTCATTCACTGTAAACAAATTCAGCAACATGTCAAACCTGCCTTAAAGAAGGTGTAGGGTGGAAGTTGACTTGGTAAATGTCTGGGTGATTTGCAGTAGATCAGAAAGGCCTTCTAACTCCCAATTATTTGTCAACAATTGTTGGAGTTAGCAACTTTTGTATGCCTACAATTAATTCAATTGAGAAAGCTGTAGGCCTTGAGTTTGCAAGCCCTGAGCAAGGCAGTTGATAACCAGGGCTCTTGGAAGTCTCTCCTTCCTAGATCACCATAGGACAAAGTCAACTTGATGGCAAATAACAACAACAAATACTAACAGGCAGTTAGACTGCTCGTTACTCTCTAGGACAGAGAGTATTGTGTGTTGTGACACATTAGTGTGTCGGCTGTCGTATGTAGGTGTGTTGTGTAATGTAACGGGTATAGGGGCTGCCTCTCCCACAGCACTGGCAGACCAGGCCCAGGTGAAGGGGCTGCCATTGCCCCAGGCTGAGGAAGACCTTGGTGAGTGTGGCAGCGGCAGCAGGCCAGGCTCAGATGGAGGGGCTGCCTCTCCCACCATAGCTGCCCTGGCCAAGGAGGATCCCAGCGAGGGCAGGGACAGGACAGGCTTAGGTGGAGGGGCTGTGTCCACTGACTGATTACTTACCAAATTACTGTGTTGCTAAATGAAGCATGTCTAAAAAATGTGTCACCAACATGAAAAGTTTGGAAAGCTCTGCTCTAGAGAGCTCAGGTCAGCATCTTTCTGTTTGTATGCTTGCCCACACCCACTCTCTTCATGCATCACAGAGCCTTCTTTTGTTTCTTGAGGTTTCTGCTATCACCTTTCTCCCTCTCCTCGCCTGTCCTTCATGAAGCCTGTTTGAAAGGAGCTTCTCTAGGGCCATTTGCCGCACAAGTCTGTTACAGCAGGATGATTCCACTTTCAACCTCCTATGGAATCCTGGGGTTTGCAGTTTTGGGAGGGGCTGGCTGGCTGGCCCCTCCCGAAACTGCAAACCCCAGGTCTCCATAGGAGGTCAAAGTGGAATCATCGCGTTATAACAGACTCGTGTGGAAATGGCCGTGGTGATTTCCTCCAATTTTCCACTATGTAGTACCTTTTTTTTTCTTTCATATCTTCAAGAAGATTAATCTGTGTTGATTATCAACAATTGTTAATGAGAAAAACTGATTTTATATACCTTACTAAGAAGACTTAAGATGGGTTTGCATGTATGTGCATATCGACGGCTCCTACTGCTTGTGGGAGGAGGAGAGAGGAACCTTCGAAGGATACTAATTTGTTTTCCAAGACGATATCTGGTAGCCGAGCATGAGACCCAGCAGAAAATAAACCACCAGGACAAGGCAATTCAAAAGACAGAATACCCAAAAAAGGGAAGAAGCATTAATGGGGTGAAGTCTTCCATATCTGAAGAGCTATCGGTTGTGGATTTTCATGGGAGAAGGCTACGAAGTGACTTGGAGAATAACTGATCTTAATTTACTCCCTTGGATACAATCCTTTGAGATATTGAAGAGGAACATATTATAACAACAACAAGTAAGATAAGTGATACTTGCTACCAAAAAGAATTCACTAATTATTTCACTGTAAGAGTTGAAAGGGTTGAAAGTAGTTAAACAGCTGAGCTAGACCAGTTAAAGGGACAGTATTATTTCTAATTCTAATTCTAATTCTTCTGAAAAATAAAATTACAAGCTGATTTCAAAACAAATAAAAAAAGCTAGAAAAAAGGGAAGGGTCTGAATTATCTAACATAAGAAGTTTTCTTCTTTGATCTTTAAATCTAGAAGTTACAATGGCGGTTTTGACAAGAAGGGGTTATAAAAATCTGGGTTACATTCCTTTAAACCCTAATGAATCAAACCTTCTCCCTTGTAAAAAAAGAAAACAAGCTAAAATCACTACTTACTTTCCTTCAGCTGTAGAATCAAACATAGAAACAAAAGACATGGACCACATATCATTTTTGGATTCAACTGCTGATTGGACATTAAGCAATAAACAGCTTTTATGTGTTTCTCCAAACAACTGTGGAATAGATTTGGCAGCCGAAATTGCTACTGCTGAGAAGGCTGAGTGCAAGGGTGTAATGCAACAACATGGAATATTACAAAAGGGAATTTCTGCCTATGTTTCACCAACTGTAGTGATAAAAAATATAGACCCAGAACTGTCCTCTAATTCTGTTGTTCACTGGTCCTTGGACCACAGACAAATCCTTTTTGACCCTCATGATGTGGGTCATATAAGCCAGTGATCGACTCAGCTTTTGATAAAGAGACTAGAAATCCTAAGCACTCAATAACATGGAGAAAAGGAATTATCTCAGAGACCTCGAAGGGAAATAAATCTGAAGGCGGCAGGCAGCAATGTAGATCACTTCAGGAGGAATGGCAAGAAGAGAAACTCTCAAACCTTACCAAACAGGTCATCAATATAAACAAGGACTTACAGTCAATCAAGTCCTTCCTCTCTGAATGCAATGCTTTACTGACAGTTATTGCTAAATCCTTGGTAAAGCTAAATTCTGAATCTGAAACCAAGCCGCTAATCTCAGATATGAATTTACCGTGCCCCGTAAAAGGGAACTTCCCATTAGGGAACAAACTTCATGTCAAAAGAAGTCAAAGTACAATAAAAGAAATCCCATAAAACTGACTAACTTGATAAATAATAAAGACAAGAGATCTGTTCAAATTTCAGGTATTGAGTGATAAAGTGGTAACTCACTCTGATCATAAACGGCCTGTTATTGAAAATCCGCTGGTTTCATCACAGCTTCTATGTTGTGGTATTGGAGACATAGATTCCCAGGATCCCTGGGACAAAGTCCTGCAGAAAGGCTTGTGGCATCCCTAAGAAGAAACCTTCCCTAACGATTCATCCACTAACATCTCAGGACATTTCTAATAATAATAATAATTGGAACATAGTACTAATGAAGTGTAAATTGGTCATTAGCAATTATCCTAAGCCAGTTGGTATGGTATCCCAGAAAGTGCGTAAGGACCATCTTTTACATATCCTAGGATATAATGGTTGTGGGGCTTTCACCCCCAACGACATTGTCACGTGGAATACTTACTCTATAACTACAAACATGCGAGAGCTGTAGTGACCTTTTCAAATGAACATACAGCTAGAAAAGTATTCCTTCTAAGGAACCATCTATTAAATAGAGGTCTTCTAATCTCTCAGTTTTTGGAACAAAGCTCCACCAATGCCCTTATTTAAACCTGCTCCAGGCTAACTCCTTATAGCAACATAAACGACAACACGAATGATAACCTTATTGATCTAGGAGATACAGTATCCAGTTCAAATCATCCCTGGCAAGAGGAACAAATTGTTTGCACACCCTCTGAACTAAAAGGTCAGTCATTCTCTTTTAATGACTCAATCACTGCTGAAGAGAAGTCTCTCATGAATACATTTCAAACATTGCCCTCAGTAGCTCAGTCTGATATCATTGATAGGCTAACTTCCTTGAGAGCGATTTTACTTAGTCTACAGGGGAAGAACAAGACAGAGACTGTCAAATTCTTCCATCCTGAGAATTAAAACAACAATACCTAAGAACAAGAATCATAAGATCACTGATTGGCTTGAGATGAAGAATCCAAAGGCAAATAATATTTGCAACTGTCTTCAAATGGCTCTTGACATGGATATACAGTCACCCCCAAGCATCACTGACGTATCAACAAGAGATAGAGAGCTGTGCAAAGATACCCAGGGTAGTGAGTGTCTTGGACAGCAAGGGGACCATCTTGATAATGAACAGGGACAATGGAAACAGCAACAAAGAACTGACTGACAATACAAGCATCAGGGTGCAACACCTAAAAGTGTACAACATTTTGGCTCTGAGGTGGATGCCCTGACCCTTAATATTGCAAAAGCACTTTCACCTACAAAATCTTTATTCAAGTGCATATCTTGGAACATAGCTGGGTGGAATTCTAAGATCAACGATTCTGATGTGATAGATTACATCAACGAGTTTGATGTGATCTTTCTCAAGAGACTTGGTGTACATCTGGAATAGATTTTAATGGATACACCATATTTGATTTACCAGCTATTCCACCCTCTGGTAAAGGAAGACCAAGTGCAGGACTAGCAATTCTGATTTCTACAGCGCTCAAAGCCGCTATCAAGTGCCTGCCACATTGTGAATCAATTGCAATGGCCTGTCTAATTGATTTTGGTACCCTGTGTTTTCTGATGATAAATGTATACATTCCACCAAAGCTCAGTAGGGATTGTAGCAAAAAGGTGTGGGAAACATTAGAAAATTATATTGTTAAATTAGAGGGACAATTCCCCTCAGCTCTTTTAGTCCTGATGGGGGATTTTAATGCCCTAATCGACCATAATAATGAGGCTCTTTTACTACCATGTATTTTTGGTGCTTAGAAGAGATGGAGGAATGTATCTGAATATTGATAGACATTCTAAAGATTGGGGATTAATTTTGCTGGCATATGCTTTGTTCAGATGGTTGAGCGCTTTGCTCTAAGAATGCTCAATGGGAATTCTTTATTTGACCCATGTGGCGAGTACACATATATCAGCAAAAGGTAGTAGTACTATTGATTACGCACTAGTTTCCGATGCCCTTGTTGACCATATAGTTAGATTTTCTGTAGGTACCTGGCTTGACAGTGATCATCTCCTCTTTTCCTCTCTTTTGAGACCTTTTCTAATATTCACTCTCAGATACAACTTCATTTTAACGATTCAGCATTGGTGCTTAGACAGAAAAGGCTATGGTGGACAGAAAATCTCCATGGAGAGATTTCAGCACTTCTTAACTCAGCACAGTGTCTGGGGCTTAAAGAACCAGATTATTGAATCACAAGAGGGGTGGAATTGCCCTACAGAATTACTCTCAGCTCCTCACGACGTTGGCAACATCGCTGAGTCCACAGAGAGGAGACCTAGAAACTTTAAGCACAAAAGATTGGCCCCCTGGTTTGATAAAGCCTGTGCTGAAGCTAGAGCTCAGCTAAGGAATATATACATACCAATATAGGAGAGATAATAGCCAGTCATTGCCTCAATCCTATTACATCTCCAGAAGACATTATAAATCACTTTTGGCAAGGAAAAAGAAAGAGGCAATCCAAAGGCAATGGACATCACTAATAAATTTCTCCCTACAAAAAAACACTAAGCTTTTTTGGGCCACAGTCACAGGGATGATAGGAAACATTGGTGGCTCCCCCCCTTGTAACATCCCCATAAATGTGTGGGAGCTGTTCCACACTGTATAGTGATAGTGAGGACCAGGTTTCTGTTATCCCCAATGAGTTCAACTCATCCTTTTTAGATTCCCTGGATATTCCCCAGTGGCCTCCTGTATCCCAAGAAGAATTAAAAATACTAATCACTCAGCTTAAAACTGGAAAAGCTCCAGGGTCTGATTTAATCTTACCCAAGCTTTTAAAGCAAACACCTCATGGTGGGCACCTTTACTTGCCTCTCTTTTTACTCTTATCAATCAGACAGCTAGATTACTTACTAGCTGGTCAAAAGCAATCATAGTCCCTATTTACAAGAGGGGAGCTAGGAACGATCCATCCAATTATCGTCCTATAAGTCTGCTTTCAGTTGTGAGTAAACTTTACGGTCGATTTCTTAACAATCGTCTTTCTGAATGGATAGAGAATGAGAACATTATTGGTAATGAACAAATTGGCTTTAGGAAGGGTAAGTCAACTTCCGATCACTGCCTGGTTTTGAACCATTGGTTGAGAAATATTCTAATTCTCAAAGTAAGGGTTTTTATGCTGCATTTATCGATCTGAAGTCAGCTTTCGATTTAATCCAGGAGACTATGGATTAAACTTCTCGCCTCCTCGATTGATAGGAGATTATTATGGTTAATCATGAACTTGTACTGAGAATACGACTATACAAGTGAGATGTGGCATCCAGGGTAATCTTACAAAATCTATTTTTGTTGATAAGGGTGTGCGTCAAGGTTGCATTTTGGCACCTTCATTATTCAATTTATATCTTAACGATCTTTCAGCCTTTATCACTTCAGAAGCCCGTCATTCACCCAAACTGGGCTCGGTTAGCATTCCGTTATTGCTGTATGCCAGACGATGCAGTTCTCCTCTCATTTTCTAAAATAGGTTTGAAACAAATGCTGAGAGCTTTTTGGGGTTACTGTGAAGAAAATCGCTTAATCATCAATTATACTAAAACTAAAATCATGGTCTTTTCCAAGATCCAAAGTCGGTCTAACTAGGGAATGAACGGACATAAGTTAGAACAAGTTAAACATTTCAAGTATTTAGGAGTAATATTTCAATCCACATGTGGCTGGGTATCCCAGCAGTCTGCTGTTATTCAGTCAGCCAATAATAGTATTAAGGCATTAGTTCAATTTTTTTACACTAAAGGAGGCCAATTTTTACTGGCTGCACTTAGGGTGTTCCAGGCTAAGGTCTTGCCACAACTGTTATTTGGGATCCCTATTTGGATCCAAGGTTTCTCTGTAGCATTAGAACGGATTCTCTCTGCTTATCTTCGAAAATTGTTTAGGGGTGCCCAACTGTGTACCATCAGCCGTTCTACGGCTTGAAGCAGGCTGTCATTCAGTTGAATGTACTGCCTGGACGTGGGCCCTAAAGTCTTGGCTTAAACTTTTCTATGCTGGCTCTGAGTCAGGATATTTATATCTTGTAATGAGAGACAATTATACCACCCTTTGGTATAAACATCAAGGAAAAATTGCAGAGAGTGGGATTCTCAAACAACTTCCTCATTACACATGATTTGCCCAGGGACAGCAGATTTTGGTACGCGTGTAAAAGATATTGATATACAATACTCTTTATCTTCTGCCCATACTATCTGCTCCATTAGCTTAGGGTTGCAGTTTAATTTTGAGAGGGAGGCACATTATTTACAAAATTTGACCATCCCAAAATACCGAGCTGTGTTTACTAAAGCAAGATTTAATGTTATCCCCTCTGCCTTGCTAGAAGGTCGCTTTAAGGGAACCCCTTACCTAACGGGTTTGCCCTTGTGGTGAAGGTTATGTTGCGTCTCTAGAGCATGTCCTATTTTCTTGTATTTTTTACAAGAATGAGAGGCTAAGATTAATTTCACCCCTTCTGCTTAAGTTTCCAGGTAGACCTATTAATTGGTACCTGGCGTATCTGTTAAATGATTCTGAGAAAAGTAAAACAGAAACAGTGGCTAAGTTTTTCCTCTCTGCTGTTAAAACTCGTAGGATCATGACCCAAGTAAAACAAACAGACCTGTCTTTTATTCTTTAAATACTCATATAAATATTCACTTTGTCTTAGTGTTATATGGTTTAGTATCTCCTAATGTATTTGTGAGTGACTCTGTATATGTATCTTGTAATGATATATGTATATGTATATGTATATACGTATGAACATATTTATGCATTGCGAGTGTGTTATGAATAATTGTTTTACAGTGCTTTTTTTTTCCTAATATTTTATATGTTTATATATACCCTGTGCCTAATGGCCTGTTGGCTGAAATAAAGGTATGATGGTTTATTATTATTATATATTAAGAAGACTTAATTTCTTTCTCTGCTAGACCCTTGAGGCAGTGGGGTGGAGATGGAGTGGGCTGGTGAACTTTCAATTTCTGCTTAGTCCACTAATTAATCTGCTTGAGAGATCCACTACAATCTCTCTACATTTCTAAACTACACCAAAATACAGTTTCACCACCATCCCCTGTCCTAAACTCTGTAATGCTGAAATTAGAGGATTAGGGAAATCAGAAGGAATTTCTGTATAGAAGGACTGTGAGTTCTATTCAGTACTCGTACTCAACACAGTTCTCCGTGTTTTTCTATTTCAGCATGCATATCCTTCTCCTTGTGGATATCAGGATTCTAATTTTTTTTTTTAAAGAACAGTCTGGAAAAGTAAGGTTTTGGCCTACAACTCCTATAGTCCACCATCAGTGGTGGCCACTGAACCTCATGCTGGCTGGGGAATTGTTGGAGTTGTTAAAAAAAAAAAAAGAAGAAGAATATTTTGAAGCTTTATAAGAAATCAGATTCTGCAAGCCTAACATGAATCCATCCCTGTTTTAAAGGAGACTCCTGCTCATACACTTGGATATCTAATACCAAAGCAGAGTAGCCCCAGACTGTACCTAGGATAGAGAAATACACACACACACACAAATACACATTCTCCTAGACTGCTCTTCCTAACTAATAGCTGCACCTACTTTGCTACTAATGGGGCTATCATTTTTTCTTAAAACCAGATTTTTTAACATCACAAAGATGTATGCTATGTGACATTACCAACAGCCAACTATGTAATATACTATTTGCTGCTCCATTGTTTTAAATTTCTGGATGCCTACTATGAGGAATATGCTTCAGTTTTAACATTAGCAACTCAACTATATATATATATATATATAAAAAATCACCACCTATTATACTCTGTGTACTCAGCGTGTAGATGTAAGCCTGCTCATTTACAGTTACTACCTGGCACTTTGCCTGGAATTATTGCATTTAATTTTGAAGCTCCTCCAGTCAATTAAAGAACTGTTGAAATAGCATTAGTATTAGTTACATTAGTATTAGTTAGAAATAGCATTAGTACTGTTGACTATTCTAAATATGTTCAATAATAGCTTAATGAGATTGGCCTTACCACCATCAGCTCTACAAAATGTCTCTTATTGGCCATCATTTCCTGTTCCGCAGCCTCATGCTTTTTCAGCTTCCGTAGTATATTTGTTGGGTCACGGTAGGATTCATCTGATGCTGTCTTGTACTTTTCCTCCATCCACATCAAGAGCTCAGCAGTATCATGATTAAACTCCTGCAGTTGCATACATTGACACTGACTTAATAGCCTTTTTAGATCAATTAGCTACCAGAAGATCTTATACTGAATGTTTGGATGCATGGTAAAACTAACAAGCGAACAAAACAACAATAACAATAACAAACCTCTGCTGAAGAACCTGGATATTAACTTTCTGATGCATCTTGTATCTTATACATCAACATCTCCTATTATCTTTCCTGACACTTACCCAGTGCCAGACTGCCAACACAAAAATTCAAAAGTGCTATGCCTCCTATCTAGAAATCTTAACTACAATATTCATGTTCTTCATAAAGTGAACAATGAGAGATCACATGACTAGATTTCCTTGCTTGTCAAAAACTTTGCCACAGAAAATGCTGAAAACTAGCTTTCTCCCAAATATACTGGTTTTTACATATTGGTAGCATGTGATCAGGTCACATGTGGTCTTCTTCAGGGTTAGAAACCTAACACAGTTGCAATATATCGTTTTCCCCAAAGATGGTCTAGATTGTAAGAGATGTATCATATTTAAGGGCTGCAGATTAATGGAATGCCAAAAATCCCATGTTATGTGATATCAGTTAAGCACCTAGCCCTCCAATTACTCAACAGTGTCCCCTCAAGTGTGCTGGGCTGCTGAGGGGAGGTCTGTTGCGCATGTAGCCAGCATCTGAAATTCCCATTCTAGTGCACCTGGCCTGGTGGTGGTAAAATTCCTTCTTTTATGAGGGCTGCTGGCCTGCCATTGTGAGATTTCCAGGGGTTTGGGAGTTCCTGAGATCTATCAGATCTAGCAAGAACCTGAAACTCTCACAAGAGGTCCTCCTGTCATGAGACTTAAAGCAGGCTTTCTGTAGCCCTGCCTCTTGTGCCTCTTATTTCTGTTGTGAAATCCTGGTAACCCTATTTCTCCACCACAGCAGGGATAGTAAGTCACAGGCTGCCTGTTCCCCATCCCCATTCTCTTTTGTGTGTCCACACCCACTCCAGCAACAAATAAATAAAAAATGATCTGCTGCTTAACATTAGGAGTACAATTTGCCGCCCAAATTTAGCAGCATATAAATAAGTTCACTAACAGAGTTCTGTTGACCAACATAGTTAATTCCCTTGACAATTACCAGTCTAAATGTAAAACCAGGCTTTTGACTAACTACTTAAGTTTCCAGTCAAGTGGAAACTTTGCTTTTGCAAGTATTTTACAATGTTTCCCCAGTAAAATGGAACAGGAAGCCCTTAATATGCTGCTTTGGTTGTCACTACTACTATTGGTGCCTACCATAAATTATTAAGTATGGTATCTACTATAAATTACTTTAAAGGTAATGGTTTCTCAAATAGATTTAAAATTAAATATTATTCCATAATGAAATTTCACCCTATAATGTATTCAACTTATTCTATAGTGGATTGATTTCCATCCTAACTTAATTGTAATTGATATAATAATATGGAGGTGAAGCTACATGTCCTTGGGATTCCTTCCAGCTCTATGATTCTGTGAAAACTGTCTTTCTAATTAATATATTAAAGTGAATATTTTGAAATAGCAATTAATTAATTCTAGTGGGTTCAGGGTATTTTATATAATAATAATAATAATAATAATAATAATAATAATAATAATAATAATACCATATTTTATATTAAAGCTATTTATCCCTTTTCTGCATATTTAATTGATTTATAGATTTTGAAGAGGGGACAGTTATTTATTAAAAAAAATCTACAAAGCTCCACCCACTTTCCATTAAGTCACACACTCTTCATGAGTGCAACTCTGCAACAAGCGGCCAATAGCAAAAATGCCCCCAGACCTGACGAAATCACCATCTCCACCCCATTGACCATCCATTAAGATCTAAATTAGCCATCAGCTGCGATTCCAGTTGAAAAAAAAAAGCATTTTTTGAGCTTTAGATATATTTTTAATTCAAGACTTCCCTGAAACCTCAGAATTATTTCACTGGTTCCTCTAGGATAAAATGGTAGAGAAAGGCTGCTGCTACCTGTAACAGAAGTGATTCTAGTAACCTCTTCTTCCTCTGTTCATTGCTATTTGTTAGCAATTTCCACCTTTCTTGTAAAGCAGCCATTCTTTCTTCAATCCTGCCAGGGAAATAACACAAGTGTCAGTGTTTACAGAAGGCCTTAGGCTGGCAGAAGAAAAAGGCAGGAAGGAAATGTCAGCCAAACTGTATAGAATAGTGCATCAATATTGCTTCAAAAAAGTAAATGAAATTATGGTACTGGAGACTAACTGAACATCTAGCTCAAATTAGGGCTAAATTTACTTTACTAGTCAACACGAAAGAGACGGTTGTTTTTTCCCAGGCAAATGAAGAAAAGCAGTTCGTACATAAATTCCTTTCACAAATGTACCAGTATATGGGGAAAATCAGCTTCCTACCTGATACCAGCACTGATTACTGCATTTTTAAATTTTAGTTTTATTTAGTTAAATTTATTTTAACTTAATTTAACAATTGACCTTCCAACAGCAAAATTTTATCATACAGTCTTATGAATGTTATAATGGCTACAGGTCTATTTACTTCCATGTGGGCGAATATGCAGGCCAGGAAACAGTAGGGAGGTACGATGATAAAACTGCTTCCTTTAACGGAACCAGGAAAGGAATGAGCCTTCTTCTGGGTAGCCTTGTCCACTCCCATGCACTAGTTTTGTGGGCTTGGAAGCCTCAGTGGCACAGACAGCCAGAAGGAAGGAAGAGGAGAAAAGTCACATCAAACTAATGTTCCACTACTGAACAAGACTGGATTTAGGCTACAGTGAATGGACATAATTTTTGGGGACGGATTGACTTAGGATTTACATGAATGACTCAGAGTACAAAGAAATATTATTCCAATTAGTTTTCCTTATGTGGATAAGGGAAACTGAGACAGGCTAACATTACTGGTTGATTGTCCATACAACTGAATGCCAACTTGAGAGCAAGTAGTATATTATGACTTGCACTAACCATAGAACCTGTTATGATTTTAACTTCCAAATGCAAAAGGCTATGATTTAGAGATGTTTGCCTGCTCTTCTAATTTCTCTTTTCTTTCATATAAAAAACAAAACAAACAAAACAAAACAAAACAACAAACAAACCAGAAACACATACATTTCAGAAGCAAAATGGCCCCTTTCTACCAGATGTTCTCCATGCTCATTGACTGCATTTGCTCGGTGTTTCAGCCCAAGCAGCACTCGTTCAAAATCCTCATGACGCTTCAGGAAGCTTCGAACAGAATCCACATGATCCTGAAGAGGCCAAAAGAAATCCTAAATACAACTGTAGCACTAATACACAACTCCTAAGTCATTACCACACTACACTGTTATAGTGCTATTATTCCACTTTCAACATCCTATGGAATCCTGGGGTTTGCAGTTTAGGGAGGAGTATTTAGAATTCTCAGTCAGAGAGCTCTTTGGCCTCAGTAAACTACAAACCCCAGAATTCCACAGGATGTTGAAAGTGGAATAATAGCACTATAACTGTGTAGTGTGGAAATGACCCTACACTGATGGTACTTTCTCTGGCATATTCTTTCTCAACTACAGTCTTAGCAAGTACCCCTTACATTATACTTACCAATGCATGTGCCTAAAACTTCATTACACATGAATGGGCAAGTTCTTCTTCATGACTCATTTGTAAGGTTGTTCACTAGTCTCCACAAAGGAGACAGCTCCATATGACTTAAGAAAGTAAGGCCCTTTGCGCACCTTACCTTTTTCCAGCGCTGGGGTGTGGGGATCATGCGAGCAGCCTCCGGCAAGAGGCTCTAGCGTCCCTGCTGCTTCAGCTCTGCACGAGCTGCCTGCTCGCGCGAAAGCCCTACCTCTTCCTTCCGTAGTGCAGCCTGGGAATTTCCAGGCTGCGCTGGGGCAGGAAGCGCATCTGCCACAGCTCCAGAGGCTCCACACACCAGGTAAGTGTGCTTGGGGCCCAGAAACAATACGCTACTGTGCATCATTTTTGGCTTCCAGACGAAAATGAAAAGTGTGCGATTGGTGCCTACTGGCCCCTGGAGCGTTGTGTGATTGTGAGTGTGTCGTGCAGATCACTCCTCACAATCACACGATGCTCGAGGGGCCCTTTCGCATGGCAAATGCCATGCGGAAAGGGCCTAAGTCAAACTATATGCTAAAGAGGTTTGCAAAAAAAAAAAAAAAAGCCCATGAGGCTCTCAGTTCATACAGTTGCTCTAAGCACAAGTTATTTTATCTTCCTGAAGAAAACAGCAAGGAGACTTCAATTGGAGAGAGAAAGATTTAAGATGGTTTAAAGAGACTTCTTTGAATGCAGGCCTGATTAAATTGTTTTAAAAGCTATATGTGTTGCTTTTTTATACATCATGATAACAATAAAATTCAAAAAAGCTAGTCATCTTTTTAAAGAAAGTTGTACTTTTGACACACATAATCTAATGTACAAGCTTATATACCTGTATTTGTTTTTACTATAATGGAAGAATCAGTGAGATAGTGTCAATATTTTTTATAATGAACTCACCTCCTCCGATTTCCTCAGATATATGTGCTTCAGAAATCAGAACAGACAATCACAAATTAAAGCATGACAAATGCAAGCAATGTAGGTAAGAATAATCATATGCTATGATAAAAACTGCATTTCCTGATGTAACAGGGAGTATCAGTTGCAGTTCATGGCAGGGGGTGGATACCATCTTATCCAGCACTACTTGTTTTCCCCTTCCCAGTTTTCAAGGGTTCTGGGACGGTGAGGGGAAAACCAGTCAATCAGGTATTGCCTGGTTGGCTGGTGGGTGGGAGGAGGTGACCTCAGCACATGCTTCACTTCACTCTACTCCCTGACCATTTAAGTCGGGCTCTCTGCACTACTTTGGTGGTCAGCTTGGGTACTCTGAAGATGTTCCTCACCATTTGAGGAAGTACCTCTTCTTAAAAAAATGTGAAAATGTATCAGAATCTAACTTGATTCTGAGTCAATGAGATGGACGTGTGATTAAATCATTTGAAACATGTAGGGTGGGCAAAATGAAAGTAGTCTGGAGAAGCTTATTTCTATGTCCAGAGTTTAATACCTCATACAGTGAGAAAATTCTACCTCCCATTCTAAAATGTGAGAATAGCTAATTTTGTAGCCATTCATATTTACCCCAAGACTGTCAGTCCGGAGAAAGGCTTCATGGCTGGCGAGAGCAGCATCGACACCATCAATTTCTTTGTTAAATTTTTGCAGCTCTACACCTTCCTGGAGCTTCTTTTGGCGCTTTGCCCACAACTCATCCAACTCATTTCTCTTCTGAGCAAGTTTGTGCACAGACTCATAAACATCCAAAGCTCTGCTGTTTGATGGACCATCCATGATGTTCTGGCCCAGTGCATGCAGCTGCTTAAATCTGCCAGCAGTCCAAATAAAAGAAAAAATGTATTATCCTCACAAGTGAATGACAGTATACTTCTCTCATTAAAGGAGGGCTTTTTTGCTTAAAAACAACTTATTTTAATGACCAACCATATATCTTGATCTTTCAGGCATATTGCTGTCTTAGTTCTCCATTTTCTATTCAGAAATTTGGACAAGCATACACCTCAAATTACCAAGAGGTGAGTTTGCTGGTCTGAGGTTGGAGCATAACTACAATGGTGCCAACTGGGTTTCTCTTTCCCAGAAGCCCAAACATTCATATGGGTTCTGAGAAATAGAAGAAAATGAATTCAAAGTATTGGCTAGTGGGTAGGTCCAGAATGAGTCCAGAGTGAGACAACTTGTTGGTTTTCATTCTGGTTGAGTGCTGGGGTATATAGGCAAGCCCTCCAGAATTCCAAACTCAGTCTGCTTTTGAACGTCATCCTACCCACCCTTCTTTCTAATCAGAGGAATTTACTGTTTTACCTGCCTATTGTCACAACTTTGCTGGTGGTGAGCATGAGCATGCTCACTACCATGTTGGCAGGACTAACAAATTGGCAGGGAGTGCCCTTATAGGACTTTGGGGATGTAAGCGGCTGGGATCAAAACAGCTTTAGATGATGCAAGATGATCACTCACACCCACCATTACTTTCTTATATAAGAAAAAGACATTCACACACACTCATATATTTTTGATATTTCCAGATGTAGACATGGTCTAAGAATATAAGAGCAATGCTGGATGAAACTGAAGGTCTGTCTAGTTCAATGTTCTGTTACACACTGGCCAAAAGCCTCCAGAAAGCCCACAAGAATGACAGCCATGGGTGCAATAGCATCATCCCATTCATGTTAGCCAGCAAGTGGGATTCCATGGCATATTGACTCAGACGTTGGAGGCCATATGCAGCCATTACAATAAGTGGCCTTTTATCCTCCATGAATTTGTCTAGCCCTCTTTCAAAACTTTCCAAGCGAGTGGCCAACATTATAGTTCTTATTCTTGTTTGTGCCACAGTGTTGTCCAAATACACTTTACCTGTGATTCTGAGCGTGTATTTCCTTTAGCAAGTCCTGGTGTTCTTTCAGGAGTTGCTCTGCAGTGACCACATCTATGCCCATCTCCTCACTGGCCATTTTCTCCTTCATGCCATCTGCCCACAGTAGGAGTCTACAGCTGTCTTTCAGAAAGGCCTGCTGGTCCTGTGCTATCTGCAGTGCCTTTCCCCCCTCATCTGCCTTGGACTTTAGAGTTGACAGCAGCTCCTCCATGTCTCCCACTTGTTCCTTTATGGCTCTGCTCTCTGTGGGATTGGTATCCTTGATCCTGCATAATAAATCCAAGATCCGTTCTTGAATCAATACAGAGACATAGATCTATTTCAGTACAGTGTGAACCAGATTGGGCTGGGATCCATCAAAGAAGGTCAGTTTGGGATATGCAGCTGAATTCCTAGTACATTTTTAATGTAAGCATTGGAACCAAGCTTGAAAGCAGCTCATTAAAAGCAATGACATTACTTGCTTCAATTTTTTAAAGCAACGAGTGCCAGTCTTGTTACTTTTATCATTGTAATGACAATAATGTTAACAGTTTGGGTAATTAGTAACCTTACTAACACCTTCTTTGAGAGTTTTTTGCATGATTTAGTGGTCATTTTTGGTATTTTTCATTTTTTTTTCCAAAAATGTAAAAATAACATGTTATTAACCAGTAGTGTAAAACATTAGTTTTTAAACATTGGAAATGAGCCACCATAACACAACACTTTCCCCATAAAATAATATAATTATGTTGGCTTTATGAGTAACATAGCTAAGTTCTGATCTGAAAGCCAAGTTCCCTAAGATAGATCATAGTACACCAAAGTGCTAGTTTCTTACGATTTGGCCACACTGTTAAGGTATTCAATCTTTCTCTCCAGCACTGAGACGTCTCTCTCAAAGGCTGCAAATTTGCGTGCCTCTGCCTCCAGAACAGCAGGCTTGCTTCTATGTCTTAAATCTTCAAGATGAACCAGCTTGTCTTGTAGCAACCTTTGAGTGTTTTGGCAGTCCTGAAGGAATGTTTTCACATCAGCCACACCAATCAGCTCTGAGCCCTTCTCTTCTTTTAATACTTCCAGGTGCTCCCACCTAAAAATAGAAAAGCAAAGCACATCACATTGAAATCAGCCATACTTGGTCAGTGATAAAGCAAGAGAGCTCTAAACATGCTCAGAGATACTTCATTCTGAGGTCACCCTGCTGCCATAGTCACAACTAGCACTCATTGATATCATTTTATTGATCTTCTCAGTTGATGACATGTTCTGTACCTGAATGAGGAGAATTTTGTTTGGTTTCTATTTTTAAGCACACAGATCTAATTCACATTCCTTAGACTTAGACTAGTATGTGGATCAGAATATGGATATATTTCAGGTTATACTCTTGGATGAATTTTGTGATGCCTATAACAAAAAATCAAATATACAAAATTATATAAAACAAATACATCTATTTGGTAAGGCTGTGCATGAAAATACTATGTTCAGAAAACAGGGAGATATTAGGGAAAGCTGCATATGAAAAAAAAATTTCTTTCTTCTTTCAAAAAATTGCAAATTGATGACGAAATTAGATGGAATAGATGGATAACCAAATGCATTCAAAACTGAAATGAACTGTTTAAAGGGAGCATCATCCCTCAGACTTCTTTGGCTTATCTCTTTATTCTGCATCTTTTACCTCAGGTTTATCTTTTTCTTCCAGGTCTGGATCTCATTCTGTTTTCCAGGGCTGCTCTTAGAAAACATGTCTGCTAAGCTACTGATCTCATCCAGTTGGCTCTTCCCAGCAGCCAATTCCATTAGGAAGTTCTGGGGGAGGGGATGAAAAAGGAAACAAAAGTGTGTTAAATTAAAGCATAAAGGTTTATCTCCAAACTTTATCATACATAAAATAATTATTTATAACCTCTCTTACACAGGAGTATGCTTTTTAATGTAGCTAGCATTCCTATCACAGCAACTTTTCCTCTGTCTTCCCTTTTTAAAGCTCTTTGAAGCCATAGAATTTGACTAATAAAAAGAAAAGAGCCAGTTTTAGACAGTTTTCACAACTGTCTTGAGGGATTGTGCTCTCAGAGACACTCCAGCTTGACACTGCTGAATTAGAACTTATCTGGAATGGTGTCTGATTCTTCTATCCATTTAGGCTTCAGTTGAGATAGTGGTTTCTTGTCCCATTATCTCTGTTAATCAACATAACAAGATTAGTGTGATCAGTTTATCAAGAACTGCTGCTGGTCTGAGTAGTCACTTTTCTTAAGCTTTACACAGAATTGTAACAGATGGTACTCTTTGTGTGCCATTGTCATTTAAGTCTACTCCCCCCCACCAGTTTTTGTTCTACCAACGCATGTATATATGTGTGTGCTCCTGTGAATGTTCATGAACATGTACATGTCACATACACTGTGTAGATAGTGTCCCAACATGGGCTCAGGTTCTTCTACCAGAATACTGTGTTAGTAAGTAGGTGAGGGGAGGTAGGCAAGAGGGGTCTGAGTAGCTGTGGTCTATAAAGGTCATCTTAACCTGACAAGACTACCTATTAGAGAACTGAATCACATTGAATGTGTGTACCAGAGTCTGAAGACAAGGAACAGACTGGGGATTCTGTTAGTGTACCAGCCACCCTGCTGGTACACTGTCAGACTCCCTGGCCGAGTTCATGGAACTGGTCTAAGAGTTAGTGTTACAGCTGCCCAGAGTTTTGGTCTTGGGCAACTTCAACATCCCATTTGAGACCAGTCTGTCAAGTTCAGTTCTGGAATTCATGTCATGCATGGCAAACATGGGTCTATACCAATTGGTCTCACAGCCCACCCACTTCATGGTATATTCAGTACTGAGCAGATGGATCTGCAGGTGGAGATAATTAATACCTCTAAGTTGTGACAGACAGATCATTTTCTGGTTACAGTTAGTGTCACAGCAACTCTCTGTTCCTGCAGGGGTGATGGATCTATTCAGATGGCCCACCCTCAATGGCAAATGGACCCTTTAGAGATCCAGAAAGCCTTAGAGCAGTGGTTCTCAACCTGTGGGTCCCCAGATGTTTGTGGACTTCAGCTCCCAGAAGCCCCAGCCACTATGGTCAATGCCAGGGCTTCTGGGAGCTGAAGTCCAAAAACATCTGGGGACTCACAGGTTGAGAACCACTGCCTTAGAGGGTTTTGTGGCTGGCATTACCAATGATCCTGTCAAAACTCTTGTCAATAGATGTAATCAAGGCCTGACTGGGGCCACTGACACAGTCGCTCTCAAACATACTCTCCAATCTGACCTAATGCTGGAGGATCTAAAGATGGTCGTGCATGCACTTGTAACCTCAAGGCTGGACTTCTGCAATGTGGTATACATTGGGCTACCTCTATGCCAAGTTCAGAAGCTTCAATTAATGCAAAACATGGCAGTCAGATTGGTTAGTGGTGCATCTAGGAGTGATCGTAAACCTATATTAAAAATCATTCCACTGGTTGCCAACTAATTTCTGGGCAAAGTACAATGTGTTGTTTTTTTCCTTTAAAGCCCTGCATGGTTTGGGTGCAGGTTACCAACAGGATTGCCTTCTCCATATAATCTGTTCTAAACACTCAGGTCTTCTGGGGGACATTTAATTCAGCTAGCCAGGACTAGGCTGGCAAATGTTAATCAGAGGACTTTTTCTTCAGCCTTCCACAAATTGTGGAATGACCTGCCAGAAGAGATTTGACAGCTGGATGTGCTATCTGAGTTTAAAAAAAACATTACAGACCAACCTCTTCTGGCAGGTCTATCCAGATGGTCTTTAAATTATGAATTAATTGTTTAAAATATGTATATCTTAACTGTGTCATGTGTATATTTGGTGTTGTGATTTAATCTGTTTTTCCCTACATCAATTCATAGAAAAACAAATGTTGTTGTTGTTATTTACATTTCATTGATCTGATGAAGTGGATTGTGGACCCCGAAGGCTTGTGGTAGGCTATATCAACTGGTCTGAAAGCCACCATTGGTTTTGTTGCTACAACTAACATGGCCTTTTTGAGAGGTCTTTGGGGGTTTATAGTCTTTATATTATCTTTCAAAACTGCAATACTTTACTTCACACATGCATAGTGATTCACTTTTGCATGGCTCACGTGCATTTTTCAAAAGCATATATATTTATGGTAATAAATATCCTACCTGATGCTGCACAATCTATGACTATTTTTTTTTTTAACATACTCACATCCCACTCAACATCCGAAGAAATGAGGGTGAGATACCTTCTGTCTTTCACCCAAAGTAGGTCATTTGATCAGGAAAATCACAAGTTGTTTCAATAACATAGCTTGGCGTAAAACCAGACTGAAATGGATCTAGATCATCAAGAACTTCTCCAGTTGTCTAGTCACTTCATGCTCAAATAGCTTACCCCCAAAGCAAATATTAACAATATTTCTTATATATCTCTGGGTCTAGGAAGGAGAGAGCACACCACAACCTCCTCCAAGACAGCAGTTACCATCAGCTAAAAGAGTAAGGTATTTACTTACTCCAAGAAGTAATTTAACCCTGGACCCTCATAAGATCTGCTACATCTTATCAAATATGACAAGCAAAGGTCAAGTTAACATATGGAACATATGGATTGACATATGGAACTAATCCAAAGAAATCTGACTGGGTGGAACACTTGACACCTCCCCAGACTTCAATAATTGTGCTCTCAACTTCTGAGCTTGATATAACCAGTGCATTAAAACTGTATCTTCCTATGCAAACTTTAATGCACAAGGCAGAAATCATTTTCTTCCAAACCAACAGCAAGAATGTAACTTGGGTTCATAACGTTGGTAGAGATTTTATAAGGTACTAATAAGAATCACAAACAATCAAAATGTATTACTTTATTACAATTTCATCTTGTATATCCAACTTTTGACCTTTGTTGAGAATCTTTCCCTCTTGAATAATTTTTCTCTCTCTTTTACAATCCTAGGAAATGTAAACAAATCAGACAGTGAATTAAGTTATGGCTCTGAATGAGAAAGCTAAGAAAAATGGCACCTGGTATTTCTGCTGCATAGCATCCACATTATCTGCTTTTGGCTGAATGGTCTGGAAAATTTTCTCTTTGTCATCTATCCAAGACTGAAATTCTTCACAGGAGCTACAAAATTGGTAGAGTCGGATCCTTTCTTCTAATTCTTTTTTCCTGTGCTGAATGGAAACAAATAGACATAGTTTGAAAATTAAGTATGTGACTAATAAAAATATGGAAATGTGTCAAACAGAATTTTCTTTTAAAGCTTTCTTAGGAGGACAATAGAAGAACAAATTCAGAGGTGAGACATATTCATTTTGTTTGTTGTGGTAAACAGCTTTGGGATCCTGTCTTATACAATGGTCTACTATCCAAATCTAACAAATAAAAAGGAACTTCCAGGCAGACATTTTGTAGTGCTACCAATTAAAAACAATGTGCAGCTATTCTATCTTTTCCTCCTTAATAAAAGTTCTGTGGATTAAAAAAAAACCCCTAAAAGAACTGAGGGAAAAATATGGGCAGTTACAGTTCTAAGAGTGTCATCTGGGTCAGCTATAAAATTTGGTGAAGGGAGGAAGGTAACTGCATAATCAAAGTGTTATTTGGAAGCACCCAATGTCTGAAACATGGGAGCAATGATATATTCCAAATTCTGTCAGCATCTATAGACTGCATTTTAATTTCTTCTCTCAAGAAAAATGGAGGGGGGCTGCAGAGAGAGAACCTCAGAAAAATATCTGAGTCCAAATATCAAGGGTTCTTCCTTCCTTCATTGCAGATCCTGAGATCAATCACAAGCATATTCTTTCCACTACTCCAGAGACTAGGACAAGGAACAATGGATTCAAGCTGCAGGAAAGGAGATTCCACCTGAACCTCAGAAAGAACTTCCTGACTGTCACAGCTGTCCAGCAGTGGAATATGCTGCCTCGGAGTGTAGTGGCGTCTCCTTCTTTGGAGGTTTTTAAGCAGAGGCTGGATGGCCATCTGTTGGGAATGCTTTTATGTGTGTTCCTGCATAGCAGGGCGTTGGACTGGATGGCCCCTGGGGTCTCTTCCAACTCTATGATTCTATGATTCTTAATACCATTTATTTATTATATCTGTGAAATTGTTATTGATGCTTGCCCTGAAATACCTTCCTGACTGAGAATTTTTGATTGGTCACCTTTTTCCATCTGGGTTATTTTTTTTCTGTGGCTAAATGATGGTTTTACAATTTGTCTCTCTTCTTCCATAAATAAAATATATTATCCACCATGAACTTCTGCAACTGTTATTTATTTAGTATATTTTCATTTCGCTTTCTATTTTTATAGCAAACCAATATGGCTTACAATGGAAAACGAGAAAAATAAATTAAAATCAAGTGATAAAGCAGTTAAAACAGTGATAAAATAATACAATAGTAAAATGTTTCATTAAAATAATTAAAAAGTACTTGAAGTAATCAATAGGAACTGTCAGTTATATAAAAATTAATGTGCGGCAAGAGCCCTCCTTTTTGCATAGGAGTTATGTTAAGTTTTCATATTTGGAGCCAAGCTAGTAGAAAAATAAAAGCTCTATAAATTCTTCATTTTTGGAAAAGAAAGGAAGATTCAAAATAGTGGCCAGAATGTTGCTTAGGCACTACACTCATATGACTAGATTATGGTGGCAACCAGCATAGACTTTATTTATTTTGTACTTACTTCTTTCTTACATAATATTCTGAGGTAGTTTTCTTTGTATTTTGATTTTCTCACTATATTTGTAATATTAATTTTGGTAGTGCTCTATGCATGTTTTTGGTTGTAAGTTGTGGTATTCTATTCAGTTCTGCTTTTTAATATGCCCAATCGTTATCCACATTGGCTGTAAATATCATTTTTTTATCCTTATTATATTCTTTGACATCCTTTTGCCTATGTTTTTGTGATGGTCTTCTATGTTTTATGCACTTGTGGTTGAGACCCCTCCCTTCTGAATTTGTTTGGTCATGAGGGCATAAGCCATGGGTACAGTGGTTGTGGAGGAAGGCAGGCAGTGGAGAACAGGCTTCTCAGACCTGTCAGGTTGTGTCTGCCTTCCCTTGCCACCACACAACAACTCTGGAAGAAGTGAAACTGCTCCTGTAGTGCACCAACAGGATTCCAATCATTGTGAGAAAAATATTGAAGAATATTGTTGACACCTTAAAGACCTGAGCTTTCATATGCTATATCATACTTCAATGAGATGTATGAAAGATTATACAGACTTTCAGGTATTATGTACAGTATACATGGTTATGTATAGTATATACAGTTGAGGATGTGAGTGCAGAAATTGAACAAAACTCAATTGTTAATCCTAAAGTAGATCCACTGAAACAATGGTAGTTTGGCAGAGCAACACTCATGTCAGTTCAATTGATTCAATAGTCTAAACCAGACTAGCAATTGGATTTAGGCCAGTGATGTCAGAGAAAAATCAAATTCAGAAAATACTATCACGGGCAATAATATCATTGACGTACCTCAGCCATGGTTTGCAGTTTTTCATACAATAAGTGGATCTTATTCTGAGTTTTCCAGATGTTTTCCATAACAAAATGAGGATCAGACTCAGATGGGCTAGTGATTGTAGCTTGGGCAGAAATCCATGACACAGAATGACTTGCTGGTGTTTTGCTTAACCTTCGGTTTGTGCTGTCGTGGATGTTTGTGTTTCTTGCTGGTGTTGATACCATCTGACAGGAAAAAGAGCCATAACTTTAAATTCTTTGTATTTGAGACCTGCACTGTGCACAGCATAGCAAGTTACCATTTCATTTCAGTACTCACAATGGAAGCAGCTTGCTGTGCTACACAATGAGCCTGCTGTTCCAGATAGCTTATTTCTGAAGAGTAAGTTCCCAGTTCCTTCTCCAAATGAAAGTGGCGATGCAACAAGGATTCAGCACTGGATTCATCCTTCCCATAATCCTCACTAGCTAGGAGGGTTTGCACTTCTTGCAGCCGGGAATTCACCTCTTCAACATCAGCAAAGTACTGGTGGGAAAAAAATGAGTAACTGTGTTGTTAACACTATTACCTTTGTTGTTGTTGTTGTCCAACTTTGATTACTTTAAAGTCAAACCTAACACAGGGTTTTCTTGGCAAGATTTGTTCAGAGGGGTTTTGCCTTTGTTTTCTTCTGAGGGTAAGCGTATGTGACTTTCCCAAGGTCACCCAGTGGGTCTCTGTGGCTGAGCAGGGATTCAGATCCTGGCCTCCAGAGCTGTAGTCAGCTGTGTAGCTTGGAGTTCAGGTGGGGAGGTGGGGTGGAGAGGCAGGGGTATGGCCACATCATGCAGGGTGGGCATGGCTATGGCATGTGAGGGCATGGCCGCGGTGCATGGGGTGTGTGGCTGCAGCTTGGGGTGTGTGGGTGCACTGCACAGGGCGCCCTCCAAAAAGTTGCTGCCAGGGTGGACCGCCCTTATCGCTCCCCCCCGTACACCTCTGGCTGTAGTTCAATGCTCAAATCACTATACCACACTGGCTCACTATTACCCTATCTGCCTTATATACTGACAACATTATTTTAAACAGAGCTTGGCAACCCACCACCTTCCAGATTGTGTTGAAGGCCAGTTACTATGAACACCAGCCAGACTTGATCAATGGTGCAACACAATGAGATCAGTACTTCATTGGCATCTTGAGGGTCTCAGGTTCAAGAGTACCTAATCCCAATAAAAACAAATTTCCTTACAATTAATAGGAGGAAATAGCTGCTGCTACTTCTGTATTAATGTTATCACTGATGGTTTCTTAGTTCCCATGGGCTGCATGACGACAACAGTGCCTCCAAATATCTCATTGGATTTGTTCCCAAAATGGTGGCAAAAAGTCCAGGGTTGATACTGGGGGGTCTGGGATGACTTCTATGTGAATCTGGGTGTTCTGAACATTTGAGGGGATTTCCATATAGTGGTCAGACAAAAAATGGCCAGTTTTAATCTTTTTTCTTTAAAATATTGGAAGTTGAATGCATAGCAGGGGGCTTCAAGTGGGGTTCTGGGGCTGCATTTTGCTGACTCTGTCTTAGCCTGACATGGTCTTCAAGAATTTGGCAGATAGCTAAAAATCTCAATAGATTTATGTTTTCATCTGTCTTGTCTTATTTGGATAAAACTGCAGACCAATTTACCTGTTTGATGAGAGCAGCTGCCTCCAATCGGGTTTTGTGACTGGAGATTTCGTCTTGGAGCTGTTGCCACAGCTGCTGGATACTGTCAATCTTTCTCTGGATATCATTACGCTTTGAAGGGCTTTTCTGACTTAGCTCCCGACCCTTGCAGATGATCTTAGAACAAATCTTTTGGTGAGAATTGCACTCGTCCTGTACAGCCTGTCGGACAGAAGTTAGTTTGTTATGTCTAAATGCTACTACAAAGTAAACTCTGGCAATATTCTTTTGAATTCTTCAGAATTTAGAGTTACACTTATAGATTCATGGCTGCTGCTCCAGAAGTAGTAAGTTATTGTTATAGTTGGACTTTTAAAGGAAAAGTTAATATTTTGCTTTCTGGTTTCTCAGAAGAGCTATAAAATTCTCTCTGGTTATTTTTAAAAGAAAAATATTTGAATGGTACAGGTCCCTGGTATGACTACAAAACATACTCCCTTCTACCTTTTGCCATGTGAATAGCCGCAACAGAATATGAGCCAGCTTGGAGACATTATTTTTTTTTTGGACTACAGTTCCTAAAATCTTTCATTCAACATAGCCAGTTGCTACTTTGGCTGGGAGGTTCTGGAAGACAGAACCCCCCAAAATTAGGCTTCCAAGTTCTGCTTGAACTGTGTGAGATTACTTACCTTCTATTCAGTGAAAGCTTATACCTATAAGTATAAAAGTAAATTTAAAATTTACAGTTAAAAAAATTAAAAGTAAACAATTAAAAATAAATTAAAAATTAAAATAATTAAATTAAATTAATTATTTTAAAATAAATAATGTAATTTAATTTAATTAATTTAAAATTTAAAAAATAAAGTAAAAAAATCACACTGGAAAAAAGAACACAGCTGTCTGTTATTATGTTCCAATATTATGCCACTGATAGTAGGCAAAGGAATTTAAAAGAATAGTTTGTAATTATCTGTAATTAGTCACTTCCAGTCTTTCCAGTTTACTCTCCTTCTCTCAGCCAACATATTATTTACTTAGTGATCACTATTTATTACTATTTGCAGTCATAGCCCACCTTTCTTCCAGTGAGTTGAAAGTGGTATATATGGCTTTCTTCATAACAGTTCTTTGAGTCAGGCAGTGACTAGTTCAAGGTCTCCAATGAGTTTTATCAGTGAATGTGGAACTGAACATGGATCTTATAAATCCCAGTACTGTTACTATTACTGTTACCACCAATACTGCACTGGCTCCCACAGTTTTGCTCGCTACTTTATTAGCACCAGTTCTCTAAATCTGCATAAGTGATTGACAACTCATGGACTGTACAACCAACCTTGTGACTTTGAAGAGAGGCCAAAATATAATTGAGATCACGCCCTAAAATTCCTGTCTTCACCAGATTCCACTTATCCAAAAGCCAGCTCTCTTCTTCCTTGCACTCATGGAAAAACTCAAAAAGCTTCAGAGTATCTTCCAGCTTATGTTGACTAGTACAAAGGAACAAATACATAGCACATTTTGAAACATCTATAATTAAAGACAAACATGTTGCTCTAGTAGTTCTAATGGGTAGTATGTCTGAGGATTATGAGACTTGCATGCCAAACAAACAAACAAACAAATAATCAATCATTCATTCATTCAATCAATCAATCAATCAGTCCAAGCTGTGATCTGAAAAAATGCCATCCTACACTTTCTTCAGGCTCACTCTATATCAACCAGATTTAGGCCATTTCTGCACTACACTGTTATAATGTTGTTATTCCACTTTCAATATCCTGTTTACTGAGGCCAAAGATCTCTCTGGCTGAGAATTCTAAAGGCCTCTCCCTAAATTGCAAACCCCAGAATTTCATAGGATGTTGAAAGTGGAATAATAGCACTAGAACAGTATAGTGCAGAAATGGTCTGTGTTGGGTGGCCATGAAAAATTATGAGAGACCTCATTCTACATTTCCTTGTCAAAATGATATATTTTCTTGGTTCTTTGGCTGAACTTCCCTTAAAGAAACTTACAAGTTTCAATTAATTTAAAGCATCAGAAATGTATGTATTAGCCTTGGAACAACTGTCTCACCTTTTCTTTAATAATAATAATAATAAAAAAACCTTTCCTCTCATTGTTTTTATGCAGGGAAGGAGCCAGAAAGAGATAGATCCCTATTTTGGATCTTAAAACAAACTTATTGCTAACAAAAATAATTGCACAGTACATAATATTTCTAGCCTGACGAACTGAAGAAATAATGATAAGAACACAAGATTCTTTCCACTGAATCAAATTATTGACTTGCAGTGGCTGTGATGCCTCTTTTACACAACCAAATGTTCAAGTTATATTTACTGTGTTAAGAAATAGAAGGGAACAGAAGGCTGCTGGATCAGTTTGTAATGCCTATCTCACCCAGCATTCTGGTCATATCCAGTTAGCCATGGAAGTCCAGAAGTAAGGCATGGTGCAACAGGAAATTCCCACTGGTCATGTCAATCCCATATTGACATATTTACTGTTTGCATTTGTGACAAAGGCAACCCCCAGGTACCTACAGCTGGACTTATATAAGTCTCCTTCATCCAACTGGGAATCTTAGATTCCTTGCCAGTCAGCATTCCCAGTTAAGTAGGAGAGTCTTACATCATTTTCGCATTGTTATAATGTTAATATTCCACTTTTAACATCTTGTGGAATTCTGGGGTTTGTAGTTTAATGAGGCCAAAGAGCTCTCTGACTGAGAATTCTAAATGCCCCTCCCTAAACTGCAAATCCCAGGATTCCGTAAGATGTTGAAAGTGGAATAATAGCACTATAACAGTGTAGTGTGGAAATGGTCTTACACTGGTATAGCTGAATGACTGTCAGCATGACAGGGCATGACCAATTACCTCTTCGTTGTTTCTGTGCATGCGTGAAAGAACTCATAAGAATATCTTTATAGTAATGTTGACCAGCACTATGAATAAGGATGTTTTCCACCTGTGTTTTTTAAATAAAATAATCCATTCATGTTCTCAGAAAGAGCTGTCACAAGGAAAAGATATTTACCGTGTTTTGCAGAGATCTACAGTGTTTTGATCGAACTGATGGAGTATCCGAAGTTTAACTTGAAGCACATCTGATTTGATCAGTCTCCCTTTTATGGGCTCTTCTGCTCTTCTATCAATATGTTTGATTGCCTCCCCAAGGGATGAGACCTGGGAAGCAACCAATTTGTGCTTCTGCAACAGATCTACAGTTTCCAATAGCTCTTTACCGTAATCCTGGGAACTCACTAGACTCTGAAAATAGAATAAAATAGAATGGATTTCATTCTTTACCACTTGTGTGTAAACAATGGATGAGTACAAATGACCATTTATCAGAAGGCAAGTTTTCTCTGTAAGTACCACATATACTCATGTGTAAGTCAGCTTCATGTAAAAGGTGAGGGCAGGTTTTAGGGCCAAAATTATGAATTTTGATATGACCCCCCACGGGTCATATCATTCCAGGGTCATTCCATAGAGAGGGGAAAGTGCCAGCATCACCTCAGAAGGCCAGCTGCCTCTGGCTGCTGCTGCCATTTTCCCACTCAGGCAGTCAAAGTGGCCTTTTGCTACTCAACTCAGAGAAGGGGCTGGTTCCTCTTTTGATAAGATTTAAGATACAATACTTACACTGACCCATTTTTACTAAAACGTTTAGACTTACATATGAGTATGTACAGTACTTGTTAAACCAATTATCCCTCAATACATTCGCTTTTTAAAAAATGATAAATCCACACTTGATCGGAAATCTGAGGAAGGAAAAGATGTGAATACATGCTCTAGGCTAACTGACAGAATGTTACAGATGTCCCAGTTATCTAATAGTGGTTCAGTATTATGCATCCAATGATTCAAAATCTTCCTATACAAATCTACCAGAGTCTTAACATCCTCGGGGAAGCGTTTTTCCTCAATCCCATCACTATCATCAGCATGTCTGATGGGGCCATGAGAGGTAGCCTTCTTGGTGGTTGCTCCCAGGCTGTGGATTTCCTTCATAGGGAGGTGAGTCTGCCCCATCTCTGTTTTTTCCTTTAATGTCAGGTATTACAACAGCAATCTAATGATTGATTGGTTGTATAAAGTCTTTTTTATGAGGCATATGTGATACATTTTTAACTTTAATATGCTTTAAAATGATTTTACACTGTTTAAATTGAATGGTATTTTAATATAACTTTAACTTTGTGTTAACTTTTTCTATTATCAGATTGCTAGGTGTACCTTGATGGCAACCAGAGGCTGAAAGATTATGCTTTTTCCTGAGCCTACTGAGAAGGGCAAGATTACATCCTCTCCTCAGCTCTCCTCTCCTCTCTTCTGCTCTTTGTAGAGTGAATTGAGTGCACATTCCATTTGCACTTTGAACTCAGTTTGCAGCAGTTGATATAAGCTGGGGACAAAGGGGGAAAGTGGGAGGAGCAGAGAGAAACTGGGCCATTTTAAAAGCAGCTGCCAAAAAGGGATGACAAAGGATTACCTGAGAGTGTCCTTGAAAATGAGGAGAGTTGGAGGGAATGATAATGATAAGTCTACTGCTGAATTTCTCAGATATAGTGTGCCCCAATTCTAGACTGCTGAGAAACCACATCCTTTGGCGTGGATCTTCCCACCAAATCCCATTAGTGCAGAACCAAATGTGTTGCAATAATGGAAGGAAATAACTTTATCATAGCCACTCCTAGCAGTGGAATCAGAACCCATGAAAATCTTTGCCACATATTGAATCTTGGAAAATATAAATATACTTAAGCCTACATATACTACCTGTATACAACTTTTTGTTTTTATAACACCTCCTTTCTGCACATTGCCGACTTTCAGGAAATAAGCCTTTAAACCAAATGTTGGCACACAAAACACAAAAAAAGTTGAGCTCATTATTTGGGCATCAAGAGTCTACAGAAACCCATGAAATTAAATCCATATTTTTGTCACCAGTACTCCTGGGGAACTCAGTTTTGTTCCTTTATTTGACACTAGAATATCAACTTTGTATGAATAACTTTAAACAGACACACTGCTAATTACAAACACAAAGTAGTATAGTGGTTTGAACATTGGACTACAACCCTGGATACCAAAGTTCATTTCCCCACTCAGCCATGGAAACTAACTGGGTGACCTTGGGTACATCACACACTCTCAGCCCCAGAAACACTTTAGGGTTGCCATAAATTGGAAACAACTTGAAGGCACACAACAACAACAACAACAAAAACAACAACACACAATGTTAGCAATTCTTTTGCCACAGAATAGCAATGGCAGTCCTTAATTTTCACTAAAATGACATACTTATTGATATTAACATATAGAATGCATAATGTAAAATACCTGCAGCTCTTTAAGTTCCTCCATAATGGTACTGATGTCTCTTAAGAGGACCAGAACTTCCTGCATACCTCCTAAGTCGTGTTTCTGTCTTTTGAGCTGGTTCAAAAGATCCTGCCGCTTCTGTGCAATGTCCTTTTGCCTAGCCATGTGAAGGAAAATAATAATAACAGTAATAAAAATAATAATAATGATGATGATGATGATGATGATGATGTAGGACTCTGAACAGAATTAGACATGATAAAGAACATAGGAAGGGCAACAAAAATGTAATCACTTGTTACTGACCCCATTGCCTTAATAGAGTTCTAGTTACCCCATGTCCAGACATCACTGATAGATTATGTTTCCATAAAACCTTTTCTGCACCTGAGCTAGAGAAGCTAATTTTGGACAATAACTCCTACAGTTTCCCAGCCAGCATGGCCAGTAGATAACCAGCATGGCCATTGCCAGTGGGCATACTGGATGAGGAGTCTGGGGAGGTTTGGTCCAAAATGAGCTTTTCCAAGCTCAGTGGCACATCATTAGCTGCCACTGACAAAGGTACAGAAATATATAGGGATCATGATTTAGAACAAGGCATGGGATGAACTGGATAGCATAGAAGTTTCAGTGGCAGCCCTGAGTGCTCTCTGTGGATGCAAAGAATATTCAAAAATATTTGAAGAACTGTTGAAAAACATGGTTTTTGAGTTTCACAAAAAGCTTGACAGGAAGAATCCTGGACTGATGAAAATTTTCACAGTTCAGGACTTATTTTGCATGCAGTTGTTTTGCAAAGAAAATGCCATTTTCTGTGCAGGAAACAACATTTTCTGCACAGAAAAAGATACTTCTATGAAGAAGTATTATTTCTTGCACAGAAAAACTTAATCCTGTGGAGAAAATGCTGTCATTTGGAACTTCTGCACAAAATTCACTTGAGGTTATTTTGCATAAAAACCCAGCATTTTCTGTAAAAAGAACAGCATTTTTGGCACAGAAAAAAAATATATTTTCAGGTGGGAAATGTTATTTTTTGCATAAGAAATGTTTCCTTTCTAGAAATTGCTGTTTTCTGTGGAAAACAACCACATGTGAATTTTATGCAGAATAAGTTCTGAATTGTGAATAGGCTTCAAAAACTATTCAGTTTTGAAGACATTCTTACAGCAAGAAGAAAATGGCTAAGACTATTTGTTGCTTCCCCTAAGAAGAAACTTAGGCCATTTCTGCACACGGTAAGGGAATTGCTCCCTGCCGCTACTCACCCAATCTTCTGAGGGTCCAGTCTGGTCCGGGCTGATGAGGAGCAGTGCGTGATCGTAGATCCACACTGTTCCAGCATCCAAAATGGCGGTTTCCAGGTGGTCGTGGGTCTCAACCAACCACTGAAGCTTGCCAGCTTAGAGCCCACCCTCTGCATCTACATTGGAGAACAGGCACGCAATGGCGCGCACCAGCATTTTGAAAAACCTGAAAAATCAGGTTTTTCAAAAACACAATTGAGGACCGCTTGGGGTCATTCCAGAGCGGACTGAGGTGCAGATCTATGGTAAGTAGTCCGGACCCAGTCTGCTCCAAGGTGCAGATGTCCTCCACGGAGGACGCATTGCACTGTTTTATTTGCCCCGCGCGGAAATGGCCTTAGTGAAGAATTACATCTCTAGTTCTCTGTGACCATTTCTGGTAGGCACATGAAAGACTGACAATGCATCAATGATACATGGTTGAAAATACATCACATGAATGTGGGGATTATTAAAAGCCCCATAAAGGAAATGGCCCAACATTCTCCAATAAAAAATTCTTGAACTGTAGTAGGAAATCTGCCCCTGGCAAGTTATATTAAGAAACATCAGCCATTTTCCTCAGTGAGGACTTTCCTTTAAATGTACTGTGAACTTTGTTGTTGTTGGATTTTTATCTGGCTGTTATTCACCCTCTGTATAAAGTACAATGGCCATTGGATTGAATGCAAATAAAATTGGACTTGATTTCTCTCTATTTGTGGATCATTAAAACCTTTTATATTTGTAATGCATAAGTAACATTTATAAAATCCAAAAGACTTCTTTCCAGGTGCTCTTATCTGATATATTTCTGTGCTCTTATTTGACAAATAGGACCAAACATCAGGCATCACTTTTCAACTAACATTTTTGTAATACGGATCTTATCATGGTAGTTTTCCCGTCTGATTTCTGATGCCATCACAGAGAGAGCTTCAAAGCGTTGGTTTCGGGAAAGCATATCTCCCTCAATGGCCTCAAGCCTCTTTGCGGCTGCATCAAGTTCCTCCACACTGTCAGGTCGCCAGTTCTCCTGCTTCTTCACAATCTCCCTCATGTCATCCAAATAGGCCACACGAATGGCAGCTTTCTTTAGAAATCTCTGGACTAGTTGTTCAACTCTCTCAAGTCTCATCAGCTCCTGCTGTATCGCTTTTCCTCTGTTGTGCTCTGCCTTCTCCAAAATGACCCATTCCTTTTCCAGATCTCTCAGTGTCCTTCCTTCAGAGGGCAGATAAGCACGCTGGTTGTTGGCTCGCTGTTTGGTTCTGATGTGGAAGAAACTGGCCTCAATTATCCCCTTCTCCTTGTACTTGGGAGGCTTCTCCACAGTGCGGAAGATTTTAAAGCTGCCCATGAGAATGAGCATTTCCTCTAGGGAATTGGGAAATGAGTGATCATTCAGTTCCTTTACTTTTACTCTTATCCATTTCAAGAGGTCAGAGACCATTTGTTCATACTGGGACTTCAAGTCGTCTGTCTCCTTCAGAAAGAACACAATCTGTAAAATAAATAAATAAATAAATAAAAATTTAATCTTTCCCTCATATAATCCATCTGAGTTTTTATGACTTGACTTCAGTGAAACCAAACTTTCATACAAGGTACTGTAAGTCCAAATCACATTTCCATGTGAGATCCTGAATTCAACATAATTTTCTTGTCCTGAAAGAAGCCATTGCATCCCACAGATATGTATGAGGAAGATGGCTAAGGAAGACAGGAGGTCTAGTTCTCCTCCATCATGACTCTGATCCAGACATGGACAAATTTTATCTTTGACCCTTTTTGCACACTATTTCCCATACAAAATGGCCATGGGAGTGATGCGGGATCGCAGGGACGGCTCTGCATGATGTCCTCGCGATCGCGTGTCACTCCCATAGTGATCACACTACAATTGTGCAGTATATAATTTTTGGCTCTTTGCCGAAAATAATGTGCGATTGCACATCCCTTCTGCGTGCCTCCGCACTTACCTTGCATGCGGAACATCAGGAAGCGTGGCCATTGTGCTCCCTCCTCCAGCGCAGCCTGGGAAAGTACCCGGCTGCGCTGCAGAAGGAAGGGGTGGAACTATCACGCTTCCTTCCTTCCAGCACACGACTGGTGTGGAGGGAGGTGCAGAGGACGCGATTCCCTCCCAGAGGAGGCTTTTTGTGCAATCCCCACACAACACCAGCGGCATCAGGTTATGTGTGAAAAGGGCCTTTGAGACTAATACAGTGTCAAACAGAGATTATTTTATCTAGAACAGTAGCAATCTGAAGTAGTGCAGAACCAAGAAAATTATTTAAAGTATCATGAAGCTTTAGCTGCCATGGAACCATGATAGCTAAAATGGAATCATAGCACTATAATTGTTTAGTGTGAAAGGGCCCCAGATGAATTCTCCTGTCTGTTTCTGTTCAAACAAGAGGACTAATAGCTGAATTCAAAGATCAATTTGGTTGTGTTAGAAAGGACTATTTTACCTTCCTTTCTATCATATATTTTTATTGGATACTTTACCAAAACAAAAACAAAAACACCCTTTTGTTACCACATATCAGAACCATACTAGCATATTAAAGTGGCCAGATGCATGCGCTGAATGAATTTTGAATGCTGTATTTTGCTGTATGGCCAACACAGCTACCCTTGGATATGTTTTCTGGATTTGAGGATACCACATTTTATCTGCAACAGGGGAAACCTAAAGAAGAGGGAGCAAGGGACTAGAACTTAACTCTTTGAGGTTTCTGCCCCCCAACAAATGTAAAACTTTTTCACTGGGAATGAATTTGGAGGGTTTTACCTATATAGCACCTAATTTTTTCCCTAGATCCAACAGTATAGAGGCTTCTTGAGAAATTCAATGTTCTCTGCCTAAGAAAGGGGGGAATGGCCTTGCCCAGGACAGAAACAGTGTGGATTTCAAGAGAAGTTACTTTGTCTGTTGCTAATGGACTTGAAATTTTATTATCTGGATCTTACCTCTCTTTTCCTCCCAGTGCCTACATGGTCAAAGAGGGGAGTAACCTCTACCTGCACTGATATGTCTCCAGACCATCTTAACTGACAACAATGAAAGTGACATCTTGACAAAATGCAGTCCTATGACTCTACCACTGTCATTCCCCCTCTTCTCCTATATGGTTTTTAACACCTTTTCCTGATGAAGAAGCCAGTGGAACTACAAAACTTTGTAAGATGTATTTTGTGCATTTCTGGTTGGCCCAATAAGGGTATGATTGTTTTGTGAATTTTGGATACGCTAAATGTTTGTCTTCATTCAGTGGTTATCTTTGTCTTCATGATTAATTGTGCAACTTGTGCTCATGATAAACTGGTAATCTCAGGAGTGACCATCCTGAAATCCATTTATAATATAAGAAGTTGTGTGAGTGGGACAAAATGTGGGACAAAGTGGAAATCTAGATATTCAAGTGCGCCATCTAGAGATCAGTTTACAATACAATTGTTTAACCTGGATATAATTCAACTCCCAATTCCATCATGCTAAAATATTTGTGTGAATGAGTCTTGAATCTGGTAGCTTGGCTTAAATATTTAGTAACCAATCATCTCAAAAAGCCAGTATAGCTTTTAAAAAATAAATATAATAGGCCCTTGGTATCCACTGGGGTTTGGCTCCAGCACCCCCTATGGAGCCCAAATTTGTGGATGGTCAGGTCCCATTATGCACAATGGTATAGTAAAATGATGTCCCTTATAGAAAATGGCAAAACCAAAGTTTGCTTTTGGATTTTTTTTGAATATTTTTGAATATTGGTTAAATCCGTGGATGCAGAATCTATGGATATGAAGGGCCAACTGCATACTTAATTTCACTTAGTTTAAACAAGCTAATGTTTTATGATATAAAAGAGAAAAACAGCATAACTAGCATAGCTTTGAAAATTACTTCTAACAAGAAGCTAGTTACAGTCAATATTCTCCCAAGGAGCAAGCTCCTGATCTGTTACCATTTCAAAAGTATCTCTTTACTTTGTTGTTACTTCCAAGCAGCAAAGATGTTAATTCTTTAACTACCTTTAATTACCCAAATTACTTATATTACTGTAATCACATTTTCAAAAAATGCTACTGGCAGTAACACTAAGGCTATGCACTTCCCTGTTTCTATCAACAGATACACTTAATAACAAAACTGAATTATTTTAGTTTAATTAACTATTTAATTAATTAAATGATTAAACTGAAAAAGAGAAATGGTCTCTCATTACGTTACAACCATAATGTAAATTAGTAAAAATTATTTTAAAAGGAAGCAACTCAACATACTTCTGGCATTTAAAAGTGTTATCCTCAAGCTTCTTACCAAACAAACAAAAGTCACCACATTCTAATAATGTTCCTTAGCTATTCAACTGCTGAGTATTTCCATCCAAAGAAAGATTTTCCACAGTATCTGATCTACTTGTGCCTAAAGGCCAACAATCCACAAGTTCCCTAATGATCTTTGAGTCATTCATTTAAGTGCAGAATTCAGTATCACAATTTTGAACATAAACTCAGGATAAATGTTAGGGTGCTTTATAGGACGGAGAAGTTTATTAGTTACGCTTTCTGTTGCAATGGACTACTGCAAATTTTGGTAAATTCTGAACAGAATTTGTTCAGAACAGAATTGAAATTCTCACTCATCTCTAGCCCTTGCTTTCTTTAATCAATATTCAGAACACCAGTCAGAGAATGGTGCAGGGGACTGTAGGAGGAGATATATCTATCCCAGGGCTTCATGCATTCCATAACCGAGATGTAATTCTCTACTGGTATATTGTGTTAATTCATGCACCCAACACAAACTCCATGGGACCATTCTTGTAATAAAACCATTAATGTGTATATACATGTATGCTGTTTCTCCCATTTTCCTCTTATTTCTTTGCTGTTTTTACTTCCAGCTTCTTAATCCTACCTTTGAAAAAGCTAACACTGTAACACCTAGGACTACAGAAAATCTGCACAGAATAAGCAACTAGTACATCAACAACATTATTGGTGTCTCTCATTCAGTTACTCACAACAATGTCTCAATCCGCAACTGTTTCTTTCTGCAGGCAGACAGGTAAGTTAATAAGCAAGGATAAAGACCAGTAAACCATATGTGCTAATCTGATGTTATCTGTTTCTTGAGTGGATGGGTAGCAAAGAAAGCAGGGCCGCCAGCACAGGAATAGGAGTGAAAGAGTAGCACCAACCTTTAGTGCAGGAAAAGCAGCCCTGGGCATTAAGGCTCCTTTCTGTATGTTCTGCCATCGCACCCAGTTCTCGCTGAAAGATCCTAGTAAGTGCATGGTCACTGGTGTGGGAGGGGGAAGGGAGGTTTACCGCTGTGCATTGATTCTTTCTGTATTCCCGCTGATCCACTAGTCTTGGTGCTCAGGCTGCTTTGACACAAGAAAGGCTTCCCTGGGGCAATCCTATTAGGGAACTCAGAGCTCCCTATTAAAGGGTGACTGAGGTCATGAAGGGATTACCATGTCTCCCTTTGTTTGTTTATGTCTTCCAAAGGAGACAGGAAGGTATGGGGAAAAGGAAGAAAACATCCACAAGAATGAATACAGGAAGAAAATTTGAGTGAGAGGTATATAAGAGAAAAAGGGGAAGCACAAGGGATGAGAAAGAGTTTCAATGAGGTCCCAGAGAAAGAAGGATAGAACAGTTTAGGCTTGGAACCATACTGGATGCGTAAGAAATGTCTCAAGATCACATTTTAAGGCAAATCTCCCTAATTTCCACTTCGAAAATCAAAATACAAACTGAAATGTAGTTATCCTGCAGCATTTGGTCTTTGAATTTTGCAATGCAGTTCTCCAATCATAAAATGCATTCAAGAATGCATATCTTTGGAAAATGTGTGTGACAGTTTGCAGACAACATGTAAAAAAATTACTTGACATATTGCAGCTGTTAGGCAAAATTGTGTACGTAGACTTGCACATTGGGAGAAATCTTTACAAAAATGCTTACAGATTTGCATGCAGACTTTAACAATCCACAGACTGAGGTATAAGTATGATGAAACAAATTTAGGAAAGGAAAAAATGGAGACTGAAATAGACAGATCTAAATATTCCTAACTTGATGCATTTAGCATTCTTACACTTAGAGTAAGTGGCCACCTATATATGAATACATCATTTGTACTTAAGCAAATTAATCTTATGCATCAGCATACAAGCATTTCACTGATACTGAAGATATAGAGAAGACTATTATTTTGTCCCTGGATGACCTTTGCTTCTGAAGAAATCTAGGCTTCCCACAGCTCTTTAAATCACCTCCAGCACTCTTATGGTTCCCTTAGAGATAGACATGCCAATATAACTCTGTGCTGCAGCAAAATACTCATATAGTTTTTGCCCCTCTTGACAGATAAATGGTTTTTATGCCCCAAAAATCATGGTGTGTGGTTTATTGAAATTTGTCTTGTTTGCATATGCAAAACCCACCTCTGTTAATAAACCATGTTTGATTAATCAGCAAAAACCACAATCTGAATTCAGGACCTGTTGCTGGCTTATGAGCTCTGGCTTGTTTAAGCCATGGCTTATTGTGATGTCAGTGCCCACAACTGCAGCTTTTTCTTGGCTCATTTTCCAGCTACTCATCCTGAAACATGAGGAGATAGAAGGGTTTGGAACAGAAACAAATCCATAAATGGAGAAGGCAAGTCATGGTTTGTTTGGTCTTCTGCAGTATAATTCATGGCTTGAGCAATGTACCATACTGTACTGTGATGGGAAAATATATCCATAAAATACAGCTATGAAGTTGCTTCCTAAAGAAGATATTGTGTTATCCTATGCTAGCTATAGTTCCTTTAGTACTGGGAAGGAAAACACAGTTCTTTCAGCTAGAGCTGCTTTGGCTCATCCTATTAGACTTGCTAGTCCATGTCAGTGGGCAGTGAATCCGCTCTAGGCACTACTCTGAACTTTAAGGGGAACTGTCCAGTGTGCTGAACCATAACTCCCAAGCCAGATTCAGCACCTTTGATAGCTCCTCAAATGTTCAGACTAAAACTTGTAATGGAAATAGCACTTAAGTGACATGAGAAACACTACCCACTGCTGGCCATGACACATTAAAATGAATGAGAGGAATCTAAAAACATCCCCCAGAACAGTTTAACATTGGCCTCACAAAACTCTGGGACTGTTTTCAGTTAAGCTGTCTCTTTGGGTAGAATGTAAAAACATATACAGTCAGCCCCCAACTTTCATGGGTTCAGCACTTACGGATTTGATTATTCACAGGTTAATTTTATTTATTTTATTTATTTATTAAAAAAATACCATATTTGCCCCAGCCACAGAAAAATATGTTCTTTCTAGAAATCTCTAGGTTCTCCAGAGTGATTCTATGGTCCATTTCCACTGGACACTGACCATAGAATTACACTGGAGGGCCTGAGGTTCGAGAGAAGTTAAAAAAAATAGCATTCATGATATTTTTAAATTTTTATTCACAGTTTTTCCACTTTCATGGAGGTCTTTCATGGGGGTCTAATCCTGTGAAAGTGAGGGCTGGCTACATTGCTATGAAAAGCTGTAGATATTATCCACTTATTCAGTATATTAGAATGGATCTACTTTTACTTAGGGAAAGAAATTACTGCATAGTGATGTACTAACTTTAGCAAGCCTTTTCTGGACAGTCTGGCCCTGCTTCATCCTGGAAAAGTAATGGTAGTAGAATGAGACATAAGTCATGATGGATCTCTCATCTGGAAATGGTACTGCCACATCCTCTGCATCCAACAGTTTTATGATTCCCAGCTGCTTTTCTGCTACAGTGAAGGCATTATTTAGGTTACTGATGGGCTGGTCACGCCTCAGAGAACTGTACTGGATGAGGTCAGGCCTGGAGAGACAGAAGAAAGGAAAAACACATTTGAGAGAATGCAACGAAGTGGCTACCAACTTTTGCACACATTATCATCCAGATTCTTCAACTACATTCCCTAAAGGTAATTTCAGTGCTTTACTATTCACCATCATTTATCTAATGCATTTTACTCCACTTTTCATACAAAAAGGCTTCCAGAGCAGCCTTGCTGTTGTTGTGTGCCTTCAATTAATTTCTGACTTATGGCAAATGAGCCTATCATGGGGTATTCTGCGGATGAGAGTGTGTGACTTGATCAGCGCCCCCCTGTGGGTTTCCATGGCCAAGTGGGGAATCGAACCATAGAATCATAGAGTTGGAAGAGGCCACAGGGGCCATTCAGTCCTACCCCCTGCTATGCAGAAACCCACATCAAAGCACTCCCAACAGATGGCCATCCAGCCTCTACTTAAAAACCTCCAAAGAAGGAGACTCCACCACACTCCAAGGCATCATATTCCACTGCTGAACAGCTCTGACCATCAAGAAGTTCTTCCTGAGGTTTAGGTGGAAAGTCTTTTCCTGTAGTTTGAATCCATTGCTCCTTGTTCTAGTCTCTGGAGCAGCGGAAAACAAACCTGCTCCCTCCTCGATGTGACATCCTTTCAAATATTTAAACATGGCTATCATGTCCCCTCTTAACCTTCTCTTCTGCAGACTAAACATACCCAGCTCCCTAAGCCACTCCTCACAGGGCATGGCTTTCAGAGCCTTCACCATTTTGGCCACCCTCCTCTGGACACATTCTAGTCTGTCGATATCCTTCTTAAAATGAGGTGCCCAGCACTGGACACAGTATTCCAGATGAGGTCTAACCAAAGAAGAATAGAGTGGTACTGTTACTTTCCTCCATCTGGACACCATACTGCTATTGATGCAACCAAGAATCCCATTGGCTTTTTTGGCTGTCACATCATACTGCTGACTCATGTTCAGCTTGTGGTCCACCAAGACTCCTAGATCCCTTTCAGATGTACTGTTATTCAGCTATGTGTCCCCTATCCTATATTTGTGCATTCCATTTTTTTCACAGGGTCATAGTCTAACAGTCAGACTATACCATGTTACCGATGTTAAATAAGTAAGTAAGTAAGTAAGTAAGTAAGTAAGTAAGTAAGCAGTCCTTGCCTGCAGACATTCCATATAAAGGATCCAATGTATAAGGAAAAAGAAATGAGACAGAAGAGGAAAATGAGCAAGCCTGGGCACTTATCCTCAAAGTTACAGAGTAGTTCATGTAATGGCTTGCTGGAATGGAAGCCATTCAAGGAGGAGCCAAACAAAGCTACTATTTCAACAGAAGCAATGGAGTATCTCTACTCCCTATTTCTCCTTCTTCCATATCCAGTTACAGTAGCCAGAGGGTGCAATTTCAAGACTCAAGGAAGTGAAAACAGTTCAGATGAGTCATATTCTATTGGAGCTGAACCTACAAGACTTAATGTTCAATTAAGCTAAGTCATTACGATCTCTTGATCATAACTGGGTAAGCCACATAGTTGTTGTGAAGATTCTTGACTTCCTTATTCATTTCAGTGCAGATAATCTTTGTTGTATGTATATATACTTTTATTCAAAAGCAATAATAGTTGTTGAGTCCAAAATCCACAGGTTGGGTTGACTATAAATTGAACTATAAATTCACAAAATGTACAAACTTTGGAATTCTTCAGAATTCATTATCAGGTTAGGTGTTTAAAAAAAGAATCTGGGGCTGGAAGAAGCACATGATTTAAAAAAAAAGACTAGATATTTTAAACTTCCTGTCTGTCATTAAACATGGTCAAGATGGAGAGTGCAAGGCACTGACAGGTATGGAAATTATCACATGACTTCTGACAAATTACACTGCGATGAAGATAAAACGTAGTCTTTTTTCTCTGCAGATAGAAAGATGGCAACAATTCAAATACCAACCACCAGCTGAAATCTTCCTAGGTGTATCTGGCTTCAGTCCCTCTACAGAAATCAGTATAAATCCCTAAATCCATGAGAGATGTCCAGGCTTGTATGCATGTCTGTTCATCAGAACTGCTAGTCATCTAGTTTCAGCTAAAGGGCCAGTAACCAGTTCCTTGGTGAAAGAGGAACAAACTCCTAAAAACATTATGAGTAATTCTGTACTTGGGCATACTTATAAATCTGAAAGTATTGTAGCTGACCTATCTGCCCAATGAAACTTGGGAACCGCTTTTTTTATAGGTGGCAACAACGACATGGACAAATAGATCTCAAGGCAACTTAATCTTTGTTGTTGCTGCTGTTGTTGTTGTTATTGTGTGCTTTCAAGCTGCCTTTGACTTATGCCAAACCAACCATAGGATATTCATGGCAAGATTTAGTTATAGGACATTTACCATTGCTTTCTTTCGAATAGAACTCACAGTGGCTGGTACTTGGTCGCGATACAGTTCAATCAGGTTCACTTTTCATTCAGCAATCTCAGAAACAATTTCTACTCAACAGATCTTCATTAACTTGATATATCTGCCACATAGATTTTGTACAGACTGTATGAGCTAGCCTTACATCTGTATGTTAAGTAGGAGTTTTCAGCTGAGAATTCCCAGGAAACCTTAGAACTGTAATTTTCAAGATTTGGAGGCAAAAAGGAGGGAACCAAGGCAGTAGTACATCTGTTGTACATATCTGTCACAAAGCAGTTTTTTCTGCAGCTGATCAGTGCTTTCAGAACTGATTGAATATGCTACTGCTGATACATCTACTAACTGCAACTCAGGAAATCCGAAGGATACTATCCTGCTATGCAGAAGCAGTGAATAGACACAGGTACCCCCTAGTGGTTTGACATGGAACAACATCATTTTGTTCAATTAACTTTATAATGACATGGTGTAGTGACGGGTATCAATTAACTAGGGAAACTGTTATTTATTATTACCTAGTTATTCTTACATTTATTTAAAAATGCAAAAGCAAGAATCTAATTTTTAAGATGCATCACTGCCTAGGAACTAGCATCATCTAGAATTTTAATATCCCATCTAGGAAGGAAGGAAAAAGTACTGTTATCCCTGTACTGTTTTGCTTAGTTGCAGAGTTAGCTGAGCCGCATGCTGTGCTGTTCACTCAGCCCTACACCTCAGCATTTGGCATGGTAGGGCAATTATCCTACAGCAATGGACTGCTGAAGCTGAGAGCCGGGTGAGCAGGAAAGTTCTCAAGTGTATGGCTCTTCCATTTCCAATTCTTTTCCCATTCAGTCAATATGGAAGAATTATAGCAAGAAAAGAGGATCCTGCTGGTTGAAAACAAAGGTCTTTCAGGTCCTAATCCATCATCTTGTCTCCCACAGTAGCCAAACAAATGTTTGAGAGAAACCCATGAGTGGATGGGAGAACGCCATACCACTCTCCTCCTGTGGCTCCTCACCAACCTGCTGCCTCTGATCCTGGATGTAATATGCTTGAATCCAGGATTAGTCGCCATTGACAGTCTTATTCTCTGTGAATTTGGCTAATTTGCTTTGCAAGTCATTTCAATTGGTGGCCATCAGTACATCTTGTTGAAGCAAAGTATGTGATGCACTATAGCAGTGGTTCTCAACCTGTGGGTCCCCAGATGTTTGTGGACTTCAGCTCCCAGAAGCCCTGAGCATTGACCATAGTGGCTGGGGCTTCTGGGAGCTGAAGTCCATGAACATCTGGGGACCCACAGGTTGAGAACCACTGCACTATAGGAATAAAGTGCTTTCTTTGGTCTCTGTTAATTTTCCACCATTCAGCTTCATTAGAAGATTCTGGGTTCCATTATTAAGAGATATAAAAATATCATTCTATCCACTTCATCCCCATCATGGACAAATTCAGTGATTCAATGATTGCCTTTTCCCCTAAACTAAAAAGGCCCAAACATTGCAATCTTTCCTGATAGAGGAGTTTTCAATTGCCCATCACTGCCCCTTTTCCTCTTTCATATCTTCACACCTGACTAGAACACTTGGAAAAGTTTGAGCTGCTCTTCAGGATGTTCAGCTTCTCATTTACCTGTGAGCATGAATGAGTGCATTAAAGGCTAGCCCATCGCGCCAGCTTTGGGAGAAGTCTTTCACATTGACATTGGAGTAGCTTGCAGTCTTACACTGACACCAGATCAGTAGGGCTTCATTGGCAGTAAGGATATCAGCTCTGGAACCAAATTCCTCCTAGGAAGAAAAGGGGGAAGAAAGGGGAAGGGGACACACTCAAAGACAATGATAATATATAGCTAAACCATTGTATAAAATTAGTTCTTAATCTGATAAAGTGAAAGAAAAACCACTATTGGTGGTAAGCATTACAGAGATTGGCAGGATACTTTTAATCGGTTAATTTGTAAAGATCAGAACTTTGTCAGCAGAAAAGCTATTGCCTTCACAGCTGCAGGTGAACTTCCTGGAGACACCTGACTGGACAGTGTGAGTTGGAAAAGTTTTCTGGGGTTGGGATGGGGACTGTAACTCCCCAAACTTCCAACGAGCATGGCCAGAGGATATGCTGCCTCGGGATTGTGGGAGCTGTCCCCATAAAAGTAACCCTTTGATGCTCCAGGAAAAAAAAAAGATTCTGGAATACATGGACATTTTATTTGATCTTGCAGGACAATTATCTTCTCAGCTTTGCAGTGCGTTGCTCTTAAGTGCAAGACCTATTACCTTTCCTAGGTTTTTTAGCTTTCTCAGATTCATATGCCCAGACATTCTTCCCTTTCCTTCTGTTGAATCAGTTCGATCCATTCTGTGCTGATCATGTTTCAGATATCCTTATCCTTACATGGATCGGGAGACAACCATTACTTTGGCTTTTAGACACTACTCCACAGCAGCTATTTTCCATAAGGCTTTGCCTTACTGACCATTCTCATTTTTTCGATAACTCAAATGAATATTTACTATTAATTAGTTTTTTATAATCCCTACTTAGCCATGCAAAACCACTAGGTGACCTTGGGTAAGTCACACTCTCTCAGCCTCAGAGGAAGCAAAAATCAACCCCCCTCTGAACAAATTCTGCCAAAAAAACCTTGATAGGTGTGACAGGTTCACCTTAGGGTTTCTGTAAGTCAGAAATGACTTGAAGGCACATGACAATATTAACAAGTGCTTGTATATGATTTATAGTGTTCTAAAGACTGTTTAAATTAAGTGTTCTGTTTATTTTAATAAAGCATATGTTTATTTGTTTTAAATAATAAACCAGAGTATCTATTTCTCTTGTTTTGTTTCCTCCTGAGGCCTTTACCCCTCTTCAATAGACTCTTCTGCAGTGTTAAATTTAAATCTTTTACTTTAAGTCTCAAGTCAAGTCTCAAGTTTCTACCTTCAAGTCTCAAGTCCTTGAAGATACTCTCAAGCCAAGTCTCAAGTCTGGGAGCCAGTTTCTGAAGTGGGGAATGGGATCTTTCTGACTTCCCATCACTGAAGCTTCAAAAGCTTTAGAAGGAAGGATTTTTCCCTGTGTTCTGGGGATGAGTCCTTCCTTTCGCTGTAAGGAAAAGTTTTAGAAGGCTCTTCTTATATGCAGCAGGGTCAGACTGCTGAGCAGACCTCAATCTCTCCTCAAGCTTGTTGCCTAACATGTTTGCTGTTCCCCTCTGAGAAATGGAGCAAACTTTGGGCTTGAGATGGGTTGTCATGTGACCAGTAGGCAAAAAGAGATGGAAGCATTGTTCAAAGTTGTAAGGTTTTTCCGGACAAACATGTTACGTTACTGAACAAAGGGCAGGAAGTCAGTCTCTTAAAATATTCAAGTCATGAGTCAAGTCAAGTCAGTGTAACTTGAGTTTGACTTGAGTCTGAGGCAACTGACTCAAGTCACTGCTCTTCTATCTGTCCCTTATTACCATCTAACATTTCTTTTCAAGCAAGCCTTTAATGTGTGAACAGGGGAGTTTTTCGTTTATTTATTAAACTATTTTTTTTAAAAAAAATTGTAAGTTTTTTTTATGATTTTGTATGTTTTTAACGTTTTTAGTTGTTTTAAATGTTTTTTTAAACTTTTTTGGAAGCCCCCTTGGGTCCCACTCTGGAAGAAAAGGTGGCATACACATCCAACAAACAAACAAACAAAAATGCTAGAGTGAAAGTGCACAAAAAGTTATTCCTGCATACAGAACAAGCATCTGTTCCTGAAAGAACTGAATCTCTGAAGACTGACTGAAACCAGCACAGTGATTTTTAGGCCTGTGTTTACTAAAGCTGAGCTGGCCAGCTTCCAAGGACTTGGGAGCAGCACTGATACCTCCACTGGAACTTTAGTGGGCTGCCCCCACCACACTCTCTAGCCATTTCCGCACGAGGGAATTAAAACGGCCCAGTGCGTCCTCTCACGGAAGTCGTCTGCACCTTGGAGCGGACTAGGTCCGGACTACTTACCTGAGATCCACACCTCAGTCCGCTCCGAAACGCCCCCAACTGGTCCTCCAGTGCACTTTTTAAAGAACAGTAGAAAACCGTTTTTTAATTTTTCAGAGCACGCTGTTGCGTTCCTGCTCACTTGTGCAGATTCGGAAGCTCGCACCATTGCGAGCCTATGATTTGCGGCAGGCGGGCTTTTAAAAGCGTGGTGAGCTTCAGCGGTTGGTCAGGACCCACAAACAACTGGAAGCCGCCATTTTGGAAGCCAGAGCAATGCGGATCTAAGACCTCGCACTGCTCCAATTCACCCTGGACGAGATGGAGGAGCCCTGTGGAAGGGCTTAAGGGACAGTCTGCATTGGTCCGTGCCCAGAAGATCCGGTAAGTAACGGCACAGAGCGATTCCCTCGCCTCGTGCGGAAATGGCCTCTGACCTCCCTCTCATTTCCTGGTAGGCTGGAAGCCTCCTACAGTCCAAAGACCCTCCTAGGGGAATGCACTAGCACATTGCGTTCCATATTTACCTCCCTCCTGAACTGATGAAGCCCATAAAGGCCTTTGTTCAAAACTAGAAATAACCAAATGGTCACTTCTAGTTTGGAAAAAAGGCCTACAAGGGCCTAAAAGAGTCTGAGGCAATGATTAACACAACAACAACAACAACAACAACAACTACCCTATCAGGCCCCTTGGGGGTCACAATTAGCTATTTTCATTAAAAAAAAAAAGGTGAGGGGGGCAATTCTTGTGGGGAGACTTGCAGGCTGCAATGGGGACCCAAGTGGCTACCTGAGGTGTGCAAGCCACACTTTACCTACTCCTGTATTAAAGGGATGGCTCTGGAGGTAGGGAGAAGAGGAAAGGGACAATAACACTGTGGTATTGCTGTTATTGCCCCATTCAAATTAGCCATATTCAAAATGGTGGAAATAGTAATTTATTCTGTTATATTTATTCTCTTTATTCATCCCATAATATTTATTATCAGACTTCATTCTTTCCTTATAGTTTAAAAAATATTTTATAAGCCTTTCCTAATATTGCCACATTGTTCAGAGCTACTTACATTTTAGGAACCTGTTATGAAATACTGTGTCAACCCACTGGTCTAATGAATATTATCACCACCATTTTGTAGTGGATTTCCAAGATTTTAGGCAGGCGTTTTTCCAGCTCTCCTCTGAGATACCAGGACTGAAAGGGGGACTTTGCATGTAAAACTTGTGCTCTATCAATTAGTTACAAAATCTAGAACAGAAGTAGGAATGACATGGCTCTCTAGGGCCCTTTCATGCCATGTTCTCAGCTATCCTGATGTAGCAGGACAGTCCCAATTAAAACTCTGTTGTCCCACTTTTTGAGCTGCTTCTCTCTCCTGCTCTCACTTTCCCCCTTTATACTCATCTGACTTTGATTGCTGCAACCTGAGTTCAAAATGCAAAACCTATTTGTACTCAGTTCAGCAGTGGGGAGAGGATAGGAGGGGACATAATTTTGCCCTTCCCTGTAGGCTAAGGCAAAAACAATCTGCTGCAGCCTCTACTAGCTTGTGTGCTCTTCCTCATTAATAACTTTTGCCATCCTGACCACATTTTAATGTTTGGCTACAAGTGTCCCTGTTTTCACCTGTGAAATGTTGGAGGGCTTGTCACTCTATACAGTTATAGTACCACGATTCCACTTTAACTGCCATGGATCCATCCTATGGAATCCTAAGACTTGTCGTTTGATGAAGCACCAGAGTGTTCTGGCTATTTCTAAAAATCCCTCTCTAAACTGCATATTCCAGGAGTCCATAGGATGGATCCATGGCAGTTAAAGTAGAATCATATTGCTATAACTGTGTACTATGAAAGGCCCCTGGTTGTTGATAAACTACAACTGCCTGCATTCCTCACAAACACGTTATGCTGATATGGCTGCTGGGAGTTGAGATGCAGCAATGCCTAGAGGGCTACCCCTGGTCTAAAGAGTCAACTTGATTTGGAGGTGTTGTGATTAGGCTGCGAGCAAAAGTTTTGGACCAATGGATGACTTCAGCAACTTAAACTCCAGAAGCAAAAAAGATAAAAGTACAATTTTACCTTATCGAGACAGATAAATTGAATTTGAAATCTGAGAATAATTATCCATATTAACCCCAGGATAAGGGTTCGGTCCCCATCTACAATGTTCTCAGGGCCAATGAATTTCACATGTACCTGTGGAACACACAAAAGATGTCTTTCAGAGAATACTCTCATTTTAGTTATAGAAATCTCAGAAGTTAAGAAATGAACCAGTGTTTGTAGTGAAAATAATATGTTAGCAGAGAAATTCTAGTATGGTTAAACTACAAGATTTCCTTCAACTTTGCCATCATTTTTACATATTGTAGTTTGAGGCGAGAAAGCCAGCACTAGGGCCATTTCCGCACTAAACTGTTATAGCGCTTTCATTCCGCTTTCAACCTCCTATGGAATCCTGACGTTTGCAGTTTAGGGAGGGGCCAGCTGGCCCCTCCCTAAACCACAAACCCCAAGATTCCATAGGAGGTTGAAAGCAGAATGAGAGCGCTATAACAATCTAATAGGAAAATGGCCTAGATTTAGTGTTGGACTAGGAATCTGGGAGACCAGGGTTCAGATCCCTGCTCAGCCATGGAAACCTACTGAGTGACCTTGGGCAAGTCACATTCTCTCAGCCTCAGAGGAAGGCAAAGACAAACCCCTTTGAACAAATTTTGCCAAGAAAACCCCATAACAGGTTTCTCTCAAGGTTGCCATAAATTGCAAATGACTTGAAGGTGTACAAGAAGAAGTTTGGGGTGAATTGCCACAGTTTGAAAGGTACAAAAGTAATTATGTCATGAACGATAGTGGCATTTCTCACAGTGCTGTTGCCACCTCTCACATACCCCATCCTGCAGGATAGCAAAATTGGGATGAAATACCATTTCATATAGAAACCGGACACTTATAGCTAGGAAACATGCAGCAAGCAGGACTCTGGCTGTATGCCTGGGCTAGGTCAGCATAGCCTCAGCAAGGCCAGGTCATAAGGTCAAGAAAAGCTAAACAAGAAAGCCCAGAATAAAAACATTTCCAATAATCTTGTCAATGACCCGACATCTGAATACAATAGTCAATGAAACTGTCCAGGTGCAGCAGACAAGCACTCCTGCTGTACGCATTTTCTACTGAAACCTTCCTGAAACCAAGACTGTCAAGACTCCTATCAAGGTTTTGTTACCCAAAGTAAGACAATTAGTCTGTCCAGACCCCTTTTTGTTTACTCTGCCAGACAGCCATTAACTCTAGCCCCTTCAGGGTAGGAAAAAGGGTATTTAAACCCTAGCTCTGACTCTGGCATTTTGCTAGCACTTTGGGTATCACTCTACACCCCAGACCCTTGTTCTTCTGTGCTGCCGTCAAACTCTTGTTTGAGTCACTCCTCTTCAACCTTTTGGGTTAGGACTAGTAAATAGTACCCCTTCTACCCAAAAATCTCTCTCTATCCAATCTCTCTCACTTTTTCCTTCAAAGCCCTTGTTGGTTTGTGCTGGTTCTTGATTCTTGTGTGTGTTTCTAATTTTTTACTAAAAGATACCCCTTTAAAAAACTTCTGGATCAATCGCTCACTTTCTTGTTAAAGCTTGTATGGTTTGTGATTACCCTCCTTTCCTGTGGTTTCTTATTTCATGAAACTTAATAATTCCCCAAATTCCAAGGAGATGTTGGCACTGTTGAAGATTCTCAAGGGCCTCCATATTTTAGGGTAACAGTACTGTTGGGTGTCATCCTCCAGCTCCTGAAATCTTTACAGGAAAGGTGAGAATCATGTGGCACTCCAAACTCTCAGCACTTCTTACCATTGGCTACGTTGGCCAGGGCTGCTAGGACTAGCAGAATGATCTTGTGATTCCCATCCCCGCCCTAAAGAGAAGGCAGGAAAAGCATCGAATTGCACTCTGTCTTTCTGACAGTGCTATGCCACAATGACATCATGAAGCCAATCTGAATGAGTGAAGTTCAGTTCTTCCTGCCTTCAGTTTAGAGCAGGGGTAGAGATACTTGGGTCTACAACTCCCATAGTCTTCTGCCATTGCTGATGCTGCATAAGAGATTTGTAGGCCAAGATGTCAAGAATTTCCTACCCCTGCTCCATGGACTATGGTGGTGAAGGAAATTATGATTGCAAGCCACCAGATCTCATAAAACAGATGGTAGTAACCATGAAAAACAGAGGATTTCAGAAAGATTTTCAGTTCCTTCAGTCTTTTCCACCCCTCTATGTAAAATGTTATTGAAAATTATTTTGAGAGGAGGGCAGTGCCCTAGTGCTTTCCCTTGTTCAATGCCTTTCTCTTTAAATATATGCCTGCTCAAGGGCTGAGGTCTGCTGGGGGGGAGTCTCCTCTGTGTCCCCCAAAGAGGTCAATGCACTGTGGGAGGACATGGAACAGGGTGTTCTCAGTGATGCCACCCCAACTGTAGAATGCCCTCCTCTTAGACTCCTGACTAGTGCCAACACTGGCTTCATTGAGGCAGCAAGTAAAAACATGACTGTTCATTAAGTGTCAGGGCCTAATTTACTTTAGAGAGCCACTGTGGTGTGTTGGTTTGAGCAGTAGACTATGATCCTGGAGACTGGGGTTCCCTGCTCAGCCACAGAAACCCACTGGCTGACCTTGGACACATCACATACTCTCAGCCCCAGAAAAACCCATTATAGTCGCCATAAGTCAAAAACAATCCGGCGTCACACAACAACAACAAATTTACAAATTTCTTTGTACATGGTTTTAAACTGTTCTAACTTGTTTATGTGTTTGAATATGTTTTAATCTATTTAAATTATTTTTATTTTTTAAAAATAGTTTTATTCTGCTCATATTGATTTTACTGGTACACTGCCCTGAGATCTTGTGTTATATGACTGAATATTAATATTTTAATAAACAAAGCAAGTCAATAATGCTAGAATGTGTAACCACCCCCATCTCTACCTTCCTTGAACTTTATATCATCCCACCCCAATCCATCCAAGAATATTCCCCACCTTGGATTTGAGGAACTGGATAGCTTTGCTGTTGTTCTCCAGAAAATGAACCCTCAGCTTGCCTTTGTTTGGCTTGGGTAGTTGCTCACCAGACAACAGCTCTAGCAGCTGCAAGAGATGAATGCCATCCTTAAGTTCAGTGTAGAGATCTTGAATCCGAAGGTTCACCTGCAAAATTAAACATTCAAAACTGAAGACAAAAGGCCATAGCTATCGACATTAACAGATGTCACGCTCTGGAACACTTACATGTCCTGATCCAAAGCTGGTGTTTGGGAGTTTCTCTGAACTGAATTTACAAACAGCCCAGCCTTGTCCCCTCCAAATCTTTGAGAATGCTGTCTGAGGCTGATAGGAGTTGTAATCCAACACATATGGAGGGCGCCAGTTAAGGGGAGGCGAAATTATTGGTTTGACTTGGCAAGTCAAACCAATAATGGTTTAAAATAGGTTTTAAATTGTTTTGTAATAAAACACCAAAGGAGTGAGGGTTGAGTGATAGCCTACAACTTTAGGACTTCATTGAGAAATGGTGGAAGCATTCCATTGAATCATAGGGCCTTTCTGCACTACACTGTTACAGTACAATTATTCCACTTTCAACTTCCAATGGAATCCTGGGGTTTGCAGTTTAGGGAGGGGCATTTAGAATGCTGAACCAGAGAGCATAAACTACAAACCCCAGAATCCCACAGGACGTTGAAAGTGGAATAATAAACCGAATCTTTTGAATGAAAAAAAAAAGGAAGTAGAATAAGGAATAATAACACTATAACAGTGTAGTGCAGAAAGGCCCACAGTATTTGAGGCAAATTCTATTTGCTTTTCAGTGCTCCATCTGTCACATGAAGCTGCACTTACCAAATTATCTATCTATCTATCTATCTATCTATCTATCTATCTATCTATCTATCTATCTATTATCTTATATAAAATCACACTAATGTGCAAAGAACACAGATATATCAGCAGTACTTTGTCTATCCAGGGTGCATTTTGCAGCTACACCGAATAAAGTAACTTTGGAAGTGTTAGAAATTAAAAATATAATACTATTTATGGTAATATGGTTCAAAATTAACAAGGCTGAATAGATTTCTCAAATCGCAGAGGACTTGCAGTGGAGAGGTTGACTTCACTAAGGAACTGTTTAATATTTAAACTTATCACATTTGAAGTAATGAGGAATTTGCTATGTTTACCTATTTTAAAGAATCTTTCATCTTTAATGCTGAAATGCATACATACAAAAAAAGCACTCAAAAATACCGATAGAATTTTTCCCATTAAAATGGAATATGGGCTTGGAGATGGGAAAAAGAGAAGTCCATATGGACTTAATAGAGCTTCCCATTCCTAAAGGTGATGAGGAAAATACTTACAGCATGTTCGTAGAAAACATTATTGATCCAATTGGTGAATGTTTTCTTCTGCATAGCCATACGTTGCTCTTGCAGTTTTTTGAACTGACCTTCTATGTATTCTTCCTCCATGGTAACCTAAAAAGAAGATACTTCAAACATGGCACCTTCCTAAGTAACCATGTACCACCTATCCCAGTTCTCCTGTGCTATTGAAAAAAAAAATTCATCAGATACATTCAAGGGAAAAAAATTGTTTTTCAAATCTGATAGCCCACAGTCTTTCACTTTCTGTGTAGACATAACAAGTTTTACGTATTCAGTATCTTGTTTATTGCCAATAAAGGGGGCCGAGAATAGTAACCATAGTGGCTTATCAATTATGATTAAGCTGATAGCTATCAGTTCTGTGGAATTTGTTCTAAAAGGTTGAATAAGCTTCAACAAAATAAGCAGTGGAAGCATGAGAAATAAATAATGTAAAGCTAAAAAGAAATGATGACTTTTTAACATTTTTGAAATTAAAAGAAGTGAGAAATAATATTGATCTTCTCTACTTGTTTTACTGAATGGCGCATGTAAAACTGTGTGCTTCATTAAACATTCTGGAGTTGTGATGTTCACAAAATAAAGGGCCCTGAAAGATCTCTGGGACAGATCTGATCTTCTAGGGGATGTAGTGAGTGAACTCAAATCATGACAGCAACAAATCCTTTGTAAAAGTTAGCAACTTTTACAAATACTTTAAACAATGTGATTTAAAAGTTCTTGCGCAGCTTTTGTTTCTTTTCTGTTGTGTTTCTTGGTCACTTTATACATTGCTATTTTTTAGGCCATCATTCCACTTTCAACATCCTGTGGAATTATGGAGTTTGTATTTTCCTGAGGCCAAAGAGCTCTCTGGCTGAGAATTCTAAATGCCCCCCTCCCTAAACTGCAAATCCCAGGATTCCATAGGATGTTGAAAGTGGAATAATAGCACTATAATAGGGTAGTGCAGAAATGGCCTAAACTTGCCCACATATTGATATTCATCATAATTTTTGTGACTTCCTCCTTCCAATCTGGCTACATTTTCAGTGAGCTGGCCAGTTTTGTGCTCAAGTTTCGAAGCCATTTACATATCCCCCCTTCTCATAATTTCAAGTATCTCAAAGTCATGGTTATTATTATTGGATATTCTGAAATAATACATTGCCTACTATATCTTGTGGCTGGACTGTCCTGTTGTCTCAATGTAACTCTACTCAATCTAGACCTTTCTCAAGCTTTGCTTTCTTTCTCATATGTATATACATATAGTGAACCCAACAGTTCACTAAAACCAGCCATTATTTCCATTTAGCTATCAGTGATTCACAACCCTTTTTTTTATTGAAAGAAGTCAAATTTCTTGCACATCCACTACCATATATTAGTAGGTTATATCGTCCTTTCCAGAGACTCCTGCTTCTCCATAGTAAGAATGTTCCTCATGGAAGGGTAGATTTAGTATTAAAAATGTATGACACAGCCAGTACATAAGCAGTTAGACCCTCTTCAGCTTTGATGCTGTAGGTGTGCCTAGCTGGCAAAAAGAGAATGAGAGGGAGCCAATTTAGTCTCCCATGGCAAATAGTAGCTAGGAAGGAGCAGGCAAAGGAACTTTACACAACAAAAGTATCCTAGAAAACCTGAACTTACCCAGTCTTGTGAAAATGTCCTTTTAAATGCAAAAGGCAAAATCCAGAGCAATGGAAATACTTTTGATCCAGAGTTATGGGCTTATCCTTATGCTCAAAGTGAACTTTGAATGTTGCAGTAACAAGAAAGTACTTACAAGCTATGTAATAACTCCACGCCTGACCAGGAAGGAAAAAGTTCATAAGAATATTGGGGTTAAAGGTTCTTAGCAGCATGTCATTTCTACAGCCATTAAAAGGCTGAAATAACATACTATAATAGGAAATTGGGTTGCTATGCTGTGAAGTACCATGATTAAGATGAAGTACACCTCCCACATCAGGCTGGAGTAGGAGGTTCCAAACACCATGAGACTCATAGTACAAAGTTGTAAATGACAAGCCATTCCAATGGGAGTTCAGAGTTGTTTAAAAAAAAAATCCCAAAAGCTAGAATTAGAAAGGCTTAGTTTTGTAAGCTATTTTAAGGTATTTTGGTTTTGCCTATAACTGACTACCAAAGCCTGTGCCAACTAAAAGGCTGTTATGAACAGTTAGTTGATATGAACAATTAATTAGTTGGTATGAACAATTAGTTGCCACAAGTGTTGGCTACAACTATTTCTTCTTCCTGGAAACTTGCTGCGGACCAGCAGCTAATGGTTTGAATAGCCCTACTGGCCATAGATCACTGCTTTGAATAGTATTTCTCTAAACTGAAATGTAAATCTTAGTCCAGTTGAGCATCCAACTGCATCACACCAGCTCTTCAGATTCAAGTTAATGATGATCTAAAGCTCAGACCCTGCAAAAAGCCACAGATCACCTTCACCAGCTGCCACTGAGAACTTCTACAGGAAGCATAATTTCTCTTTGCCTGAAAAGAGGCAAATCTCTTTCCACATTACCACAGTGGCTTGGCAACTTGGACAAATGTGTCTTCTACCTGTACTACAGAAGTAACAGTGATGGCACTGCTCACATGGGAATCGGACATAACATCTAACATAAGAAGATTACTCATGCCTCAAGCTGCTGCATCATTCACATGGAAAATACCTGTGTAACTTGAGCTGTGTATGAATGACTCAGGGTTTCTGATTCACTATGAGAGGAGAAATATTTCCCATTCAACCAAGAATCAAATAAGTTTTATTATCTTTTCAGGGTAACATAAATTAGTGCCTTATTTCCTCTGAGTTACCCTAACTTTCAGCTTTGTTCAAATCTGGAGAAATGGCAGCCTCCCAGTTTCCAATAAATGGAGTGATATCAGTGATCTTTTGTACCCTATACTATTGTAAGAGATCTGTTTATAGATCCATAATAAACTTAACAATCATGATTCATTTCTCAAGGGAAAATCATTGATACTCAACACTTGAGTTGTTTAAAGAATGCAATAAAGTCTTCCCTTCACCAGGCTGAATGAGCCAAGCACTGAACGCAGTACTCCAGATGAGGCTTGCCTAGCACAGAACATAGTAGGACTATTACTTCCTTCATCTTGTAAACTGTGGCTCTGTTAAAACAAGATAAAATATTATTTGCTTTCTTTACTGCAACATCACGTATTCAACTTATAACCCACAATAATTCCAAGGTCCTTTTCCATGTACTTTCAGTATTGCAAGATACTTTCAAGTCAAGTCTGAAGTTTTGAAGCCAGTTTCTGAAGTAGAGAAGAGCATCCTCAGTCAGGGCTGTTCGGCAGTGGAATCTGCTGCTTCGGAGTGTAGTGGAGTCTCCTTCCTTGGAGGTTTTTAAGCAGAGGCTGGATGGCCATCTGTCGGGAGTGCTTTGAGGGTGTTCCTGTATGGCAGGGCGTTGGACTGGATGGACTGTGTGGTCTCTTCCAACTCTACATTTCTATGATTCTATGATCCTTCTTACTTCCCATTTCTGAAGCTAGAGCCTTTTTAAGAATTGGATCCTTCTTATTCCCCATTACTGAAGCATCAAAAGCTTTAAAAGGAAAGATCCTTTCCAGTGTTCTGGCAGTGAGTCTTGTCTCCTGCTGTTAGGAAAAGTTTTAGAAGGCTCCTCCTATATGCAGCAGAGACAGGCTGCTGAGAGAACCTCAATCCTGCCTCAAGCCTATTGCCCAACATGTTAGTTGTTCCCCTTTCAGAACTGGCTCAAGCTTTGGGTTTGAGACAGAACATCATTTGACCAATAGGCAACAGGAGTTGAAGCGTCGTTCAAAGTTGTAAGGTTTTTGAATGAATGTCTTATATTACTGAACCAAGGATAGCAAGCCAGTCACCAAAAATATACAAGTCATGAGTTGAGTCGAGTCAGTGTGTCATTTATTGCCAAGTTGAGTCATTGAAGCAACATGAACCCAACTTGAGTCTGAGTCAGTTGACTCGAGTCTACATCACTGGGCCTAAATTTTGGATTTTAGATTTGTTGACTTTCATTCTGTAAGTTTCAGCCCAATTTTCTGGTTTATCATGGTCCAATGTGTTAGCTATCTCTCCCAATTTTGCATCATCCACAAACTTGATAAGGATTCTCTCTAACCCATCTTCAAAGACATTGATAAAAATATTGAACAGTGTTAGCCCCAGGACAGAAATCTGAAGGACTTGAGACTTTCTTCCAGTTTGAAGTCCAGCCATTGATGACTGTTTGAACATGGTTTGCCAACCAGTTATGGATCCATCTGACAGTGTTCCCATCTATTCTACATTTAATCGGTTTGCCAATCACTTCGTTTTCCCAGTTCTTCAGTCTTGTCTTCTAAATGACACTAGTAGATCTCATCTGATCTTGGAACCTAAAGCAAGGTCAATCCTAGTTAGTACTTGGATGGGAGACCACCACCAAATACAGGTGTTATAAGCTATATTTCAGAGGAAAGAACTGGCAAAACCATCTCTGAATATTCCTTGCCTAAGAAAACCCTATGACATTTACGGGGTTGCCATAAGCTGACAGGCGACTTGAAGGTATGTGTACGCATGTGCACACACACATAATCAAAACACTAAAGGTACTAGGAATAAATGGCTCTTCTTTCCAAGAGAGTTTTCTCTACTCTCTCTACAAATTGTGAGAAATCTTGGGAGTTTCATGGAAGCTGAACTGGGACTCCACAGTGATTACATATGAACAAACCTCCACAGAAGGCAGATCACGTCATATCACTGAATCTTCCCACTCTCTAGGACAGAGATACATTCTCAACCCACATGGAGCACCAATTAGCCCAACAAGTCTAGTATGCATCTATCCACACATCTAGAATCTTTTTCAACAGTGAAAGGTCACTTCTATCTATGCATAAGATCCTCATTTCTGAATGTTTCAAATGTTTGGCAACTTTAAATATGTGACAGAAATGAATCCTCTTCACTAACAGAGCCAGTTTGTCACAATATACATACTCTGCAGGAATCTGAAGTGCCGTAAAACCTGCAAGACTGGTTAAAAAAAATAATAATGGTGGGATGTGTGTGGTTGTGAACACGACAGGCAATGATTCATTCAGGCAACATTAATCCTTCTAAAGAGTAACAGGACTGGCATCAATTATGTTCACTTATTGATTTCTGGCTGGGGAGCAAACACCTTATATTTAATCCTTGACACAGGAACCCTCAAGTAGCAAAGTTAAATCACAATATTGAACAAACTCAGACCATTTCCGCACTAGATTGTTATAGTGCTATTATTCCATTTTCAACATCCTATGGAATCCTAGAGTTTGTCGTTTGGGGGGGGCCCAAAGGGTTTCCATAGAATATTGAAAGTGGAATAATAGCACTATAGCACTATAATAAATCTAGTGCGGAAATGGCCTGTGTTTGCAAAGCACGACTCAGATGTGAGCTTTTAAAATTTTTGAACATTTTCCAAATCCTATTCTAAAATTTGACAAGAATATATAAAAATGTACACTCTTAAAATTCAATAGGCAATAATGTCAATTTTCTAACTTCAGCACTGGATTTTCTATCAAACCTAGAACATATATATAGGAAATCCATCTGCTGCAGTATTCCCTCTTGGACACCAGGTGGCAGCCCTTTACAGGAATCAATAAATACACCAACCATAAAACTTTATTCTAATTTTATTGAACATCATTTTTTTCTAACACCATTACAAAAACATGAAAAGCAGATTAAGAAGCACATACAAAAATATATTACAGTTTCTGCAATATTTTATGCGTATAATCAAAGTGCAGCACTAATAAATTTAAACCTTTGGGGAAAAATATGTGCACCAAGAGTTTGTTATTTTGAGCCTTAAAGGAAATAAAAAATATAAAATACTATCTCTAGCTTATACCTGAAATATTTAACAATGGTGCAAAGACTAGTCAATCAATGTGAATTTTTTAAAAAAGTTGATTTCACTTTTAAAGATGTTAACAGTAATTAAATAAAATCAGTGCTTCAAATATTTTGATTAAATAAAGAGGTTTACATTTTTAAATACACCTAGAACTATTAGATGAACATTCAACAACCTGTTGCCCCCTAAGATGCCTTCAGCTATAATTCCCATCACCCCCACAATCCTGGCTGGCAGGCTGAGAGTGGTAGTTAATACATTTGAGAGTGGGGTGGCACCAGGATTAGGAAGCCTGCATTACAATGGGAAGACCACAATTCTAGTAAGGCATAAACTAAATTTTGGATGAAAAAGACAAAGACAACATATACTTCATCTGAAATGAGCTTACACAGTTCAGGCACAAGAACAACAAAAGAATCAAGGTGGGAGGTAACATCCAGATTTAGCAACTTGTTCTAGGCCACGTATCTCCCACACTACATGAGCATGGGTCATTTTTCTGACCTGGAACTTTCCAATACAGCATCAAGTCCTATACTGTAGAATACCATCCCACACTTCCTCAAATATTGAATGTATGTGAACCTCAAACTTTTATTTTCTTAAAGGCTCCACTGGTTAGAAAAACTGAAATTCTGTTCATCCCGTGGGGCTTTCTTGTTTCCTTTCTATTGATTTTTGTACAAGTCGGAAAACTGGCCATGCAGCCCAGGAAACCACAGCTGCATGAGATTTCATGGAAACTGAAGAAGGCAGAAGTGGGCAATTGCTTTGGGTCCAGTGATCAATTTTTTGCCCTGGGGCTCTCTTGGGATTGCATGGACTGGCAACAAAACCAAATATCACAGAAGTTTCAGAGGTCCACTTGGAAAATTGATTTTTAACACGTCAGATAATGCAAGTTGCTCTGCAGTCAGGTGAATCTCTATTTTCGGAGGCTTTCAGAAAAGGAAGTCCAGGAGACTCTGGTGAGTGCATCAAGAGAACACAAACTACCTTGTGAGGACATACTTTACTCACTGCTGAAGCAAGTGAAGGTGACTTCTAAATGCACCACGCTCTCTTTCTTTAGAGATTCAGGTGGATACAGCAAAGAATGTGAAAGCATCTCTAATGGAATCCCAATGGTGTAAATACATCTTAATGATGCAAGCCCAATTTGAAACCACACTTTGGATGCAGCACTTCTATTGTGTGCCTGCTTCTAACGCATCTCCTATAGAAGATTCCTGCAAAGGAGTAACTCAAACAAGATGCCAGATGCGTGTGGGGGAAGTTGCAAATCACTCCTGTAATCTTGTCTGAATCCCTCAGCTGTTGAAATAACAAGACCGCAGCAGGAAAAAAAGCTGATTTCATCCTTTGTGAATCTTTGCTTAAAGACATTGCTCTGCCGTTTTTAAAGCTGTTACCAAATCCAAACACTGTAGTTGGTGAACAAAAGTGTTTTTGTACAAAGGATCTTGTAGTACCTTTGAGATTAAGTGTGTTTTTGATTAACAACAAAAAGAAGAAGAAACCAAAACAAGTTTTAGTTATAAAACTTCAGAAACTCCTGCAGAATAATATGAGAAAGAAGAGGAGAGGAATTTCATAGAAAGCTTTGAAGAAATTGGAAAAGAAAAACAGTTTGTTGGAGAAATACAGCCCATTGCTCTAGGTAAAGGGAAGAAAGATGATCTCAATGCGGTGGCCATGTACATGGCTCTCCAAGAGAGTGAGAATCAACTAAAAATGGCTGAAACTAATTCTCTTGGCTATGAGAAAAATGACATACTCTCTTCACATGACAGAATTTAACATCACATTGTCTATTTCATGTCCTATGATCTTCTGTTTCCATTTGGCAGTGGGAGGCAAGTTTCCAGCTCTCATGGGTTCAGAGGATAGTTCTGAAACAAATGAGAAATGCTTGCAGAAAACTGGAATAGAGAGATTGAAATAAACATCTTCCAACAATCTGACTTTTCAGTTGCCATTCTTTCTAGCCATTGTTTGGGCTGCCATACTCTCCTCAATCTCTCACATTCTTTCCATGTGCTATTTCCATCCTTGATGAAAGGATGGCAAAGGTTTTCACAGATTCTCTGAAAAACTTGAATCCGAAAAAGCAAAAAATCATACTGCTAACCTGAGTTAAAAAATGCATCCAAGAAGAGCACACACAAGTCTGGTAACACAATCAGGGCTTGGGTTGCTCACGAGTTGATATCTCTGGCACTAAAAGATAGATTCAGATGATAGTCTCAGTTTTTCAATTGCCATATGATAATGAACTGGTTCCAAGATATAATTTAAAAAAAGCACCCTGGAAAGAGGGCATAGATTACTGGCTGAGCACATGCTTTTTCCACAGGCAAGTCTCTAGTCTCCACATTACAGTATCTGAGGTGCAGGGTTCCAAAAGACCCTGTCCTGTGTGGAAAAGACTCTATGCTCCAGCAGTACTGGTTGATCTCTCTTTTTCATATGACATCCTTAGCCTTGAGGCTGCCCACAGGCTGAAAGGAACGACAGAGCTGAATTGCTGAAAGGAATGCACAGAAGGTGAGAAGATGCAAGAAAGCTTTGCTACGTGCACTTTAGGACTAAAGCCTTCTCCCTCAGTTGTAAAAACACTATCCAATAGTTTCAGCCAGCATGCCTTTAACCGATACAAGGTAGCCCCATAAAATATGTAGGTGTGTCTTGTAAAGTCATACTTTGGGATTAAACAGATGCTTTTGCAAATGATCATTGCAAAGAAAAAGAAACTTCAGTATTTTCGTGTACAACATTTTAAAAAAAAACCCACAATACTCTCTCCCCACAAAGAAACCAAAGACTTCACAGTATTACAAGTTAAAACTAATTAATGGAATTTCCACATTATTTGGCAATGATCACTATCACAGATGGCTTTACAAGACAAAAGAACAGAAGATACTTTAACAGCTATGAAAGATGATGTTGTATGGAACTGCCATGATGAGAAATAGTATACCTTCAACTATCAGATGATGTCACAATAATATTGTATTCATGCCCTGCCTGTAAGATTTGTGAAGACATTTACGTTGGCAACATAAGGTTGGATTAAACTTGAACCATGGTTTGATCCAACAGGGCAATTCTGGTCAACCATAGCTATAAAAAGGCAATGAGGGTAACCCCTATAGTAACTACAGAACTCTGACAAGATTTTAAAGTTTAAATTTAAAATATGTGTGTATATATATAATTCATTACACCAATTCATTGGTTTTCTTAACTGAATCCCATATTTATACAAAAGCTCTTTCCACATACACCAGAGGTAGGAATTCTGTAGCCCTACAGACGTTAATTACTATTGGCTATGCTAGCTGAGGCATCTGGGTGTTTCAGCCCCACAGTGTTTGGTGGGCAACATAATTCTGAAGGGCCACTACTGATTTCTGCATCTCAATTTGCAAAGACATTTAGTATAAGGCATGCTTTTAATTTTTGATTCAAAGACTAAAGCAGCATCAGTGTACCCTTAAAAGCACTAAATGAACCACTCAAGATGGGTTTAAAAGTGTTAAATTTCGGTTTAAAGAGAATTTAGCATTTTACTATACAAGTATTAATCTTCAAAGAAGCTAAAATTATTCCATGCCAACCAGCCTATTTTATTTCAGTGTTTTGATTGTAACTATGTTGAAAAATGGCAAGTGTGATGTTTCTTTTTGACAACAAAATAAAAAAAACCCTGCAAAAGGTCACAGAAAAGGCACTTTCAACATGCACATTTTAAAAGGAGGGGCTTCCAGGCCACTCCCTTGCCACATTGCTGGTTGCACTAGTCTGAATATGACGTAGCCTCAAGCTCAGGGCCGTATCAAGCTTCAGAAAGCTTTTACTTGTAAGAAGTGTAACAGCAACCATGCCCTATATCAAAGATTATACATGACACATTGCATGCACCTGATACACAATGAGAAGGATGCACTAATTATCCTTTCTGCAACGCATGTACTTTCAGAGACACAGGCTCTGGTTTCTCATGGCTTTCATGTTTTTTCCCCCCGCTACACAATTGTGATTTTTTATATTAATGCCCAAAGCAGCCCTGAACATGTTTGTCTATAACCTTACTTTCAGAGTGTATTTAAAAATCCATTGTAGGTGGCTTTCAGGGATAACAGAATGCTGCCTTTCTGAATGTTAATGTTTTCACAATGCACTACTCATTCTGCTCCACGCAAAGGTTTTCTATGTGAAGGAGGTACCAAATGGAGGGGCAAACTACTGGGCAGCTCGTAGCCCTCCAATTTTATTTTGATGAGATGTTTCGCCAATGCAAATTCCTCTTCATCCAACATGCCATCATTGTCACAGTCAGCAAGCTTCCAAATTTTCCCCAGGACACTGTTTGGCAGCTTGGAGGTCAACATTTCCTTCTTTGCATTGGCCCCAGAGATTCTGCCATTGATTGGTGAAAGAGTGTAAAAGATTTCATCGTATGCAGGTTTGTCTTTGGCAATCACCCATTCTTCCTCATCTGCTCCCTCCTTTGCACCTTCCCCATAGCCATGGTCAAATGGCCCTGCTGTGGTGCCTTCAAATGCGCCACCTTGCACCTTCTGATTTGGCATGCTACGCTCTTCTTGGGTCACCAGAGTCATCAAGAAGGCAACTTTATTGGCCAGCATGTTATCCACAGCCTCAATCAGCTTTGGCTTGAGGGAATGAAATTTGGTGAAGTCATAGTTCTCCAGCAGCTCCTGTGAAATGACAGAAACAAAGCAAGCAGAACACTTGTCAGCGGCACCTCAATTAAATTCTTGAGTTTTTGCCGAGGCTGAAACATGACAAAATAAATGATTCAAGCCTTAGAAAGAAATAGTTTAAGAAAAAGTGTACATGTTTGATTGCATCAAGAAAAATTATTCACATACAGTGCTCCATGAAATATTTCATGCAAAAGTTTCAAAAAAGAAAGAAAGGTGCATGAACTAAGAGCACGAAGCATTCATAAGCAAGCCCTCGGTACTGATAGACCAACAGCAGTCCTGAGTCTGTGTTACATGGCTCAATTTATTTACCAGCTCAAGATAGTATGGACTCTCTCATGGAATGGTTGACAAATTGTAATTTGTTCATAATTAAATCATCACAAATTCACATTTCCACTATCCTCTGGCATAATAGAAATATTATGTGATCTTTGGAATCTTCACAGCACACTGTCCAAGATCACAGCAAAATTTCATTTTCAAGATGTAGAGTGAAAGAAGAATTTGTGGAGCCATCCTACCAAAACTAAAACAGCCTGGGGAAAAAAATTAATTAAGGCTAATCCACCATGTAAAGGGTGGGTATAGGAAGCCCTACTTGCTGAATGAGAGTGTTAATTCTTTTTGGGGTGTGGCAGGGAATGTTTTGTTTTGTTTAAGGAAAGGCAATTTAAGTTTGCAGTCCATTTCCTTTTCATAGTATCTGTTCTTCATTTTTACAAGGGGAATACAGGACAGAAGGGAATAGAAACAGAAAAGAGAAATGTCTCTGACAAGGCCGTATGAAAAAAGATGCTGAGCCACATAGATTGGCCCCACAAGTTTTCTTCTTCCCAACTCAAAAAGCATCAGAAGAGGCTACAATCTGGCTTATGCGTCTCCCCTTCAAGAGTTGTTTCCTGAAAAATTCCCTCCAAGCTTCTCCCTTGCCCACTGACCCTGGCCAAAAGTAACAATATAGGTCATTCTCTCCAACACTTGAGACATAAGAAAAACAACTTAGAGGAGGGATGGTTTTAAAAGTTCCCATCCCTTTCCCCTAAGGTTACACACCATGACAGGCAGTTTGGCCCCTCAGAAGGGGCTATGAAACTTTAAACAGAAGCTATTTTTGAGAAAGGCTGAATGGTAGCAATCTCATTAAAGCAAGCCTTCTATACTCTCCTAAATTTAGAGCCACCCACTGTTTTGAAACAGTAGAAAATCAAATTTAATTTTGTTGTTGCTGCTGCATACCTTCAAGTCATTTCTCACCTATGATGACTGGCAAACCGATCATGGGGTTTTCCTGGCAAGAGTTGTTCAGGGAGGTTTGCCTTTGCCTTCCTCTCAGGCTTAGAGAGCATGAGTTTTAGGTTTCCATCACCGAGCAGGGATTCAAGCCCTTTTCTCCAGATTTGTAGTCCAGTGCTCAGACTGCTACAACACACTGGCTCTGTTATATATACTGTGATTATAGTAGAGACACAGACACAGATAAGTGTGTGTGTGGGTGTGTGTGTGTGTATACATATACACGCACACACACGATACACATACTATTATATCTACTGATATATACATACATAACATGCTTTGCATTGTATACTTAAGTCTGATGAAGGGTATGCAGTGGAAAAGCCTGTAATAATTTTAAATGTGAGCCAGTAAAATGTATCACCCACCCTTATATGGACTGTGGATGACCACCTCTGCCTCCACCCCCATCTGCAAAATAATATAGCAGTTCTGTCCTCTGAAAGGATTTCCAACAGTGGTGATGGCAGAAACAATGAACTGCCATGAAATCTGCAAAACACTGGAGTCTCAAAAGGATCCTTCCAGTGTTTAGCATATACACATTCTTACCAAAATGCAGTCTAATTGGATAAGAAATTCTGGGTATTTTTTGCAGTGGTAGGAGTCTTATTCTGTAAGAATTCAGCACTTTCTAAGAATAAAAATCAAATTGTATGATCCATTTGGAAGCCAGTGTGATAGAGTGCTTTCTCCTCTTTTGTGATGTTATATAGGGGTTAGAGTATCAGACATATGTAGCAATTAGAATGGCTAACTAAGACTGGAGAGACATAAGTCTAAATCACCAGTGAACCCTAAAGCTCACTGGATAAATTCAGGTTACCACCTCACAGGCCAATGCACCTATTCAGCAGATGAGGCCTGTGGTCCAAGCAGAGCGATACCACACTCTGAAATGGTGTGGTGAAGTCCCTTCCTTCACTGATCATGAACCACTCAGGACTGCTGTGTATATCTGTGAGGGACAGACTTCTTAGAGGAAAAGTGATATATAAATATATTAAATAAACAGCAGTGCCTGACTTTTGAGTCACTATACCTGCATTTTCTTGACTTCTGGGAAATCTCCTGATGAGATCTGGTGCTCTAGTTGCAACTGACGATAAATTTCAGGTAGTTTGTTGATCAGTTCCCTTTTCTTGTTTTCTTTTCCAAATACAGCAGGCATCTCCTTCTTCAGGTGGCTAATGATATAAGCATGTACCTGCAAACAAAACAACAGTGTCATTTATGTCTCCCCCAACCCCATTAAATGCAAGCAAGCAAGCAAGCAAACTCAAGAGATACCCGTTTTAAAATATTTGTTAGACTACATGGAAATGAAAAAAGAATATTAAGATCAAGATTTAGATACTCTTGATACATTTTTGTTTTGTTTTGTGAGGGCTAAGAGTCCTGCTATAAATCTGCCAAAGAAAGATGAATTTCACTTACACAAAGTGAAATAAATAAGACTCTAACTTTGTGATCATCTTAAAGAAAATCTCTATAAAGGGCAACTATATAGTTTCCCCCCTTAGACAGTAACTTACAGAATCTCTCAGTTATAAGAGGGGAGGGGTGAGAAAATAGTTTGTATGGAGTGTAACTGAAATGGTAGCAAAGTATATACATAGCAAAGGATCCTCAATCTATATATCTACACGTCTCAGGGTAAGTGTTGCACCGTAATTACAGGAAACTCTGAGTGTCATTACAATGTGCAAGAAGAAAAGTCAAGCAATTCCTGCCTACAAGAAATCAAAATATTAACTGTGCATTACATTTAGCAGTGATTGTAAATCTATTGAAATATACAGTTTGTAAAAGTTATATTGATTGAATTTTCAATTTTGCCATAAGAAAAATTGCAAGCCTGTTCCCTTGTGCTTGTCAATGGCATAGCCATGTTAGTTCGGATCAGTATGCAAAAGGATCTTGTAGCACCTCTAAAAGTGAGAAAAAGAAGACTTGAGTCTACTTCATCAGATGTAGCTCAGATGGCACCTGTTGAAGTAGCCTTGCATCTATTAAAGCTTATGCTAGCAAATTATTTTCCTCAGTTAGTCTGAGAGAAAACAAACAGGAAATGGGAGGCAAGGACCCACACAGGATGCCAGTCAAGGCACCTGAGTAAGAATGGAAAAAAGAAGGATAGTAGTTTGTCATTATAATTCAAGCAGCTCAAGTTATTTTATATAAACGGTCAACTGATCTAACAGGTCGTGGCAAGACTTTCTGTAGGTGGTCCATTCACAGGTAGCCATGCATGCAAATGGGCACTTGAAGTGCTCTGTGCACAATGTACAATGTGACAGAACAACCCATCACTCCACTAGGTACAGCACACAGACAGCAAATTCTGAGCACAGTAGCTTTAGGACATGAGTAAAAAAACAGATAAAGATGCTAAAGAGGGAAAGAATTCCCAAAGTAAACAGGAGAAACTACTGAAATAAACTAGTTAATTCTATGGACGCCATAAATCAGTACAGGTTCTATGGTGGCTATCTACTTTTGCAAGGGTTCAGGGCACAGAACCCTCACAAAAGTGGGAAAACTGCAAATAACCCCCCACAACCCCCCTCCCATTCCCTTCTGGGGATCCCTCCTCCCATTTCCTTGGCTTTTGTGCACCCGCGCCAGAGGCAAGGGAATGGGAAAGGGGAGCTCTGGAGGGGAGAAGGAAGATACCTGTGAGCCTTCCCCTCCCTTTCCCTTGCCTATTGTGTCAGCACAAGTTCTCAGTGCTAGGGCCAGAGACAAAGGAATGGAAGGAGGCAGCTTGGGAGGGGAGAAAGAAGACACATGTGAGCCTTCTCCCTTCATTCCTTTGCCCATTGCCTTGGCGTGAGTTTTCAGCACTAGGGCCAGAATCAAGGGAATGGGAGGGAGAGATCTGGAGGGGAGAAGGCTCCCATGAGCCTTCTCCCCATCTCCGTTGCCATTTCCTTGCCTTTTGTCTGAGAGCTTGCCTTCCCTCTCCCTTGCAAAAGACGAGGGAATGGGAGGAAGAGAATGGTGGGGGGAGGAGAGGCATGTATGTACCTCATGAATAGTCAAATTTGTGAAGATCAAACCTGTGAATGTGGATGGAGGACTGCAGTTCTGTATACAGCAACCACAGGGCCCTATAGGCTTTGGGTGCTTTAGATTCATCCTAGGAAAAGAGTTAATCACCTCTTTCATGAGGTTATTCGTTTCCATTGACACTGATAACTGTAGCTGTTCAACTGTAATTTATACAGGAAAAAATGTGCAAATAACTGTGTTAGCATCACTAATCTAAATTAAAATAATTTGTAGTTTGACTCTGTTCAGATGACTAATTCTGTACATGATAAATACATTATTAATTTTAAGAGGAAAAATGGGAAGTAAATGAGAGAGGGGGACAACAGCAGCAGAAGAGGGAACTCAGGGGATAAAATAATCTACATGATATGAAAAGAGGTACTATAATGTGAAGCTAGGAAATTTCAAGAGAAGCAAGGAAGAATGTAATTATACTGCATTCTCCAGTTATATGGCTTATTGAGGTAAAGCCCATTTGGACACCTTTAAAATGGCCACAAGAGTTAGAAGTAAATATCTGCATATTGACAGAATCTGATTAGTTCAACAATATGAAATACGAGCAACAAAATAAACAACGTTAGTTAGTGGCTATTGTCATTCAGACTAAATCCCAATTACATAGGGATGGGAATGAAGAAGGGAAACATATTTTAATTCTGTATTTCAGGCAGCTTCTTCACTAACTGGACACCAGCTTGGCTCACTGAACAAAAATATTTACTTCGAACACTTCCTTAATAAGTGTTTATATATCAAATAAAACCAAAGAATACACACACTTTGTGAGAATATTTAGTTTAGGTTAGAGAATTTTGTAGTTTTCAAGTCAAACTTCTCAGACTGAAGCAGTAAATACGTGCCCCCTCCCCCCAAAAAAATCCACTCTGTATCAGAGTATTGCTAAGACCATCGCATCCTTTGAATCTTTGGCAGTTAAACTTTAAATCACTGGAGACACTGATAGCGGGAGGGACTTGGAATCAGACCTGGCTGGAGGATCTGGTGTGCAGGTTAAACAACACAGATTTGTTGCCAAAAACCAAAATGTTATTACTTGCAAAGATAAAAAGTTAGGGAGTCTGGGAATCCTACAAAATGCCACGTATTTAAACTATTTTCTTCAAAACAGAAATACAAATATGCCACATTACAGTGCACCCTCCTTATATGAGAGGGTTCCATTCCAGGAAAAAAAACAAAAAACACAAATGCCAACATCTGTGCTAGTGTGGGCATGTGCTCAGCACATTTACTTATGATAATGGGACACAAGACTTCACATGACCTCTCATTTATGTCTGTGGAGAAAGAATGAGAGAGAAAGGCACACTGTATTTAAGTACCCTAAATCTAATTTTGCTCCCGTTGAACACATAATAGACTTTGACTAACTTGACATCTTCAAGATGCATTGGACTGCAACTCCTCCCCTCTCCTGTATTGGTTGGAGGATTATGGGAAATGTTGCCCACACTCATCTGGAGGATATCAGGTTGGGTATGTTCTTTCTGTTGGCCTTGGCAACATGCCCTGTGGCCCCTGCTTTACTCAGAATTCATCAATTGTTCTACAAAAAGGCTCCCTCTCTTAATACACTTAGCATATTTGCAAAAAAGCAATATCCACCAAGAACTAATAAGAAACTAGAGCTTGGATTAGCATGAGAGCTCTGCTCTCTCCCCAAACTACAAACACCAAGATTCCAGGAGATGCAACCATGGCAGTTAAAGTGGAATCATAGTGCTATCACTGTGTAGTGTGAAAGGATGGTAGTTAATGACTAATCCTAAGCAAGGTGTGCTTGTTTTGTTAGACTAATTATAACTTAAGTTGAGAATTCCTTGCAAAATCAGCTTTTGATAAGTTTGTGCAATGTGGTATCAAGAAAACATGCCTTCCAAAAAATCACATTTCAAAATCAAGGACTACTTTGGCAGAAGAAAATCTATAATCAAGTCAATCTGCTGCTCTCTTTACACGAAAATTTGGTGGATACTGATTAACAACCAAAGAAAGGATGACACACTTTTATGAAAGGCATGTGGAATAAAAAGTGCTGGAATACCTTCCTCAGTACTCTCTTCCCACCCCTCCATCCTTCAACTGATTACATTGCTTCAGATGTCTCACATACTTTTGACAGATAAGAATGTACCCAGTTTTCAAAGCATTCAAGTCTGCCCTGTCACATGGGGCTGAGGCAATGTTAGAAGGCCTGATAAGACTCTGGAGTTGATAAGGAGCTGGCAACTCACTTGTTTTATTATTCTGACATGGAAGGTATTTCAAGAGCAGCTTAGGAGGGGAAGGCAGCAGCAAAATAAGAAACTACATGATGTTTTTCTTTTTTCTTTAAACACAGTATTACACAAACAAGAGTCAGTGTAGAATGGTTGTCTGAGAATTGGACTATGACTATGAGGACCTGAGTTTGAATCCCGTCTCAGTCATATGAACCCCTGTGTGACCTTGGGCAAGTTATATTCTCTCAGCCTCAAAAGAAGGCAAAGGCAATCCCACTCTGAACAGATTTTGCCAAGAAAACCATGTGATAGGGTTGCCATAAGTCAGAAGCAGCTTGAAGGCAGACAACAGCATTACACAAGTATTATTTCCCCCAACAAATCTTTGAAGTTATTTAGAACTTTAAATGCAATTTGTGCTAAAGCTACAGTCTGCACAATTAACTGCTTGCTCTTCTTCTAGGAATAAATTGTTGTCACTTCCTTCTCTGGCTGAATTCCAATACTTTTATCTTAGATTCTAAGCCAACTTAAGGAAAGAAACTGTCCTGTTCTCCCTGACTTACAGCACACTCCCTTCCCAGCCACCCAAGCTCACTTCATGGGGAAGTCCCCCCACTAAGGCCTGGCATAAAATGTGGTGCCACCTGAGTTGAGTACAAGAGTTGCCTCCTCACAGATTGGTTTTTTAAAAAAACATGGCTTGCCATTGCCTTATCAGAGCAGTGTGGTCAACTCCAGGCTTTTTGGGACCATCAAGCCCCTCAGTTTTGAAATGTGAGGATGGGGCTATTCTTCACTCACAAGGCTGTGGCAAATACGAAAGTAACATTTGTAATATAGAGTATCCAGCATCATGATCAACTAGGGATAGAATAGGTGCTGTCTGGGGCTTCCTCACCCGCAAGGCCTCCTGATGAGGGACCCTAAATGCTGAAGCAGTGAACAGGCAAGAAATCAACAGCAAGCTCCCCAGCAGAGGGTGAAGTGCATGGTGGTGGCTGGCAGGGATGCAGAGTAAAAAAATCAGGTGGAAGCATCTTCTGTGAATAGGCTCATTAGATGGCAGATTGTAAACTCAGCCTCTTAATTTTATCTGAGTGCAAGCAAAAAAGAGAGGATGCCTCCATTGCCACTTCACCTAAAGCAACTGGGGCTCTGCAGTCTTATTTAAAAAGAACATTTTGAAGGTGAACTGGTGGAGGTATGAGTATTCAGCATTATTTTAAAAAATAAACTCTAGAAAGAACTAGATAAATTCAAAGGCATGTTACTATGTTCTCTTTCTTCCAGTTATCCAATATGCTGGTCTGTTAAATAATGATCACATTCCTTTATATTGCCAACTCAGTTGACACAGGTAATCCATTGCTACGTAGCAGGTGAAGAAGGGAACACATGTTACCTTTGCAAGCCGTGATCTTTTTATAAGATCATTCAGTTTCCTCACAGTTGCCTTCTGTGGAAGGTTCTGGATGTCCTGGAACAGATCCTGTGCTTCTGCCTCAAACAATCTTCGGTTCTCTGTGTTTTGCAGGGGCTGGGCCCAAAAAGAACCAATGTAGACCCGTAATACTTCTGGAGTGTTAATCACTTTTCCCAAAGACCACATGAGCGCACCATAGACTCTCATTAATTGCTGAGTGTCCACTTGGTCAGCCTTATTCAACACCACTCGGATTTTGTCATCCTGGCCCCGGAATGCTTTGATTGCTTCTGAGAATTCATCAGAAATATCAAGTTTATGGGCATCAAATAAGAGGATGATGCGATCAACTCGTTCACCAAACCACCGTAGGACCTCACAGAAATCATAGCCTGAAAAATAATGAGAATTATCAAATATGGCCATACTTAGAATTCTTCCTAAGCTCAAAATTCTTTGGAAGCCACTGTAATTCTCAAACATCAGTCGTTCATAATGCATGCAATGCTTTGGAGCATAACATGCTCAGATTCTGCAGTGGGGGTGCAGTGAAATACCTTACATGTACCCTGCAGAAAACTTGCATGGAGTATTACTCAGAGAAACTGCCTGCAGTTTAGCACTGGCTATAGTGAAAGGAACGTGCTCTTTTTTTAAAAAAATTGTGAAATATAGAAAAATATAGACTGACAATTAACTCAGACAATGCTCTGAACATTTATGCCTAAATCCACCTGTCAGGTCCAAATAAAGGTAGGTCTATTGACTCAATGGATCTTATATTAAGTGTTGACTTAACAAATTCCCATTCATTCAGTGTGTTTAATCTAATTGTCATTTAACAATTTAACTAAGTCATATTGTCACATGAATGTGTCTTATGACAAATCAAACCATTGGTCCATCCAATTTAGTACTGTCTTCTCTGACAACCAGTAGCTATCTCCATGGTCACAGGCAGATGTTATTTCTAGTGCTGCTGCCTAAAATCCTTTTAATTGGAGATGTTATGAAATTAGGTCTGGTGGCCCTCAGCAAATTCTTAGCGTGATACATCCCACACTGCTATCATCTTTGCTGCCATTAGGAATAACCTAGACTCAATCAGATTTAGCTATGTGTTGACATCAGCAAGGGTAAACAGTACTAACTCAGAATGGGGGCAACATTTCCTGAAAAGATGAATACTATGAAGACTTGTCAAGTGCTCACCAAAAAATTTAGAGGGCTGGTATGAGTCTGACATTACCATAAATGCCCCCTCCTTTGATTCCACCCTATTCACCACCCTATTATCAAAACAGCTGTAACTAATGGAGGATTGTCTTTCCATTAAAGTAGTCGGCAATGTTTAAAGATCTCAATTAATAGAATTATTAATAGAATATATACAATCCTAAAAACAAGGGTGGAAATCATGTGGCACGCTGGTAACTCCTACCGTCTCCCCCACATCCCAAATCCTTCTATCATTTTTTTTTCCAGCTGAATGATGAAAACTGCCACCTCTGGAAGCCTCCAGGAGCAGTAATTCTCCTTTAAAATGAGATTCCTTTAAATTAAATTCTCCTTTAAAATAATAGTCACTGTCTCATTATTTTAACCCAAACCAGGAGGGTTTTTACAAGACTTTTCAAACATGGGCTCGTGGAGTCTTGCAGCTTGCCCATCCCTGCCTTAAAACAGCACAAATCAGTCAGCATTATTATCTTACAGACTGCTAATGTGGGGATGGCAGATAGTGGCTGAAAAACAAAGATTCACCAATGGTCACCTAGCAGAGGGAAAATTTTTCAGGATTTGGTTTATTGTGATTTTTCTGCCTCCAGCTTCTTCTGTAATATCTTTAAAATAATGTGCTTTAGCTGTAAGAGAGGGTTATTATTTTTTTTATCTTATCAAAAACAATGCCAACTCATAGTTACAGGAGAGCATGAAACATCGATTTAATCAACCAAACCCAAACAGATAGAGACATCAAGGAAAGTTGTCACCAAGCCATTAGAATAAACTGTCATGAGGATTAAGCTGGGAGTTAAGTCCTACTGAATAAAGTAGGGCTTACTGCTTACTTCCAAGTAGCTATGCATAGGATTAAATTGTTCGTCTCCCCCTGCTCCATGTCAACCCAGATCACTACTGTTTGCATTTTATTTTCTTCTCTGAGTCTGAGTCATTTTAGTAAAGGACTTCAGCAATATTGTGGCTGTCTGCTTTATTGATTTAATCACTTTTTTAAAATCTTCTTTTATCCTTCTGCTTTTAGTTTATTTATTGTAAGGAGCTGGTGGAAAAGAAAGGAGAACAAACATTTTATTATCAACAAGCAAACAAACACACCTCTACTGATTCGCTGTTTCTCCCCTGAAAGAATTCCTGGGCTATCTATGATGCTGATGCTCTTCAGAACCTGATTAGGTAGCTGAGAACACATGAACCTAGAAAGAAAAAGGAAAGTATTCCATCACTAGAACATATTTCTTTCAGCGCTCATTAGAAAAACCTTATCCTGTTTCTTAACAACAAATGACAGGCTACTGCTTCCACCTGCTCCCAATAGATGTAAGATGATAATATTGTTATACCAATTTCTATACATGAAAAAGCTTTTTAGAGTCACACAGTAGGAGGCTGTGGGGCCCTGTGACTTATCCCATTCACACCAAACAGCGTGGTAAGAATATGACTGTCCTAGAGGCTTATCTGCAAAAGAGTTATGTTAGGGCAATTAGAGACAGGGTAAAAATCTGAATAGGACTTTGGCAAATGGGAATGTGGAAAGAGTTCAGGGATTTCACATGTAACTTATCTGTTATATAACAGTGGTTCTCAAAGTTTTTACCCCTGTGACCCTCTTTACATCTACACGAGGATGTTGTGCCACCCTGCTCTACATTGCATCCCCGTCATGTCCTATCCTACGCCTCTATCACAGGCCCCTTGTTTTGCACATGCCTTCCATCTTAATACTGAAGTCTCATGTTCTCCACCTCTGCTCTTCCCTTCCCTCTCTCACCTGGGAAACTGTCTCATGGTCGCTAAGGGGCATGTATCAGCTGCATCAATGACAGAATGTTTGGAGAAGCTGAGTGGGAAAAGCATTAAAAAAGGGAAGCTGATTTTTGCTATGTCTGAGTTTGGAGGAAGGCATAACGGGGAAGACACTTTGTGTCACACAGTCACAAAAGTCACACAGGCTAACTTTTCTTAAACCCCCTTTGAGCAACTGTTACATATCCTCTTTAGGGTCCTACTCCACAATTTGAGAAACATTGTTATGTAATAAATATTTATGGATTTTACTTTCTACAACTGTGCCTGAATGCTTACATTTAAGAACTAAAAGGGGATACTGTCCATGACCTACGGATCAACTCAGCCACCTGTCCAGTACAGTGATCATCTTGAGGCCTGAGTAACAGATCCAGGGTAAATGGGCAAGATGAGTGACAGGAGCCGAAGGGTGGGAATTGTGTGGCCAGACTGGAAAGGGCTTCCTTCACACTCAGAATGGAGGACAACATTTGGAGAAGCTCAGTGTGCATGCATTAATGTTGTGCTGGCTTTCTCATGCTTATAATACAAGACAGTCTAGGGCTACCATGTACGTTTCTGCTTCTGCACACACGTTATGAAGTGTGTTTGTATGAATGTCATTTCTCTTATATAATTTGACAGAAAGAAAAAGAGTGTCATTTTATTATAGCCATTTTCCTTTCTGGAATTACAAAGTAACAACACAATATTGACTGGTTCCTATCTTAAAGATTTTATTGCTACATTTTCCTATTGCAGCTACAGAGCATAAATACAGATAATTTATATGGATTTATCTTCACAGATCCATATGAATTATCTGTATTTATGCTCCATTGCTGTCATAGGAGCTGCAATAGGCCATAATGTAAGGACACTGTTTATCTGTAACATCTGTATCTTGATTTTCACTGAGTCAGAATCATGATTTAACACACCCTTCCTCACTCTGGTGCCCTGCAACTCTCATGGACTACTTTTTTTTTATAAAAATATAAACAAATCTTTATTTAACACACTGTCAAGGTAAAAGGCACACTCTCTCAGATGGATCTTTCACTCTCTCTCATCTCCAGCTCTTTCTCTGACTAGAGCCTCAACTTTCAGCTCTCTCTGTTCTTCTCCACTCTATCTTTTTCAGTTAAATTTCAGTTACTCACTCCCCCCATCTGGCCCCTCCCTCAGGCTAGCCTGGGTTCCATCTGCACCAGCCAATCAATTTGAACCCTCTGGGTTGCTAAGGTGGTTTCCTTGCTAAGCGTCCCGCCAGGGTTCATCACAGGCCTCCACTCTTTACTCTCTCATTGCATTGCTGAGGCCTCTGAACAGGTCTCATCAAAAGCAACGAGGACTGGCAAACAACCATTATACAATATTAGACTTACCTTAACTATATTATCAACATGCCTTGAACCACTTTAACACTAAGTAACCTGTATATTATATATTTTAACATTTTTCGCATACCTGTCCTCTGACTGCTCCAGCAAGGTATCTATTCCCCACCTCCAGGGTATACATTTCAACAAACTGTTTTGGACTACTTTGAGGGCACCCCAGCCTTGTATGTCATCCAAGTATGTTTCCATCATTCCCAGCCAGCATGGAGAGCACTAGGCTGGGAAAGACAGCTTAAATGTCACAACAAAACTGGGGAGAATTAAAGTGGAGAACAAAAATACTATTCAGATCAGTTCATAGTTGAATTGACTTTGACACATGATTTCTTATATAAACAATGCACTACAAAGAATGTTTCTCAACTTGGAACTATCCAGATGTGTTGAACTACAACTCCAATTGCCCCTAGACTACACAACTGTTCACTGGCTGAGGATGAAAAGAGTTGTAGCCTATTACACCTGGGGGGGCACCAGGCTGAGAAACACTATATTACAATAAATAGAGAGAGGGATGAAAGGGCAAAGGTTGGCCCCATTTTTGAAAGGAAAAATGAGAACAGAAGATTGGAAGTCACATGGTGGCTGGCAAAGTTCTGTCCAAATATTATATAAACATGTCTAACCATTCTGGTAAAATTGTGAAGAAAGCAGAGCAAACTAATAAAAATTTACAGAGACACATGTGTGTTTATTCTCTTTCTTTTTGTACATCATTGTATGAACACTGTCCATGTTTTTTTATATGATTTTTTCTTTAAAAAAAGATTTTAAAATGACAAGTAATTAGTACGTTGAAAAAATATTTTTAAGTATGTCCTACAGATTGATATTTTCCTCCTTATGCATTTTTGGTTTTTTGTAAAATACATGCCTTTGGCTTTGTACTGATAGTTAAAGAACTCAAGTATTAGGAGAAGACTAGGCCCTTTATTCCAGCTGAACAATGACACAATGTTTTAAATTTTCCGGTTGTCAAGCAATGTAGAAGCAGTGGCCGGTTTTCCCTGAAAAACAAGAACTGCAGTTATATATGGAGATGGCACTGCATAATACACTCAGGCCATCCATAGGTAAATGACAAGGACAATAAATAAAAGAAAAGAAAAAAAGGAAAAGACATTTTACAGTGGTATAAATGGAAGCTTTCTGCAGTTTCTAATCTACACTTGGCATAACAGTTTATTTTAAAGGAGCATGGTTACAGGAGACTGGCAGCATCTCAGTAAAGGTACCTGGAAGCAAACTCCACTATCAGAATTACTATTTTACATCCCCTTTCAAGTCTGACAAAAAGTTTGTTATACAGGAGTATTTAAACAGCACCCAATGAGGGGGAAAAAAGACTAGACAAATTGGGAAGTAAACTTTTTTTCTAGGAAAGAAATCCATTAGACAGTGACTGAGAAGCATCAAGTAACAAAATCAGGAGAGGGATATGACTGCTTCCTCTTTTTCTCTATCTTCTTGTTAAAAAAAAAAAGAAAGAGAAAGAGAAAGAGAAAGAGAAAGAACAAGAATAAGAATAAGAATAAGACTTGGGTTCCAGGCACAAATGTAAGAAAAGTAGTTGTATAGGGCTGGATAAATAAAAAGAGAAAATAGAGAGCCCAAGCAGGTTTCTTTGCTCTTGCCATGGGCAGCAGGAGCGGAACTTCAAGTGATAAGTTTGTTCTCTTCGAAAAGAAAAGGAGGTCGGAAATAGGCTGTCCTGGAATAATCTGAGGTTCATACAGTGTGTCATTAGATATACAGCTTTCTCAATCTCCTGGTTAGGTGAGAGTAATGCCAAGACACATCATGTAATAACTATTCTGAGGAGCTGAACCATTTTACTCGGTAGACTTGCCAAAAAGCTATGAAAATCTGCAGATAGCTATCAAATTATCTTTGAATATTGTACGAAGGGAAAACCTTATAACATTTTATGAACCCATGGACACAGTATGTCTGTTGATGATTAATGATATATGAACAACAAAGGACAATGTGATGCTATTAAAAATAAATGCAATAACCTTGCCATACAGGTTAAACCTTATTTCATTTATTAAAAAACCTCTGAAACACTTTTAACAGACACGTGGCTTTAGAGTGGCTGAGACTGAAATATACCTTACTTAAATAATGATTTTTTATTTATTTTTCAGACATGTGGTCCAGTGAGAAAATTGCCAGAATGATAATCCTAAAACTGAAATAGTTACATACCACACAAAACCTAGGGTATTGCTATGGAAGATAGTCTAACATTTTCTCATTCCATTCTGCACTGCAAAGTTCAACTGCCATCAAGAGATAAGCAGGTATACTTCCGCATCTTGAAGAGTTTTCTCCTAACGTCATTTATTCCATCATTCAGATTTTCAGCTGCTACTGGAAAATTTTGAGTTATCCTCCTTGACAGCTTGGCAACCTTTCCAGAAATCACTACATGGAAAGTTTTCTAAACAATGGCAATCTGACACTTAAATAGGCATTACAAATACCGCAAAACAACCACATCATCATAGCTTATAGAAACAATATGGTGTCAATTTAAACTGGAGCCACACCTGTTTCAGTAAAAAGAACTGAGAAACCATCCAAAATCAACTAATCAAATATTATGCCTTGGAATCCAAATGAAATATTATGCCTTGCAATCTATGGATAGCCATAGGGGAGTCTACGGGGTGCATCTGCCCCATTTCCCATCTACTTGTGAAGCCCCACAGACTATCCAAAAAGCAGCTTAGTGAATAAAAGTGAGCGTGGATGTATGAGCATGTGTGCACACGCTCAATGCCTTGTTTTATCTGGGAACTGTGCATCCTTGATTACATAATTCCTCATTTCCACAATTTCACAAAAGAAGCTTCCTGTGAGCCTTATGTGGCCCATGGACTGGACAATGCCCATTTCTGATTGAGAATAAACAATATCCAACTGAAAATTGAAAAACAAAGTTCAATTTTATAGTTAGCAGCCAAGCTATCAGTACAACTTAAAAAAAGGCTGAGGATAATTTTAGTTCTTTCCTTCAGCCTAGCTCACTGCAAACAGTACACTGAAGAAACACTGAGTCAGTGAGTTCAATTTGTGTTGACAGCCAGGAAGCAGCTTGAAAACCCAGCTTGCTTATTAATTCAGTCTGATAACTTGTCACCACTCCACATACTTAAAAGAGATAGTATGCAGCCATACTTTACCTGTTCAAGAATGCATTTCCAAAACGACTGAGTTTGCGAAATGGCTTCTTGGGATCCACAACAAGAGCATTTCCTGGAGTACTCCCTTCAGTGTCTCCATACATGACAGCAATGAAAGAATCTGTAGTCGGTTCTGGACCAATCCTCATTCCTGGAAAGTCCTGCTCCAACAGATACCTAATTATGGAAGAGGAAATAAGAATACAAAGTTGAAACAAACCACACTAAAAAGCAAAACACTTAGATTTGTTTAAGAGAAGCTGATATACAGCCAACCATACTCTCTGAGTATGGGTCTTCAAAAGCGTAGTATCACCACAGAGCCATCCACTCTGCCTCTGCTTCTGTTTTCTTACTTGGAACTGCAAAGCTTTGTAATAAAAATGTTTTTAATATTTGAAGGTATACAGAAGTAGAGAAGGAATAAACTATGTAACTAGTCAGGAAAGAGTTGGACGAGTAGTCAAATAAGTAGAAGTGAAGTAATTGTCACCTACTATTTTTTTTTTAAAAAAAGAACTTTATTGGTACCAAAATGAAGTTCTTTCATTAACCAATTCAATACCCATGTGAATGTTTGAAAAACATAAGCTAATAATAAGCAAATTATTTTTAACTACTACTATGCAACAATTATTTATTTAAAAATGTCATGAAATATTCTAACTTATAATGACGTTGAGTAAGTTTTTATAAATCTGTACGATTCAATGCATATTTCTTTTCTTTGGCTTCTATCCTGTAATATCATGGTCAGCTTAGAATTCCAAGTTTTAAAAATCAAAAATATATGGAATCTAGAAAAGCATTTTTTAAAAGTCAGTTTTTAAAAGCAGTTGTGCTGAACAGGATACAGGCCAGTTTCTCTTCCTCCTCAACTTGAACTAATTTTTCACCTTCATCTGTGATATCAAATTAATCACCAAAATCTTATGCTCTTTGTTCATCTGGACACTGAGGTTTTTTTCCAATCTTAAATTGGGATACAGAGTGGCAGGCTATTGAAGAATAGAAATGTTTTTGTTAGGCAGCTAGATTTTGCTTCTGAAAACTGCAGAGCTAGTGGCCAAGCAACTCTTACTCTTGACTTGTTCACAAATGATACTACAATGAAATGTTTGAAAAGTAAGTTACCACTTGCACTTGGGCACTCTTGACACCATGGAATAACAAATGGTCCAGTGAAAATATTTGACCAGTCAGTTGCCAGAATAACTCTAATAAAATGACTTTGTTTGTTAAATCTTGCCCTAGACTGAATTATCTACTTGCTTTAGCACTATCAGTAATTCCCAGTGACTGACAGCTACCATAAAAATAAGAATAATTCAGTTCTAACTGGCATGTTAAACATCATTATTTCCAGCAATCTCTCAAATCAACCTGTACAGAGAGTAGGACAACAAATTCCTCTATACAGATATCCCCAAACAATTAGTTAGCAACATTTTATTAGGTTACACTAAGAGAAAACAAAGAGTGAACAGAAACCATGATGGATGCATAATTTTTGCATGGTTGTCTACTCCTAGTAAAAGAAAAGGTCTCTCCCATTCCTTCGTAATAATGGGGCTTTCCAAAAGTTGCTGTACTGCAACTCGCAGCATTACTCACCATTCGCTATGCTGGTTATTGCTGCTGGGAGGGAGCTATAGGCTAACAGATTATGAGAATTGCATGATTTGCACCCGCGTTTTACACAGATGTTCTGTTTTTTAAAACGTATTATTCTCCATATCCCACCTTCAGCACATTTAATCACTCATGTCACTCATATCACAACCCACTTCACATGCTAACTTCATTAATAGATAATTCAGTAAGATGGCCACTACTGCTCTATAGAAATAAATAAGCCAGATTTAATGTTGGAAATTAGTAGGAAAGAGAATAAATATTCAACTGCAATTATTGTGATGATATCACAGAAATCTGACATGTTACCATAAAAAAATTTAATAGAACAGGGGAAGATACAGCAACTGGCAGCTGTAATGATCAAAGAGTGTGATCTCTATGAGGATAAGACAAGGAAGATATTATTTTTTTTTGTTTAATTAAGAAAAAAGTTTATTATGGGTAGACACAATAGAAATATACTAATTTAGAAATTATATGAACAGATGAGCTACAGAGCTACATTTATTTCTTTTCTTATGAATACAAAACAAATTTATAATTAAATTATATTACATTATAGTATTTTAATCATCACAGCACGACAATCATTGGTCTCAAATACTTTTAAAAGACATTAGAAAAATCAAGACCTCAATGAGAACTTTAATTATCAGACACAGATCACAACAAAACCCTTAATCACTAGGTTGTTTAATTATCAGATTTAATTACCGGACTTTTAATTTAATTACTGGAGATTTAATTACTTCTGATTGTCAGATGTTGTAAACAAACACAGTATGATGATAATGTCACATGCCATTTGTACACACCCAAAGTTTAGAGACAGAACACTGACTAAGATGGCCTGTTCAGGAGGACAGTTTTTATGTTTGATTCTATCTGTTGACTTGAATAAATTTGGTACCATATAACGTGGTACAAAATAGCAGGCTTGAAGAATGCAATTCCAAACCATCTATTTGTTTTCCCAAACATCCTTTTCTCTTCTTCCTCTTTGCAGGTTTTCTCACTTTCTATCTCTCAGAAAGTGTCCACTTTTGTACTGCAAATCAGTATGTTTGGCTGCAAATTTAAACACATTTACTAAGGAGTAAGCTCATTTAATCAAACAGGATTTACTTTTAGATAAACATGCTTATGATTGTGTTAGTAATATTAATCTGTATGACACAGTCTAACGTAAAGCCAGCAGACAGACATTTTACACTCTCCTGTATCAGCTTCTAGGCTGCTCCATCTTAGGAAGTACTGGCAAATTAAAGTATAGTGTAGTGGTCTGAGTGTTGGACTAGGACACTGGGAGATGAGGGTTCAAATCTCTGTTGGAAACCTACTGTGAGACCTTGGGTAAATCACTCTCTCTCAACTTTAGAGGAGGGCAAGAGCAAACCCCCTCTGAACAAATTCTGAATTCTGCCAAGAAAATTCTGTGATAGGTTCACCTTAGGGTCACCATAAATCAGAAATGACTTGAAGGTACACAACAACAACAACAATTTTCTCTATATTATCACAGGAAAACTAAGGATTTATGAGACCAATGGCTATGACAGGAGCAAGAATTTGAAGGAAATAGGTGCTGAATAGGAACAATATTTTAAGATAGTCTACAAAATGCAGTTTAGTTCATGCAACACAAATCATGGTGCCATTAAATGAATCATTCTTAAACAAATGAATTATCTGGGCTGTCCCCTTTTCTTCTTAGTGAATGGAGTCAATTCTTCACAGGTTCCTAAAAACAATACATGTAACTAAGTTTTATCTACTCAATTCTGAATGGTCATCTAAAGTAGTCATTTTCCAGTTGCATTCCAGGGAATCCTGGTTTAACTGGAAACTCCTTACTGGGGAGAAAAGAAAAAAAAAGAAAACCTGTCGTGCTGGACCACCTTTTCAGTGTTGGCAGAACCAGAGTGTATTCCAGAATGAACTCTTCATTTACATGGGGCAACTGTGCAGTCCAATTAAGCCCAGCTAGTGTTCTACTTGTATCACATCTGTAACAGATATACCGATGAGATCACAGAATACAGGGAAACAATTCAAAGGGCACTCTTTTCTGTCCTGTCAGTGGGACCAATATGTTACTGGAAGAATGTGGGGTAGGGCCTTTTTTGCTGCTGCACCTCCATTGTGGAATTCTTTCCTCTCAGAGATTAATAATGGTATCATCCTGCTGACTGACAAAAAACATGGCTTTTTACTAACTTTTGGAAACCGACTGATTTTGCCCAAATTAATTATGGTTTAAAACTGTTTTAACAACTGTTTTGTTGCAAATACTAAATAGTTTAACATGTTTTTAATGTTTAAACATTATTCTAACTGTTTTAAAGTATTCAAACTGATTTCATTGCACACCATCCAGAGATGCTTGCATATTGTTTTTATGTGCTTTCAAGTCATTTCCAACTGATGTGACCCTAAGGCTATTCTACAATGGGGTTTTCTTGGCAAAATTTGTTCAGAGGAAGCTTTCCCTTTGCCTTCCTCTAAGGCCAAAAGAATATGACTTGCCCAAGGTCACCCAGTGAGCTTCTGTGGCCAAACAGGGATTCAAACTCTGTTTTCCAGAGTCCTAGTCCAATGCTCAAACCACTACACCAAGCTGGCTCTCTGTTCACATAAGATGGGATAAGAAGAGAAGAAAACATAAGCTGGTAACAGTTAAGAGGAGGAGTGACAGATGAACAAGATCCTGAAGAGAAATCCTGAAGGATAAAAAGAAGAGAACCAATAAATATATGTAAACTATAAGGAGTTTAGACTACAATTAAACAAATAATTAAATTTAATGCACAGGGTAGCAGACATGTAAAGACACATAAAAATCACCAATCTGAAACCCACTTGCTTTAGCAACATGGAAAAACTTCCCTAGCTTGAACTAAGGGGCTTCTAGGATGGAAGAAGATCACTCCAAGCAATTGTTCAGCTGATACAGAACAAACAAGAAAGATGGTCTTCCTCTTTCATGAGCACTCCACCCAATTACAAGAGTGAAAACTTTTTTTCTTTTTTTGTACAAGCATAACAAGCAAAAGGATGTCTGCTGAGGAGTGGGAATCCTGTCTGAAACAAAACTCATGACAGTCGGAACTGCTAAGAAGGAAGTCCCATCCTTACAAAGCCAGGAGTTTTAAAATGATAAGCAATCTCAGCAGAATATTGTAAATATGGGCAGTTGTGGTGCCTGCATTTGGCATCTACTGTTCTGCCTCAAAATTAAGAAGGCTGGTTCACAATATTTCCCCATATTACAAATGCACTGTTGCACTGGACAGTATATGCAAGAGCCTGGCAAGCACTTACATCACTATGGCTACTGGAAAAAGTATATACAACCATCAGAGAAAGCTACTGGCTCAATCTGTGCACTGTCTGGTTCATACAGTAACTTTTCTCCTCACATTCAGGTACCCATGATGTACACATGTTCAAACCTATCCAGAAAGACTATTATACATCATCTTGTTAGGGACTTAGGGACTTGTCACCTTTATTTATTATCTTAAATATACTGAGAAAAGATGGGCTGGGGTATCTACCTGTTAACATACTGTGTTACATACAGTAGCAATAGTGGCCTCTTGCAAAGAGACAGCAGTCACCACAGTGGAAAAAATCCACCACCAAAAAACAGCTGGAAGGGCAAACTCCCAGAATTACCTAAAAGGTGCCTGTAAAAGGTGGCTGACTCTGCAGCCTTTCTCCCACCTTTTTCCATAGCTGTTTGTTTTCCTCTGTAGGTCTGTGTTTGTAGCAACTTTATGGGTTCACATTCAAAATGTGCAAAGACTCTGGACTAAGCAATCACTGAGTGGTCAGAAGTCCTTCGTGAGTGACATAGCTGAGTGGGTGGTTGTTTTTCAACTCAAGGTAAAACCAGTTATCCAGATCTATTATCTGGCTTATGACCCATTTTTAAAACTAATAAAGCCTTCACTGCCCTATTGTACAATTTACATTAGGAGAAAGGTGGAGGAATGCAACTCTCTTAACTCTCTTGGATCTCTGACCACCTGTTGATAACATTGACCATGGTATTGTTCTAGGCCATTTGTTCAGGCTGTGACTTGGGCCACTAAACTTTAGGGTACCTGCCCTGTAGTAGACCAATTCCATAAGATGATACTAGAAGACATTTGCTTAGGTCCATCACATTTATGCTATGCAAATGCAAAGCAAGGGTGGGCAGGTTGTGGCCCTCCAGAAGCTTCAAGCCTCATCAGATCTCACCACAGGTTATGCTACAATATCTAGAAAGCCACAAACTATCCACCCCTCCCCCCGTTCTGGAGAGTTCTATGTCATGTTCCATACTGTTTAACATGAAGTATCTGGAAGAGGCTGTCTGGGATTTGGAGCAAGATGTCATACGTAAGGTAATGACGTCCTATTTCCTTCCTCAAACAAAGAGGAATATCATAGATTTCTGAACAGAGGCCTATAACTGATAATTATCTAAATGAGGGAAATAAACAAAAGCTTCATTCACGTAACACTGAGATTGAAAGACTGATGAGGACATGGACCAGGAAATGAGGGTTGTTCCCCCTTCTTGTCAGGATTGTTCTCCCTACAAAAGAGGAGTAAGCAATTGCCCAGGTTGGGAGGCCTGTTAACAGATTCTCAGAAACCCATCAGACGCTGCACTACCCATTGAGTCTGCTGTCACCACTACAGCTGACATCAAGTTTCAGCATGAACTGGAGCAAGCCTACACAGTACAAAAGTCTCACAGGAAAGAAGAAAGAGGAGAAAGCAGCAGGAATGAGATTGTGGTGGTTGCACTGTTCTTCCATGCTTTTACAGACCAGGGAGTGGGAGCAAATTTTATTGACAGACCACCACCATTTTGGCAGTGTCCTCGCAGGACTGACAGAGCAAATACAAAGAACTACAAAAACAGCATGAGGGAGTTATACATAACTCATGACCTATTATGTTGTCCATACCTGTCATCAAAGATCAGCTCTGCAGGTTCTTACTACTATTAAATTTAACAAATTTGTGAATGAAAGAATTATGCATAACACAAACCAGCTTTGGCTGGTCTGTCAGCTATGACTCTTTCTGGAAGAACATGACTTAGTCACAGCTCATACAACATCCAGATTAATCAGCTCAACGCAATTTATGCAGTGCTGCAATTAAAGATTCTTCAGAAACTTGAACTGGTGTAAAGAGCACTATACAGATTGTTTACTGGTACTTTTACACAGAAATGCATCTCACCAGCACAGCTTCACTGGCTGGCAGTCCATTTATGATATTTAAAGGGTTGCATACTCCCACATAAGCTGCCCAATCATTAAGCTAATTTTTAGAGGCCGACCCAAGGAAGAGAGGTCGGTAGCAACCAGAGATAGTGGAGTGTTTTTGTTGTTGTTTTTAAGTGTTGTAGCTCAGCCATGGAATTCTCTATCTTTTTCAGTTCACCTAGCGTCAAACATAATGGCCCTCAGGTACCAGATTAAGGAAATTTTGTTTCCCTAGGGTTTCTAATTGGCTCAAAAGGAGTTTCTGTTCACTGGACAATGCTGGTTTTGTTTTGAAGGTCTACTGGTTATTTAACACCACATTAGCCCATAAATGTTTAAAGGTAGTACAGTGAATGCATTCTTCTTCATCCTCTAACTTCCACCTCTAATTTCTGCCTTTGATTGAAACTTATTAGTGCAGCTCACCAGACAGGTGTAAGGAGGAAAAATGTCCCACTCTGGACAGTTGTCCACCCCTCTGTTACACCATACTGGCTGGTGTAGAGATAAATCCCTGTTTTATTTAAACAAAATTATATATTCTGTGGGAGTTTCAAATCTGTCTAAAGTTATTATAAAATAGTAACTAGTTATTAAACTTTGAAGCTAAAGTCCAAATGAATTTGGATGTTCATTATGAAAATATCTAGATAAATAATGGCATAGCAATTTAGCAGAGAACTACACTGGAGTAATCAGCTTTTAAATCTGAAGTGTGCAATTACTAGAGCTGTGACACCATATGAATGTACAAAATTTAGTAAAAAGTCTCATGTTACTTAATTTCACCCATACACGCTCCTCCACCGCCTAGGGCATTCCTCATAGTGTCCTTCACAACAGAAACTAAGCTTGTGACTCAGTTAACACCAGTTTCAAGGTCACTGTAACTACACTCAAATCCTTGCACTTTCTGGCAACAAGTCTATTCCAAGGAGACAGAACTGTTCTGAAATGTTTACAAGGAAAAGCCAAAGAATACTTTTGCATCTTGAAAATAAATGCATTTATTAAGGCAAAGTGACTAATGTTCACTTTGTGTCTTAGTAATATTCATTTTAGTCTTTAGAGGTGAACAAAACTCTGGAGTGCAGGATGGATAAAAATAACAAATATTTGTTGAATCTGTATTTAGGGAAACCCAACTCCTTCCTCCTACCCTGCTTGGTATGAGCTGGCAGTGTTTCAGAAGTTTCAGTTCATGTACCATTTCACTCCTGACTCCCACTTCAGACTGCTCAGCCAACTGAGTTCTCTCCAACCATCCCAAAAATATAAAATCACAGAATCGGAAGGAGTCTCATGGGCCATGTAGTCCAACCCGCTGTCCATGCAGGATCTTCAGTTAAAGCATCACAGCAGTTAGCTGTCCACCTGTTTTTGAAGATGTTCAAAGAAGAAGACCTCATCACCTCTCTAGGCAATTGGTTCCATTGCCAAACTGCTCTTACTGTCAAGAAGTTCTTTCCAATGTTCAATCAAAAATGTACTCTGCTCTAACTGCAAACTATTAGACCTGATCCTGCCCTCTAAGGCAGCAGAGAACAGGTCTTCGAGGTATTTAAAGACTGCAATCCTGCCATCTCTCATTCTTCTCTTCACCCATCTCCTTCAATCTCTCCTCCTATGTTTTATTAGGAGGTGTATAAGTGTTATATTTTAGGTGTATATACTTGTTGGTATATTTACCTTATAAGATGTATATTGATCCGAGAAAGGAGCACAGCAGCCCCTCGACTTTTGCAAGGGTTTGAGATGCAGACCCCTTGTGAAAGTAAAAAGGGAGAACATGGGAAAAAAACCATCCCCCCCCCCCAGGTGAGTGTTCCTCCTTCCCTCCCTCCTGGGGCTCCCTCGCTCCATTCTCCTGCCTGTCGCCCCCTTCCTTTTTCTGCCTGCACAGGCAACTGGCAAGTGAATGGAAGGGAAAACGCTTTACTCCCACTCTGTTTGCCAGCCCGTTGCCCAAGTGCCCTACATTCTTTCTGCCCATGTGGGTGATAGGCAATTGAAAGGAAAGAAAAACACTTATCCTCTGTTTTGTTCGCCTGCCCATTGCCCATGCACCCCACTTTCTTTCTGCCCACATGGGTGACAGGCAAGTGAATGGAAGGGAAAACACTTCTCCCCACTCTGTTCGCCTGCCTGTTGCCTACATGCCTCGCCTTCTTTCTGTCCATGTGGGCAACAGGCAGGAGAATGGAGGGGGAAAGGCTTTCATGTACAAGACCTCTTCCATTTGTTTGCCTTTTGCAAGAGCAAAAGAGAAGGAAGGCCAAGGAATGGGAGGGGGAGAATGGAGGGGGAGGCAAGTGGACACCTCATGAACAATCAAATTTGTGAAGTTAAAACCCATGAATATGGAAGGAAAACCATCTACTAAATTCAGGATAACTGGACAATGGGTTACAATGTGAGTATGGTAAAATGCTAAAAGAGATATATTTAATCCTTTGGAGTATTTATGAGAGACACTGGAGGGTGAACACGTACAATTAATATTTATCACACAAAAGACAGCAATGAACAGGAGTAGCATAAATTTTCTATACAAGTATGTAGAAAAAAGTCAGAGCCTGTGTGGTATGGAAAACATGGGGCCCTTCACATGTCTGAAAACTACAGTTCCCAGCATCACTGAACAAAGGATACTGGCTACAGTTCCAACAACTTCTGGAGGTGCACAATAGTCTGTCCCAGGTGTAAACTATCAGGAGTTGTGGAAGTTTTGCCACACAAGCATCTGTGGATCTGAGTGCTATTTTGGCTCCCAAATTTTTACATTTCATCAGCGAGGTGATACAAAAAAATCAACAGCCCCTCTGTATACAAGCTGAATCAAGGCAGACAAACAACAGACGAAAATATTGAAAATGATAACAAATAGCAGATGATAAGGGAAACTGCTCAAGTGGACTGAATGTGTGCCTGGCACTGCAATGAGAAGTTGTTGTTGTTGCTTTGGGCCTTCAAATCATTTCTGACTTAAGCTGACGCTAAGGCAAATTTATCATGGGGTTTTCTTGGCAGCATCTGATCTTAGGGGGCTTGCCCTTGCCTTCCTCTGAAGTTGAGAGTGTGTAATTTGCCCAGGGTCACCCAACGGGTTTTCACTCTGTAAAATGGGATCATTAAGGATTTAGTTTACAGATTATTTGGAAAGATATATAATGCTACAATTACAAAGCACTAAAAGTATTGGTGGGCTGTCCTGTGGCATTTTCCTATGCAAGAATTTTGTGGTAGTTATCTACATAAATCTGTGTCATTAAAAACTGAATGAACAGAGATCTAGCCCCATCCACATTAAGACTGTATGAGTACACAAAAATATTTTCTGACCAGTTTATCCTCCTTACAAAAAATGCTGCCCCTCAGGGGTAAATTATGAAGTGCTATTCATGACACCTCTATAGCCAACCCCATTCCCAAAATCCTAGCATCTATGTTAATCAGTCTCTCTCTTTCTCTCTTTGCATATACAGATACTGTATAAAGCTGTATATCATTCATATGTATTTTGTAACACTAACAGGTTTTGCTTAACATTCAAGATCATTCCAAAATACTTTGCATTACAACAGAGATAACTGTTTCCTAATATACTGTTAGGAAAATCCTCTCCCATGAAGATTTCAGTTAAAATAAAAAATAACAGGGAAATCTTCAGAAGATGTCAGTTGATGACATCAACCCTGCTAATAGAGATGTAAATGGATTTTACTCTGATATACCATAGAGCTGAAATGTGCAGTATCTTCTGAAAGGGTACTCCACTGTCCATTTATACAACTGAAGCAACAATTCTATAAATAGTGTGCACAGCTACTTGTTTGGTAAAGGGTCATCCACAAAATGGCAGATGTTAGAACACTACACTCAGTTCTAATTCAGAACCATGATAAATATTGTTTGCTATCCTGAACACATCCCCAAACATCATAAATTTATGCGGAAGAGAGATACTTATGTCAGTGGGAGAGCAAGAGAACTGGAGAGGAAGGGAAGTTTGCAAAAGAAAAAACACTTCTTTCATAAAGATGCTGACACATATATTAGATATGGGAAGAGGACAGGATGCTTATGCCAGAGTGAAAGCTGAGAAAAGAACTGAAGTTTCTAAACACACACAGGGGCATACTGCTTTCAGCTTCTTTAAGGTACAGACAAGGAGCATTCTAGGTAAGTCACAAGGCAACATTTCAGAGGAAAATCCTCCCATGTGCACTACCCAGCAGCTCCCCTCCCAACCAAAAATCAGTCACTTCACACTGTGGGGGATGGATCTGCTACAGTACAAAGCAAGGAGTGATATATAATTATTTAGCAATATGTGTGTGTGTGTGTGTGTGTATCTCCATATATGGATGTGTATGTTATGCTTTTTGCAAATGCATTGTTGCGTACATATCCATGATGCATACACACTGAACTGGCTGCATGAAATTAAACACATATATACACTGGTGGGGAAAGAAACTGGCTGATTACAGTGATGAAAGAAGAGGGACGAACTTGTATATCCCTACTGTGAATCAAAAAATCTTTGTGCTTTCTGGCTCCATTACAAGATCACTCTTTGAAATTAAACAAGCCTCCATAGCCTGTGAGCAAATGTTTACCCTCATGGTAATAATCTGTGTGCAAAGAACAATAAAGGCTGGCCTCAGAAAGGCACACATCAACTATCATGCTTAACTATGTGATTACAATGGTAGATGCCATTGTCTGACTTCTTTCCAGCTTACTTAGGCAGGGTATAAGCAATTAAACACACGTATTTGTGTGTGTGTGTGTGTGTGTAGATTCATAAAACATTAGTGTAGATTCATAAAACATGTAGTGGTGGGTATACCCCATCCAATAGCCTACCTTCATGTCTTTGTACTGGCCGCTACTGTCTGAAATAGTGCTTGAATTAGTTCTGGAAGCATTCTTAATTGTTCAAGGCTTTGGGATGTGACAGGCTACTAGTCAATAAATAAACTTGGTATGTGTTATTTATCCATGCAGTAGTTTTCCAGGAGATAATCAGATTTAGTACAGCTCAGCGGTGATGAATCACAAGGAAGTGGTTAGGCTTTTGGGTAAAGGCAGCACAACAAGGGCACACCTCAAAGGCAGGGCAATGAGCACAAGGGAAACTAACGTATAAATGAAAAGACTTCTGGTTTCCGACTGGCCTTCAGAAGCTACTTTTCAGGGACGTTGCTAAATAAAGTTCCACGGCATATTTTTTTGAGGTCTATGCCATCCTCTTACGGCTTCGTTTCTCCGCAAAAAACAGGCATGTTGACAAAGAGCGTTACCTAGGCAGTCTTCCAGTAGACTACAATGAAAAGCTGAGGGGAGAGTTAGCGCCAAGACCCAGCCGCGATCCTCCACTTCTAAAAAACGTTCCGCACTGGACTGTCCTACCGCTATTATTCCACTTTCAACATCCTCTGGAATCCTGGGGCCGGCTGGCCCCTCCCGAAACTGCAAACCCCAGAATTCCAGAGGATGTTGAAAGTGGAATAATAGCGCTAGAACAGTCCAGTGCGGAAATGGCCTCAGCCTCTGACATGCAACGGTTTAACAGTCGAAGGCCGGCCCGGCCGGCGTTGGTACACCTGCTAAACGCACACCCGGTATCCAAAGTACAGGACGTGGCCGGGGAGCGGGCGGGAACGCGACGAGAGCGGTCTACTCAGGGTTAGGCAGCAGGGGCAGATGGGGCTGACGATGCCGGACAGGGGCTGGCTGGGGGAGACGCGCCTGAGACTCCGCGCCATTCGGCACGGCCGGAGGAAGGAGGCGGCGTCGGCCGGCGGGGGCGAGCGCGCTTTACCTGATGAAGGTGGTCTTGCCCGTGCTGTACTGGCCCACGAGGAGCACCATGGGCTTGTTGTCGAAGTCCGCGTCCTCCAGGGCGGGCGAGTGGAACTCATGGAAGCGGTAGTACTCCTCCAGCGGCAGCAGCTTCTTGGCGTAGAGCTCTTTCAGGCCACCGACCACCGTCTCCACCACGTCCTCGCCCTCCCCGGGCCTCCGGCGCCCGCCCTGCTTGCCCAGCCAGCTAAACATCCCGGCCGCCGCCGCTCGTGGTTTTAGTGATGGAGGCAGGCCGTCCCCGACCCCCGGCTCGAGACCCCGACCGCGCTGCCACCGGGCTGAAAGGCCAAGCCGGCAGACGGAGGGCCCCGCCCTTCCTCGCTTCCTTCCTGCGTGCTCTCCGCCTGCCTCCTCTGGTCGGCGGCGGGGACGCCCAGGGCGGAGGGGGGAAGCGCTGCGGTGCGGGGTTTTTTTTTGCCAGTCACCGAGGAAAGCGGCCCTGTGAGGGAAGCCTCGGGTAGAGCGTCCTCCTCCTAGAGTGGGCCCGGTTGCCGCCTCAGTGCTGCTGAAAAAGAAGCGGCGACCAAGCGAACGAAGGCTGAGTGTGATTCAAACAGAATACACATTTTCAGTTAAATAAGCATTATTAAATAATTAGTAAGCAGGGGAGATTGGGTCCAGGTGTCACGATTCTTCTGTGTTGATGCTACCCAGAGAGACAGAGGCCATTTCCGCACTATTATAGCGCTATTATTCCACTTTCAACATCCTATGGAATCCTGAGGTTTGCAGTTTGGGGAGGGGCCGGCGGGAGATGGCCAGAAAGAAGGGTGCGACTAGTCTTTGGAGGAGATAATACTTCTGACAGCTTGGACAGATGGTCTTGCAGTATGTAGAAATACTGTGTTTAGAACTGAGACAGGGGCATCCGGAGGCCATAAAGAGAGGCAGGTGAAGCCCAGCACATTATCTGCATTTTTTGCCATCTGGATTAAGTCTGGGAATGTATCACTTGTGGGTATTGGGGGCCTATTGTAGTAACCACGCCTGACCCTACTTAGCTTCCACAATCATATGGGATCCGGTCAGAATATGTAGGCAAAGCATTGGGATATTTATGCTTACCTCCCCCAAAAGTGAGTCATTAATTGGAAGATCCAGACAGTTTCTCACAAGGAAGTAATTCTATTAGAAGGAAATTATGTCTTTCCAGATTGCAAACCACCAAACTGTATTGCTTAGAAATAGTGTTGTTATGGTGAAAGTTAAGAACTGTTATGATATGAATGGTGGTGGTGGGGAAGAATGGTGGGAAACACTGCTTGTGACATTACTAGTGATGAGCCATACATTCTTTCTCACAGTTCTATTATAATAAAATTCCTTATAGTCCATTTATACTTTCATTACGAACAGTTGATATCCAGTTGATCCATGCAGTGGTTTATCACTCCCCCAAAAAAGTATATGTTTATATTTACATATGAACCAACCAGAGATGGCCAAAGACTTTTTGTTACCTGAGGCAGAATAACAAATAATCGCCCCATCAACCTAGGTCAAGGTACATACTGAGTTCCCCTTCCTTGTAGGAGGGTGTCTGGATCTGAATGCAGACACCACCATGTCCTCCTTTCTCAAAATAAACTAACTAGACAGGATCAGCTAGATCCAGCAAATGAAAATGTGCGCGCACAAGCGTGTGTGCAATCTGTTCCCACATGTGAGCATTCTTCTAGATTAACACCATTATTGAACAAGAACTAGTTTTATTTTTCTTTTGAAAATCATTTACATCATTTATATTACACTTAACCAAAACAATTTTATGCAAAGCTGTTGTACATGCATGACTTATACAGAAACAACATGTAAAATCTTTGATGAACACTTTCTCAAACTTTATCTCTGTGGATTATAAAATAGCTCTCTCTTCTTAGGCTGCCTTTTCCTTTCCACAGCTACACGCAAAGCCTCAATTAACGTATCTTTGTTGTTCAGAATGTTGTATTCAGTTAGTTTAACTAGCTTTACAAAATCTTCTTCCGGGTATCGCAAAGTATATACATTATAAGGACCAAGAGTACTGGTGAGATCAATGTCACCATCTTTCATCTCCTCAGGATTACGTTTTATACCTATAATTTTAAGAAAGAAAAAAAGTTGGTGTTATTACAGAGATACAGTTCTGTTATCCTCCTGGAGCAAAAACAATCAAGAGTTTTCAACTATCAAAGCCTAACAGATTTATTGTAGCATAAATTTCTGTTGGTTAGAATCTACTTCATCAGATTTGTGAAGCATTATCAGATAAATTATGTGTTGTTCAAGAGATTTTCTCAGAAAATAATAATGATGGGTACTTGCACACCAGAGCTTCATTTAGAACTGAGCAAAGATAATTTCTCAGATAATTACTGCTTTGCTTACTGTGAAATGGGCATTTACTGGGCTTTTGAGGGCACAACTGTATAATACGGAGATTATTCATTTGTCTTCTTAATTTCTTGCCCAAGAAGAAATTGGGGATCATCTTGCCTGGTGTAAAAGGGTGGTGCAACAGAAAACTGAGGGTCCAAAAGACTGGCTTTGTATTTTGAAATTCAGGTAACACTTCTCCTTTGTATTTAGATAGGGATGGGCAACTTGTGGCTATCCAGACATTGTTGGACATCAACTCCTGTTAACCCAGCCAGCACAGCCAGTGGTGGAGGGAAGATGGGGACTGTCATCCAACAACATCCAGAAGGTCACACATTGCACACATCTGAGTTAGATTCTTAGGCAAGTTATTACTTTTTTTTCAGCCAGAACATCTTGAGATGAGGAAAATCAAATACTATGACAAATAGGCATGTTCCACCATTTGGAGGAGCATCTCTTAAAAAAAAACCACGCATGTTGTCTAGTCTAAATCTCTATAAGATTTCTTCATATGCAAATCACCCTGTCCCATATGTCTTAACTAGTGTTCCTTCTTTGTTTTCCTTTGAAGCAACTTTCCCACTCCATCAAAGAACCAAGTCAGTCACAATGAAATGAAATAAAAAGAAAACCCATGCAGACTTACCAGGTGCTTTGTACTCTCTGAACGTGTCACAAACCAAGGGGAAAAGCACCACTATAGGAGTCTCTGGGCCTTCTTGTTCTCCCAGGAGATAGCACTCCTTTACATGTTTTTCTGTTTCATCTCTTGGAACATTTTTGGGGAATGGGATTCCTTGTTGTGAGAAATAATCTGAGGCTTTTGACAGAGGCTATATATATTGGGGTGGGGTAAGTATCAAAACAAGATGTTAGAAGTGGGCCCTTCCATAAAGAGAATGAAAGCAGAATCACGCTTGCTCCTACTTTTCAGTCTATACTTTTTAGACTCTGTTTTTCCTCATTCTATTCATAGCTCCAACAACTCTGATTCCTAGTAATATATTCTGTAAACACTGCAGGGTTTGTATTTCATCCATGACCAGATGCAAAGTTTAAACAAATCTCTCATAATGTCTGAAGGTCTTTGAAATCTCATCTCAGATGGATATAGACATTCTGTAGGCATCACAGGATGAACCAGTTCTGTTATTGATCATATTTTTTAGGAGAAAGTTGCCCCTAGCATTAATCAAATTGTAGATGTAATGTTTGGAGACCTCCTGGGAAAACTCCTCACCCTGTGTCAGAATGTTGATTTTATCTAGCCTTTACTTGATTTCTGGAAAATTAATTTCTGTTCTGAATAAATGACAGAGAGTAACTGGGGAAGTTCAAGAAGCAGAGGGTTTCAGAAGCTCTTTGCTGAGCATTTGAGCATCCATGGGGCTTAATCCACAATTCCTTACCACAATGGTACCAGCAGTTAAAGCAAACAAGTTTTTGTTTGTAGAAGAATGGACTGCCAAGAAAGATTTTCACTATACAGGAGAACTTGGCTTGTCTAATACTGTTTTTGTAGACAGGATGGATAGCACCATAGAATGATCTTTTGTCTCCATTCAGAAATGACCTCTCTCCTCTCTCTCCTCCCCCCCCACACACGCACACACATATATATGGGGAGGGAGAGAGAGAGAGAGAGAGAGAGAATATATAGCAAGGACACAATGTGAACAAAATGTCCAGTAAAACTCTTCTTGGTAGATCCATCCAAATGTACAGTAAGACAATACAGATCTAAGTGGGACTGTTTATAGAAGCTGTCGTGAAATGTGAATAAAGAAAGTTGAATATTCTTTTTTCTTACTCCCATCACTTTAAACAACTCTTATCTCACTTTCATCAGACAGGAAAAACAGTGTCAGCAAAGGCAGACAGTATTTGTCATTTTTCTCCTCTCATAGCCCTGAAATTGCTGATGGCAGAGGAGGAAGCAGCTGCAAGAATAAGATTTCAACGGAAGAGATGGCAGTGGGTTCTGACAAGCAACTTCCTCTTTGTATCAGAAACAGACATTAGTAACAGGCAGAAGCACACTAGTAAGACACAGTTATTGCTGTATATATATCTATATACGCACATAAAAAAAACCCTGTGAGTTTTCTCACCAGTAACTGTGATCCTGAGCTGTAATTTAAATGTATAATTAAATCCACTTTTCTCTCCGGCCTCATGAGAGGTGGATAGCTGGTATCAAGGGAAAATGCAGTATCTACCAGATACAAGTAGTCTTCAGATCCCGTCAACTCGTTTGGAAAATTGTCAAGATAACAGTCTAAAAAGAAATGAATTTATTCTCAAAAGCAGGCAAAGCTTCTTCTTTGTGGAAAAAGAGAGAGAGAGAATGCAGCAGAATGTAGATACAGTTCACCTTTCCCTCTATGCATGTAACATTTCAAAATGTTGTCTATCTTCTTTTCTCAGCCTCCTGTCTTCCCCTAAATAAGTAGGGGAGCCAGCTAATTCTTTCTTCTAGTACATTTCCTTCTAGAAGAAGAGCCATGAGGGGGACGGTCAACTGAAGATGATGGGGAGAGGAACTGCACCACTTGACCAATCATGTAGAAGAGGAAAGGGTCATCAGTGTTTAAAGCAAAGCTGGAATACTTGTCCTCCAGGTATTTTGATTACAATTGCCCTCAGCCCCATTCAGCATAGCATATGCTAAGGAACTGTGGGAGGTACAGTACAAAATACCAGCAGGGCTAAGCATTCTTCACCTTAGCCTTAAAACAGGGGTGGCCAAAGTGCAGCTCATGGGCTATATGTAGTCGCCAGGGTCAATTTTTTAAAATTATTCTTTGGCCTCCAAATGCCCACAAATTGCATCTAGAGCATAAGTAGCATTTTTGCCATGTTCCCCTCCAGACTGTTTTAAACCCAAGAAAGGCTTTTCTAAAAACCAGAAAGTAAATAGGAAATGACCCCCTCAGCTAGGATTGCAAGTTCAGGATAGTCCTAGGCCCAGAGGTTTCTGGGCCAAAAGCTGAGATTGAAAGACAGTTCCTGGTGATGTCATTAAGCATAATGCATTAACTATCAACCTCAGTTGCTCACAGCTTGTCACTCAAACATACATGCGCATTCTGTATGCGTGTACATACAGAACACATTTAGCTCTTTGAAATTAAAGAGTTGTTCTCAGATCAAAGTGAAATGAGGGGATTATTCCTTCTCATTTAGGGAGATGGGATACGGAACAGTTAATCTAGCCCACTTGTTTCTAGTCATAAGGTGGATTCATAGCAGAGCAGAGGGTGAGCCCTGACACCACTACTTAGCTTCCTCCAAGAGAGGAGGAAGCTAAGTAAATATGTAGACTTCCAGGGAGTCTTTGCAAGTTGTACAACAAAGCAAGCTGTTGCTCTCTTAAATGAGCTGGAGGCACACAGCTCTTTCCTGGAGCTGAGCCCACCAAAACTGGAAAATTTGCACACTTGAAAACTTTACATGCAGGACCAAGCCCTGAGATTTGGCAACCCTACTAGCAAGGAACCCTCTAAAATGGTGAAAATGCCCCCCACTCCCTTGAGACAATTTGGGGGCAAACTATTTTCGGGTGGCATGTGGCAGGGATCCAGCCTGACAAGATATTCTGAGGAGCTTATGCAGCCCCTATCTTCCAGCAGTTGCCCAGCCTGCCCTAAAACAAGCATGTGGAAACTTCTCATTTGACAAACCAGCTTCTTTGCCAGGCTGTCCCTCTCCCTAACCCAGCATTGAGCTACAGGGAAGGTGTTTCTTCTCCATTTAGTTGCTCAGTTGCGATAAACGTTTCCCCTCCTCCAATACTGAGATAGGTCTCTTCTCTCAGCACTTGAGTGGGGCAGAGAGCTTGTGTCTATTCAACAACAGATCAGCAATAAGACAATTTACCTGCTTAGTACTGAGGAAGAGACTTGGATGGAAGCCACCCTGAGAAAGAGCCAGGAGAAGTCCCTCAGCATGGCAAAGGGACAGTAGAAGTTCACACCCTCACACCCTACCCATGGGGATCCTCCATTTCAATTCCAGATGGGAAGGTTAGCATGGAAAATCTCCTTTATCTCCATCACTTAGAAGGATGGAGCCTCACTGCCTGCTGCAACCTTGGCCACTTTGGGCTGGAACCAAATTTCTCCAAATTTCTCCACCTTTGTGCCAAAGACTCCCTGCCTTGCCAAGACATCAGGTGTTGACCATACAAACTATTCAAAGGGAATGTTTATTAAAAATGAAGTTTTCATTAATACCTTTCCACTTAGAAAATTCACTCTCTAGGTATCTGTCATTCATTGGGCAGCCTTTCAAAAAATTGGGGACCACTGAAATGGCAGGTCGCCACATTATAATATCTTGAAAAATACTGGCAAGGCTTTCTGGAGGACTCTCTGTACGAGTAGGTAGAATATATGCCTCGGTGGACTCATCTGCGGGAAAAAAAAGAAATATATAAGATTTTCCCATTAGTTCTTCATAGAACATAATTTGTTATGTGATTCTTTAAACACTTACAGCATCTTTTTCTCATTCCATCAGTGCTTTCTATAAGTTTACTAGTGTTTCTATTCTGGTTAAAATTACATGCCTAGGGTTAGTCTGCACAATTACCTTCCTTATATGAAGGAAGCTTCAATGAAACTTCACATCATGGTTACTTTTAAGTTACAGCTGCCACTGTCAACAGCATGCCATTTTTATGTGTTGTGCTCAGCAGCCTTCCATGACTTTACCTTAGAAATGTGTTGGGACTACAGCTGCCATAATTCCACTATAAACATAGAAGGCTGTGGGAGTTTGGGTATCATAATCCAAAACACCAGGTATGGAAAAGTTGATACAGAGGGTTTCTACTAGTTCATTGTGTACCACTTGCCTCATAAGAAGAGATACCAACTATAATAGGGAGTAATGGTGTCATTGCTGTGTAGGTATAGCATTTCTGGTGTCATTTTTATCGGGGGGGGGGGTAACAAGGTTCCCTGTCTGAAAGGAAATGTCAAAAGTACTGATTAGAAAGGTACTCTTTCACAAAAGTGCTGCTACTGCTACAGGACGCTGTCGCGTAGAAACACCTTCATTTGCTTGTATTCTACCCTGAACTCTTTTATAGTGCAATTCTATATGTATCTATTCAGTGGTAAATTTTACTGAATTCAATGAAGCCTTTCCACACTATACTGTATATCTGGGGTCTGCAGTTTACTGAGGCCAAAGAGCTCTCTGGCTGAGAATTCTAAATGCCCATTTCTAAAATGCAAACCCAGGATTGCATAGGATGTTGAAAGTGGAATAATAGCTCTATAACAGTATAGTGTGGAAAGGTCCTTACTTCCACAGGATTTCAGCTTTAATCTGTGTAAAGCCAGAGTCTCTGTATGCCATGCTTGTAGTAATTGTGAGTATTAGGGTACTGATTAGGTAAACTCTTTTTTTTTTAAAAAAAAATAAGTATCTGAACTCCTTCTTTCTCGCTTTTTAAAATTATTTTTAATTGATTTTACATATTATTCTCTACTTCATACAATCAATGTCACATATAACACAATGCCACTTATATCCATTAATTTTTAAACTCTCCTAATACATTATCAAATTAATAATTCTTCTGAATCCCTTCTCTCAAGATTACAATATCAGATCTTGTTTTGTTTTGTTTCTGGAGAATGAAATTAAAAAATTCAGATCTTACAGTGGGAGGCACCATTCAACAAGCTTTGAGAATGAGAACTGGCTGTGTAAAATAAAATAGCCAACTGACTTTTTAATAAACTAGGTTCTTAGGAATACTCATAATATTTTATTTTAAATACCCACATTTGCTGGCGTATAAGACGCACCGGTGTATAAGCCGCACCCCATTTATTGTCAGCAAATACCGTTTGCTGGTGTATAAGACCCACTGGCATATAAGACGCACTCCATTTTCAAAAGTATTTTTGGAGGAAAAAAGTGAGTCTTATATGCCAGCAAATAGGGTATTATTACATATTACATGGATATGATGCAAACATGTTTTGGAAACACATGCACTGAAAAAGCCAGCGCTAACTGCAGCCCTCAGCTGAATGTATAGTTAGTAGAAAGCTGTATTTGCTGCCAGGTAATTTGTTTTAAAAGAATTTGTTTTTATTTTTTGCTTTAAATAATTATAGGCCACTTTTCAGGAAAAAGCACCCTGAAAGACATGAAGATCAAATAGCAGCAGCAGCAACAACAGCAGAACACAAAATAACATCAATAAAATTATATTTATACCCTATACTACGTATCTATCAGCTGCATTTCAGATGGTGGTATGACACATAGCACAGCCTTACAGATTTCAAAGGAACTGAGGTAATTTCAATTGCAAACCGGGACAGAAACCACTCTGAAATGAGTTTACTGTGAATAATAAATTATTGCACACTTGGAACAATGTGCCTTATTGGCCTGTCACATAAGGTACAGCTTTCTCGTTGATGGCACTCTGATTATGGAACTCCCATTAAAGATCTGGATGTCCCCTACACTCTTGTTTTTCAGGCACTAGTGAAAAAAAAAAAATATTTGTACATGCTTCTGGGGAAAATGCAAGTGATTAATTAGCTTTTGACTGCTTCTGGTTTTTTTTTAATTTTTTAAATGGAATTTTAGAAAATATTTGTAAAGTATAGTTTTAGCTATTTGTAATTTAGATATGCAATTCTATGATTTTTAGATTTGTGATTTTAGGGAATTTGTGGTTTTAATAATGAGCTATTATGCAAGCTTGTTAGCCCTTTTGAGCTCTTTATAAGGAAAGAAGGAAAGCAGAGTGCAAATCAAATGCATTATTTTTTTTGTAATGTACTCAGATTATTAATGTGATTGGAAAAGTGCCATAAAGAAACTATAAAATGCTCACTTTATTGGGGAATATGGAAGAATACAGATATCCTCCATCTACATTACAATAAACAAAGCAGTAGAAAAATTTGCATCAACTTGCCAATGTCAGTTACTCTGTCTCGTGTCCACGTCTCCCAAAAATCCTCTGAACTAACTGTCAAAAACCAGACATCCATAAGATTCAGTGAAAATACACTACTCCAGATTCCTGTGATGGGGGAGAAAAGAAACAGGAGTCATTCATGAAGCCTTAAGCATTCTTGATGAGGTGAAATATTTTAAAAAATTGTTTCTTATTTTGGGTTCACAGTTAGTACCAACTGCTCATGTTGAGCTCTCAGGAAACTTTTGGAGAATATCTCCTTCCCATCCTCCAGAGAATATTCAACAAAATGCTCCCATATACTTGCTACCAACCAATGGGGTGAAGAATCTCAGCAAATTGCAACAACATAACACTGTTTCATTCAATCTGTCCACTTGGTATAGACACATACTACCTTAGAGTCATAGAGCTAGAAAAGACCACAAGAGCCATAGAGACCAATACCCAGCTATGCAGGAATAAACCCTCTGTTAGTAAATCAGGATAGATTTATAATAGTAAAATAATTTGTAATGAGGGCTGTGCAACAGATTTAGCAAAATCCTGAACTGAATCAGACTGATTTGTATTAAAGTATAGGAAGTCCAAATCAGTTAAGATTGGTCCAGCTCAATTCTAGAGCAGAATGGGTGGTCCAAAATTACTTGGACCATTCTAGACATTTGGATGTCAAAGTTAAGTGGGGAAAAGTCAGTCAGAATTATATATATAAGAAAAAAAATTAAGGTGATGTGATGAAGAGGTGGGGAAAGAAGAAGTTCTCTTTTTGTACTGATAGTTCTAACATGTGTTCTGGGGCAGAATATCACCATGACTCAACAATCACAGTGTTTATAGGATGGGATAGTGCCTGGTCACTGTAGTTATGTATCTCCTGCAACTCTTGGCTGATTTGCTAGATTTAGCTGTTGGTAGTCGATTGATGAGACAGCTGTGGTGAAGGCTAGGTGCTTGCTGATAGTCATATAAACTTGTTCTTGTTGAGTCTTTGGCCATTTCCGCACCGGGCTTTTAAAATGGTGCAGAGCGACCTCTGACGGAGGTCTTCTACACCGTAGAGTGGACTGGGTCGGACTACTTTTTGTAGTTCCGTACCTCAGTCTGGTTCTGCGTGACCAGAACTGGTCGTGCAGCGTGCTTTTTAAAAACCTCTTTTTATAGGTTTTTAAAAAGCACAGACCGCACAACTCCGTCTCCGCACTCTGGAACAGATTTGCAGGCGCATGCAAGTGCGTGCCTGCAGATCTTCCGGGGGCAGGCTTTCAGCTGGCGAGCTTCTCTGATTGGTGGAGAGCCTCCACCAACTGGAAGCCACCATTTTGGACGCCGGAGGAGTGCGGAGTGACGAGCTCGCACTCCTCCTCATCCCGACGGACTCAATCGGACGGAGAAGAAATCTGGTGAGTTTTTGTCAGGTTATTTTCTGACATGCGGAAAGGGCCTTTATCTTTTCAGTCTCCAGTCTTTTGTCCTGTGCATTAGGCCTGGTTTACCTGTTTGAATTTCTTGTTACCTTGTTAATTTCAGTTATAATTTACTTATTGTGTGCATCTGTGTGCATTTGGTCTTATTCCCTTCTCCTCTCTGGTTCACCCGAGATATTGCTAGGTTTCTGATTTCATTCTCATTGTTACTTTACCATTTTTAAAAATTATCTCTCTTGGTCTTCTCTCTCTCTCTCTCATTCTGTTTCTGGAATTTTGCATTCATCTTGTCTCTCAACATGCCTATTCAATTTAATTACAAAGCACTTACATTTATTATTTTTACTGTTACTATGTTTAATTCATATTGTGAAGTAAGGCAAACATAATTTTATGACCCTCATTTCATTCATATTGGCAGCATAAATTGGCAAGACTGAACTCTCTGCAAGATGTTGTTGTTGTTGAGTGTCTTCAAGTTGTTTAAGACTTATGGTGACCCCACGGAAAACGTATTACATGGTCTTCTCGGGCTAAGAGTATGTAATGTGGCCATGGTCACCCAGTGGGTTTCCTTGGCAGAGTAGGGAGTCAAGCCCTGACCTCCTGGGTTGTAGTTCACTGCTCAAACCACTGCAATTTAAAAACTGTACTTTTGTATTTGTGAGGGTAAGCAAAGTTTAAATCTTTCATGAACAAAAACCTCTAAAGCAATCTGTTTAAAATTTGGCTGAGTTAATTCCATCTTTCAGGTGTATATTTACAAATTTCAGGCATATGTGTGGGAAAACAATAACAACAAAAAAATTACCCATTTTGTTTTTCCAACAGTAGTGGAAGGACTGGTGATCTTGATTTCTGACTCTTAGTTCAGATTTGGGGTCTGGTTTGGATCAGGTCAGCTAACATAGTGTAGTGGCTTAGTGTTGGACTATGACCCTGCAGATCAGGGTTTGATTCCCCTCTCAGCCATGGAAACTGACTATGTGACCTTGTGCATGTCACACACTCTCAGCCTTAGAAAACTCTGTGATAGATCACCTTAGGGTTGCCATAGGTTGAAAGCAGCTTCAAGGCAGACAACAACAACAATATATAACTATTATCTGCCAGGGCTGTATGCATCCATGTTTCAAAAAATCCAAATAACCTTGTAAATATAAAGTATTAAAGATTTGAAAATGAACCTATTTGTAACATAGTTCTGGTCTTTAGGGCAAGTTACTGTAATGGAAATTTTCAGTCACAAGACTAGTGGCCTATTAGCAATGAGTCATGGTCATAAATATTTAATTAAAAATTAAACTACCGTATTTTCCGGCGTATAAGACAACTGGGCGTATAAGACGACCCCCAACTTTTCCAGTTAAAATATAGATTTTGGGATATACTCACCGTATAAGACTACCCCTCTTCCAACACACACCAAATAAAAAATAAAAAAACATCAGATTTGATTTCAATATGGTAATTTTAATTCAAATGCTTATGACATGCAGATTCTTAGCAGGAAAACTGTCAGTTATAAACATAAGACTGTTTGTCATCAAACATGTAAACATAAAACAGTGCAAGTGGATTAAACTTTTCCTAATTCACTCTAAAGCTGAAAGGAAGGATAAGACAATAAACCCATGGGAGCTGCCATGCTGTTTGTTTTATAAGCTGTCAACCAAACTGGAACTGATGATGATAGGAGGAAGATAACAATAGAGAGAGAGCAAGTACTGGGCAAGTCCCTGGCGAGTTAGCAAGCTATAGTATTTTTACAGGTTTTGCTGGCATGACAGCTTCCCTTTAAAAGCCTTCAAAATCCTCCTGTTCATCATCTGATGTCATAAGTACATCAATGACATCTTGTGATACATTTGTAAGGCAGTCATCATATGGATCGAATTCCGTATCAGATGGTGTGGTCTCAGCTTTGGCTTCCTCTTCATCTTGCCACAAGTAGTCATCCTCCATACCATCTAATGAATTTGATATGCCACACTTCTTGAAAGACTTGATTACTGTTTCTGCATCAATATCATTCCAGGCTTTTATGACAAACTTGCACAAAACATCCAACTGTGGAGCACGCATGTTTCCTCCTTTTGTGAATGACTTTTCACCGCTAACCATCCATTTATTCCACTGTTCTCGAATGCGATCTTTAAATGGCTTGTTTAGGCACACATCCAGTGGCTGTACCAACGATGTCAATCCTGCAGGAATAACTCTGCATCTGTGTTTAGTCTTGCAAGCCTTTGCTTGGTGCTGGGAGTTAAATGAGCCCTGAACATATCCCACACCAGTAGACTATGTTTTTCAATAAGTCCACCTGGTCACCTGCTCCATACGTTATCAAGCCATAGCTTTACCCCTTCTTCATCCGTCCAGCCTTTTTCATTCACATGTACAAAACAACCAACAGAGAACTTGAGTTTTGGCATTGTTTTTCTTTTAAAAATAATCATTGGTCTCAGTTTGGTGCCATCAGCTGTGCATCCTAGTACCACTGTAAAACTGGACTTCTCATGTCCTTGTTTTAAGTAAAATTGTTTTTTCACCTTTTTGATGGACAGTTTTATTTCCAACCATGTCAAAATTCATTGGAGTTTCATCCATATTTCCAATACTACATAACGCATAGCCATGTTTAGTGCGCTGTTTTATTACGTATCAATGGAAACTATTTAGTTTGTTATCAAGATCTGCAAGTAATTTTTGGGCAATTTTCGTCTTTTGCCTCAGTACCACATTACGCCTTGCCATGAATCTAGTACACCAGGATACAGTGGCCTTAAATCTGTTGCTGTGATCTGGGTTAGATTTGGCCCACTGAAGTGCAAACAAACGTATTTGATTTCGTGTCACTACATAACCATTTTGGCGATGCTCATTCACCATGCCTGCTACATGTTTTTCGAGTTCTGGCCAATGTGGGGTGCCTCTTCTTAATGCACACTTACCCCTTGGCATACTCTTTAATGCTTATTCATTCGCTTTCCAGTCCCGAATCATCTTTTCTGTGACTCCATATTGTCTTGCAGCAGCGCAGTTATTATGTTCCATGGCAAAGTTTACAACTTTAAGCTTGAAACTGGCTTCATATTTCTTTCTTCTTGCTGGTGGAGCCATGCTGGGGTTTTGACTGTTGGACATTTGTATACTGTACTGTATGTACTGGAGCTATACTGTATGAACATGTACTGATACTGGTGCTGTACTGTATGTGGTACCCAGTATACAACAACCAGCCAATCATGGCAATCAGTGTACCTTACTGGCAATTGGCTGGTTGTTGTATACAAAGCCTGCTTGGACTAGTCAGCTCTCCCTGCCTGCCCAGCCCTCCCTGTCTCCAAGACTATCAAAGTGGTAGATCTCACCCCTGAGGACTGCAGTGAATCTGAGAGGCAGAGAAGGAGGTACGGTAATAGGATACAAGGGCGGGCCAGATGGGTGAAAGAGGCGTGTTTTTCTGGGCACGGCGCTGCTCTATGGCCCTTTTCGCAGCGCTGGCTCCACCTCCCGTCCTCCTCCTCCTCCTCCTCCTTCCCGGCGGTCCTCTGCCTAGCAACTCTGGCCAGCCTCCCTCCCTCCGCGGCCGCTGATAGGCTGGCCCGATCCAGGAAACTCGGATGCCCCAGTCACCGTGAATGATGTGTGAGCCTTCGCCAGCACCCCGTTGTCTGGAGGGAGGGGAAGTGGAGCCGGCGCCTTGGAATGCCTCTTGGTGGGATTTAAAATATATGTATATATATATATTATTGCGCATCTGTCATTAGGAATTCCTAAAATGAGCACATGGCAGCACAAGCCACTACTCTATGCCTGTCTCTGGGTGGTAGACCCCTAAGGTCTGGGGAAAAACAAGCAGATCTTACAAAGCCTGATGTCTCTCCATCTGCTTTAGGCAATGTTAACCAACAATCATTACCCTTCTGGCTACAGAGAGAGGTATAAAGTAAATGCAAATAGCTAGAAAGGTCAGACTTTCCAAACCAACCGTGTTCCAGCTGAAACTCTACACGTTTATCTTACAAGAACCCGGCCAAGGAGGAAGCGGTGGAGGAGCCAGAAAGGCTGCCCGGCTCCCATTCTTGGGGGGCGTGCCGCTGAGAGCTCCTCCTCTCCTCCTCCCTCGCTGCCGTTGCTCTGGAGGAGCCAGCAGCCAAGCACCAGGCTTGCATCCTTGCAAAAAGGGGCAGCCTTGCCAGCCCCGGGCGCTTCCTGCCAGCCCCACTGGACTTTTGAGCAAACTTGAGCCGCTCCCTCCCTCCCCCCTTTTAATATCCCTCCTCCTTCTCCTTTCCTGGGAGGATGTCCTCTGGGCAGCGCTGGGAGGGAGCAGCAGCGGCGGCACCCTAGCCAAGCGAGCGAGTGAGTGAGCGAAGTTTCAGTGAGGTAGGCGCAGCGCGGTGCCCCCTTTCCCTCCCTCCCCCGGGCCCCCCATCCTCCTCCACCGGCGAGGGGGGAGGGAGGGAGGGAGGGAGCGAGCGAGAGAGTGGCATCCCTCCACCCCTCGCCCTCCTCAGTTCTCACCCGCTTTCCCCTCGTTGGCCTCCTCCGCCTCCGCCAGGGCTGGGAAGGAAACAAAATGCCTGCCTGAGCCACCGCAGCTGCTTCCACCAAGGTAAGCGGAGGAGGAGGAGAGGGAAGGGGGCAGCGCCCCGCGCCCGGCTCTTTGGGGCTGGGGGGCTGAGGGGCGGGTGCCCAGAGGGGAGGAGGTTGGGGGAGGCTGGCACCGGCCCTCGCTCCCCACGCGCCCCGCCGGCCCGGAGGAAGCCCTCCTTTCCCCCCTCTCTGCCAACTTGGCTGGACTCTTCCCCACTTCCGCCCTCCCTCTCTCCCTCGCGCGCGCACGGTAGCTGCGGTGCTGGTGTATCCATATCGCGCCCCCGGCTTCCACAGCACTCCCTGGCCTGGGAGCTGTAGACAGAGCTGGGGGAGGAAGCGGGGAGGCAGCGCGACCGGCGCTCGTGCGAGGGGGAAGAGTGGCTAGAGCAACAAGCTTCTCCCGAAACGCCACTGCTCCCCCCAACACCGCATACGGCGGGGATGCGGCCGTGGCCATTTTTGAGCTCCCCCACCGTATGCGGCGACCACAAAGACGACACCTGGCGTATAAGACGACCCCGACTTTTGAGAAGATTTTCCTGGGTTAAAAAGTCGTCTTATACGCCGGAAAATACGGTACCTTCCAAGTAGCAGATCCGTGATTCAGGTGTTTTCTTCATCAAATGGCCCATGAAGAATTCACTGCCAAAATATTCAGAACGAACGTAGGCTCCATATTTTTGGAATCCTATTTCATATGGCGTAAACTCCAACCATTCTTTAAGAAAAGAAAAGAGAAACCATAAGAGAGTAACATTGCTGCAGTTTTTGTAGAAGATTCTGTATTCTGTATTGTAGCAACAAGCACATTTAAAACATCCAGTACAACAAGAAATATTGTTGGGAGGGTTGGAGAGAACTCAGCTGAGCAATATGAAGTAGATGGGAGTCAGGAATGAAATGGTACATGAATTGACACTTCTGAAACACTGCCAGCTCATACCAAGCAGGGTAGAAAGTAGGAGTTGGATTCTCCTGAATATAGGCTCAGCAAATATTTGTTATTTTTACTCATCCTGCATTTCACTTCCATGAGAAATCATCAATTCAGGGTGTGAGGAAATTAACTACATCAGTTCCAGGCCTGATAGAACTGATCCTGGATTTTCTTAAGGGACTGGAGAATCATTGGGTCCACTAGATCAAAATCCACTTTTTTCTCACTCCTGTAAACATCCCTTCTTTGAGTTTACCACTACAGAAAGACTGCCAGTGGTAGATCTTCACCTAGCAGGCCTTCTCAAGGTTTACCACTATATTTGTCTAGAAAGGTGATAGCCCTCTTCAAAAGGGTGGGGAAAGAATTTGCCTCTAAAGTCTGTTTCCCCAGAAAAACTGGGAAAAATGGATTGTGGAATATTTTCTTTTAGGAAATATAATGACTAAGATAAAGTGTCTGCATATTGTCCTAAAATCACTTCTGAAACCTATGTATGAGGAAGACTTTTATGTAAGATTATATACAATATCAGATCATTCCAATTCCTGGTTTTAGTTTCCCTTTCTCAGTTCTTATTATGGGAATGAATGAGTTATGTCTCCTTGGCACCATGGAAAACAAAATGATTTTCTCTGCTTTACTAATGTTGGTGTTTTTCTTCTCTCTCTTTCTCCCCCGCCCCCCTCTCTCTCATTTTGCTTGCTCCTCAATGTATAAAACCAAAGAGGTTCCTCATAATTCACTGGTTCCCCACAGTTCAAGATTTTGTTTATATTATTTGTAACAAAGAATTTTTTTTAAAGTAAGCTGAATTTGTAACTGTATTCTGAACAAACTGTACTTTGAATATGTCAAATGTGTTAATTTTATGTCAAACCATGTTATATGCAATATAATTTAAGTTCCTGAAGTACCCAACTGACTTTCAATCTTTAAAGGTTATTCATTTACCTTTTCTATTTTTTTTCTGAAAATTACCATTTGTTCCCCAAAACATCCAGCAGAATAATATCCCTTTCCACGGCTTCAAAATGTCTGAAAATTTTACATCTCTAGTTGTGCCTGCATGGAAATGGAACTGTTCCTCTCTGGTAAACTTATTCTAGCACCAGATTTACAGGATAGGATTGCACTGTTTTTGTAAATATGCTCTCAAACGCATGTCTTCTATGAATTGATAACAGATAACCTAGTCAAACATAATTTTTTACAGAGAGCTTTTTCTGAATTCTATGAAGATCTCACTTATACCTTTGGAATGCCTAAATCTAGAACATTATCATTACCTCTAAATCCACGATTACTTCGTTTCTCTTTCACATTGAGACACAGGTATATTGGCAGAGGGTTCTGGCCATGTGCCAATGCTTGCTGTTGATCTGTGAGTTTATGATGATTTTCCTGTAGGTGAAAGTTAGAAGGAAACAGTAAAATCTGTTGTCAGATGATGGAATACAATGCTATATAATTTGGATTTTTTTTTTAAACAGTCTCTCTTTGAAGTATGATCTAGCTCTGTTGGTTTTACTAATCTTCTGAGTACAGTCATCCTTTCACATTTATGGGTTTAACTTTCACAAATTTGATTATTTGTGGATTATTTCTTGCCACCTCTGCTTTCCTTGAGCATTCACTCACTCATGTGGGCAGGTCAGGAGACAGTAAGGAGGGAGGGCACAGTTGCATAGGGACGGGGGCTGATGGAGGCAGTACGCCCCTGGTAGCAATTTTGGGGGGCTGCTCTGGCTCCTTGCACTGTAGCCCTGCCCCCTGTATGTTGTAGGCATGCCCTGTCCATCATAGCCATGCATCCACACACTGCAGCCCTGCCCCACGCACCATAGCCCTGCCCCGCACTCTGTAGCCTCATCTCCCACTGTAGCCCTGGCCCTCCGCCCCCCTGCGGCCAACCCCTTCCATGCACTCCAAGCTCCGCCACTGGGAGGTCAGGTGCATGCATTCCCTCACTAACTCACTTACTTGGGTAGATGGGCCAGGGGAAGGCGATGGAACAGGGAAGTGGAAGGGGGGGAATGCTTGCATTCACTTGCTCACTTGCTCACTTGGGCAAGGGGAAAGGAGATGGGATGGAGAAGCAAGAGGAGGGAGCAGGTGTATGTGCATTCCCTTGCTCACTCACTTATATGGATGGGTGGGTGGACAGAGAGGAAGGGGATGGGACAGGGGAGTGAAAGGAAAAAAAGGGCTGTGTTCCCTTGTGCATTCATTCATGTGGGCAGAGGAGATGGGATGCAGCAGCAGAAGGAGAAAGGGGCACACATGCATTCCCTCACTTGCTTAGGCAAGATGGATAAAGATATTTGCAGTTTTCTCACTTTTTCAGGGGTCTTGGTCCTTTAACCCTAGTGAAAGTGGGGGGCCGACTGTACTGCTAATTATCCCTCACTATTTATTAATACAGGGCAGCATAATCTTGTCCTGGCAAGTACTTCAGTTCTGTGGCATACATTACTGTTTGCAGCCAAGAATAATCCTGAATTGTACAGTTGCCTAAGGTTGCTCCACTGAAACCAAGAGGTTTTGAAACCCATAATCCATCTCTGCTGTGCCTTTAATCAGAATTAACAATTAGCTGGAAAAGCAGAAATTTGAAAGAAAACAGTACAGTACCCCATCACATAGCATGGATTCAATTATGAGTCCCCAGAGGTCTGTAAAAGAGATGCTATGTCCTTCTTGGTGTCGCTGCCACAGCTCTTTCAGATAATATTTCAGGCGCTCTGGTGCAAAACTGGCAAGAAACTTATTTTTTCTCACTTGTTTGTGGACATCACTGAGAGTATCTTCTAAATTCTTACATGACCAGTTAGGATCATCATACAAATGTGACATTGTCCTAGAAAGAAACACAGCAAAGATAAACTGAGGCCATTTCCACACAACGACGCTCTTCCGTGTCGGGAGCACATCAGCAACACTCCCCTCTGCACCCGCTCGGTCCATGCGGAAGAGAACGCAATGGCACCATGTCTTCCTTCCGCAGCGCAGCTGGGCTTTTTCCATTGCACTGAGGAAGCAAGCGTCACCAATGCGCTTCCACAGCTTCCGCTTGGCCAGAAGTGACAGGAGCGCTGTGCGATCGCAGACGCAAAATAGATTTTTTCTGTTTTGTGAAAACTGCGCAAGCGTAATGCTCTGCGACAAGATAGCAGCGGGACAGTGACTATATCATGCGGAAGTGCGACCTGCCAACCACTGCCATCCTGTGGTAGAAACGAGACAGTGATGGCATGCGGAAAGCGCCTGAGTGTGAGCCACATGAAATACAAGTGCTTTGAAGAATAAGTAAATCTCTTTTTAAAAAGCCAGCCTGTCACCCAATGAACTTTGGGTCTCAAAATGTACATACATATTCAAAATCATCCAATGCATTTTAGTCAAACAGTATCCCTTCATTGGGACCTGTACAATAAAAAGCCCATGTTCTATGGATCATCATTTAGAAATTTATTCTCTGACAATGCAATACTGTTTCTGGAACTATTTTGGATGATTTTCAATAAACATATGCTGGCACTTGAGAACCTTGTTTCTCTCTTGGTATTGTTTTGTCTTGCTTTCCCTTTTTTTTTTTCTCTTTCCCCTACTGCTCCATAAGACTACCAAGAAACATTGCATCAGGCATAGCTTATTTGACTGCATTGTGAGCAAAACATGGATTACATCCAGAGTGGATATCTGAATTTTTTGAAGAAAAAATTCCAAATGGGGAAGGGTGTTCTGAGGGCAGCAGGTGGTCTCCTGTGGGATTGGTGGGCCTCACTTTTCCCAGTGTTGGATCACATGATTCTTTTGTTCACATTTCCTTACCATGTTGTTCCAGACAATCCAGTCAGATAGGAAGCACAGTCCAAAACATCCAGTCTCTGGAACATCAAGAGATGGACATATAATGCTGTAAGAGCTCTGATTCCACCACCTGTTGTCATGATTGCCACCACTGGGACCTGTTTAACATACAAAAAAGCAAATCATTGAACAGGATAGCTTACTAGGTGGCTTTAGAATTATATGCAAAAATAGAAACGGCATTAAAGTAAAACTGCAAGTAATGTTGACTATCTGAAGAACAACAGTCATAACAGTTCAAATACAAAATGTATTTGTACTTTTTTCTTGCCATGATAATTTCTACAAAATATGGCATGACTTCATTTTAAATTAGAAGCGTATTCAACAACTTTGGAGACTTTCCTCAGACTATGGCAAAAAGATTAAATACAAACTTTAATATGAAGAATCATAAAGAAACTTTTTAAGCCATTAAAGAAGAGGCAGGCACAGCTCCATCTTGCTGGGGCCCAGAAACAAACAGAAGGTCCTCCATCCATCCAAACTGCCACTGCCATGGGCTTGGAGAGGAGAAGAAGAGGCAGGCCTAGCTCCATCATGGTGGGACCCAGAAGTAGATAAAAAAACCCTCTCCTCCATTCCAACTGCCTCTGCCCTGGCTGTGGAGGGAGAGAAGAAGAAATCGTATCTGCTGGACTTAATCCCTGCTCACTGCCTCCTCTTTTCCCTTTTTGTTAATTGAAAATTAATAAAACCTGTTATATTTTTTTTAAAAAAAGGCATGGGACAAGAAGATCCCTCTGTCTCCACGAAATTCTAGCCTCCTAACCTCATCATCCTGCAGATCTTCCTCAAGCTGGAGAACTTGCTTAAAAGCCGCTGCCACCACCTTCTTCCGTTTCTTCAGAAATTCCTGTTCTTCTGGACAGAGATCAAACCCCAAGCGTATGTCAGGAGGTGATGGGCTGTAACACAGATGAATGTATATCATGTATCAGAACTTGCACATTGATATGGTGCACATTGGTGCAAGGGTGAAGATCCTGCATCAGAGGCTATGATTGGTAAATTTATGATGATGTAGCTACATCTGTGGCATGGTATACATCCTTCTAGGAATTGTGACATTGTGTATCAGGGCATCCTGGGCAATGGGGCACTATGTGAGACACTCTGATATGCAATGGGGGTCCCATTTAAGACAGGATTCCCAGCACAATGGTGTCCATTGCCCAATGGGGCCCACTGTGCAATGGGACTGTTGTGTTAATTTGCTAACAGCATAAAAAGATATAAAGGAATCCTGTAGCACCTTTGAGACTAACTGAGAAAAAGAAATTTCTAGCATAAGCTTTCACGAACTCCAGCCAACTTCATCAACTCCATAAAGGAGTTCATGACAGATGTGAAGCAATTAGTGTCAGAGCTGAAGGGAAATTGTAAACATTTTCACCATGATCCTAGATTAATTTTTGGCATATATTATACTTTTTTAAAATGTTACATCAAAATTATAATATTTCCATTCCAAAATTTGGTTCCTAGAATTCCACTTGGCTTTGTGCATTTTGTGTTCTAGAAACACATATTCAGTGCATTTGTGCAAAGGGGCAAGAAATATAAACAAAAGAAACAATGCTTACCAATCCTTTACTTTGAAGTGTAAATTAAATTCTTTCTCCTGAAAATTAAGGGGAAAAAACGTTAATAAGTATCACCAGTTCTGTCATATTACTACTTCCTAAACTTCCCCTGAGAAAGAAAAGATGCTACCTCCTCTTTCCCATGTGTTACATGCTGTTGTGAATGTCAGAATCTGACATTGGCTATCTAGGCATCCTGCTAAATATTGATCTCCAACATTTGGAATTTACATCAACACATGCACGATTCCAAGTTTTCACTGAAAATAGCACTTCCACATCAAACTCTTCCTCTCTCCCCATTACACATTTTTATTGTGTGCATTTCTCCATACCTATTCCATAATATGTACCACTGTAGTAGAAGGGGAATCAACATTGTTAAGCATGACTAAATGTTATTGGCACCAGGAAAAGAAGGCAAATATGCTGACTAGCTCTTCCTGTCTCTAGAACTATTACACATAATTAAATTGACTCATCACATTGAGGTCTTCTCAGCAAGTGCTTTCAGGAGTCTCAGCAGCTGTAAGAGATAATGGGAATGCCATTTCCTCACCCCCTTACCTAGTAGGGGGCAGGGTGAGATGCAGATCCTCCATTGGCTGGACATGGACTCTCTATAGGTTACATTTGGCCAATAGACCATGGCGTCTCCATGGCTTAAGTTATCAGATGTACATACTATTAAAACAGTCACTGAGTTGTGATGATAACCTTGCTATAATCGTGGGAACTTTCAACCTGAAACTGCATCTGTGCCGCATACTTACAAATGTCAATTGTATTTCTTCTTGACACCAAAACAAGTGTTGACATGCCAATAACTAATTCAGTTTTATTTCACTTTTATCTGTCCTGGAAGTTTTACTGAACATCAAGTTTTTGGAAACCACCTTGTGTCCCTCTTTGGGAGAAAAGCAGCATGTAAATATAATTATAAATAAATTTCACAAATAAATGTGGGATGGCTTCCCAGCTCCAGGGGTTCCTGTATGAGATGGATTATCTAGATCCATTTCAGTCTGATTTCAAGCCTGGTTATGGGATAAAGACAGCTTTGGTCACCTTGGTGTACAACCTACACCAGAAACTGGACACTTGGAGTGTGTCCCTGTTGGTTCTGCTGGACATCTCAGTGGCTTTCAATACTATGAAACATAGTATCCTTCAAGGTCACCTTGGTGGACTGGGGCCTAGAGGTACTGTTCTACGCTGGCTCCATTCTTTCCTGTAGGGGTGCTCTCAGAGGATGCTGCTGGGAGGATTCCTGTCTATCTCCTTGGCCTGCAGAGTCCCTCAGTGTTCTGTTTTGTCCCCTGTCCTATTTAACATATACTTGAAACCACTGGGAGAGGTTGTCTGGAGATTTGGGTCAGATGTCACCAGTATGCTGATGATACCCAGCTGTATTACTCCTTTCCACCTAATTCAAAGGTAGCTATTTCTGTGGTAAACTGCTACATGGCAGGTATAATGGACTGGATGAGGGCAAACAAATTGAGTTTAATCTAGAAAAGATAAGAGATGCTCCTGGTCAGTAAAAAGATAGGTCAAGGAATATGGATTCAGCCTATGTTAGATGAGGTTACACTACCCCTGAAAATGGAGGTTCACAGTTTGGAGATACTCTTGAATTCAGCCCTGAGACTGGAGGCCCAGCTTTCAGTGATGACCAAGAGTGCATTTGCACAGTCCAAACTAGAGATGTGAAGGCCCAGAAAAAAAATTGAAAAATTCAGGGAAAAAAATGGTTTTTTTCCTATTTTTTTTCCTGAAAAATTGGAAAAATTAAAAAAAGGAAGAAAATCAATTATGGAATGTTTTATTTTAGCATGATGAATAACATCTTTACGACAAGGAGTTCATATATTCTCCAAATCATTTCAAAAACTATTTACAGCATCAGATTATTCTAATTTCTGTGCATGGAGGACAAGCAAGGTGCATTTCTTCCTTTATGGGCACTCAGTCCCTCCCTTCTCCCTTCCACACACTTTCCCCTTCTCCTTCAATTCTTTTTATGGGAATGGGTGCTTTATGTCTCTTTGTGGAGAGGAAATATAAATAATTTTCTTTGTTACTAATGTTGATGATTTCTTCTGGTTTTTCTTTTTTTTTAATATTTTATTTTATTTTTGCCTGTTCCACATAAACTAGCAAAACCAAAGAGGTTCTGTACAGTTCAAGAGATTGTTGCTTCATTTGTTACAAATAATTTCTTTAAAAAATAAAAGTAAATTCCCTTTGTAATAATTGTTTGAATGCACTATATTTTTAATATACCAATGTGATAATTTTATGCCAAATCAAATTGCACTTAGTCATATTTTATGTTCCTAAAGTAACAGAGTGACTTTCAATCTGTAAAAAGTGCTAATGTTGCATTTTTCAATTTTTCCAAAAATTTCCATTTTTTCTCAAAACCAACCAACCAACCAACTGACCAGAAAAAAGACCTGTTTTTTCCCCCCACAGCTTCAAAATTTCTGGAAATTTTACATCTCTAGTCAAAACCAGCGTGCCTACTGGATAAGTCAGATCTGGCCATGGTAACACGTGCCTTGGTTACCTTCTGTTTGGATTACTGTAATGCGCTCTAAGTAGTGTGTGTGTGTGTGCATATGTGGATGTGCCTTCAAGTCATCTGTCAACTAATGGCAACCTCATGAATTTCATAGGGTTTTCTCAGGCAAAGAATACTCAGTTTTGCCTGTTTCTTCCTCTGAAATATAGGCTATAGCACCTGGTACTCACTGGCAGTCTCCCCAGCTTAGCTTCCAAGATCAGACAGATCTGGTACCTTTAGGATATTGAGGCAGTCTGTATATGGGTCTACCTTTGAAAAGTGCTCAGAAACTTCAGTTGCCCAAAGAGCTGTTAACTGGGCTGGCTACAGGCAGCACACAACTCGAAGGCTGCAACAGCTTCACTGTTTCTAAGCACAATTCAAAGTGCTGGCAATGACCATATATAGCTTGGGTCCAGGCTATTTGAAGGACGTTATATCCCTTTATGAGCCCATTAGAAGTCTAAGATTGTCTGGAGAGGCCCTTCTCTCTGGCCCTTTTCTCATGCCAGTCCTGTTGCAAAATGGCCTTGAGAGTGTTGCACGATTGCGAGGATCGTTCTACACGATGTTCTCGCAATTGTGCGATGCTCCTGAGGCCATTAGAGGGTGATCAAACATTATATCATTTTCGGCTTGTTGCTGAAAATGATGCGCAATCGCACGTTCCTTCTGTGCCCCACACTCACTTACCTTGTGTGCGGAGGCTCCAGACGCACAGCCATCGCACTTCTTCCCTCAGTGCAGCCTGGGAAAGTACCCGGCTGCGCTGAGGAAGGAAGAGGCAGAGCGCTGATGCTTCCTTCTAGCCAGCACAGAGCTGGTGCAGAGGGGAAGCAGAGGGGACGCGAGTACCTCCTGGATGAAGCTTTTTGCGCGATCCCCACGTGACGCCAGTGGCACCAGGTAAGGTGAGGAAAGGTCCTCTGTCCCACTACCATACCAGGCTTCTTAGATTGGAACAAGGAAGAGGGCCTTCCTGGTGGCTGCTCTCAGACTCTCAAACTTCTTCCTTAAGAAGGCCAGAATGGCTGCATCTTTGCTCGCCTTCGGTCAGCAAGTTAAGACATTTTTATGCTGTCAGGCCTTTAAAAACTGACTGAGATGGGTTTTTAATGCTGAGTGCTGCTGTTTTGAAGGTTAGCATATTGTCTTTCAATGAATTTTGATTTTCTTAATGTTTAATGTTTTTAATTTGATCAATTGTTTAATTGGTTTTTAAAAAATGTTTATATTTATACTTTTATTAAGGCCTGTATGAAGCTTTAATGAATTAAATATATAGTTTAAATGCATTAAAACAACAACAACAATAATAGCAGCTGCAATAAAAATAATAATGATGATGATTTTTTCAAGTATTTACCTCTTTAATTACTTCCTGATCAAAGGGGAGTGAATTAACAGGCAGGGTCCAGTGCCTGTTCCTGTTGAAGCTTGTTCCACGTGACACACAGGTACACTGAAAATAAAGAGTATTTTCTTTAAAAGGCAAAATTATTTTCAATGCCTTTCCCAATTTAAAAAAGAAACCCAAAACATTTCTCTGTACTACTACCATGCTCAGCTATGACATACAAAGGAGGGAAGTGATCTCTTCTTTGGAAGTAGAACATCCACTTCTGCTTGCTTATACTTGGCATAGTGGAAGAGGGAAGGCTGAGTGAAATGCAAGGTGGAGGCACAGCCTATTGAAATGCTTTGGGTTTCTTCAAACGATCCTTTCAATGAACACTTGATATCTTGTTCTGAAAGAAAAAGCACACAGTTAAAAAATAAGTGCCCCCCACAGAAGAAGAAACCATAACTTTTGCTAATAAAACTAGCATCCATGTCATGAAATCTCTACTAACAGGCTGAGATGTAAATTGTTCTTCTTAACTGTTTTGAACACTATGGGAAAAGGAGGTACAGAAATGCATGAATAAATACAATCCTATATATATTTACATTATAGAAGTATGTTCACCGGGTGCAGTAGAGATCACTCTCAAGGCTGTACACAAAGTATTTCAAGATATATCTGGGTTGTAAGTGTGAAAGCTGAACTTGTTTCCAGCTAAGGATAGTCAGCTTTCCTTTGAAATCTCAACGTATGATAGATCAACGTATGATCTACATATGATACATAGATCATCTCAACATATGATAGGCCTTGTGCTAATTTGTAGAAACGTGCATTCCAAGAACTGAAAACATCATAACTGTCCATGGTTTGATCTCAATTTTACAAAGCATTTATAAAATACATATCACATAGCAGTGATGTAGACTCGAGTCAGTAAACTTGGACTCAAGTTGGGCTTAAGTTGCTTCAGTGACTCGACTTGGACTTGACTCCGCCATAAATGATGCACTGACTTGACTCAAGACTTGTATATTTTTAATGACTGACTTGATGCTCTTAGTTCAGTAACATAACACATTTACCCAGAAACCTTACGACTTAGAAGAATGTCTCCATCTCTTTTTGCCTACTAGTCACATGACAATCTCTCTCAAGCCCAAAGTGTGAGTGCATGTCTCAGAGGAGAACAGCAAACAGGTTAGGCAATGGGCTTGAGGCAGGCTTGAGGTCTGCTCAGCAGGCTGCCCCTGCTGCATATTGGAGGAGCCTTCTAAAATGTTTCCTAAGAGCAAAAGACAAGACTTGCCCCCAGAGTGCAGGGTGCATTTCTCAGAGGGGAACAACAAATGTGTTAGGCAATGGGCTTGAGGAAGAAGTATCCTTCCTTTTAAAGCTTTTGAATCTTCAGTAATGGAGAGTAAGATAAAATCCTATTCCCCACTTCCGAAGCTGCAGATGGCAAAATTGCAAATGTGGAGAGCCGACTCTGCTTAAATTGTTAAAACTGAATTATTTCACTCTATCCATTAATTTTGAAATTTTGGTAGGGGTATAAAGTTGGCTTCCAGAGTTGACACTTGACTTGAGACTTGACTTGAAAGTATCTTCAAGGACTTGAGACTTGACTTGAGACTTGAAGGTAGAGACTTGAGACTTCACTTGAGACTTGGAGTAAAAGACTTAAATACATCACTGTCATATAGGCCATTTCCACACGGGCTAATAGAAACAATGCAGAGCGTCCTCCAGGGAGGACGTCTGCACCTGGGAGCGGACTGGGTTGGACCTACTTAACATAGATCCACACCTCAGCCCGCTCCGGAACGACCCCAAGTCTTTCAAAAGCACGGAGCGCGCCATTCCGTCCCCGCTCTTCGGTGCAGATTTGCAGGCTCGCACCAGTGCGAGCCTGCGATCTGCTGGGGGGGCTTTAGGCTGGTGAGCTTCAGCGGTTGGTTGAGACCCTCAACCAACTAGAAGCCGCCATTTTCATCCCTGGAGCAGTGCAGAGCAATGAGCACGCACTGCTTTGGAGCAGCACGGACCGGACTGGGGAGCCAAGAAGTCCAGTAAGTAGTGGCATGGGGCGATTCCCTTGCCCCGTGTGGAAATGGCCATAGTTTGATCTAGGGGAGTGTTGAGAAAGATAATAAAGCTCATACTATCAATGGTTGTTATTACATTTATTTATCTGACACTTGTCCATGATTATGTTTCAGTTGGCTCACAGAAACAGTCAACAAAGCAGTAATATACAGACCCCCTGAGAGGGCTCCATGGAGCCCTAGGAGTCTCTGGACTCCAGGTTAAGAACCACTGGCCTATGGATAATTTGCAGTTAGGAAAGGAGAATACCAGGCAACATTCGTATGATTCCACAAAATCTATACCACCCAAACATTCTTGAGAGAATCTTTAAGGAAGTATGTGAAGTCTGTCTCACCTTAGAAGGAGACTACAAACAACCTTTCTTACGTTGTCTATCAGTTTTCCAGTTTGTATCCTTAGACATCCACATACTTCTAATAGATACTTCTGATGAAGATTTACATGAACCAACCATAAAAGGTGATGGTAGGATTTACAAACAACCTAAATAACCTAAATAGCATGCTGTTAATGCTGTTGCAAATGGTGGCATAAACGCGCTCTGTGTAAGTGTACTGCACATTCCATAGCTCATCTGTTGCACCAGTTTTCTGTGGAGAGCATGGGGGATATATTTGGGATGAGAGATACTTATCCCTTTCTGGGACATATCCCATGCTTCTAATTTTACAGTACAGCACCAGCACCAAAATAGATGTAAAGTGTGTGCTTGGATGTGACTTTAAATGCTTTCACACTGGGCTCCAGCCTGACATATCACCTAAGATAATATAAACATAGTGCTTCTACAGTTTTCAGTAACTTAGTTTAGTGAAATCTTTTTACATACCAAATTTTATTTTTATCTCTTCCTCACTCCTCCTCCCTGCCTCTCTCTGTCCCTCTCTCCTGCCTTTCTCAGATACCCAAATAATCCATCATTATTATATAACAATTCATAAAATAAATGTAAAAGGGAAAAGTCATATCCAGGGATTGACATTCATTCAAGAGCTTGATGAAGGTCAGCTTCTTCCAATCCTTTCTGTTAAGGTTTTTGACGATCTTAGTAGACCTTTCAGAGTATTTCAGAGTATTCTGAAGAAAATAAGAGTTGTCATCTCACTCACATCCCATGTCAAAAAATGCCTGGAATATGCATTCCAGCAATTATATCCAAGCTAGGCCGGACCTAATACATAACAACAAATCTTGAAGCCTCCATCATCCAATCAAAAGGTGACCACTACTATGAATAAACATTCAATGAACTAATAACCTCACGTTTAGAATGCTTTTTCTTTTTCTTCTTCTTTTTCTTCTGAGTGCTCCAAACTTCCAAGCAGCAAAATTCACGAAACTGCAACACAATCCACAAAATAGTGACTAACAAGCCCACATTTTAAGCCCACATTTTTTTTCCCCAGAGGAGACTTTACAAGCAGCTAATTTTATATGCTGGGCCCAATGTAATACATTCTTCTGTCCTGACATGCTGCTTTTAGATAACTTAGGCCCTTTCCACAGCTTACTTTTTTTCAGTGCTGGGGTGTGGGGATCGCGCGAGCAGCCTCCAGTGAGAGGCTCTCGCATCCTCACTGCTTCAGCTCCACACGAGCTGCCTGCTCCTGAGCAGGTAGCTCGAGAGCCTTGCCTCTTCCTTCTGCAGTGCAGCCTGGGAGTTTCCCAGGCTGTGCTGGGGCAGAAAGCTCCACCGCCATGGCTCCGGAGGCTCCGCACACATGGCAAGTGCGCGCAGAGCCCTGGAGCAATGCGCAACCATGCACCACTTTAGGCTGAAAGCCGAAAATGAAAAAGTGCGTGAGTAGTGCCTGCCCTACCCTGGAGCATTGTGCAATTGTGAGTGTCGTGCAGATCGCTTCTCACAATCGCACGACGCTCCAGGTGCCCTTTCGCATGGCGAATACTGTGCAAAAAGGGCCTTAGTTATACTACAGATCTCTGGAGAACCATATCATATCAAGTCAATAAGTGAATTAAGGCCCTTTCTGCACAGGGCTGATACATCGTAGTAGTGTTGTATTGTCACTTTGACATCTGCACGGTAAACTGTTTTGATGTTGTTCTGTCCTTTGTGGTGCCACACAAGTTGAGGTCTCAGTACGGTTAACATCGACATTAAACCAACATATTGTAAAAATGGAAAAACTCTGATGTAAACCACCCAAACCATTTCTGCTGCGTTTTTTACTACATGCAGAAGCGTTACATTGATTCACACCACTTGCGCCAAAATGTAACAACAGTTTCTACAACATTTTTTTAAAATTGACCAATCAGCGGTGGCGGAGTAGAGCGAGGGAAGGGAATAGGAATTCCACGAGAATTGACAATGCGGAAGCTACAAACAATTTGTATTTTTTGTATACAAAAAATTTTACTTTGATAGAAACTGGAGGGCATGCAGATAGGGATCGAGATAAGTCAGAGTAAAAAACACCGCTCATGATACATGGTGAAATGCTCCTCCACTCTAGTGCAGAAATGGCCTAAGAGCAGTTATGAAATATGCCAACACAACAGCATTTTATATTTAAAAAGCTAGATCCTGGAGTCCTTTCACACTACACAGTTATTTTTCTATGATTCCATTTTAACTGTCATGGCAACATACTATAGAATCCTGGGAGTTACAGTTCCATGAGGATTGTTGAGAATTCTCAACCACAGAGCTCTAGTGCCTCACCAAATTACAAACACAAAAATTCCACAGGATGGAGTCACACAGTTAAAGTGGATTCATAGTGCTGTAATTGTGCAGTATGAAAGGGCCCATTGTCATGTTGACATTAAAAGGAAAAGACGCAATTTTTAATGAGCTGACATTTCTTCTGGAAATGTAAGTAATAAATGATGTAGGAAAGACTGGTTTCATGCAGCTAATGGGAGTGGGAACTAGAAGCAGCACTGAATTATATACTCTCGTCTCTTATAGAACTGTGTGGCGCTTTACAGTACACCATATCTTAACCTAAGTGTTTCTTCTCACAAACTGCTCAGTGAACAAAAAGACCCAATCTCAGCAACATCATATATGTATAATAATGCCAGTAAATAAGTAAATATGTAAATAAATACAAATTACCATCACAGCTCCATTAGTAATTATTCCTTCAGGTGGCCCTCCTCTATGAAACAGAGATATATAATGTTACAAGTGGAATGATCTAAAGCAGAACTTTCCAAACTGTATATTGCGACACTTTAAGTATGTTGGCTGCAGTTTGTAGGTGTGTCGTGCAAATGCAATGGGTGGAGGGGCTGCCTCTTCTGCTGCTGTGGTGGGCCAGGCCCAGGTGAAGCCTTTGCCACCACCCTAGGCTGAGGAAGACTCTGGTGAGGGCTGTGGCAGGCCAGGCTCGGGTGGAGGGGCTACCTCCACTTACTTACTGAATTACAGGGGCCATTTTCTCACTACACTCTTATAGAGCGATCATTCCACTTTCAACATGCTAGGGAATCCTGGGGTTTGCAGTTTCGGGAGGGGCCACTCGGCCCCTCCCGAAACTGCAAGCCCCAGGATTCCCTAGCATGTTGAAAGTGGAATGATCGCTCTATAAGAGTGTAGTGCTGAAATGGCCAGTGTTGAAATGATGCATGTTTAAAAAGTGTGTCACCAACATGAAAAGTTTGGAAAGCTCTGATCTAAAGAGAAGTTTAAAAGGTACAATTTTTCAACATGAGGTATGGCACCATCTGTTTACAGTTTACTTTGCTTTACTTTGCTTGAGTTTTTAACCTTTGTTATTACCTCCTGTCATACTGATTTAACTTCCAGCCTCCCAAGACTGACTTCTACCCTTGAATAGGAGCAGGAAATTCCGCAACGTTCATTAATTCTCACATTGCCACCACCCACTGAATTCTGAATTAACTGAACAGTACAGTGGGATCCCGCTCAGTGGATTGTCAATCTCTATGCTTAAGGACCTTTCCCTTCCCTCACCTCCTGCTTCTGAGTGAGAGAAGTCCTATCTAAGCATGTGCTGAAGAATGGTGTGGGAATAGAGAGGAAACAGAGGTTCTACAGACAAAGTATTTATTTTAAGGCATGCAAGTAAACAAGAAAATAATACTCATGAGAGGCTCCCCCCTCTCAGGTATGCTTAAGTTACGAGTAGTTATAAAAAACAGGTACATTCTTAAGATCAGCCAACATCCAAAATAATAAAACGCCCTAACACGACTAACTATCTATATTCTAGTTACTCACATTGGAGTTCACAGGCCTAGATGGTCTAAGAGAAGAATGAGGCCTAGGGCCTGCAGCCTACTACTGGCACATATTTCATCTCCTGGATGCTTCTTTGTTGTCTCTCTCCCACATGGTCTCTCAAGGATTTTTAAAACTTCTCCATTGAAGCATCTTGAAGATGCTCACCTTTTCCCCCTTGATTGGACAATTCTCTCCTTGTGACCTGTGAGGCTGACCCACAATAAAAAGTGTAACCTAACCCCAACACCCAATTAACCCCTGGTTTACTTGAAGAGGGAAGTATCCCCCTTCAACTGAGTCTAGATAATGGGAAGCCCCGTTATCACACCTCTTATTTTAATCTCTGTTATTATCTCTTATTACATCAAGGATCCCTTATGGATAACTAGTTGTCATCTTTCATATTGATTTTGAATTTGAGTTTTATTGTTGTTGCTTTGAGTGTCATTTCCAGGTGAAAAGGATAGGCGGGACACTAAATTGATCGACTGATTGATTGATTGATTGATTGATTGATGTTCATTGACTCTTAGAAATGTTGCCTTCTAAGCTGAGGCTCTAAATCTTGCCTACAGGGCAGCAAGGGTTTGATTCCTGCAACACACTAACAAAATGCTTCTGAAAGACACACATGAAAAGCTGAAGTGTATTTTATGGTTGGGGACTTTACAGGGCCAAGTCAAGTGCCATCGGAGGCTGGAAAAAGAAGGTGATGTGTTTAGGCTGTTCAGTACTAGATTTGTACGACAAGCATAACAAGCTACTGTGTTCATATAAAACACCAACAATACCAAGGCTAATCTGATTAGTACTTTCCTAACAAGAGTCTCTTTTAAATCTGCCTCATCATCACAATTACCTCATTATTAAGGCTATCATGTTTTACTGCTTCTGACTGTAGCATGATTTCACCATTTTGTATCTTCTTACAAAATCCCTAGGAGGAAGAAGTCCTAATTCCCAGAGTAGTGTGACCATTCTCTAATTTTCCTGTCAGTTGCATAGCTGTTTAATCATTTTAGTAGATACCAGACACTCATTTCAACATACAATTGCTCATATGTCTTTTGAGGAAAAAGGACAAACAGAGAATCAGGTGAGATATACATAGAAAAAGTAAGTACCATTATCTAATGGAGGAAATGTTGATCTTTGCTAGGTAAAATTACCAGCAGGATCAATTGAAAGGAAAATGCAAACATATGCAAAACTAATAATGGTCACAGAGTTCCTCTTAGCAACAGGTGGATAATCTTGTGTTACTAAGGACAGCAAGTGAATGAAAGGGCGTTCATTGTTATTTTGATTTTGATTTCATCTATGAGATGATGGAGGGCATAAGGACCCACAGCTCACAAAATATCAAAATAACAGTGAGCTCCCATTTCATTCACTTACTGACCTTAGTAACACAAGATTATATAATTACAATTAGTTATCCATTTTGATATTTCATGAGCTGTGGGTCCTCATGCCCTCCATCATTTTATAGATGAAAAGTGTGACCGAGCAACATCAGAGTATTGGCAAAGATGCCAAAAGATATTAATGAACACAAAAGCTAGCTGAGTACTTTTGTACTTTTAAGTCAGTTTGCACCAACTGAAGTAAGCCAAGGGCAAATGGGAAAAGAAGAGAAAGAAATCTGGACATTTTTAAAAAGCAGCGGAGAAAATGAGATAGCAGAGTATTATCTTCAACTGTCTCTCCCAAATCTGGACAGTTGGAGGGTATAAGTCCTATTACTCAGCACTTCAACAGGGATTTCTGTGTCTGTGTTACTCACATATTCTCCAATATGAATTCAACTTCCAATTCTTCATGTTTCTGAAAGGTAAAATGTAACATAAATCACATGCCTTTTGCAAACAGTTATTCTGCATACTTTGCCTCCCTACTTGAATTTAAGCACAGAAGAATGCCTCTCTTCTAGCACAAGATGTCATATGTCAAAGATTTTAACTCCCAATTCAATTGGTTCCCAAACTTTGGTCCACCAAGTGTTTTGGAATTCAGCTCCCTGATAGCTGGCTAAGCTAGTTGGGGTTTTTGGGAGCTGAAGTCCAAAACAACTAGATGACCAAAGTTTGGGAACCACTGTCCCAATCTTTTTTGTATAAATTAAAACTGAAAGTTGAAATTCTTGGCAAAAATATTTTTGCACAAATTTTTCTCAATATAAATCACTTCTCTGAAGTGATGAATTTGGTGTGGTGGTGGGACAATCTGTTCTAGAATTTCATAAAAGTGCAAAGCAGCTCCCTCTACGTGCTATTTATCTCCTTGGAGCCCCCCACCCTGTGGACTTTTCACTATGGGTGTAAAAATCTGTCACTTTATCAGTAAAATTTCCCTTAGCATTTTGCACAATCCTACCAGCATTCTTATCCTGTCCCACATCTGTACTGGATTGTGAGATCTTTTCAAATCCTGTATATTTTGGTACACATTTTTCATAATGGACGCATTCTTGTATGCATTTTTACCATTGACTAAAGCATGTTTTTGTGTATTTTTTAAACTTTATAGTCATGTACTTTTTTCAAGTGCTTTTCTCCAGAATAAGTACAGATTTTCAAGTCAAGATACACTTCACCACACTACCAATCCCAGGAGAAACAAACAAACAAACAAGAATATTTTCATAGGGAAATGCAAGCACAGTGATCCCCGGCAACCCTTGTTTCTTTCTCACTGAAGTCGTTATAGTCATGGAACTCATCTGGAGAATAATGGCTGAAGAGAGAAACCACTGGGAAGCAAATGGCTGGGGAAGATGTGGGAGAACTCTGGACTCTTCATCAACATGCCCATTTGTTTTTAAAAGTTGGTCCTGCTCCTTTTCTTATGTGACAGGACAGTTCTGTTCTGGAAGAATAGCTGGGATTCCTACTTTCACATCAGGATTGATCCTTGTGGAAGATGGAAGATGGTGAAAGATGATAGGAAACATAAATTCCACTTCCAGAGAACTTTAAATCCCATGTTTGGGAATTCAAATACACAGTAATGTCAGGTTCGTTGCTTTTACTGAAAAAACAGTTCCACACATTATCTTTATGATCTATTTCTCTTTCAGCATTTAGTTCCTAGCCTCTCAACAGCCTTTGGCATTTCTTTTTTGTTTAGCAAATGTCAGTTGCTGTAGGGCAGTGGTTCTCAACCTGTGGGTCCCCAGATGTTCATGGACTTCAGCTCCCAGAAGCCCTGAGCACTGACCATAGTGGCTGGGGCTTCTGGGAGCTGAAGTCCACAAACATCTGGGGACCCACAGGTTGAGAACCACTGCTGTAGGGGAAGAGCACATCTAGGCTGGGACCACAGTGGAGGTGGGAAAACAGGAGACTTAAACCTGTGCTATTGCTGTAGTCCCCAGAGGAGATCAGAGGAGCCATGCAATTACTGCTTCCAGCTAGAAAAAGCCTTCCCATTGGCAGCAATAGAGCTTTTCTCTTGGTATAAATAATAAGGTGTTGTCAACGTGATCTAACTAACCACTAGAGTAAATATCATCACGAATGTTTGGATGAAAATTACATCACCTGGTATAGATACCCGCTGGTGTAATCTAAATGGGCATAACATTTACCCTATTGCACCTTTTCAATCTGGAACCACCTTCCCACTTTGCTGAGTGTTATTTGCTAGACAAAAATAATTGATTCATATTACTTTTAGTTTGGTTTGAAAATAACTACTTTGTGTCCTTTAAACAATGACAATTACATTACATTTCCTTCATAACTGGTAGGGAGCATTCACTGCTTGGAACAGATGGAGCCAGCATTATAAAACTAATCAGACAGAAAGGTGTTGTGCTGTGTTATAATATACACACTGCTAGCCCCTGAACTGTGTTTGGAAAACAGAGCTGTTCTGAAAGCTCAGGTTCATCACCTCAGTCAAGAGAATGGTATATAATAATGACAAAATGTGTATGAAGATCTATCCAAGCATTTCATTATTATGTGATTTTTCTGTAGGATGGCAGGATCAGAGATGAATCATATATAAGTAGCCTAGTCCAATTAACCACTCATTCATTAATTCTCTTTATGTGCTGTCTTCTCTCAATGTGGGTCTCTACAGCTGCTCACAAAGCTAAAACAAGATCAACTAAAAACTTGACAATGAAAATTAAAACACAATTAAAAATAATCACACTAGAAACCTTTTTTTTAAAAAAGGAAGTATAAGAACATTTAAAAACAAATCAAAAGTAGAGCCCCACACTCCATAAAAGGGCTCCCTGTGAGCAGTTACTCATTAAAGGCCTATTGGAAGAAAAAGGTGTTCACGCACTGGCAAAAGGAGAGCAGAAAGAGGGTTAGCATAGCTTGCTGTGGAAGGGAGTTCCATAGGGTAGGAGCAACCTTTGAGAAGGCTGCATAAGAGAAAAACTGCATGCTCACCTGGGAATTCAATTCGAATTTCATAAACATTGATTCTCCAAGAGGCACTTTAGCTATGTCAAATAAAATGACACGGTAGTTGTCATCTCTCAAGACATCTTCATCACATACAGTCAGTTCCAAGACATTCTGGAAGCAGTAATAAAGAAAACTATAAATGAATTGTGGAGGTGCAGTACTACAGAGAAAGAAGATAGCATATTTAGACCACAAAGGGAAAATACTTCGTCAGTCAAGGCTATCACATTATGTCACATTATACCTATAGCAAAAGGCTATAAATCAGTGCAACTTGCATGAACATTGTGAGCTGAATCCTTGATATGTCTAGTTAAAAGAACTTCAGATAGTAAAGTGAAGAAAGAGCTCTGATGAAATCTCTAAAGAGAGGTGTTGCAGCCTAACAGAGTAGGTAATATGGGGGGGCAGTTCTTGCCCTTTGACCCCTCCCTCAGGCTGTACCAGCTCTTCTAGTCACAACATAAGTCATCTTTTGCCATCTATGGTCAACATTTTGGACCAGTTTTGGTTGGAATCCAGAAATTTCACAATTTTGGAGGGTTGGGAGTTTGTCTGGGTAGTGAAGCTAAAATGCCATGTCTGTGGATAGTTTTCTTCACTTTTCGGTTGTTTTCAGCCTAAAATTAATTTAAAAAACCCTCCAAAATTAGAAGGGAGCTCCTGTGGCTTTGACAGGCCAGAAGGAGGTTGAGAGGGGCACACTTTTGCACCCACGTATTTCATGAGCCAAAGGTCTGGATTCCGTTTAGCACAGCTTATAACCTGCGTTGTGGTTGATAGGCCAGCAGGACTGTTTAAACTGGGAAAATAGGAAGACCTCTGTAGCTTTGTTTGGGCTTATACAGGATGCTGTATGTTGCAATGGGAATGAAATTGTTAGCCAATTTCTTTTTGATACAAACCAATTAGTAGGGGATGTTCTGAACAATCCAAATAGAGGACCACACTAGCTGCATCCAGCAAAGCATGTTGTTCTTTGGATCTACATATGAGAAAATTGCAATTTAAGAAAAGCATAAAGAGAGCCAGATTTTGAATGCTATATGTACCCCAGGGTGCTATCTAGAATCCACTACGAATAGGGAGCTGGGGTAGTTTCTAAAAAATTTAAGCTGTGGCTCCCCCTGTGTTGAACCTGTATATTTATTAATAAACAAAAATATTACAAAACACCAAGAAATCTCCAATAATCTTCCAAAGAAAAAGGCCCTTTCCTCATTTTACTGTTTTCCAGCACTGGGGTGTGGGGATTGCGTGAGCAGCCTCCAGTGAAAGGCTCTCAGGTCCAGGGTCCTTCGTCTCCTCACGAGCTGCCTACTCATGAGAGAGTCCCGCCTCTTCCTTCTGCAGTGCAGCCTGGGAGTTTCCCAGGCTGCGCTGGGGCAGGAAGCGTGACCGACGCGGCTCCAGAGGCTCCGCACGCCAGGTAAGTGCGTGCGGAGCCCGGGAGCAATGCGCGATTGCGCACCATTTTTGTCTTCTAGCTTGCTGGCCCCTGGAGGGTTGCACGATTGTGACTGCATTGTGCAGATCGCTCCTCACAATCTCGTGATGCTCCAGGCCCTCTTTCGCATGGAAAATGCCATGCAAAAAGGGCCAAAGCCTCCGATGTAGTAACTTCCTTTCAAACCTGGGTAGGCACTTGCACCTCTGAACTTCTCACCATTGGAGAAGTGGGTTAAACATAATAGCATATGAAATAGTGAGCACACAACATTAAAGGTGCGTTCAATGCCACTTGTTACAGACAGTCACTCCAATGTTTGCCTAGGAAGAGGATTTGCAGTGAACCCAGCTAAGAATAGGACTAGATAAGAAGCAGACATGAATACAGAACAAGTAAAGATAAGAAGATTGCTATATAGCAGTCTTTATCCCACCTTAACTTGACTCTGAATTCTGAAGAAGAATATTTCATTCCACACTGGATCTTTGCAATTTGAAACTGTTTTTGTCTGAACTTTTTCAAAAGAGGCAGTAGGTAGCCACAAACTCACATAACAGTCTGTTTCACTTACTGTGGGGAAAAATAGAGAAGAATTAACAATTTGTTTATGGTGAATGAGACTGGACATTTGATTTAATCTTGTGGAGGTAACAAATACAACATTTTCAGTATATCATCATTTCTTGATCTCTTAAGCATTGCAAGATGGCAGCATAATCTTTGGGAAAGATTAAATACATGTTTGGCTATTACAAATGGATTTTTTTTTTTTAAAAAAAATCAGAACCTGAACTTCATGGGAGCAGAACATTTAATAGTTGGTTAGGGGAAAGAACTCAAGCAAATTTACTTTTCTTTTAGGAAGGGCAAAACTGAAACTGGATTACATATCTAACTAAGAGAGTCCAGGAAATTACTCTGGGTTTCTATTACTTTTTGTTCTGCATTTGCCTGATTTCTATTGGTCAGTCTCAACTAGAGAAGGTCCATTGAATAAACTGGAATTTGATGAGTCAAAATGTAAGTAAATTCCATTGGTCTATTCTATTCTAGTTCAGAGCTCTTTAGCATTGACATAAGGGAAGCAGAAGCCAAAGAAATAAGAAAAAAGTATATCTGTCTGATTCATGAGCAGCTGGTTCTGCTTTCTGTGGAAAAGTGAAACACAAGCTTGGGAAAGTACTGTATAACAAATTATATTCAATAAGTATTTTTTCCATTTCTTTGAAATCTTTTTCTAAAAAAGACTTCAGGAGTCTAAAAGATAAAGCACACAAGTTATGAAGTGTGCAAGCAATGTGTAATATAAATCAGGACTTCCACCCAAGAAAAAGTTATATGGAAACCAATTGATCTAAGGCAGATCTTTGAAAAATAGTCATTCACTGCCGTCAATCCCAGATGCCTTGGAGCAGAGAAATGTCTTAATGGCACTGAAAAAATGGTAATGTTGGGCCTTCTTGGGTAAAGCATTTCAATCAGTAAGGGCCGCAACTGGAAAGGCCCTTTCTTTTGATATTATCTTCTGAACTGTTTTCACAGGTGGTATAGAGGTGCTATTGAGTTGTTTGTCATTTCTGAAAAGCACCCTCCATTTTTTTGCACCGTATTCCCTAACTTTAAAAAATAAGAATGTGTCCTTTAAGTGGTGTAAATACATCAGGTCAAAATTCTCAATTTACTTATTCACATCAAGAAGTTACCTTTCAAAGAAAAGTCCCCCAGCCATTCTTTTATTAATTAGCCCAAATGGGCTCATATGGGGAAGCAAGCCTCATATAATGGCAGGATTGCTAGTAAAACCATGCCTTCTTAGGTAACCTATCCAAATAACATCCATGGTTCCTGGAAGGGCTAAGGGCTCCAGGTAAAACCACTTTCCAGGCTGTTTTCTCTTAATCCTTCTGTTCCCCTCAGAATTCATGCTAGGAGTACTCAAACTAGATATAACTGGGCTTGTAATAGATATGACTTTAATAAAAATTTAGACTAAGACTTTCTGATTAGAAAATTAAATGCAGTTCTAGGGAAAAAATTAGGGAAAATTTGAGACTCTCCCCTCAGTACTCAGTACTCAGAGTCATTTTGGATCCTTTCCCTGACATGGAATCACTGTCACAACTTTCCATTTCTGTATTATCATGGAATATTGCTGAGTGGCAGAATAAGATGGCAGATCAGTGATCTGGGAAATTCCTTGCATCACTTGACATTATCTGTCTTCAAGAAATCTGAACATAGGATGCTTCAGTCTTCTTGCTGCAAGAGTTTAGTACTTCCTTGCTCCCTGCAACAATTTGTTTTCCAGAAAGGAAGAGCCAGGTGTGTGTGTGTGTGTGTGTGTGTGTGGCCATGTCAGTTTCAGTGAAACTGGATTTTGTAACTGAAGTAATTGATCAGTCTAAAAGCAATTGTGTTCTGTTTGTCTTAATAAGAGATCATGGGGGTCAGAGACTGATGTTTCAATTTGATTTAATGATATGGGCAGGTTTCATGATGGGAAAGCAATCCTTGAGCTGTGTAAAGATTGATGAGTTAAAGTCATTGCTTCAGATCAGGCCCAGAAGTAGCAGAAACGAATCTGGCCTGCTGAAGTGACTCCTCACTGACAATAGCCGTTCTCTTCCTGCTCACTAATAATGAGTTCATATTCAACAGGAACTATCACTATGTCATGGCATCCCACATCCTCCAATAATATTTTCCCATGTTGGAGAATTCTTGTCAAGCATGTCATGCCATAAGATAGCAATCGAATACTAAGACTGTAGAGTAACACATATCAGATCATGTGAATAAATTAAAAAAACACAGAATCATAGTAACAACACAAGAGTTACAGGGAAAGTCATCAGATCTTTCCTTTCAATTGCCAGCATTAATTCTGAGAAAAGAGGAAGTTAAAAAAAATCAACTGGGTTGACAGTAAAAAAAAACTCCTTGTGTTCTCTGTTCTTGGTTTCCTCAGAACCATAGTACCATGACTGAAGAAGCTAAAGATACACATTCAGCAACTTGTGAACTGCTCTTTAAAACCAGTGCCACTAAAAACTGAAAAGAAAAGTTATAAAAGTCAAATTATGACAGTCATGAATGTGACAAGGGAGGAAAATTCATGGTACTTGATCCCTTTGTCCTAAATTCAATCTGTACAATTTGGGAATAAGAACTAGATTTCTTATTCCTTGCTGCAGTTCAACAGTTGTACCAGAAACCAACAAGAAACTGCATGGGAGCTGCTAAAATCATGTGAGCAAGGGAAGAAACAATATGGAAAGGTTTACTGTCTTTATGTCCACCCTTATTAACAACATCCAACTAAAAGTCTCAGGGAACAGAAGAGGTTTCACAACAATGCCTTCAGTTTTATAAGGCTAACTAATGCTTTCTGTAATGCATTTATTACAGTGAACATTTATAGATAGCAGTAAATCTAACATCCGATTCTGAGACAATATTTGATCAACATCCTTCCTCTTGATAGGAATAAAAAAAATATCCCTTAGTGCTTCTAATTAATATCAACAGATGTCTTAACTTCCATAACTGAAAAGATAACAGTAACAGAGGAAGGCTACATGTTCTCAAGTGCTTAGAAGCTATGTATTTCAATGTATCAATATCACAAATCCATTTCAATATAAATCATTCAAATATTTATTGTTCCTGTCATGGGAACAACAAACAAAACCTCAAAAACAGAAAGCAGTGTAGAGCCACTCTATTCAAAGTGCTGGTCTGCGGAGCAGAATCTATAGATACAATCCATAGCAATATAGTAGGGACAACCAATCTAATATTTAAATAACATCTGAAAATGTATAAGAAAATTATTTTCATAAGGAAAGAAAATGAAAAATTTTAAATACTGGACAAAAAAGATGCACTTTTAAGTTCTGGCATCTAATATATTCTCAGGTTATATAAAATGCAGGTGAATATTGACCAATATTTAATGAAACAGAACACTAATAATTTCTACTCTTAAAAACTCCTTAAAACAAATGTCTATATTTACTACCATCTAGTTAAATGCAAAATAAATTTACATTTATTTCAAAAACATAATAAGAATCCTCTTCTCTCCTCACTTACAATCATAGAATCAGAGAGTTGGAAAAGACCACAGGGGCCATCAAGTCCAACCCCTGCCATGCAGGAACATATATTAAAGCATTCCCAACAGATGGCCATCCAGCCTCTCCTTAAAAACCTCCAAAGAAGGAGACTCCACCACACTCTGAGGCAGCATATTCCACTGCTGGACAGCTGTGACCGTCAGGAGATTCTTCCTGAGATTCAGCTGGAATCTCCTTTCCTGCAGGTTGAATCCATTGTTCCTTGTCCTAGGCCCTTTCCACACCTTACCTTCTTCTGGCGCTGAGGTGCGGAGATCGTGTGAGCAGCCTCTGGCAAGAGGCTCTCATGTCCGGGGTTCTTCAGTTCCTCATGAGCTGCCCGCTCACATGAAAGCCCCACCTCTTCCTTCCGTAGTGCAGCCTGGGAGTTTCCCAGGCTGCGCTGGGGCAGGAAGTGCGACCAGCGCAGCTCTAGAGGCTCTGCATGCCAGGTAAGTGCGTGTGGGGCCCAGGAGCAATGCACAATCATGCACCATTTTTGGCTTCTAGCCAAAAATGAAAAGGTGCACGATGGATGCCTGCTGGCCCCTGGAGCATTGCGCGATTGTGAGTGCGTTGTGCAGATCGCTCCTCACAATTGTGCGACACTCCAGGCACCCTTTCGCATGGAAAATGCCACGCAAAAAGGGTTGTAGTCTCTAGAGCAGCAGAAACAAGCCCACTCCCTTCTCAACTCGACATGTCATGCATTGCTTCTTGAAGAAGAGAACTAGATGATCTAGCACACCCTCTACAAATTGCCCTCTTTTTCTCTGGTAGGCATTAGTCGTAAATTAGTAACTTTAATAATAATATAAATGGTTGTTTGAATTACAGTATTCCCATAAAGGCTCATAAATATAGACAACCATATGCAAACACTCAGCCCTCCTATTCACATCAGAACGGTTCTATGTTGCAAAAAAATACCCATGATGAAAGGCAAATAGGGCAAAAAGGAGAGAATGTTGGGAGGGTGTGTGGCAAAGGTGTGTGACCAGGAGGGTGTGTGGCAAAGATCCTGCTTTTAACCATTCATCCATTTTCTCACTACTACAAGAAGCCCATTTAATCGTTATCCAGCTGCAGAGTGAAGCTTTAGGGATCACAGCATAAACAAATGTTTTATGTTCTGCAGCCCAACCATATATGTGTTTACATGGATGTAAACCACAGTTTACTGCCAAATCTTATTTTCTCTCTCAAAAATAAATAATATAACATAACATAAAAAAGAAGGGACAGGAAGCCTGGTGTTTTGAAATACAATTCTATAACATAAGTATTTCCATAACATTTGTCCACTGGCCATGCTTGCTGTAGCTATATAGAACTGTAGTGCAAAACAGAGTGCATCAGGGTGCCTATCCCTCAACCCTAGACTAAGGCCCTTTTCGCATGCCAGTCCTGTTGGAAAATGGCCTCAGAAGTGTCACGCAATTGTGAGGACCGTTCCACATGATGTCCTCACAATTGTGTGATGCTCCCAAGGCCATTAGGCAGCGATTGCACATTGTATCATCGTGGGTTCGTTGCCAAAAATGGTGTGCAATCGCGCATCCCTTCCATGTCCCACTCGCACTTACCTTGTGTGCAGAGGCTCTGGACATGCGGCCATCGTGCTTCCTCCCCCAGCACAGCCTGGGAAAGTACCTGGCTGCGCTGTGGAAGGAAGGGGTGGAGCGCTCACGCTTCCTTCTGCCCAGCATGGAGCTGGTGCAGAGGGGGACCAGAGGGGACGCGAGTGCCTCTCACAAGAGGCTTCTTGTGTGATCCGCTCACGATGACACCTGAATGAGGTAAAGTGCAATAAGGACCTAACTAGACTAGATTGTTACTTCCATTTCTGTGTCAGCCAAAAGACAAATAAGGACTCAATTATGTCCACTTACTTTTCACACCCACTTGCCTCCTACAGAGATCAGTCTGCTTCTTCGAAATAAGGATGTTGCTGCTGCAATGGCCTCATCTGCTTTTTACCAGATCAGGTGGATGTGTTATACTTTCTATTCTACCTGCACACCATTAAGATCTGGCAACTGCTTTGGTCTGGCCACTTTCTATCCAAGGATGCCATGGAAGGAATGGCTTTTTTGATGCCAATTTGATATGAGAGATCTCTGGCCTTTTTAGGTTTACGCATTTCCCAGAGCATTATTAGGCAAAAATAAGATCAGGCTGGCGTTTAACAAAATCCACTGACAGTTTGAAATAAAAACAACAGAGAGCATATGGTGTGTGATTTCATAGACTAGAGTCCACTTTATCAGAGATATAGCAGACCGGTCAGTTGGCCGGCCAGTCAGCTGGCAGGTGTGCATGCGTACATGCACACGCACGCATATGCACACACACACAGCTTTTAGGCCATTTCCTCACTAGAATGTTACAGTGCTATTCTTCCGCTTTCAACATCCTATGGAATCCTGGGGTTTGCTGTTTCAGGAGAGGCCTCTGCAAGCCTCAGGATTCCATAAGATGTTGAAAGTGGAAGAATAGCGCTATAACAGTCTAGTGTGGAAATGGTCTTTGTTGGTGTTGCCAAGTGAATGATGGGATAGGGCTCATGTACTTTTAATGATTGTATAGAAGAGGAAATTTCAACAGCTATTACCTGTTGCAGGACAAGCAACACATGCTGACATTTTCTCTTCTACACAACTATTAAAGGTACAGGAGCCTTGCCCCTTATTTTACCGGCAACCCTACTGTGCGTGTGTGTGTGAAAGTCCTTATATTGAAACATGGCTGTTTTTCCTTCTTCTCCACTTCCCTCTCCTAACTGCTATGCTTCTATTGCTATGCCTCCTCTCATTTAGAAGTGGCTATTTGGCCCTTTTAGCACCTTACCTGGTGCCGCTGGTGTTGCAAGAGAATCACGCAAGAAGCCTCTTCTGAGAGACACTTGCGTCCCCTCTGCTTCCCCTCCACACCAGCTCCGTGCTGGCTGGAAGGAAGCGTGAGCACTCCGCCCTTTCCTTCCACAGTGCAGCTGGGTACTTTCCCAGGCTGTGCTGGGGGAGGAAGCGCAATGGCTGCATTTCTGGAGCCTCCGCACACAAAGTAAGTGCGTGTGAGGCCCGGGAGGGACGTGCAATTGTGCATCATTTTCAGCAATGAGCCAAAAATTATATAATACGTGATCTCCATCTACTGGCCTCGGGAGTATCATGCGATTGCAGGGACATCACGTAAAACAGTCCTCGCAATTGCGCAAAGCTCCTGAGGCCATTTTGCAACAGGCCTTGCGTGCGAAAAGGGGCTTTGTCTTAACACATCCTGTTCCGGTAATCCCTGTATTAGAGGCTGTGTTCCTCTTGCTAAATCTTGCCAGAAGCATTCCACTGCTCCTCCCTGTTATGATTTCAAAAAGTGCCTGAGTTCATTCTGTATGTCTTCATACTGTGTTGCTGTGCTGTCTCAGCTCTATGCTTCCTTTCCATTTACTGATCTGATCAAAACCCAGACTTCCTTCCAACATTTCTGTCCTGCTTTATGTCCATTTCAGAGGCACTCTCAACAGCAATCCTCTGTTCTCAGTCTCCAACTCTGGCTTGCTGCTTCCATCTACAATCTTCATTCTTGCTTTGCAGCTACTAAGTGCCACTGAAGAAAGCCAAAATACTCAGCTAGTTTTACTCACTTTAAAGCCATGCTGACTTTTTCTCTTTTGCCAGGCAACATTATTCCTCCTCTTGATCCACAGCTGTTCCATCAATTGCCTGGAGACTGTTCTCTGTCTTTCTTGCTCTGCTAAGTCCTGCCTTTCTGCCTTTTTTTAAAATTCTCACTTAAGAACTCATTAACTTCTTAAGCTAAAAGCTGATGCTATCCTCCCAAGTAATCCCATGTGTCATCTGTCCTCCGCACACGTTGCTTTTCTTCCAGTACCGCTAAATGAGAGAACCACTTCGGTCTGGCTTATACTTCCCTTATCCTACTCATCCCTACCTCCTGATTAGCATTGTCCTATGGGACTTTTTGGAAAGTAATTTGGTGTGTTACCCATCCATGTAATTCCCTGCACCACAAAGTAATTTCTTAATGGTGCCATTGTTCTCTGTGTGACCCATTACCTCCCAGCTCTGCCCTTAGTGCTTTTTTCTCTTAGGGATGGAAAGAATAGATGAAGATATTTAAAGAATGACTGAGGAATAAGTTTCTTCAGTGCCAGGAAATCCTGACCAGTAAAAAACCTGGACTGATAAGAAACATTGCAGTTAAAGACCTAATTCTGCACAAAGGTTGCACATGGTATTTTTGCAAAGACAGCATTTTCTGCGGAGGAAGTAGCATTTTCTGTGCAAAAACATGTCTGCACAGAAATATTCTTTTCAGTCCAGAAAACTGTGTCTTCCACACAAACATGCACCAAAACTGGGGTGGGGGGAGGATTTTGCACCAAATAAGTCCCAAACTACAAATATTTATTTGAAAACTGAAGTTTTTGAATACTTTCTTGCAGTGGGAAAATTGCTGCTGACAGCACTTCTTGCATCCATAAACAAAATTAATGAAAAATTAAAATCTTACTTTCTTGTTCTAGCTCCTGCCCTATTTTGTTTACAATCATCACCATCTCCTTAATGCTGAAAGGAAACTGCCCCTCCTTCACCTATTCTCAGTTTCATGATACCAGATGCTCCCTCTACCCTTTGCCTAAAAGCTCCCGTTATTCTGACTTTTATCTTTTCCAACCCACCTGGAATCCCTCTAATCATATTTGTTCATTGAATTTCTCTAATGAAATGGCTCTTGCCAGACACTACCTCTTCACTGCTATTTCTAAAGGACTCTTAGACTTTCTAACTTGGTGTTATCTGCAAATTTGAGATTTATCTTATTATAATTATGTTGTTGTGGTGGTTATTATTGTTATTATTATTACTTTATTCTACCAGCCAACTAGTTTATAAAGAAAGTGGGACCAGAACAGAACCCATAGGCACTTCACATGTCACTTCTCTGAAGGATGAAGAACCATGAGTGAGTATTCTCTTTGGTCCACGGACCAATTACAAATCCACTTAACAGTAGTATTGTCTAGCCCAGATTTCACCAGTTTATCTATAAGTGCTCATTTTACTTCACAAAGGGCTCCCCTAAGTGGGACAAATATGTTGGCAGGCTGTGGTGCTTGTTGCTTTAGTTCTCAGGGTTTTTGTTTTGTTTTTTAAAATCCACATGCCTTTTGTCACAGACTATTTCTTGGTAGTTCCTGGAACCAGCTGCAACATATTATTCCCTCTCTCAAGTGGGTTTCTTTTTCAGTCTGAAATGCATTTGAAGAGAAAAATTTTCTTTTCTTTTCCTTTTTCTTCTTTTTCTTAGAGTTATGATGCATTGTGCCACAGTGAAATGGTACTTTTCCACTATAACACAATAACTAATAAGGGGAAAAACATTTAAAAAGAAGAAAGATGGAGAAAATTTGTTCTTCAAATCACTAGACCGCCTCAGAATACCATGACCTGAACCTGGTTTAATGGGGAGAAAACACTTTTGAAAGAGCCCTAGTGCAGATGCAACAAATCACCACAGGCCCTTTCCTCATGGGGTTTTTAAAATGGTGCAGAGCATCCTCCAGAGAGGATGTCTACACCTGGGAGCGGACTGGGTCCAGACTACTTTGTGTAGTTCCGGACCTCAGCCCGCTCCGAAATGACCCAAAGTGGTCGTTCAGTGTGCTTTTGAAAGATTGCTTAAAACAGGTCTTTCAAAAGCATGGAGCACGCCACTCTGTGGCCGCGCTCCAGTGCAGATTTGCAGATTCGCACCAGTGCGAGCCTGCAGATCTGCCGGGGGCGGGCTTTAGGCTGGTGAGCTTCACCGGTTGGTGGAGAGCCTCCTCCAACCAGAAGCCACCATTTTTGTGCTCCGGACCAGCCCGGACCTGCGAAAGGAGCACACAGGTCCGGTGAGTACTGGCACAGGGCGATTCTCTCGCCTCGTGCGGAAAAGGCCACAGACTGCCCCAAAAAGAATGGAATGAATGCACATGAATGAGACAACAATGAGCAAAATCCCAGCAAAGCCTATGGAGCTATATTGTAAGAACTCAGACTTCTTCAGACCAGTCCGGAAAAATCCAAACTTAATCTCAGGAAGACAGGGTGGTAACAAATAGTTGGTATTATTATCCTCAATTTGGAGAGTGGGATCTGAGGCTGAGAGACACTGGGTGAGATTGCATGTAACAGAGAACCATAATCAAAGGTTACATAAAGGAGGAGGAACATTCTCATGTGAAGTTACTGAGTATACTTACCCCTCTCCTTCTCCTTTATTTCTAGGAGGAAGAATAAACTACCATGTAGCTTTACCTTAGCATTTCCCTGGTGGTTTAAAGTTCATTTTCAACAAGAGTTTCTCTTTGGTACATAATACCAGACTGAGAATCTGCTAAATCAGACTTGGACATTACTTCATTCTTTTTGCCAATCACATGACAGATAGACCGGGCAGCACATGCATCTAATGTTCTACATAAACCCATTTCTCTTCAGTGATGCAACCTTAAATTATTGTTTACTGTTACATTCAAATATGGCCAGTGGCTAATAAGGCCACGAAATTGAGTTCATAGGAAGGGTAAAATTTAAACTAAGGGCCTATTAAACTTATATTTTCTTTCACTTGTTTTATGTTTTAGTTTTGATTGGTATTTTTTAAAAATCTTACAATAGCAGCCTGTCTTGCACTTAAATAATTATTTTGTTCTTTTGCTTAACAATAGTTTATTTTCTAGAAAGCATGCAGTGTACATAATGATCTGTAGAAAGTCCGTAATAGTTCAAAACATTAACTGTGTCCGTAAAATGGAACTAAAATTCCCTTGTTTAACATTATTGCTGAGGGACAGTGAATACTTCCTAACAAGGAATCATAACAAAGTATGAAAATACTCACAACAATCTTGTTGGTGGAGATTGCGCATACGTATGATTCTTACAGTTAGCAAATGGCATGGTGATTCTGTACTCTGCAAAACAAGGCAAAACACATCAACTTTTCAAGTACTGAATGTGCTTTGAGTACAATGTGGAGAATAATCACAGATAAAGCATTTCCCTTTCCTTCCCCTGTACAGTGTCAGATTATCAATGGTTTAACTGGTACAATTACTCCAGGCTGCTCACAGGTTAGGCCTCAGTGCTGAAGTAAAAAGGTATAGCTTGATTCTTCTTTTACTCAGTTCCTCCTTGAGTTTTCAATTGCTTCCATTATGAACAGTGTTTTTTTTTGTGTTACTCAATTAGAGAAAAATTCTTAGGATCATGTGATTTTTCTTGTCAAACTTGCAAGGCTAAAGGTAAGTTAACAAGGCAGAGGCCATTTCCGCACTACATTCTTATAGCGCGATTATTCCACTTTCAACATCCTATGGAATCCTGGGTTTGCAGTTTCGGGAGGGGCCACCTGGCCCCTCCCGAAACTGCAAACCCCAGGATTCCATAGGATGTTGAAAGTGGAATCATTGTGCTATAAGAATGTAGTGCAGAAATGGGCAGAGATTTTTGTACTGTCTGATGTAGTGTTTAATTTCTGTGTCACTTCGTCTGGGATAACTCACAAATCCACCTAAAGGGGTCCCTATCTTAGGAACTGCTTCAGGGCCCAGTTACCTTAATTCGGCCTTGTTCTTGTATATTACACAGGGTTTTGTTTACTTTTGTAATCCTAAAACAAAAAGCATGTACAGGAGGATGGTACTTTCCCATTGTAAGGAACAAGAAAAATTTCTGAGAGAGTGAGCTACCATCCTGAATCAGGCAAGGGGAAAAAAAAATCTAAAGGAGAAGCTTCACCTTTTGGAGAACAGCAAATACCATGACCAGTTATAGGTAAACAGCAGTAGAGTAGAATGTTCTTCTCTTCTAAAATAGGATGTTTGATTTTTTTTCCCCTTAATTGACCCCCCCCCCAATTTTTGGTCCTGGTCATGCTTTTAGAAGGAAATTCCATTCTGCACATGTTTGAAAGTAACGTTTCTTCATGCTTTGTGTTTTACAGAGCTAGGCTGTAGCACTGGGAGTGACTGTTCTACATCTGGAATGCACAACAGCATATAACAGTTGCACTACTCTTGTGTGTGATGTTGTGCTGGTGCATGCCATTAGTATAATGCTCATCTTCATCCTGTCCGTTTTCTCATTTAATTTGCAGGTTTGACTCTGATGACTTTTATTATTTGAGATGCCCACCTGCCTCCGTCCCCCATTCTTCTACTCCCATTCTCTGGCCTTTGCCGGGAGGTGAAAAAGTTCATGGGCCCACAAGACTTTGCCCCTAAACTCTCGCCCATTGCCATGTGGGCGTGCCAGCAATGCCCAGGCAGAAGAGTGCAGGGAGAAGATCTTCCCTGCACTCTCCCACCTGCTGCTGGATGCACAAGTGGCAGGCAAGAGAGTGAAGGGGAGGGAAGCTTTTCCCTTGCACTCTCTCACCTGCTGCTGTGGTGCAATCACGTGGGCAGCGGGCGAGAGAGTGAAGATCTTGTTCTCCATGCTCTCCTGCCCACTGCTGCAGGTGCAATCATGTGGGCGATGGGTGAGAGATTGAAGGTGGGGGAGATTTTGTTTTCCATGCTCTCCTGCCCACTGCTGCTGGTGCACTCATGCCAGCAGCAGGTGAGAGAGTGCAGGGAAGGGAAGATTTTTTTTCCTGCACTCCCAGGCATAGAGGAAAAGATGTTCACACACACATCGCACTCTCCTGCCCACCACTTGTGTGCGTGCACCGGCAGCAGTGGGCAGGAGAGTGTAGGGAAGGGGGAGTGCTCACTGGGGGGAGTTATTCACATTTTTTGACTTTCTTGGGCCTTCTGTGTCCCTAACCCCCTCAAATTTGGAGAACCTACTGTAAAAGGAAATATATTTTAAAATGCTTTCTTTGTGGCACGCAAGTGGACTAGATTCCTTCAAAATCTCTTCCAACACTATAATTCTATGCTTAAGCTATTGATTGTTGATATTTTTAACATGGAATAGTAGCTTCCTTTGCATAAATTCCATGACAGTGAACAGACAGAGCTGGGACTTAGATGGATCCATCCTGCCACTGTTACACATGCAATTCTTAGGTTAACTTGGCTTTTGTACTAAAACTTTTGGGCTCTACTGATTTTATCAAGGCTGCATATATCTTATGGTTGTACTATGTAAAATTGTTTTAACTAGTTTTAAATTGTCTGGTTTTTACTTGATAAACTATTTAATATATATTTAATTTTTTAAAATTATCATTATTTATTATTTTAAATTTAATTGCAAGCTGCCCTGAGATCTTCGGATATAGGGTGGGAAATAAATATTTTAATTAAAAAAGGTTGATGTGGCTGTTGTATGCCTTCAAGTCATTTCTGACATGCTGACCTAAAGTGAACCTATCACAGAGATAACTTGACAAGAATTGGTCAGGAGTTTTCTTTGTCTTCCTTTGAAGCTGAGTGACTTGTCCAATGTCACCCAGCAGGTTTCCATGGCCAAGCAAGGATTCCTACCCTCTTCTTCAGAGTCCTAGTCCAATGCTCAAATCAGTACCCCATTAATTAATAAAATAAATTAGTCGATGCTGAAACTGACCAGTGCATGAGTTACCATGATGTCTGCATATTGTGAAAATATGTCATGGCAAATATCCTGCTGCTGTAATCCTGTTGAAACAGAGGCAGTACTGTTGTAGGGGCATAATAATTAGGAAATAGTTAATAGCTTAACAGCAGGCACGTTGAATTAGGAAAAGAGCAAGGTGGCCAGGGAAAACAAGAAGAATGCTTGTGCTTGCAATTGGATGCAGATAACAGGAAAATCAGCTTGTAGAACTTAGAATGACAGGAAGCCAAGTAGAGCAATGGTACATAGTAAAAGAGATAACTAACTGAGTAGGCTCAACAGGTGTGAAAGAGGCAGACTTTGTGGGTTTGAGCGTCTGGAGTAGGCCAAACTAGGCCAAAGGGAGGAGGAATGACCACAAGAGATGAACTTTAGTGACCGAGAGCCTCATGAAGCTTCATTTTAATATTAAAAATCACACTCCTAGGGAGGGGTCTGGTATTAAAATTTGGGACTGCCTCTAGGGGCATGTGTAGTGTTTGTATGCTGACATAATAATATATTCATGACATAATTCCTATACGTATGTATTTGGATTAGCCAATAATTAGCATTTCTTGTTTCTGTAATGGATGCTTAGCAGGGTATAAAGCCACCTGTGTGTAGCCATTTGCCTGACCCAAAATGGAATGTTAGAGACTGGCCAATAATTATTGAGAATGGTGAGATACAGGAGTGGGTTTTTTAAATAATGATTTTACAACAGCCTCCTTAAGGCAAGCTGAAATTCTGCCTTGTAATGAGGCTTACCACCCCCTCTACCCAGTGGTGGAGCTTGGAGTGTAGGGGGGCAGGTGGACAGGAGAGAGGCTTGGCATGAGAGGTGTAGCCAGGGGTCATGGGGGTGTGGCTTTGGGGCATGGCCGGGGGCATGGAGGTGTGGCCACAGGCCAAGATGCCCCAAAAACATTGCCTCCCGGGGTGAACTGCTCTCCCATTCCCCATCGCTATGCTACTGCCTCTACCTGCTTAGCCAGTTCCCTCTGGCATTTTTTAATAAGCCAGGAAGGTCAAGGATCTAACACATGTATGGTGGGTCATCTCTCCACAGATCTTGTCCAAGAATCTTGTTTTTAAGAATTTTAAGAATTCAAAGGAAGTTATCTCCAGCTCAAAATGCACAGCATGTAATCAATCTTCAACAATGACAGAATTACATATCAGTGAAACGGATGGGACCTATTTCTAAAAGATGGACTGTGAAGTGTGTTGTGAGTTGAAAAGTCAACCACCAAACTGTAATAACTAACTCTCTCCCTGATAAAGATATAAATTTTCAGAACCTTTCCCTGTTAAAATTGTTCCAGCCATTAAATAAGGATTTCGATCAGTGGTTCCCAACCTTTGGTCCTGCAGATGTTAGGACTTCTGCTCCCAGAATTCCTTACTGTGGACTAAGCTGGATTGGGCTTCTGGAAGTTGATGTCAAAGACACCAAGAACACTAAAGGTTGGGAACCACTTAGTGAGACTGCTTCCCATTAGTATGTTCAATCACCGTTTCTCCGCATCTTCAAAATAAAAAAAAAATCCATTATATTGTCCCATCTCCTCTCCATTTTCTTCCCCATGCACGGTACCTTACATCCAGCATCCTGTTGAATAGCATGCCGATGCATCCATTGTGTTTCTAAGGTTCCCACTGACTTTTTCTCATTGTCTACAACCTGTCAAAAAAGAGGGAAAAAAGACCCCTGAAATACACTGAAAAAAATTATTACTTTTGTTGGCACATTTTAAATATTAACAGCATTTCCCATTGCCCTGTTCTTCAGGAATATTTACTGAATAACAGATGACTGCTTCTCCACCAGCACATCAAAAACAGGGCTGATGAAAAATAAGTAGTTGAACTAGCATGGCTGCATCTTAGGGCATGGCCTTGATCTCAAGGTTTGGCCCCTCTTCTTCAGTCCTTGCTGTTAGGTGGAAATCTCAGGGTGAGCCTGAAAAGATCTTTTCTTAAACTATGTGCTCTGGTATTTTTTGCTACTACTTATTCCTCTTTCTTTTTCTCCTCTCCATATGTCTCAGTGGCAAGGAGTAGTCAGCACACAGAAATATTGAACTGTCTCATCTAGGGCCCTTTTCGCATGCAGTTTCTTTTGGGAGAGGGCCCCTTGAGCGCCGGTAAATGGGTAAATGGGAGCGCCGGTCCATACGACGCACTCCCATTTATGTGGCGCTCACGAGCCTAACACGAACCGTGCACACATTTTTTTTATTTTCGGCTTCAAATTGAAAATGGTGCGCGGTCATGCAAGGCTCCCGGAGCCCGCACGCACTTACCTGCGCTGCAGTATGTCGAGAGCCGGGCCGATCGTGCTTCCTGCCTCAGCGCTAGCCTGCAATTCTCAGGTTGTGCTGTGGTACTAAGGGGCGGGGCGCAGTGCTAGCGCGACGGTCACGCAACCAGGAAGCGGTGCAGAACTCAAGGAGCAGGGAAGCGGCAGCGTTCCTGCTGAGGCTTTTCATGCGAGACACCCCCTCCCAGCCACGCAAACGGGTAGCGTGTGAAAAGGGCCTAGGTGTTGCTGAAGCACTGTTTTTACTTTTTCATCAACCCTAAATGGTTGAAGCCAAAGTAACAGTTCTTTCTTGGTCTGAGGCACACATGGGTGTCACCATTGTTAGCAAAAATGAGCACAAATGTTCTTCTTCTTCAGCTATGGTTAGGTACTTGATTCCTTTCTCTTTTAATTCTTGATTTCACTGTTCTCTACTCCCACCTGTAACTCCTAGTTGAACATATTATCCTTTGTTGTTCTCTTTCTTCTTTTCACTTCCTGAAACTCTTTCCTTTAGTTATCTTCTTTTTCGTTCCTCAGTCCCTGCTTTCTCCCCCTCTTGTCCTTTTTCTCCCCACACATTGCCATTCCTGGCTAAATGTCTCCATCTTCCTCCCACTTTCTCCTTTACCTCCTTATCTCCCTGTTGCATTGTTTGCTGCCTCCTTCCCTAGACCTCCATTCTCCTTTTTCTTCGCATCACTCAGTTCCTCTGGCTACATCTATCTTCTTCCTCCTTTGTCATTCCTCTCTTTCTCCTTAGCGCCTCCTCTCCAGAAAACTTTGAGACTACGATCGTGATATGTCATTCCCATTAAGTTCAGGAGAGCTTGAATAGACATGCATATTTGGGATTGCCCTCTCTTGCTTTGTAGGTATATCATTATCCATCATCATCATCATCATCATCATCATCGTCATCCCCCAAATTTTGGATAATTATTAGCAGCATTATTATAATTATTATCACAATTATTTTGAGGATGGCAACCTGACAGTAAGAACAAAAAAGAAAATGGCTAGTTGAGAACACAGGTGAATGGGAGCAAATCATTAAAAGCAGACGTAAAGTTGAAGGATGTCATGGCAGGAATCCATAGCTTGTTGTGGGTTTTCTGGGCTTTGAGGCCGTGTTCTATTAGCATTTTCTCCTGACGTTTTGCCTGCACTGTGGCTGGCATCTTCAGAGGATCTGGTGGCATGGAAGTGCGACAGAGTATATATACTTGTATAGTCCCCGGGTAAAAACGAGCAATTAGCCTGTGTTACAGTTGGCCTGTGTGATGGCCTATTGTTAAATGGGATATTCCCCAGGGTTGCATTGTTAGTCAGAGAATATGCATAACAGTGCGTTAAGTACATTAGCAATCCATTGTACTGTTCCCTGTAGAGGGACCTCCAGAGTCTGGATGGTATTCATTGGCATATTTTTGAGTCCTGATTTTAGTTTTCTTCAGTACTGGTAGCCAAATCTTGTTTATTTTCTGAGTTTCTTCTTTCATGTTGAAATTGTCCATGGGTTTATGGATTTCAATGGCCGCTCTGTCTAGTCTGACATAGTGGTTGTCAGAATGGTGCAAAATTTCTGTGCTTTCAAAAAGCATTCTGTGTCCAGGTTGGTTTATAACATGTTCTGCTACTGCTGATTTTTCTGGCTGGATCAGTCTGCAGTGTCTTTCATGTTCTTTGATTCATGTTTGGATGCTGTGTTTCGTAGTCCCTATGTAGACACGCCCACAACAGCAAGGTATGTGGTAAACTCCCACGGAAGTTAGAGGATCCCTCTTGTCCTTTGCAGAACGTAGCATTTGTTGAATTTTCTTGGTCGATCTGTATATTGTTTGGAGATTATATTTCTTCATCAATTTCCCTAAATGGTCAGTGACCCCCTCTGATGTATGGTAAAAACACATTCCCTTTGGTTGGCTACTTATCTTCACTGCTCTGTTCTTTTCCAGATCTAGAGGCTCTTCTGATGTCTGAACCAGAGTAACCATTGGCCTGTAGAGCCCCATTTAATAATAATAATAATAATAAAATTTATTTCTATCCCACCTCTCCCAAATGGATCGAGGCGGCATTACAAAACATATAAATATTAAAGCATCAAAATGTAGCCCACCCTCCCCACCCACCAACCCTACCATCCCCCCAACACACCAACTATTAAAACAGATTAAAATAAAATTAAAACTAAAAATTAAAAACAAAACAATTAAAAACAATTAAAAACAAAGGGACAATTGATGAGAGGCAGTGGAACACTAGTCTGGGAAGGCCTGTTGGAAGAGAACAGTCTTGACTGCTTTTTTAAAGCAGTCAAGACTGGTAATGTGCCCGGTCTCCTCCGGCAGACCATTCCATAACTTGGGAGCGACTGAAGAAAAGGTCCTCTGGGTAACCGCAGCCAACCTCGTTCTGATTGGCTGCAGTAGATTCCTCCCAGAGGACCTTAATGTGCGGGGCGGATTATATGGGAGAAGGCGATCCCACAAGTAGGCTGGCCCCAAGTCATGAAGGGCTTTAAAGGTAAAAACCAACACCTTGTACTGTGCCCGGAAACTAATAGGCAGCCAGTGTAAAGACTTCAATATAGGTGTTATGTGGTCAGTTTTAGATCTTCCAGTGATCAACCTGGCTGCCATATTCTGAATTAATTGAAGTTTCCAGACTAAGCACATGGGTAGCCCTATGTAGAGCGCATTGCAGAAGTCAAGCCGTGAAGTTGCCAGCGCATGTACCACTGTTTTTAGGTGTTCCAAGTCCAGGAAGGGGTGCAGCTGGCGTATCAGCCGAAGCTGATAGCAGGCACTCCTGGCTGCCGCATCAATTTGAGCTGTCATCTGAAGCGGTGAGTCCAAGAGCACCCCCAAGCTGCGGACACAGTCTTTCAGGGGAAGTGTGACCCCGTCTAGAACTGGTTGACAAACCTCCATACCTGGGCTAGGGCCCTTGACAGCAAATACCTCCGTCTTATCTGGATTCAGCTTCAGTCTGTTTTTCCTCATCCAGTCCATTACTGCTTCAAGGCATTCATTTAGAGGCGAGATGCCACCCTTAGTCGATGCTATTATCCGAGGCATGGAGAGATATATCTGGGTGTCATCAGTGTACTGATAGCACCTTGCTCCATGCCTCCTGATGATCTCTCCCAGCGGTCTCATGTAGATGTTAAATAGCATTGGGGACAGGACGGCGCCCTGAGGGATGCCAAATTTGAGCTCCTTTTTCGACGAGCAGCTGTCCCCAAGCATCACCATCTGGTATCTACCCGAGAGATAGGACCGGAACCACTGAAGTGCAGTGCCCGCGATCCCCAGCCCTCTCAGGCGTTCCAGAAGGATACTATGGTCTATGGTATCGAAAGCCGCTGAGAGGTCCAAGAGTACCAGCAGGGTCACACTTCCCCTGTCGATACCCAGACATAGATCATCCACTAAGGCGACCATGGCAGTCTCGACTCCATATTCTGCCCTGAAGCCAATTTGAAATGGATCTAGATAATCTGTTTCATCCAAGACAGCTTGGAGTTGAAGGGCAACAGCCCTCTCGATCACCTTGCTTAAAAATGGAAGATGGGAAACTGGTCTGTAATTATTCATATCCAGGGGATCTAGGGAGGGCTTTTTTAGAAGCGGACGTATAATTGCTTCTTTTAAACAAGCTGGAAAATTGCCCTCCCTGAAGGATGCATTAATAACATATCTTAAGTGTATCTTAATCGCAACTCCTCCCTGGACAACCAGCCATGAAGGGCAGGGATCAAGAGGGCAAGTTGTCCTCCTTACCTTTCCAAGGAGCTTGTCTACGTCCTCGGTACTCACTGACTGAAACTGATCCAGTATAATCCTATTCTCGGAGTTGCCGGACACTTCATTTGTAACCTCTGCTATAACACCGGCATCCAAATTTAGATGGTTCAGTTAGTCTTTCACGAGGTGGGGTTCACAGATTCTTTTTGTGCAGTCTACCAGAGTTTTTATTGTGCTCCTTTTTTTTTTGTTTTGTCCTGGGTGATGGTTGGAGTTTTTGTGTAGAAATCTGTCAGTGTGTGTAGGTTTTCTGTAAACTGTGTGGCCCGATTGTTGATTAGGTTTGTAGATGACCAGGACATCCAGGATTCTGGATGACCAGAAATTCTGGACCATTCTGACAACTACTGTGTCAGACTACACAGAGAGGCCACTGAAATCCATAAACGCATGGACAATTTCAACAAGAAAGAAGAAACTGGGAAAGTAAACAAGATTTGACTACCAGTACTGAAGAACACTAAAATCAAGACTCAAAAATATGCCAATGAATACCACCCAAACTCTGGAGGTCCTCTACAGGGAACAATACAATGGGTTGCTAATGTACTTAATGCACTGTTATGCATATTCTCTGACTAACAATACAACCCTGGGGGATAGCTCATTTAACAATAGGCCATCACACAGGCCAACTATAACACAGGCAAATTGTTCCTTCCCACCTGGGGACTACACAAGTATTTATACTTTGTCTCACTTCCATGCCACCAGATCCTCTGAAGATGTCAGCCACAGATGCAGGCAAAACGTCAGGAGAAATTACTAATAGAACATGGCCTCAAAGCCCAGAAAACCCACAACTGTAGTGGCTCAATTTCCAGAAACCAGAGACGCTCGGATTGGAAAGCAAGAGTTTATTTAGTTGGCCGGGCTTCTGGTTGAATCTCTTCCCAAAGACCAGAGCAGCCCTGAACATTCACAAACAGGGCCTAGTCTCAGATCTTCTTGTTGCTTTCTGATGATTTTCAGCTTCAGTTGCCCTATGTTTGGGTAACAGTCCAGTCAAAGTAAGCCTTTTATCCTAGTGTTATACACCCAAGGCTTCATCCTGGCCACCTTTTCTACAGTGGGAGTTGTTGCCACTACCTGATAGGGTCTCCTCCACCCATGACCAAGTTGTCCCCAATCCTTCACCCATATCTCCTGGTTGGAAGGGGTGTGCCTGTGTCTGTAGAAAGGGGAGTTACTGTTCTAACATTTACTCCCTTGTTTTACTCACAGCTTTTCCTAATGCACTAACTCCTTCTTATAGAGTTATGTTTCCTAATTCCTTTGTGTTTCTGCTTAATCCACCCAAAATGACTTCATACTTTGGCTAAAAAGGGGACAACCTTATGGTTCTGTGAGGTGTGCACCTTATCCTATGCCTTATCATAATGGGGCTCTGGGAAGAACAAAAAACACTCCTGGTTTCTCTGTTTTGGACTGCACATGGAATAAAAGTGAAAAGTCTCTGTAAAATGGGCTAGGTAGGTGGTATCATACCACTTGCCCTGTGTTGGCATTTGGCTGCTGTCTGGGTCATACATGTTGAACTACTGTGTCTTCAGGATTTTGTTTCATCCTCTCGACTTTTCTTGAGTTCTGAGGACTGCAGGTACAATGTGGCTTCCCAGGTGATTCCTTGAACAGTGGTTTAATCTTTGATGATCTTGTGGACAAATGTAGGTCTGTTGTTTGAGCCTATATGGTGTGGGCTTTTTGGGGCTGTCATTGGTCTCCTGGCTGTTTCACAGCCTTCAACTTCCCCCTTTTCTCTGCCTTCTCAGTCAGAGTCCTTCAGCTGCAGTTCCACTTCAGCCTGGAGAGGCGCCCTATCGCCTCTCAGAAGTGCCCCATCACCTTCCTCTCAGCTTGCTTGTAGACCTCCTTTAGCCTGGTGGGGCTGGGCCAGGGAGCCTTACCAATTGCCGCTCTATCAGGAACTGGGGGGGGCAATTTGGACTGCCTTGTATCTAGGACTCTGCCTTCCCTGTGTTCTCTGTGCTCTTGCTGCCAACTTCTCCTTCCAGGATGTCACAGCTCCAAGCCCTTGCCCTTCTCTGTCTATGGGATGAGGGACAAAACTCTTTTCCTCAGTCTTCTCTTAACAGCTGGTCACAGACACCTTGGTTTGCAAAGCCAATTCGGCCTCTGCTTCTCTCTCTCCTTCAGTGCCTTCATAGAAGCTAGCAAGGAAGCTTGCTGCTTTGCAGATCTCTCAGCTCTTTGCTGCTAGAGTTGTTCTTCAAGCACAATCCCTCCAACTCCCTCTTTCTTCTACCACATGGTGCCTGTTGGTGGGGTCTTTGCAGCTGGATCTCTAGCGCTGCCTTGCCAGCCTTTTCTATGGCCAATCGTCCTGGCTCACCTCTCCTTCCCTGTCAGCTGCTTTGCTTCACACAGAGCCAGCCCCTGACTCTGCTACTGCTGCATAGCCTCTCCTGACTTGCCTGTCTCCCTTTTTGGTGGCAGGGGATAGATCTGCCAGCTGCTGCTGGAGCCTCTTCTGCCTGTGCCACCTGGTTATGAACTGCTGTAGGGGCCACTTGGATTTCTGCTGCTGCTGGCACTGCTGGACTTTTGGTCCTGAATTCTTCCTGACCTTCTAGCACTTTTCTTTTGGCTTTTTATTTTCTCTTCTGCCCAGTTCTAAAATCCTAAACATCAAATGAACTAAGGGAAGGGGGGTGAATCCCCCCTTTCGGGTCTGACAAGTTGGGATTAAGAGTGGGCATGATCGCAAGGATGCGGGGTAGCCTCCTCTGTGCTCTCTGCTTCGGCTGCCGTCACTTGCCAGCTCCGCCCTCCTGCTGCTTCTTGTTAGCTTAAAGGAGCTTATACCTTTTGCTCTCCAGCTTCTCTGTCACTCTTTTCCACATCTGCCGCCACTTCCATTCTCCCCTGGAGGCGGGGGGGGGTTGGCTGCTTCCCGAAGAGTCACCACTGTAGCTTCAGAAGCATCTTCAGACAAGGTGTGTTAAATTCCTCTGGGGGGGGGGCTATTTGATACTTTACTTCTCTGTTCCTGACATTTGTAAGCTTTAGGAGGAATTCCCATGTGTCCAAAGTTCCTATGCCAACTGCTTTTCCAAAAAACACAATGTCAGACAGAGTTTTGCAGCCTTTTAAAAATTCCATCTCTTGGAAGAGCCAAAAATCCAAAAAGCCAAAAATCATTCATTTCTAAAGCTCCCCTCCCTTTCTGTTTGATAAATTACAGAGGGCAGACTTTTTCCAGCGAGGAAGAGAAGGGGTGGAGGTGAGCGGATGAAGTTCTTTGTGTTGTAAATTGACACCTCCTTAAGGCAGAGGCAGAGCTGCCTTCCTTCCTTTTATTAAGACATGAGAGAGTTTACTAGGAAATCAGACTTGGGTGGGATCATTTTAATCTTGCATTGTGATGTGCCCTTTCAATGCCTTGCGCTTCGTTCAGGCTGGTTTAAAGGTTAGTTTTCTCATTTACATACTAACAGAATTCTTATTTTGCCAAGTCTCTTGGTTTAAATGGGTTTTGCCAGTTCATTGAAAGCAGGAATCTTTCTCACTACTTTCTCCCTAGTAACATTCCTCAGTCCTAGTTTCTCTCAAGGGTTAACCTGAGCCTCAGAGCCTGAGAAAGAGGAGGGGCTGCATGGAAATGGAGTGGCTTCAAGCACAACAGAAGGGAAACAGAGAAACCTTTCCTTTCCTGGGATTTCCTACATACATTAAAGCAATATCTGACCTCAAACCAGACACAAAGGCACAGAAAAAGTAAAGTTTCCACTTAACCCTTTCATTTGAAGTTTACAACATACATTGAAGCAGAATCTGATTGAAATAGTGTCTATCAACTGCCTCCCTCCACCCAGATCTTTTCCCAAAATGACAACACACAGTAGGGGAGGGGGTGAGCTGAGGGTAATGGGGTCCCAACAGCTCAAAACAATGAGATAGACAGATTTCACACACGCTGACTCAAGCAGCCGGAAATTTCCAACAGTCTGTGATTGAGAATTGCAGTGTCAGTCACACACACACACCTTTTGTTTAACAAACACAGCCTCCCTCCTTCCATTCCCATACCATGAACCCAGCGGCTTCCTCCGCACCTTACCACTGACAGAATACTAGGGCCGGGCTTGGGGGATGATCATGCTCCCCTTCTCCTCACTTCTTATTGAGGAGGCACTCACCTAAGGCTGTGTTGTTTTTCCTGATTTCCAACCCGCTCCTGGGTCCTGTGGTGGGTCTGCCGCAGCCGCGACCAGCCCCACCGCCTGAGCGGTTCCTACTGAACAATCGCCGATGGCACCTTAGGTTCCGGTCAGTCAGGGGGTCTGGTTCCAGATGTTCGGTGACCACTAAGGTGGGCAAAAGGCCCCTCCAGATCCCGGGCAAGCCCCCAGAAAATGTAGTGGCTCAATTTCCAGAAACCGGAGATGCTCGGATAGGAAAGCAAGAGTTTATTTAGTCGGCCAGGCTCTCTGGTGGAATCTCTTCCCAAAGACCAGAGCAGCCCTGAACATTCATCTCTCTAAGGTTTTATACTTTTACATAGACCATTACAACATTGTCAGCTTGACATTTCTTGATCATGTCCCCTTTATGCCACTGTTCTGACTATTCCCAAACACTGAACAAAATATTCCAAACAGACACGCTGAACCAGCATCTAGCTAAGCTGATGTACGTACACATGATTACTCAAGCATCTCATCAAGAACTTACAGTTCATGAACTTGTAGTTTTCTTTCTCAATCTGCTCTCACACAACAACTTGGAGTCTCTAGAGAGGGAATTCCACAGTCAGGTTCCAAACAAAGAAGAACTCCTCACAAGCCTATCTATGTTGACTGTGGACTGCCCCTGAAGTTATTACAACTTTTGTATCAAACAAATACTTAAACTGAGGCATACCCTCACTGGTTCTAAACATGTGGAGAGAGAAAAGGATGATAAAATGATCTGTAAATAGAACTTGGGTTAGAACTGCTCCAGAGTATAGCATGTCAAAACTATGAGGAAATTATAAAGTTCTAAAAATTACAGCTGTGTGGTGTTTCTTTTGTTTGAAGCATCTTTCTGTTTTCTGCTGTACAGCTTTGCTTGATCTCACTGCAGCCCCTCCTCCCCTGCAGCTTGATTTTTAAATTTGCTGTTAACAAACTTATTGTTTCCTATAAATAGCTAGAACAGAAGTTTCAGGTGATATATGGGAGGCAATGCCAATGTAGCCTAAGCATTGTACCCCATTTTTCAATGACATGGTATGTTACTGTTCCTATTTCTTGGAATCATAACCTCTTTCTCCAGCTATACCCTTCTTTAGAAAGAATATTTGCTGCATATGTGTTTTGCCACCACTCACTGGCATTTTGGAAATTTCACTTCTTCTCACCTCTTAGCCTATAGTTCCTCAGTATTTGAAAAACAGCTGGAGAGTATTAAAGAAAGGTCATCCTTTCCAAACAATATTTTTTTTTACAGTCATGTGTAACATGCTTCACAGACCGCTCATAGAATCATAGAGCTGGAAAAGACCACACGGGCAATCGAGTCCAATCCCCTGCCATGCCAGAATATACAGTCAATGCATTCCCAGCAATATTTTCCAGCTTTCTATACTCTGCTTTTTGTACTTTCCTGTTCCGGCATCCCCTGTAACTCTCCTAACAGCAGGCCAACTTCCTCACATGCTTACCTGGTCTGGATAAGAAAAGAAGAAAGTAGCAGGCATGCTAATAAATGCAACCCTTTCAGGACCTCTAAATCAACTGTTACGTTTAATATTTTTCTTACCTTAGGGAAAGTAACAGGTGATCCCATTGTAAGGAACCGCTGGATTCCATCCACATGCTCATAAGAATATTTTTGATTCCGGTATCTCCAGTCTCAAAAGATATTTACACACATTAAAGCAGTAAAAGCTGCTCAGCAGGTGTTATAAACACATTGAGTCAGAGCCCCACCTCTCTGGAGATTTCAGGAGCAGAAAGAATCCCCACCTACTGATCTTACACTCTGTACAAGTCTGTTGCAAGGAGAAAGGTAAGTGTGTTGCAAGAGAGTATTTTCTTAATCTTTCTCATGGTGACCAAGGAACAGGAACTTCAGTAATTCATATACCATAGAGTCTCCAACAGAGGTTGACTGTTTCATACTTACGTGTAAGTTTCTTACAAGCGTACTCGCTCAAAGCAATGCTTTAGCATCCACATGTGTCCCATTATCACAAAATGTGCCCCATCATCACAAATACTAATTATAATTAGAAATTCATGTAAGTGTCAACTTTCACAAGTATAACATACTGTATAATTTCATACGTGACATTCAAATGTTCCACATGACACACTAACATATGTAAACATCAGCATGACATCCTCTTGTTAAAACAAAGAAAACAGAAAGATGCTCTGGGAATGGGTTACTGGAGTGAATGAATAATTCATTTTCCTACCCCTAGTTTTCCTGCTTCACTGTCCTTCCATGTGTTTTTGTCCTGTGTGCTTCAGACCACATGCTTGTGTTTTTTATGGCTATGTGATTGACTCAGCAGCATAACAAGTAACAAAGTGAACTGGGCTGATTTGGATCACTTTGGCTTAGTTCTGAATTGGATTAGATTGGCCCAATTTGGTTCTGGAGAAGAGGAATATGTTTCCAACTGTCTCAGTAGTCTGACATTAAAACTAAGGGGAAAAAAAAGCCAAATACTGTGCTTCCAACATGGCTATATAAGGAAAGGGCCAAGATACTGAGAAGCAGAATGGAAAAAGACTTTGCACGTGGAATGCTCTACTGTGCGATCCAGGGAGGAATCTCGCTGGCATTCTCCAATCACAGTGGTTACAGGGAGGGATTATATGAGCTTGTTATAATTAAATAATTATGATCTCCTTCAGCACCTCTTTATGTATTTGATAGATTTAGTTCAAAATAACGGTGAAAGAACTGAAGTGAATACAGTTGGTTGTTCATTGTCATTTGAGTCAATCTCATTGAATCTTTTAAATTTCCTTTAACTTGTTGACTAGTGTTTACCTGTTTATTTTCCCAGCCTCCATCCCAAGTGCCCCCAGCTATTTTTGTTCAATGGAAGACAAGCAGTCTGAATCATAAAGGAAAAGGAAGAGCATTATCTGGGACCACTTTAAGGGGGAGTAGATCCCAGGTATGTTGTATGCAACAAATGAGCAGGGGTAAATTGCCAGGGCACTGCAAGAATGACAGCTTGTTCCAAAACCTTAAGAAGCAATACTGAGTGGTCTTTCTCTGTGCGTCTGCAAGTTGCCTGCCAAATTCTTCTAACCCCATAAATTTAATAGGATTTTCTTAGGCAGGGTATACTCAGAGGTGGTTTTACCAATTCCTTCCTTTGAAATACAGTGCACCCTCTGCACACATGAATGCAAGGTCACATAAAGCCTTGTGTCCTATTGTCGTCAATGGATGCACCAGGCATATGCTGCACGGGTATGTGCACATTGTATCCATTGATGATAATGGGATGGAGCATTCATTCTTTTTGTTTTGTATGAAGGTTCCTGGAACAGAACCCCTGCATGTACTGTGTAACATGCTACACCTGGTATTCATTATCAGTCGCTCTTTTAAGTAGTAACCATGGCTGACCCAGCCTAGCTTCCAAGATCAGATAGGATCTGGTTCCTTCAGAGTATTTAGGACAGAGACATTAAAATTCCAGATACCAGGACAAGCCATGAGGTAGGAAAAGGTGGTGGCTGGCCCCTCCCGAAACTGCAAACCCCAGGATTCCATAGGATGTTGAAAGTGGAATAATCGCGCTATAAGAGTATAGTGCAGAAATGGCCTCAGTCTCTCTTCCAGAATAGCAAGCAGGAACTATGGGGCCATGAGAGGAAAGTTTCCAATGCCAGCACATTTCATCAAAATCCTTAAGAGGACCTCTTCAGTTTGAGTACTGATACAGCATTTTCTTGTCACCGATAACTCATCAGCCAATAGCTTTTAACATATGCTTTTTTTCTCAAACAACAACAACTTTTTCAAGTGCCTAGCACAGAAACACAGAGATACCTATCTGGATTTTAGTTGAGTTAATGCCCTTTTTAAGGTCTATTCTGTCACTAAACTGTATGTTGATGTGTGAATTTGTTTTGATTTTACAGTACAAGTCAATGAAGGAGGACTTTTGAAGCTTGATTTCGATTTGAAGTCCAGATCAGAGTAAGTCCAGATTAATGCAAACTGGATTGGGCCCAGACCCAGATAATTAAATTGGGCTCCAAACTGCACTAGGAGTCCCATTCACAACCCTTGTGTTCCCCCCGCCCCATAGATGGATTTTCATAAAACAAAAGACCAAGGGCTTTAAATTATTATACTTTTTGACAACAGTTTCCAGAACATCATAGCCAATGTGTCCATTGCCATGCTATCTGGAAAATTTTGGGTTTACTAGTTTGTAAATATAATGTTTTCAAGCAATAAAAAGAGTTCCCAAGACCAACTGTGGCATGTTTTTTCTGAAAGCATATTGGTACATTCACTTTTTGATCTTGTACACTATTACAGATTATTGGAGAGGTGTAAATATTCCTTCCCAATAAACATTCTTCCCAAATGAATCATGATGAAGTGTTATCAGAGGTCAACTCAACCCTGAATACTTCAGTAGAGTTCAAAGCCTTGTTGCCAAAGACTCCTCCATTCAGCACAGCAATAGATAAGTAAAATATAAAGCAAAGCTTGGAATTTGGATTTAGTCACCCAAAGCCCCATAAGGTTTTTTAAAAAAACCTTACGAACTATTCGAAGAGCCAAAGTGATATTGGTAATAGAAAAATCCTACACATGGGGGAAGGTGTTAGTGATACATTCTATTTTAGAACAATGCAGCCAAAATTCCAATATAAAAAAAATTGAGGAAAAAGATGGGGAGAAAAAGTGAAATAGTGATCACATGCACAAAAATCCAAATAAAAAGCAAACCAGATTCACATAATTAGTCCCTATTACCTGCATGAGTAGAAGCTTGGGTTTCAAAGCATATACAAAGTACATAATTCTCTGAGAGAACATTTTTCAACCATGTAGTTAGAACCAGCATGATGTAATGATTTGAGTGTTGGACTAGAAGCCTGGAGTCCAGAGTTTGGTTCCCCACTCCACCAGGGAAACTCACTGGGTGACCTCAGGTGCATCAAACAGTCTCAGCCCCAGAAAACCCTGTGATAGTTTCACCTTAGGATCACCTAAGTCAGAAGTCAGAAATGACTTGAAGGCACCCAATAGCAGCAGTTAAACTTTGCCCATTTATTTAAGCAAAAATGAAACCACTGCCCCATATTAATTCTGCATCTTCCAATAAAATGTACATTGCATGCCAAATTTCTAACATTGTAATAACTTAAAACTTCAGTTGAGTGTTTAGAAATAGAATAGAAATTAGAGTAGGCAAAGAAAAGGATAAGGCAATGTTACCAAGAGAATACAAATCCAGCAAATAGAAAAGTTCTAAGTGTAAATGATTTTCAGTGTTTAATTCTCTGCAATGATAGAAATTTGAATATTGGAGGAAAAGTTGATGAGATGGCAGAATTCCTATGGGGAGTGGTGCCCTCATGGTCTCTGTCGGTACCACTCTGCCCCTGCATGACTTGTTCAGGATTTGCAACAAGTTAGGTAACAGATTCCTTTTTTTAAAAAAATAACTTTCCATGCACTTCCTAAAGACAGAGATAAAATCAATAAATCAAGAAAATAATGGAACATCAAAACAGAGACATGTGCAGTGGAGAAAACATTAAAGCTCAATTTAAGTCTCAGGCCAATAGCCTTCTGGAACAAATATGTCTTTAATAAAATGATTCAAGGCCAAGAGAAAGAGTAAAATGAATATCTGGAGGCATGAGGTTCTAAACTTGGGCATGACCAGGGGAAAGTTCTTTCTGATCCCTCCATGACTTCCAGGTAATGAATGCATTCTCTGCTTAACCTAAGCAGTGGTGGGCAGGCTTGTATGGGAGGAGATGATTTTTCAAGTGTCCTAAACACAAGCCTTTCAGAATTTAAAAGGCACACTCAAAATAATGAGTTATACATTGAGAGGAAACAAACTGGAAGCCAGAGCAGCTGTTTTTACAATGGTGTCATGCCTTACCAGTGCTGAGCACTCATTGAGATGCTGTTGCATGCTAAACCAATTTAATCTTCTTTGAAAATAGCCCATCAAAAGTGATTTCCAGTAATCCAGTCTTTACCATTTGTGAGGTGATCAGCACTGATAGATGACAATACTCATTTCTTGGACTTGAGGTAAGATCCAATAGAAATCCAGTTCCTGCTATTAACCTATATCAGTGGTTCTCAACCGGTGGGTCACGACCTCTTTGGGGTCACCTAAGACCATCGGAAAATATGTATTTCCGATAGTCTTAGGCTCCATTCCCTCCTCGGTGGTGGTGCGCAAGCACAAGCCATGCGCTCGCGTCCTCCTGCCCCCTTTGGCTTTCCGTGGGGGCTTTCCAGTGGTTGCGGTGAGGAGCACGGTCGTCTCCCTCCAGAACTGGAGGAGAGTTGATCCCCTAAAAGGTCGGGAACCCACTGTTTAAGAAAGAAACAGTGGGAGGAACACTCCCTTGGAAAAGCGGGTTCAGAGGCGCCAGCAAAGGGCTCGAAACCCCACGTTTAGGCTTGAACAAAAAACAACAAACTTCAAGACTGAGAAAACGTGGGGTGGGTCTATCGAGCAGCCATTACCTTGAAAGGGCTCCAGAGGAGAAGAATCCTCGCCACCACTTTTTATTTAAGTTTGCAGGAAGAAAGAAGAAGGATGAATTTGGCTTCTTTTTTATTATTTGGCTTGTTTACTTTCCTGTATAAGCTGGTGAAGTAAAACCAACACGAGTTTGGCTCTACAAAACAGAAACTGAGAGGACAAGGTCCCTTTAAAGGGGAGGAAAAATCCCCGGAAAAGGAGCACACGTGAATGGAGCTCTCATGGTCTTTATGTTAGTTAACTGGATTGCTGAAAGGAGGAACAACAAGTAGCTACAAAAAACGTATGTATGAACATTGAATAAATACTTACTGCATGCCTCTTAAAAATATAAGCTGAATGTAAGCTAAAATCCAACGTTGAGTGAGGGGTTGAGAACATTAAGAGATTAAGATCAAGACAAATTAAGATGAAAAGAGCAAACAGAAAAGCAGAAAAGCAGTAAGTAAAGCAGTAAGTGCAGAAATACTAGGGAAAACATTTAAGAAAATATATTTAAGAAAACGTGTTAATTAAGAAATAAGAGGGAAAAGGAAGAAAGAAGAAGAAGGTAACACTTCCACATAAAGTCAAAGAGGAAGCAAAAGAATAAGAGTAAAAGAATAAAAATAATGGAATAAAGAGAACTGGGAATTAGGAAGACTATGTAGAATTTAAATGCAGGTGAAGAGAGCTTCATAAAACGACAGGAGGAAGTAAAAGGACTAAGGCTTAAAAATCAGGGGTGGGACTTTGAAAGATTTTCTAAGATAGTAGGCAAACAAGGATTAAAGCAGTGGAAGAAAAAGAGGAAAAAAAGAGTAAAGAAAGGAAAATAAAGAATACAGATAAGAAGATAGTGCGAAACGAGAGACTTAGTGGAAGACGCAGTTTATAGAATCATAGAAATGTAGAGTTGGAAGAGACCACACGGGCCATCCAGTCCAACCCCCTGCTATGCAGGAACACCCTCAAAGCACTCCCGACACATGGCCATTCAGCCTCTGCTTAAAAACCTCCAAGGAAGGAGACTCCACTACACTCCGAGACAGCATGTTCCACTGCTGGACAGCCCTGACTGTCAGGAAGTTCTTCCTGAGGTTCAGGTAGAATCTCCTTTCCTGCAGCTTGAATCCATTGCTCCTGCTCCTGGTCTCTGTAGCAGCAGAAAACAAGCCCTCTCCTTCCTCTATATGGCATCACTTCAAATATTTAAACATGGCTATCATGTCCCCTCTTAACCTTCTCTTCTGCAGACTAAACATACCCAGCTCTCTAAGTCTATCTTCATAGGGCATGGCTTCCAGGCCTTTCACCATTTTGGTCGCCCTCCTCTGGACTTGCTCCAGCTTGACCATGTCCTTTTTGAATTGGGGTGCCCAGAACTGTACACAGTATTCAAGATGAGGTCTAACCAAAGCAGAGTAGAGTGGTACCAGTACCTCCCTTAATCTAGACACCATACTCCTGTTGATGCAGCCGAGAATTGCATTGGTTTTCTTGGCTGCCGCATCACACTGCTGACTCACGTTCAGCTTGTGGTCTATGAAGACTCCTAGATCCTTTCACATGTACTGCTATCCAGCCACGTGTCCCCCATCCTATATTTCTGTATTCCATTTTTTTCTACCTAAGTGTAGGACCTTACACTTATTTATGTTGAATTTCATTTTGTTAGCCTTGGCCCAGCTCTCCAATCTATCCAGGTCATTTTGAATTTTGATCCTGTCCTCTGGCGTATTAGCAGCCCCTCCCAATTTGGTGTCATCTGCAAATTTGATGAGCATGCCCTCTATTCCTTCATCCAAGTCGTTGATAAAAATATTGAACGGCACTGGGCCCAGGACAGAACTCTGTGGCACCTCGCTAGTCACTTCTCTCCAGGATGAAAAGCAGCCATTCGTGATTACTCTTTGGGTTCGGTCAGTCAACCAATTACAAATCCATCTAACAGTAGCCCTGTCCAGCCCACATTTTACTAGTTTCTTTGCAAGAATGTTATGGGGTACTTTGTCAAAGGCCTTACTGAAATCGAGATATGCTACATCCACTGCGTTCCCTTCATCTATCAAGCTAGTAACTCTATCATAAAAAGAGATAAGATTAGTCTGGCATGACTTATTTTTGAGAAATCCATGTTGACTTCTCATGATTACCGCCTTGCTTCCTAAGTGATTAGCAACTGACTGCTTAATGATCTGCTCCAGGATCTTTCCGGGTACTGATGTCAGGCTGACTGGGCGATAATTATTTGGGTCCTCTTTTTTTCCCTTCTTGAAGATGGGGACAACATTTGCTCTCTTCCAGTCTGCTGGAACTTCTCCTGTCTTCCAAGATTTCTCAAAGATTATAGCAAGCAGTTCCGAAATGACCTCTGCCAGCTCTTTTAATCTCCTAGGATGCAATTCATCTGGCCCTGGAGACTTGAATTCATCCAGTGTGGCCAGGTATTCCTGTACCACCTCTCTACCTATTACGTGCCTCATTTCCCCTGCATCCTCACCTGCTCCCCAGCCGCCAGATTGAGTCCTTGTATCCTTTTGGGAAAAAACTGAGGCAAAGAAGGTGTTAAGTAGTTCTGACTTTTCTCTTCCCCCATGAGTAATTCACCATCTGCTCTGCGTAGCGACCCTATCATCTCCTTCTTTTTCCTTTTGCTGCGGACGTACTTAAAAAAGCCCTTTTTATTGTTTTTAATGTCTCTGGCCAGCCTAAGTTCATTCTGTGCTTTAGCCTTTCTGACCTCCTCCCTACATCTACTGGCTACTTGCTTAAATTCTTCTTTGGTGGTTTCCCCCTTCTTTCATTTCCTATACATGTTTCTCTTAACACTTAGCTCAGCTGAGAGTTCTTTAGTCAACCATTCTGGTTTCTTCAGATGCCTTCCATTTTTCCTCCTTGTTGGCACAGTTTTAGACTGTGCCTTCAATATCTCCTTTTTAAGGAACTCCCATGCCTCCTGAACTCCTTTCCCTTTCACTATTCTTGCAAGTTTTTTTCCCTTTTTTTGGGGGACAAGCTGCGGGGGAGGCATTGTAAATAATAAATAAATAATTTTATGGTTGGGGGTCACCACAACATGAGGAATTGTATTAAAGGGTCGCGGCATTAGGAAGGTTGAGAACCACTGTCCTATATCAAGAGATCCATGTGGTAAGTCAGCCAAATGGAAAATTAGATGCTTCTTCTTGGCAGAAACACACTCATTTGGCAGAAACACACTCATTTGGCAGAAACACACTGTAAGTATAGCTTGCTATCCAGAACATGAGTAATAGGACTTCTTTCTGTTGATATGCTGATATAGGAATTGTGAGCACTTTCTTGATTAAATCATGCAATTCCAAGTAAATTTTCCAGATTCTATTAGATATGCTTGGATTCAAGAGAAATCCAAACCTACAAGTTTAATGTGCTTATGTGAAGTGATATAAGACAGAAGCAATGGAGCTATTCAACACATATAAAGCCGCTCCTGATCTATGAGTCTAAGAGCTGTAAAACAAAAGAATGGATATCACTATCACAAAGTACCATAAGTTTAAAAAAGAGTCTGTCTTCCTTCTCTGACCCAATGGACTAGGGTTCCTCTAGTGGTGTATTCAGAATATAATACAGTGCAAAATACATAATCTATTTTCTGTTGTAAAAGAAATAGGAAAACACAGGAAGCATGCTACTATACTACAAAGTTGACCAAGAAAGACTACTTCTTCTCCACTCACTATTAAATTCTGCAGTCTTGGTAGGACAAATGAACAATATGCCCTCATTTGGAAACCCCCACAACAATGCAGGTTTCACTGCAGCTGTCACATCTAAAACATCTTCCCAGCCTCACATGGTTCCTGTGTTCCAGGATTAATTGAAGAAAAATATCTCACGGTCCATCTTTTCCTTCCACCTTTCTTTGGGTTGGAAAAATCATGAATTGGATATATTCATATGGGGTCCTTTCCTGCTCCTGATACATCGATTTGCCCTCCTCCATTGAATAAACTAGGTGATAACTTCCATCTGAAAGTATGCTGCTTCTTTCTAAGCTTGTCTAGTGCAAGCTACTTAGAATGCAGATTGCACTGTTTTTTTTTTAATTCTGCCTGTCTGATTTCTACGATATCACTTACCTTGATAAAGCTTCTTAATTGAAGCCTGGTGTTTAATTGGAATCTGGAGCTTCTTAATTGGATTGCGATGTTTATGTGTCAGATTGCTCTTTCACCAAACTGGAATAAGGGTAGAACAGGACAAACTTGCTCAGTGATGGCTGACACCCCATTCCCAGACAGAAACCAGTTGACTGTGAAGTTCCTCTCATTCATGATAAATGATGAACTGAGTTGTGTTGACAGTAATTTTTTAAATTTTTTTATTAATTATAAAGAAAAAACAAACAAAAGATAACACCACATGATTACCATAAAAGTGAAAAAGAAAACATTGCAATGAAATAGCTTACATTGTTATTTCTTTCCAGATCCTTTATCATCATATACTTATTCCACATTATATATCATATTGCTTATATATTTTAGTTACATTCTGTCCTTTTCAACTATATTTAACCTATTGCTGTTACTAAATATGATCCTATTACTGAACATATTAATACTAACCCTAACTTTAACTTTAAATATAACCTTAAATGTAACCTTAAATGTAAACCCTAACAGTAAATGTAAACCCATCCCCTGAGCCAATTTATCTTTCAGCTTACTCTACTTTCCAAAATTGTAATTCTTCTTGTGGAGGTGTGACACTTCCCTTTCTTAGTAAGACTTTTCCCCCTGTGTTGACAGTAATGAGTAAAGAAGAAGCGCTGCACATTGGCCCTCTATTCCAGGGCAGTTGGACATCTTCTTCACCATAACTTGAATCTGGAAAAGCATAAGAACATAGCAAGCTTCACAGATCATTCCAAAAGACTTTCCAGTCCAGCATCTTTTCTAAGAGTGTTACCCTGTGACTTGGGGGTCCCAGGAGGGGCTCCCAAATAACCAAACAGCAACAAGCAAAGATGGGGAAATTAGCTGGAGCACTCTCTTGGCTAGCGAGAGGCAGGGTAACTTAGTGGGAATCTTTTACCCAATGTATACAGCGTCAGGTCAGTGAGCGGACAACCAGTTAAAATAGCAATGAGAATATTTATTAGCAAGCAGACAATAAGAAAACACAACCTCACTACTAAATAAGAAATAGGAAATAAGAGTTTCAGGGGAATGGTTGATACGCCACCTTTCTCGTAGTCCTGAAGAAGCCAATTGGAGAGAAGGAAACCCGGCGTGGCGGTCGAGGGGAGCTCGCAGAAGCGGCAGCAAGGTGGGATGAAAGTCCAGCAAAGTCCAGCGAGAGAGCCGAGCATTCCAAAGAGCTCTCGGAACTGGGGAGTTTTATCAGGGAAAGAATGACCATAGGCTGGCCTGGTCTTGGATGAAAACAATGAGTTTTGGGATGGAGACAATGTCTCCAAAAGGTCGGAATTTACATGATTGAGTTATGGTCCGAATTGACAATAGTATAGCCAGTATGTAGATCCAGCTAGCTTGGCAGTTAAGCACTCAGCTCACCAGGGTGCCCTCTCGGGGCAGAGGTCTCTTTGTTTTGATACGCATCTGTAATGAAGGTGTTTGTTTCGGGAGGTCCCCTAAAACAGATCTGGCAGTTTCTGGCTTGCCTTGATATAAACAAAGGTGACTCAGTAGATAATAGCCAGCCTAGCTTCGCGCTTGTTCGGTGGCCTCACAAACACTTGGCTGGTGGCAGAGCAGGGCCGAATTATGATATCAAAATGATATCTAAGGTTACCAAAGGCCAGGCCAGTTCACGGTGGTAACAAGAGTGGCCAATAGAGGCAAAATCCAGAAGAAATAGTACCTTCCAGTTCTCTGTCAATTAGTACTGACAGGAAAGGGATATTGAAAGTGACATAATGACCCTCTTCTCCTCTCCCTCCCTGCTGAGTTGAGTGCAAACTGCTTTTCAGACTTTGAACTCAGTGCCTCCTTTTATCTGTCCTGATGCTCCCACCCTTGGATGACCACCAGGTCCCAGTGTTATGAAAGTAGCGCTTATACCATGCGTCATTTTACATACCTCTTTCATGATGTCAAAAACCTGTCCTTTCTCTAAGCAACAAGCCCAAAATATCATAACCTTTCCCCTTCCAGGAGTGGCTCCAACCTCTTAATCATGTGTGCTGTCATTTCTGAACTCTCCCATGGCTTTTTTTTGCAGTGGCTAGAATTGTACACAGGATGCCAAGTGTGTTTTTGCCAGAGATTTGTGCAAAGCAAAAGTGGACAACTTTCGAAGATCCAGAGACTGCATATGCCTTCTGCGAGGCCTCCAATGATTGAACTTTGCTCTTCATGCAATTGTGTGTGTGATTTATTTAAGTAGGAATAATAACTGCAGTTTTTGAAAAAAAATCCTCCTGGCCTAAAGGAGCTTCCCGTAAGCATGGTATAACTGCCACCTCAACATTTGGAAGATGCATTTAGATGATGGAAGGGATCAAGGAAGTCCTAAATGAGTGCATTTTGCCCACTTCTGGGGTACAGGCAGTACAATAAGGAAGAGCAATGGCAGCGGCAGTAGGGGAGACCCCCCTTTCCTTGATGGGCCATGTTGGCCCCCATTTTTAGCCAAAAATGAACTGAAAATCACAATCAGAGCTTACTCCTGATTGCAGCTTCCAGGTATGGTAGGAGCTTTCAGGAAGGGAGCTGGACATTTGGGAAATATTTTATGCAAATCTGTTCTTACAGAATTCCAGGAGCTGCAGCTGAACTTTAAAAAAGTATGCGTGCATGAGGGCTTGGACCCTGGCACAAATGGGATTGAGGGCCTGTACTTTCGTCACCCTAGAGTATAATATTGATAATCTTGTTACAGTTCCCTTCCCAAGGATTTCTGACACAATGTTTGATCTTTTCACACCAATTACACAGTGAGTCATATGCCGTTTCCACTCTACACTTTTTAAAAAATATTTTATTAACTAAAATGACATAAGTACACAGGAATACAATAAAAAAGTAAGACAAATGATTTACAAGAGTAATTTACATCCATAATTCAAGTATAATGCCTATCGTTGTCTATTAAGGATCTCATCATACATCCGAAAATTCCACAGAGAGTTTGGGATAACCTTGTAAATCATCTGTTGCATTCATATAGTCATTGAATGGAAACCATGGCCCTTTCCACACGGGGTAAAAAAACGGCTTAGGGTGACCTCATCCAGAGGTCGTCCACACCATGGGGCGTGCTAGAGCGGTTTGAAAAGTGGAGGTTCCACACCTCAAACCGCCCTAGCGCGGCCGCAGGGGTAGCGCGGCGCATTTTTAAAAACCACATTTTATGTGGTTTTTAAAAAACGCTAGCGTGCTAACCCGTTGCAGTGCCCCGTTTGAAACTGCAGGGATGCGCTAGCGCATCCCTGCGGAGCTGCCCGGGGGCAGGCTTCTGGCTGGCGCGCTGCCCTGATTGGCGGAGCGCCGCTGGAAGTCACCGGCCGCCATTTTGGGCGCCGCCGAACGCCGCCGAAATTCGCCAGTGTGTGGAGCGGCGAACACGCGCTCCCCGCAGGGATGGAGCAACCCGTTTTCAGGTAAGATCCGTCCCTGCATGCGCTCCCCGTTTCCCCGTCCCCTGTGTGGAAAGGGCCCATGTTTCATCAAAAGTTTAATTCCTTTTTATTCCCCTATATGCTTGCATATTGTCTGAGAGTTTCTCTAAAAACCATAAATCCCATATTCTTCTCCACCAAGCTTCCAGAGAAACATCTCCAGTCTTCCAGCATCTAGCTATTTCCATACAGGCAGCCGTGATAAAAATTACAATCAAATTCTTGTGTTCAAGGTGTTTGTTATCTTTAGAAAAAATATTCATCAATAAAAGTATGAGACAATATTTAATATCTTGTCTTGTGATTATAATTATTTCTGTTATAATCCCTTGCCAAAACAGACTTAGTTTAAGGCATTCTAACCACTTATGGTTATATGCACCAATAACCTCACATCCTCTCCAGCATTTTGGTGAAATATTATTTCCTAACTGACTGTTAAAGAGGAGTAAGGTACCATTTGTGGATTGTTTTAAAGGTACGTTCCCTTATTAGTGCAGATTGGGATTTAAATGCTAATGATAACCAGACATTGTTCCAATCTTTCCCTGGAATTATGATTTTCAAGTCTGACTCCCAGATTGTTTTTAGACTAAGTGTGTTTCCATATATATGTATATTTAAACAATTATATAAGGATGAGGCCAAGCCTTTAGTCTGTTGTTCAGAATTCTCACATGCTCTTGCCATTACAGTTGGAGGTCTTGGGGCTTCATCCTTACCTAGTATTTTAATTGCAAAAGAGGAAACCTGGTACAGATGAAGCCAGTTAATTGATAATGGTTCAAGCTCTGCAGAGAGCTCATCTGTTATCTTAGGATTCCCCTTTTTAAATAGGTCTTTAATTGTATATAAAACTTTCTCTTTCCATTTATGAAACTGATGGCATTTGTCTGAACGTTGAAATAATGGATATAAGAGAAATGGACATATTGGAGAAGGATCCGGTGATAAGACATGTTTCCATTTGTTCCATATAATAATTGATTTTGTAACCAAGGGTTATTAATTTTCTTAATTACCAGCTTAGTTGTTTTATTAAACAAGAATTCTGGTGGAAAGTCTCCCTGTATCTCCATTCCTACCCAATTAGTATTAGTGCTCCGTGTGATCTAGCAGGGTACATAAGATAGTTGAAAAGCCACAAAGTACAGCTCTAAGTCTTGTATAGCAAGTCCGCCCTTTGGGACTGGAAGATATCTAGTAGATTTTCCAAATCAAGGTGTCTTGTTATTAAAAATACATTTATTTATTAAAACCTGCCAGCTCTTAAATTATGTAGGAGATGATACAGAGGAATAGTTTGAAACAAATAGAAAAGATGTGGTATAAGAAATATTTTATAAATGTTTATAACTGCAATTCTACATGACAAAGATAACTTTAGAGATTTCCATGTCCTAATTTTCAACTTCATCCATCTAGTAATGATATTGTCGTTTCTGGGAATAAGCTGCTTAATATCTTTGATTATTATACCTTGGTATGTGAAACCTGAAGGTTGTAATTGGAGATTAGTCATTTTTTGCCAGATCTTCAGCTGTTCATGAGGAGTGTTAAGACACATCAATTTAGACTTTGAGTAATTTGCATATTTGTCAATTTAGACTTTGAGTAATTTGCATATTTGTCAAAAGTATCTAAAATCATCTTAAGATTTGAGAAGGATTGTTCAGGATTTCCAAAAACATCAAAACATCATCAGCTTATAGGTTCACCTTTGTTGTCTCTTTCCAATATTGGGACCCATAATGCTGGGGTCATCTCTGATCTTATTGGCTAATGGTTCAATTACTAGAGCAAAAAGTAATGGTGATAAATGACATCTTTGTTTGGTTCCTCATTGTAACTTTGTGGAATTTGAGTCTATTTTATTCACAGTTATAATAGCTTTTGAGTTTTTATAGAGTATTTCTAGAATTTTCACAAATTTCTCATCAAAGTTCATTGCTCTTAGAATCCCAAACAAATATGTCCAGTCACCTGGTCAAAAGCCTTCAATGCATCCAAAGATAAAAGGGCTGTCTGGATTTTTGACACTGAAGAGTGATATATAACATTAAGCACCCTACGAATGGCATCTGACAGTTTGCAAGTAGGTATAAATCCAGTCTGATCTGGTTCAATATAGTTTGTAATAAATCCATTAATCCTATTTGCCAAAATAGAGGTGAAAAATTTTACATCCTGATTTATAAGTGCTATAGGTCTAAATGCTGATGGTAAAGGATGTGTTTCATCTGTTTTTGAGATTGGGATAATCCTGGATCTTTTCCAAGATTGTGGACAAGTTCCTTTATTCAAGATTTCATTGAAAAGATCTATCAAATAGGGAGCCACATCATCATAACAAAGTTTATAAAGCTCCCCAGTAAACCCATCTGGGCCTGGGGATTTGCCTGGCTTTAATTTCATTATAGTTTGTTTAAGTTCTTTTTCTGTAACTGGCTGACATATCAAATTTTTATGAGAATCTGAAAGTTTTTTCACTTTCAGTATTTGTATAAAGTCATTAAATTCTGCTGAGGTTACCAATTCTGAGGAGTATAAGGCTGAATAAAATTCATGAAATTCATGAAGAATTTCTTTAGGATTCATTGCAAAGTTTTCTTCTACAGATATAATTGCTGTGATAATCCTACCTGCTGCCTTATTTTTAACCATATTAGCTAACAGTTTAGAAGTTTTGTGGTTATTTTCATAAAAATAAGCTTTACTATGTTATAAGGAAACTTGTATTTTATATAAAACTAATTCTTCTATTTCTTTCCTCTTCAGGCATAATTTTTAAAATATTGATGGATCTTGTGTTTTCTTATGAGTGTCTGTTAATTGCTTGGTATCTTCCTTTAAAGTCTTTCTGGGTAATTCCCTAGGGTTTTTTTTACGTCTTGAGCCCTCTTGAATAAAAAGACCCCTAAGAACTGATTTTAGTGTATCCCACAAGAGTGCCTCTGAGGTAGTATTAGATCTATTTTCCAAGTAGAAATGTTCAATAGTAGTTTTAATATATTTCCTATAGAAATCTTGGAACAAAAGTGAAGAATTGAATCTCCAAGTTTTTGGAGTATATGTGTTGGTTTCCAGTGTTCAATCCAATGTTATTGGAGCATGGTCAGAATGAAGGATTGATTCAATTGTAGAATTTAGAACATTTTCTATTAGGGATTTTGTAATAAAAATGATCTAATCATGAATAGGTTTTATGTATAGCTGAAAAATAGGTATAATACTTCACAGTTGGGTTAAGATATCTCCAAGGATCAGTTAAGCCTGCTTTATTTATCACTTTCAAGAGAGAGGTTGTTCCAAGTGAGATGTTTTTATGAGATATTGATCTATCTAAATTATAGTCTAAAACATCATTGGAGTCCCCTTCTATTATTATATCACCTCAGGCACCATCGCCTAAAATGGCATCATCTGAACTTTGTAAGCAGATATTCATAACATTTGGTGCATAGAGAGTACTGAATGTGTATGTTTTGCTCAACAATTTTTCTGTGAGGATCAGGTATCTACCATCTGGATCTCTTATTGCATTGTCTATTTGAAATGGACAGTCTTTGTTTAAAAGAATAGCAACACCTTTAGCTTTTCCTGACCCCCCAACTACTATCTGGTCTCTAAAAAAATTTGAGGGGAAAATTGGATCTTTTCCTCTTCTATGCATTTCCTGTAAAAATAAAATATCACGTCACAGATGTTTAATAATTTTCAATATTTTCTCTCTCTTATATACTGAACAGAGACCTCTAACATTGAATGATACAATTCTAATCTTATTCATGGTTAACATTAAAGTGTTTAAATAAGTTTATTCCTCCTTTTGTTGATTCCATTAGTATTCTACTCTACACTTTTATAGTGCTATTATTCCACTTTAACATTCTGTGGAATTCTGGGGTTTGTAGTTTACTGAGGCCAAAGAGCTCTCTGGCTGAGAATTCTAAAAGTCCCTCCCTACACTGCAAACTCCAGGATTCCATAGGATGTTGAGAGTGGAATAATAGCACTATAGCAGTGTAGTGTGGAAATGGCCTTAGACTCTCTGTGTGATTGTTATAAGAAGATCAAACCTTGTGTCAGAAATCCTTAGGAAGGATATTCTATTGGAAGCTGAAGATCTCATTCCTGATTACACATTACCTGCTGCAGCCTTATAAAGATATATCTGGAGCTGGGATTTTTTGCCCCAGTGTGTGCTTTAATGCTTATTCCCCTGGTCTGGAGAGATCCTTTTGGAGTTCTTTATTGTACATTACTGCTTTATCTGTCTTATTTTTGTTGTAGGCAAACTTGTTTACCTTGCAGCTCACATCTAATTCCAAATAATTTATGGTAAAGTTAAAAAGTAGTGGTTGCAGTACAGATGCTGAGAGGTTCCCTCAATTCACATCCCACCATCAGAACAACTACCCATTTAGTAACTTTCTCTACATCCTGAAATTGGATTGATATGGTCTGTACACCTTAGAGAACTCCCTTTCTTACCCCAGGCAGGTTGAATTTGTTCAGGGGCCTGTGGTAAGGGAAAACATTTTCAACGTCCAAATAAACAACTGGATTCTCTGTCCATGTACTGGTTACACTCTGAAAGTATTCTAGAATAACATCCAGTCTGAAGAAGAATCTTCAAAAGTCACTAACTATTCTGTTTTTTTTATTGGTCCTAATAAAAGTGCTGTTTATATCTATTCATTCAGATGTGCCAACATAGTGGCAAACATTATATACATAGGCCCTTTCCTCACCGGGGGGGCGAAACGGGGCCGTGCATGCAGGGGCGGAGCTTACCCATGAGCGGGTTGCTCCGTCCCTCCAAAGAGCACGGATCCGCCATTCCAACGCCGCCGAATTTCGGCGGTGCTCGGCGGTGCCCGGCGGTACCCGGCAGCGCCCAAAATGGCAGCCGGCGGCTTCCGGCGGTGCTCCGCCAATTAGGACAGTGCGCCAGCCGGAAGCCCGCCCCCGGGCAGATCTGCAGGGACGTGCTACCGCATCTCTGCAGTTCTTGACCGGGGGCTGCTACGGGGCAGCGTGGGTAAGTTTTATAAAAACCACTTTTGAAGGTGGTTTTTATAAAACTCACAGCGCCACCCCCGGGGCTGCGCTAGAGCAGTTTGAGGTCTAGAACCTCACTTTTTTTAACTGCTCTAGCGCAGACCCCGGTGAAGAAGACCTCCTGGAGAGGTCGCTCTAGCATAGGCAATATGCCCATGTGGAAATGGCCATTGACAAATCCAATTTAAAGCTTTTTCTGGTGCTTTTCAATGAAAAGTCTTTTTTATTTTTTATTGAATTTTTAAAGATAATATAAAGAAAGGAAAAAAGAGAAGGGGAAAATTGCATAGGATACAAACATGAGCTAGGCATGCATGTTAATATAACTTGACCATATCTTCATTTTCTTGAAGCTGACATCTGTAGCAAATGTATTCATGCGTAGCTAAAGCAGTAAGATCTTCTGACCAGTGAAATGTTGAACGTTGACTGTTTATCTTGTGAACTCTGGGTCATAAGTCTTTTAGCCATTGTAAGAATACAACCATATTGACCATCAGTTAAATTATATCCCAAGATGTAAAGGTCATGTGGATCTACAAAGACTAACATTCTTCTGTTGCAAAATAAATATGCTGCAGTATCTCTAACAAGGATGAGTCACCACTGAGCACATCATATGCAACAAGGAAACAGTATCTGTATTACGACATGAACATTTAGTTGAAATATACTTGAAATATAATGTTGCTGTTGAGCTGAACATCTGAAGGGACAGAAAGGACATTCCTGTTATTAGATGGGAAAAAAAGTATTACATTCTTAATTATTCTCAGTTACTTCAAGGAGAGAATTAAAAAAAAATCTGAATCCATTTCAAAAATTCTTTTAAAGTAATAAAAATAAATTGCTAGTGAATTTTGTCCAACACTTTTTCAGCATTAAGTGAAATGATAACAGCAGAATGAGGTCTTCTAGTTTTAAAGCAACAAATTTAAATGATCACCTCCCTGTTTATGACAAGTAAAACCTGCCAGGGCTTTGTAAATTAATATAGTTATTACATTTGGAAGCCTATTAGCTAGAATTGTGGCTAATATTTTAACATCAGTGTTTAGTAAATGTCTATAGTATGATCTTTACCTGGTTTAAGAATAGCAGAAATACAACTTCATAAAAAGACAATTGGAAAGGAACTCAAAAATCTTCAGATGCAAGCAGAAATGTTAGTAAATCAATAGATCTGAATGCTTTTTGTGCCATTCAAGGGTACAGAAGGGGTCAGATTCAGGAAAGATTCAGATGGGACAAATAATATGCTTTCAAGAAATTGGTAGATATCCTTTCTTCCACTTTCAGTTCATGCAATACATATTCTCTCCCAGACAAATGAGCTGTTAATCCTGGCATCTGCATCCCTTTTTATTGCTTATGATAACTGATCTTAAAGTATCCCAGCTAAAATCATTTTCTGGTTTCCGTGTGCTCCACACCACACCCTCCATTGTTTCTAAGGTGAAGTGGGTGTTTATAGTGGAGGTGACTTTTATGTAGGATTCACCTTGTTGGTAAACTCCTCCATCCCTTTTGTCCCCTCTGCCAACCTCTGCCTTCTGGAGACTTCTGGTTACTTTGCTGAGTGGATTTAGAATACCCTAAATAATCTAAATTGATCAATGTGGTCAACCCTAAATTGATCAATGTGGCTAGTGTAGATAGTGTTACCCTGTGTGCTGGGGGTCCTGGGAGGGGCTCCCAAATAACCAAACAACAACAACACAAGATGGGGAAATTAAGTCGAGCACTCTCTTAAGTTAAATGAGAGGCAGGTAACTTAGCAGGGATCTTTTAACCCTATGTATACAGGTCAGAAGAGCAGCCAGACAAGTTTTAAAGTAACAAAATTGATGGTTTTATTAACAGACAAATAATAAATAAGATAACACATGCACACAGCTAACTAAGAAATAGGAAATGAGAGTTTCGGGGGAAATGGGTGATACGACATCTTTCTCGTAGTCCTGAAGAAGCCGAAGATGGTAGTGAAGATACTCAGCGTGGTGGCCGAGGGGAGTTCGCTTGACAGAGTGGCAGCAGGGCTGGATAGAAGTCCAGAGTGATCCGAGGAAGCTCTCGGAGCTTGGGGTTTATATAGGGAAAGTATGACCGTGGGCTAGTCTGTACTTGGGAAAGAACAATGAGGTTTGGGTGAGAGGCAATGTCTCCGAAATGTCAGAATTTAACATGATTAAGTTCGAATTGACAATGGGATGGCCAGTATGCAGATACAGCTTGCGTGGGCAGTGGAGTGTCCAGCTCACCAGGGTGCCTGCTCGGGGCAGGGAGCTCTTTGTGTTAGCGTGCATACTTAATAAAGTGTTTGTTTCGGGAGGTCTCCTAAAGCAAGATCTGGCTGTGTCTGGTTTGCTTAGGTGTAAACAGAAATGATTCAGCATTTAATAGCTATGCCTAGCTTCGTGCTTGTTCAAGGGCCTCACAAACACTTGGCTGAGGGTGGCAAAACAAGACCGAATTGTGATATCAAAATGATATCTAATGTCTACCGAAGCCAGGCCAGTTCACAGTGATAACAATAGCCAGATACCTAATCCAGCAATTCACAAGTCATACCTAGACAGAAGCAATGGCAGAAGCCAAAAGAAATCTTAGCAGAAAGCACACATTCATATCTGTTTTGGATTTCTTCCCTGAATGGGCATCAAATTGTGGCTATGTATGAAGTGCACAAAAACCCACATAAGCTCATGCTAAAATATATGACTTCACAAAAAGATTATCTGAGAAAGAAGAGCCTATCTTTATGGAAACATCAGCCAATTAAAGAGTGTGTACTGTTCCAGGTTAGCAAGGGATGCATTAACTTGAACAGCAACCCAACCTCCTCTTTCCTTCAGCTAGAATAATTTTCCAATAGTGATTCCTGTCTTTGGCTTCACTCAGGCATTTTAGAAAACTGCAATATGTGGTTTGAATGCAATAAGGAAAGAGCATGCCAAGGATGTAAATTTTTAATATTTAATCCAGTTATTCTAGCTACAGCCCAGGAAGCCAACAGCTGTATGAACAGCTAGGGGACCTTTGCAAACTACCTTCCTTTATAGTATCGCCATTACACACACACACACACACACACACACACACACACACAAGGAAATGAGATAATGATATATGTAAATGAGATAATGGAACTGTCCCACAAATAATTTATTGCTGTTCCTAGAAATTATCACATCATGATAAATTCATTTAGGCTACAAGTGCCCCCCCACCTTTTCTGACTCTGCGGACTATCCTTTCTCCTATTTTCTACCACTCCAGCCTTCATGGCTTTGTGTCTGTCCATTTCGGCACTGGGAATTTAATGGTGCAGAGCGACCTCCAACGGAGGTCTTGTGCACCGTAGAGTGGACTGGGGTGGACTACTTTTTGTAGTTCCACACCTCAATCCATGCAGGAGCTACTGGAACTAGCCGCGCAGTGAGTTTTTTAAAAGCCTCTTTTTAGAAGTTTTTAAAAAGCACGGAGCGCGCAGTCCGGTGCTGCTCCGTCGCCCAGCTCCAAAGCAGATTTGCAGGTGCGTGCAAGTGTGTGCCTGCAGATCTTCTGGGGGCAGACGTTCGGCTGACGAGCTTCTCCGGTTGGTGGAGAGCCTTCAGCAACCAGAAGCCGCCATTTGGTACACCGGAGGACTGCAGAGCAGCGAACTCACACTACTCCTCATGGCGACGGACTCGCCCGGCCGGAAAACAATGCCGGTAAGCTCCGTTTTCGGGCATTTCCCCCCACACACATACGGAAAGGGCCTCTGTTGTACTTTTAATTTTTTATTGTTGAGAAGACAAACATTCAGGCCCCAACCTTAAGAGGGTTTGGCAAAGACAGCTAAGCTAAAACTACAACTTGGTTGAGTTTAGTCTGAAACAAAGTCACATACTGAAGTAAAGGGGAAATCATAAGAAAATGATCCAAGCAAAAACAGTTTTGACATTCAAATGGGAAAAGAAAATGTAACACCAGACATCTATCAATCCTAGCTCAGACATACTGTTTACCTTTTAATGGTAGCATTAGGACCAGTCAATTTAGCTTGCATGGTGGAAGTTTTCCCATCTAAAATTGTGTTATTAACATTATTAAAATCTCCCTTCCCTGTCTAATTGTCATATACGGTCATAGGTAATGATAGTCAAATGGATTAAATGGTCATGAAAGATATCAGGAGAATTCAAATTCAGGCCATATGAAGTTGTCAGAGCAATCAACATATTTAAAATTTTCACATATAACCTAAGGAAGTTACCTTCTGTATCTACAGTGATTTGAAAGTGGATAATTCTTGTAAATGACAGCATTTTTTATTTTTGTAAAATTGCCATTTATATAAACCTCTGTGATCCAATATTAACAAAGTTGATATTTATTTAACATTAAAAGATGATTCTCCTGCAAAAGAGCAACATCAGCTTTCAGGGTTTTTTTTTCCAGCTTTACAAGAACCTGCTTCTTTTATTAAGGTTCTTTAAGCCTCTAACATTCCATGTAATAATATTTTCAGACATGTTAAATTATGGGAAAAAGTCTTAGCCAAAGAAGGGGAAAGCCTGTCCATATGTATGCTTGACATATGCATTAAAAAAAGAAACAGTTGTGTTGAAAAGAAAAGAACACAACAACAAAAAGAAAAGAAAAGAAAGAAAGAAGAAAGAAAAGAAAAACAAAAAGGAAATAAGGATACAGTGCAGTGCTTCCAGTCGAGAGGGTGGCATATTCATTGCATCTCATATTCATCACCAAACATCCAGTCAGATCTGTCAAAAGCAAAAACCATCACTTTACTAAGAACCATTATAAATTCAGGGATGTAGTATCTGAATGCATTAGCATTTCCACAAGCAAGACTTCTTATATGGTTCCTGCACCACAAAATGAAGAGTAGTTGACCATGTTTTTAACAAATTTTTCATTTGAAACTAACAAGGTACACATGTGATATGAAAGAATCAGGTCAGATAAGCCTTGAAAAAGTAAACATTTCAAACTTAGAGACTACCAGAAGGCTTCTTCCAAAATGCAGGATGAGGAATTATTTTTTTCATAAATTCAATAAAATCACCCACTGGCAGCAAGAACTTTCTAAAAAATAAATGAATAAATAATCTAGCTTCAATGGGGCTTTTCTCAGGAGAAAGGCAGGGGGAAAATGAAAACAGACTGTTCTCTTTTCAGTATCTTATGTATTTACTTTGCTTCTGTGCTCACTATCTATATCCTCCTCAAGTAGCTGTCTGGACTGATCTTACACAAATATTTACAGTTTATGCATGCGATGGTCCACTGCAGTTACAAGAGCATGCCATTGTATGGTTTGTTAGTCTATAAGAGGGTAGTTACAACAATTATAACAGTCAATCTATAACTGTGCAAGAGCCGGGTGCCATTTCCCCCCGCCTGTGCCCAGCTGGTGGGACACAAAAGTGCCTTTCAGTGTGCTTGAAGTAATAATATATCAATTCTGGCCCCCATTTCAGCCAGATTTTGACCAATTTTTGATATATGTTTTGTGTTTTTGGAGGTATAGGGGGCTTTGGAGAGTCAGGGAAAGCAAACAACTGTGAATTGGGCACATTTTGCCTGGGTTTGGGACCAAAAAAAATTAAACTGAAAATCATCTCTGCTTTTTTTTTTTTTTAAAAAAAGGTCTTGGGGCTTTGAATGGGTTTCAGAGGCTGCCTTTGAGGGTCCTAAGGGCCACATATGACTTGTGGATCGCACTTTGCCCCTTCCTGGTCAACAAGGTGCTGCGAAAAATTCTTGAGTTTTTTTGAGAAAACAAAGGACATTTAAGATTTCATTTACATTAACACTAACAATGCCGCTCATTTCTCTATTTTATCTAATAGATATAAGGCCAGATAGCTTAGATCTATTAAAGGGTTCAGAAAGTACAGCCCCCGCACATAGAAGGTCACCTGCAAGTCTGGTCATTTAGTGGAGAAGGCAGAAATGAGGATACTTGGAAAAAGCAGATAAACTTTTCCAACTTCTGCTTCATGTGCATACACACACACACACACACACACACCATCTCCAAAGGTAGGTTAAACACATGAGATGTGACAATGGAAGTTGTTCTCTTGAAACTTTTGAATACTTTTTCTAACACCAAATATAACACTTTTCCTCAACTCTGTCTTGCAACACCAGGGATAGGATGATGGCAGTTGTAATCTTAGAACCATTTTCTAAGCCATCTATTTTGAATGAAAAAATTACCACTTTTCCCTTTCAGTTGTTAAGCATCCTCCAAGCAGAGGGCCCATTGACCATGCCAATGAGGGATTTTCCACTGTCAGAATTTACCCCTCGCAAGTATGGAAACCAGACTGTGCAAGATCTTTTAAAGGATAAAGCCAAATAATAAATAGTTCTGTAAGTCAATCTGAAAGGAATGAATGGAAGGCTTGTTTTCCAACTCCTTTCTAAATCGACATTGCATTCACTAAATATTCTCTCAGTCCCTTCCCTTCCCACTCCAGAGACACTGTTACCTCGAGCATTCAGATTTCAGATTCAGAGAACTTGTCTCAGCCATTGGTCAAACAATTGCTATTCCTTCTTCTTCCTCACTTTCAAAGAAAGAACAGGAGGCTTCAACAGGAGGCTGTGCGTGTGCCTTCAAGTCACCTTCCAACTTATGATAACTCCATGAATTTGATATGACTTTCTTAGGCAAGGAATACTTACAGGTAGTTTTTTCCAGTTCCTTCCTCTGAAAATAGGCCATAGTATCTGGTATTTGTTGACAGTTTCCCATCCAAGTACTAACCAGGGCTGACCCTATTTAGCTTCCAAGATCAGACAAGATCCTCCATGATATGGTTTGATTGGCAAAACATATGTTTAATTGGAAGAAAAATATAAATTATATCCTGCTATGACTGTGAGCTAGCTGGCAAAAAGGAAACTGGCAGCACACATGTGTTGCGAAACTAGGTCAGGGCGAGACCACAGGGAACAGCGAGGTCATAGCCATGGAAATTCCCAGATTTGCAGATCTCCCTTAACAACTCGACTTTAGACACAGTAGCACTGAAATTGCTTCCATGAAAGGACTTCCTTTGTCCTCCCTAAAATTATCCTTTGTCCTCTCACCTGTCCAGCAATTAAGGAATTATCACGATTCCCATCAGTCTCTTTGTCACCTAATGCTAAGGCCATTAGCTCATTCCTGACTCCATTGTCCACTCCTCGGGTCCCATTGTTTAGAGCCATTTACACCTTCCCCCTCAGGGCAGAAATAGGGTGTTTAAACCCCGACTTTGGACTAGCCAACTCTTAGTACTTTTGGCATTCTGACTGTCACTCTGCTGCTGTAGTTCCTGATTTGTACTACCCATGGACTTCTAGTCTAAGGCATGATTGCTTCTTGGCTTCTCTCCAGAGTGGTAAATATCAACCACTTTGCCCTAAACTCTCTCTATCCAAACCTTTCCTCTTTTTTCCTTCGGTTAGCCTTGTGGGATTGCGAGACTGCTTGGATCATGTGTATGTGATTGCAATTCCCTCAATAGAACAAACAAGCTTACTTTGGGATTGCTGGATGGTTTTTCTCTACATTAGTACCAGTATACATAAGTGTAAAAGATTTCAAAAGGTTACCTTTCTCTCTCAGGCCTTTTTTTGAGCTAATATTTTCCACTGTTTCATGGAGGCACTGGCATCATGGGTGGACCCCTGAGCCACTCATGTTTTGGGGTGACACTGACGACTTCATGTGCTCTAAGAGCAGCAGGGGAATATATTGCATAAACAAGTACAAATAAAAAGATGACGAGAACAAAGCACTGAAGAACTATAGGTTGGAAAATGCTGAATTCCAGTCCTCAAGAAACAGGTAGTATCCACAGGCCATTCCATTAATCTCCCACTTAAGCAAACTGATGTTCTAAATTCTACACCAAAGACTTTTAGCATATATGGAGTAAGAAATGCCAAATGCCCAAGCTGGGGTCAGGAAAGGAAGAAGCACTAGGAATCATTTTGCAAACATACACTGATAATGTAGAGCACCAAAGAATTTTGGAGGAAAATCAGCCTGTGCTTTGATTGGGTTGATCATGAAAAAAGTATTGATCACTCTGTGATCTCTCTGTGTCCCAGTGTATAAGCTTTGCTCAGGACAAGAAGCTACTGTCAGGACAGAATATGGAGAAAGGGAATGGTCTGCAAACAGAAAGTGAGTCAGGCAAAGCTTCCTTTTATCACCCTATCTGTTTATCTTGTATGTAAAGCAGGATTAGACTTGGATGGCGGCATGAAATTGGAGGAAGAAACACCAACAATTTAAGATATGCAGATGACACGATACTACCACTAAAATGACAAACAATTCAAATGAGTGCTGGAGAGGGCCTGAGGATCTGTGAAATGAGGGGAAGCTACAGCAGGTTATTTCCACAGATCAGCATAATGCTCAGTCCATGGGAAAACTGATGTTACTTTTTTAAATTTTTTAAAAAATATTTTTGAGCTGTGGTTGGTTGAATCTGTGGATGCAGAACCCTTGGATACAGTGGGCTGATTGTATAACTGATGGATATATAACTGTCTGGGCTAGAAACAAGAAGGTTACATGTCCAGATACCCTTGGACAGGGCATCAAGCCTAGAAAACAGATAAAGGCCTACTTTACCTGCCATCAATGCAGATAAGGCTGTAAGTGTGGGCTCCCAACTAGCCAGGACTGTAACTTCTCACCTGGAAGATAGGACCATGAAAAATTTCATGGAGGCCATGAAAAATTTATGTAGGCAACTGCCAGTAAGGGAAACGGCGATGTGTATGTGCACCTGTGAGGCTTCTAGGCCCCACCACAAGCTGTAGGCTTCCTTTCAGCCATAAGGCCTTGGCTGCTTTCCCCACATGAGGCCTCAGGAGCCCCAAACTGAAAAGACTTGGCTGCTGGATGGGGAAAAGCTCCTTTCAACAACCAATAATAAATAGACTGCAGGCCTACTACTGTCCTTAGGCACTTTGGCTTTCAATAGTCCATGTGTTCCAACTCACGGGGGAAAAAAAACAAAAAACCACAAGCAAGCAAACACGTTTCAGATATTGCAGCAGTCACTGTCTTCAGTGAATCACCAGACGGAAACAGAGCTATGAAGGAGGCAGTGCCAGCTTACACAATTTAGGTGCCACTGGCATGCTATGTAGGAAGCCCTACAGACTCTGATGTTGGCCCATGAACTCTTTTGTCCCACTGAAAAAAAACATCCTTGATGGGACCGAACAATTTAAGTTGAGAGACAGCATTCTTTAAAATGATAATTTGCATCTGTTTGAATTAAGTTGCATTGTAACATACCTTCTTTCATCTTAGATGTACATTTAAAAAATTTAAATGTTTTGGTGCAGTTAGGTTTGTCTTGAATTCATTAGATAAGTCTTTTTGTAGCTTTGTAATGAGAACTCATGGTAACTCTTGTAAAGTTATTGATGTTAGTTATATTAGTTATATTAGATTACAACAGGTGATTTTCTGTGAAAGAGTTTAAATATTGTGAAAATAAAGTTGTGATCTTATACCCTCCAACTGTCTCAGTTTGGCAGGGGCAGTCCTGATTAATCCTTTAATGTCCCACTTTTTCAGCTACTTTCAAAATGTCCATGTTTCTCTCTCCTCCCAAATTTCCCCCATTGTTCTTAGCTTATTTTAATTGCTGCAAACAGTATTTTGCATGCAATTAATTCAGCAGAGGAGAGGGGAAAGAGAAGGGGGGAAACTTGCCCTTGCCTATAGCCTGAGGCAAAAGCAAACTTCTTCAATCTCTTGTAGCTTATGTGTTCTTCCTCATTAATAACTTTTTCATTTTGTCTATGCTATGATGTTGCTTGGCCACATGCATCCTGGGACCTTTTCGCAGCTTACCTTTTTGTGGAGCTGGGTTGCAGTCTTCATGCAAGAAGCCTGGGGAGGAAGGCTCTCGCAAGCCTCCAGCTTGGGCTCTACAGCAGCGTCTTGGTCATATGAGCGCCCCACCCTCACCCTGCCCCTTTCTTCCACAGCCTGGGAGTTGTAGGCTGCACTGGGGCAGGAAGTGTGACCGGCGTGGCTAAGGAGGCTTCTCACAGCAGGTAAGTGTGCGCGGGGTGCCCAACCCATGCGTGAGCGCATGCCATTTTCGGCTAAAAGCCAAAAATAAAAAAATGTGTATGCGCTGTGCATGAGGCTCTTGAGCATCGTGTAAATGGGAGTGCATCATGCAGACCACTCCTCAAATTTACGTGACATTCAAGGGGCCCTTTCGCTTAAGAAATGCCGTGCGAAAAGGGCCCTAGTTTTCATCTGTGAAATGTCGAACGGTAAATGTTATCAGATGCTTCAAGGGTGCTACAGCAATCTGTAAAGATATTTCTGAAGGAATATACTGCATAGTATTCAGATGTTCCCAAAGCTATACTTATTACTTGAGGTATCTCTTCCATTTGCTTTGGGACTGTATACCTCTTTAAGAAAATTTCAAATATTGAACCACATTTTACTATTTTTGAAAAACTGGAAGCACCCATGAGTTTCTAAAATACATCTGAAATTTGATTTTGTTATCTAAAGCCATGTCATTATAATCAGCTGTTGTTGCTATATACTCTTAAGTCAATTTCAGTTTATAGAAACTCTGTAAATGAGAGACTTCAAAGGTATTCTGTTGTTAACAGCCTTATTCAGGACTTGTAGCTGTATCTTCCTTTGTTACATCGATCTATCTGTGTATGATTAGTTAATAGCAATGGGACAATAATTTAAAGCCAAAAAAAAAAAAATAGTGTTCCTGGTGGCTTTACTTCCCATTACTGCATTGTTGAAAGTAGATTATTAAAGTAATTAACTGTAGCTGGATTCCTTAAACCAAGTGCTCAATCAGACTTTTTTATAATAGTTTTAGTACCCTATTAACAATATATATGAATAGATATGCACGTATGTCCACACATACATATGTCCATTTATTTATTTGTATCCCACCTTTCCAATATCAGACCGAATATGACAGATAAGATACAAATCTTTAAGAGTTCAAAAAATTCATGTGTATTCCTTTGAAAATGTTGCCAAATAATGTGAACTTTAATGTAATTCCAGCTAACTAATCATAACTCTCTTCTTTTGCATTTAAATAATTATCTTATTGCTGTCAAACTTGATTCATGGCAGTTTGCAAGCGAAAGGGCCCTTTGAGCGTCGCGTAAATGTTAGGAGTGCTCTGCATGACGCACTCCCATTTCAGGCTCATTTAGGGCTCAAGGCCCTCACACGCAGCAAACACACATTTTTTTATTTTCGGCTTTTAGCCGAAAATGACCCGTGCTTGCGCAATGCTCACGGGCCTGGGCCACACTCACCTGCCATGTGGAGCCTCTGGAGCCGGGCCAGTCGCGCGTCCTCTCATCAGTGCAACCTCCAGCTCCAAGGCTGCACTGCGGAAGGAAGGGGCGGGGCGTGGGCGGGGCTCTCGCATGAGCAGGAAGGAGCTGCAGAGCTGAAGCAGGAAGCTTGCGAGAGCCTTCCTGCCCAGGCTTCTCACGTGAGGACCCCAACCCAGCAGCGTTAAAAGGTAAGGTGCAAAAAGGGCCATAGTTCAGATATAGTCTTTAGCCCAACGGTCACTATTGATAAATTCCATTCATCAGAGAGTCAAGTCTGGCATTCCTCCCCTCTCATCATCATTTGGAGGGCAAAAGCTTTTAGAACAGTTCTGAGATGGGGAAGGAACAAACCTAGCCAAGTCCAGCTATCACATCAGCAGTGTGCCCTCTTGTGGTGTGACCTTGGCACACATGAATCTGAGGTTGTGTGAAATGTCACATCCATTATTGTCAATGGACTGGACAGCTACATGCCTGCACTGCCACAGGCATGCGCACATCTTGTCCATTGAAGATCATGGGACGTGAACATTCACATTTTGTTTTACATGGGGGTTTCTGGAACAGAACCCTTGCATATATAGATGGTGAACTGTATAATAAAAGTGAAGTAAGTTCCATTCTCCAAGTATCAATCTTACAATAGCTGAAATGGTACAATTACATAGGAGTTATCACTAGATTGGAGTAATCCTAAAATATGTGGAAAAACCACAGGTCTTAGAAAAGTACATATCTAAGTACCCATCTCCTCTCAGTTCCACATACAGCCAAATGATAACTGAGCCTACTCGGAAGCCAGAATACACTGACTGACCATAGTACGAGGCCAAAACTACAGGTAGGTTGTGAGGGTCAAGTAAACTCAGTGCCCCCAGGCAACCAGCTGCAAATTAGAACATATTTTCGAAGATTTCTTGACTGCAAACCCAACTTTATCAAAGTTCTTGTTCACTGGACTTCTGTAACCATGTGAATGAATGAAATTACAGAGATTACAAAGTCTTCATTACATTGTTAGAATTGTTAAGGATAACATTTTGTAGCCTTCCCTTTTGATGAAAGGCCTTGTTTAAATCCTGATTATGGTATCTTTAGCTGAAAAAAACAAACAAACTAATATCGTTTCTGCAGGACATCATCATCCCCCATTGGGGAGGGGAGACTGATGAGATCTGGATGACTCTTATGCACAACATTGTCGCTTTCCCATCATTCTCCCATCCCCAGGCAGCACAATTGCAGCACAAATCATTGATGAGTTTTACTCATCAATGAGCAGTGATTGCACAGCTTTCACACTGCCCTTCTGCACTTATCTTAGGTGCAGAGGTCCTGGAAGCACAATGGCAGCTCTTCCCGCCCCAGCGCAGCCTGGGACACTGCCCAGCTACACTGCAGAAGGAAGATGCAGTGCCATCATGTTTCCTCCATTCACAGAGGCAGCCAGTGCAGAGGGGAGCACTCTACTAGGATCCCTGTGGGACACCATCAGATCTGGTAACCTGGGGAAAGGGCCTAAGTCAAAGGATTCTGGCCTTTATAGAACAAGAATCTACTCTGACAACTGTAGAAGTTTGTAAGGCCTATCTACTATCTTTTAGACAAAGCAGTTGAAACAAAGAGACAAGGAAGTTTGCAATTTGTTTTCAACTTCGATCAGTTGCAGCTATTCTGAGTATAGGGCGAACCTTTTAGATGGTTATATGATCTTAAATTTTGAGAGAAGACCCCTGCTTCTATAAGTACATTTAGATTTGACCTGATATACCCCATGAAATTGTAGTTTGGCATTACACTAGATAGAACTTTCTGGCTGAGAATTCTAAGTACCCCTCCCTAAACTGCAAATCCCAGGATTCCATTGGAAGGAACCATGGCAGTTGAAGTAGAGTCATAGCACTATATTTGCATACCGCTGGAATTTTATACTGTTTTACCCACAACTATTATGAGTTACATGAGAGGTCTGCCAGTGCCAAACTTGGGTCTAGCACCATCTAAACTCTTGTTTAACTTGGAACAGCTGAGAGGAGACCAACCATAGAAACCATGCTGAATTTGTTCATCCTGCTGCAGCGGATCCACTGCCAGCCCCTGCTATACATGGAAAATTAGAAGGAAGGACAGATGGAATATCTTAGGAAAAGGCAGGACTGGAAGTAGAGTGTATCATAGTACAAATTTAGCTACAAGTTCTTTTGTTGTTCTGAGTTTAGAAGCCATTTCTATTATCACCTGAATGCTAATGCTAATACTTTGTAAGGTTTGGAATTGTTGTTAGGTATCCCAGCTCTAAATCATGTCCTGAAAAACATGATGGCTGAGCATTTCTTTGTGGCACTGCTGGCACTGCTCAGCAGATTTCTTAAAGTCAAGAAATGACATATATTCTTTTGAGATCATTCCTAGGTATGTCACACCCATATTACATCTTTTAAAAATTAATTTAGCCTCACATAGTATTGTGAAATAGGCAATTGAAAGGGAACGAAGAAAAAACACAAGCTTTGCATGAAGAACATCCTGAGCTGAAACTCTGGCATGTCCAGGTAAGACTGGAAAAGACACATACCTGAAACCCCGGAGAGTTACTGCCATTCATTGTTGACCAGGGTGGGGGACTTTTGGGCCTCTGGATGTATTGGCTTACAACTGTCATTAACCCTACCCAGCATGGCAAATAGTAAGAGATGTTGGAATTTAAAACAGCTGGAGGAACAAAAGTTTCCACTTCTGGTGTTGACAGTACTGAGCTAGATGGAGCAATGATTTGATGGAGTTTAATGAAGGTGCTTGGGTTCCTCTTCATTATTTCTTAAATGAACAAACTGTATTGCTCAGAGATCAAATAAGTACTTGTGTGCCACTTGTCTCATGCTGCGGAAAACTGCATGAGTTTTCCGAAAGCATTACGGGAAGATTAATATGGAAAGCATAATGTTGTCATTGCTTTTGTGTCCCAGATCCTGTATAACTTTGAAGAACAGCTTTGACAAAGAAATTAACTGATTTTCTCTTTCAGTTTTGGTTTCGACATGGAAGTAAGTAGAGGAAGATATTTTATTTTTTGAAGATCAAACACAAGGACCTCTAGAAAGGAGACATTCCTAGGGAGGGAATGTGGAAGTCAGTTTTCCATAACTGTGAAAAACTGGTGCATCTGTACTTTCAGCCCTATGAAGTAGGACAAGCTGTAAGCAGAGCTTGAAAAGTTATTTTTTAAAAACAAATAATTATAGGCAAAAATCCAGTTACTAGTTAAAGCTAAAGTAGATTCACTGAATCATCTGCTGAAATGTTGAAGTCATCAGTTATATTTCATTTCTTCAATGGGCCTACTCTAGGTGAGTTTAAGCAAATGGATTTAGGCAATAGTTCCACAACTCTTCAAAATGTTTAGTTGCCTTTATAATGAAAAACCTTAAACCCTCACTATTTGGTTTCTAGTTTCTCAAATATATTTACTTTCTAGTTACTTTTTAACCAAAATCAGAATCAGAGAGAGAAGCTCAGAAATAATCAAGTTGCTTCTAAAATAAAACAAATAACTCACCAAAGCGACTTTCATGGGAAAGACATCTCTGGTGCTTGTTGTCCAGTGGTGAGGAAAGCTACATCTGGCTCCTCTGGCTCCTCAACAGCAGGGCTTTTAAAAGAAAATGTAAAGGTATAGGAATGCTGCCTTCTTTTGCATATAATCAAGTTAACCATTGCATAGCCTCATGTTAACCATTGCATATTCATATTTGGCTGCAGTAGTGCCTTGCCAGACAAAAAGAATGTCTAAATCCATGGAGGAATTGAGCTAGTACAGTTAGTTAGTTAGTGCAGTTAGAGCTGGGAGTGTTACCCTGACTTCTGGGGGTCCCTGACTTCTGGGGGTCCCTTGAGGGACACCATGAGATTGGGGAAATTAGCAGAGCACTGGCAATAGGAAAACAAGGGGCAGGGTAACCCAGCAGAACATTTTACTCAATTTTTACGGGGTCAAACCAAGTGAGAAGCCAGACAAATATACTAATAAATGGTTGTTATTAATGAAAATATCCTCACACACCAACACACTCACTTACTCATGCACACAAGGCCTATTGAGAAGGGAAAGAGGTGAAAATTGGTAGTGGATTCAGTCGAGAGGATGTAAAGGTGGTGATACTGCATCTATCCTCAAATCTTCAGTCTGGAAAGTGGTGAGAGGAACGGAGCTCAACAAAGAGAAGCAGCTGAGGGGATCACTCGACTAACAGAGTGCTGGTCTGCTAGCGTGGTGGGGAGTTCTCTGAAGAGACCCTCAAAAACTAGGACTACTTATAGGGTAGAACGTACCTTGAGGGCAGGCCCTCTGCTGGGAAGAACAATGGCTAGAATAAAGGAAGAAATGCGGCACAATAGCAACTTGGTAGTTTGCATGATTGGCTTACGCAGATGCAGTGCAGGGTTCACTAACGTCAGAGTTGCTCAATCTGGAGAAAACCCTATAATCCACTGAAGTTGGCTATTCCTTCGCTGAAGATCCTTTGTCTGTGTGGACGTGTTTAGTCTGAAGTCCCCTAGGGGAACATGACTGGAGATTTCCCTGGCCTGACCTATTTTCAGTCGTTCAATCTCTTTGTCTACATATCCATTTGGGCAACCTTGCTGGCATGGTGGGCATATTTGATATCACATTTATATTCCCTGGGAATAGGATATGCCATTGGGGTAACAGGAGAGAGTGCATATCCATGTCCCTCATTTTCCATCAGTAGTGTTTTGTTAGAGGCAGCACAACTTTAGCATGCCTATACTCAGTAGGCACTAGCTGGCATGTCTCCCTGAGAATTTAGGGGTACTATGTATTCAGCCATTTGCATTGGCTCACCAGAACAAATTGTTAAAAGTGAGGTTAAAAGGAGAGCCAGAAGTAGAAAACGGGAAGAGGAAATAGAGACTGAAATGGACAGAGAGGTGAGAGGGCCAGAAGGAAGGGAGGACTGGGTCCTCAGGATCCACTGGGGAAAGCCAGGATGGGAACTGGTTCTTAATTATTTTGAATGATACTACTATATGTACTTATCATTTTTTGTTGTTTTGGTCTTATCACCTTATTTCTCTCTGAATCAATTAATATGAGTTTGGCTTCCATTTTATTTTGTCTGAAGTTCTCTCTATTCCCTCTGTGTTTGAAGAACACATGTTACAGAACCCCTTATCATGAGATTTGTGAAAGCTATAGTAATATTAAATGAATCTACTTCATACATTTTTACAAAGAAGATCCCATTATGTGTGTGTGGGGGGGGGAGAAGTAGAACTGGTTGTGGCTCACCTTCTGCTTGAAAATTCTATTTACTCTACTTGTGGGATACACTACTGCAGAGCTTTCCAAACTGTGTGTCACAACATGTTAATGTGTCGGCTGCAGTGTGTAGGTGTGTTGCACAAACAGAGAGGCTGCCTGTCCCACTGCTTCTGCTGCTCCCCCAGGCTGAGGAAGACCTCAGTGGCGGGCCAGGCCCAGGTAGAGGGGCTGCCTCTTCCCCCACTGCTGTCCCGGGCTGAGGAAGACCCCAGTAAGGGCAGTAGCAGCAGTGGGCCAGGCTCGGATGGAAGGTCTGCCTCCACTTACTAATTACTTACTGAATTACTATGTTGTGAAATGATGCATGTCTAAAAAAGTGTGTCACCAACATGAAAAGTTTGGAAAGCTCTGCCTGTCTCTCACATTCCCCAACCTTTCTGACTGATGGAAACAAGAATCAGTTCAGAAAGCCTCAGAATGTGGAAGTGGCTTTTGGGAAAGAGAATAGAAAATGAGGACAGTCGCTCTTTCAGAAAAGGGGAGTATAGATAATTTACCCAGCCACCCTGCAGGGAATGATTGTTAGAATGAATGAATGAATGAATGAATGAATACAATAATATCTTGTAACAAACAACAGGACAAATTATTAAAAAAGCAAAACTAACCCTCAGAGGGCTTTAGTAGATATGGACACCTTCCTGTGGAGTTCTACCAAATCTGCCACAGAGGCCTGCACTACCCCCATAGAGAGGTCTGTGGGATGGTTGTGTCATTGTAAATTGGAAAGAATGTAGGACCAACTGACTTTGCTAGATCAAAACCCAATTAATTTTCTGGGGAGATCCTAGGAGTTTCTTTTCTCATATCAACCAAGAGCTGGCATAAGTGTATTTTCTTCATTGTGTCCCATGGGCAGTGGGAATGAACAAAGGCTTCTTTGGGACCAGCGTACCTTAGAGTATTAAGTGTACAAATTGGTCCCTTCCACAGTCCCATCCCTCCACACTCTGGAGTGGGGTCAGCGTGAAATGTGAAGGGCAAAAGGAAGCCTGCATCCCTCCCCATGAGATGTTAAAATGGCTTGAAACTTTGTAATACAAGACGCAAGTATGGAATGATTGATAGGTGTAAAATGGTTAGGGTGTGGTGGATGGTGAGTTGGGATTTAGAAGAACAGAGACAGAGAGAGCATGACTTCTGGAGAGCGGCTAAGTCTATGAGGAAAGATTGTGTCAGGTAGTTAACATCTGATTTGCTAACAGGATATTATACTGCTAGGTTCTATACATAGCTAGGGAGTATAATGTGACAAATATCAAGAAATGTCCTGAAGGGAGGGTCCTTAAAAAAAATACCAGTCACCTTTATATTTCAAAAGAATAATCATTAGGAGATAATATTATGAAAGACATTTTAGTGTCCTATTGTCATTCTTATTGGGTTGTCACATACCAGAACTGTATACGAAATCGTCACATGTTTGTTCAGCATGACACACACATAAGCAATTCCAGCTTGGTGTCATTCATGTTTGACTGAAAGTGTCATTTGACCCACTACAGAAGAATTTCAGATGCTTATGTAATCTTTGTTAATACAAAAACTCTTTGCTGTTCTTTGTTACTCATACTTACTTGGGGGGAGTGGGAAATCCAGTCATGATTACTCAGATATTGGGAACAGGAAAAAGGTAAAGAGACTATATATTCATAGCTGGGCAAATATATTCCTGTATAATTAGGGTTGCCCTATCCAGCCCCTCAAATCCCTATAATTAGGGTTGGTCTATTCCAGCTCCTTTTATCTTCACAGTGCACCTCTCCCTCCTCTATCTCTCCTTTCCTCTTACCTGCCTCACCTTGTGCCTTCACAATTCCTCCTTCCCTTACTCTGAACCCGCATTTCTCTCCTTCTGTTGCCTCACTTTAACCTTTCCCACGCTTCCCGCTCTTATTTCTTGCACTCTAGTTCTTGCTCCTCCCACCCTCCCTTCACAGACAATTGAAAGAAATATTCAAAATATAGGTGTGAAAATAGAAGGAACAGAAGAGGATTTAAATGACTTTGATGCTAAAGTCTTGGAAATGAAGGATCACATAATAAGAAACATATATAAAATGTTGATAAAATTACATCTGGAGCAAGAAACTATTTAAAAAAAATGAATAAATAGGCTCAAACTATTGGCCATATAATCCAGTTGGAAGACTGGGAAAAATCTTGAACCAAGAACTTGAAATTTTTCTAGATGTCCTGCTCTAAAAAAGAATTACAAAATGGTTCTACAAATGGCGTCTTACAAATAAATTAGCCAACGTACATAAAATTGTTAAAGATGTGTGTTGGAAGTGTGAAGAAAATAAAGGGATATACTTCCATATGTGGTGTAAGTATACTAAAGCAAAAAGATTTTGGAAAGAATTTCATAACTTAATTATAAAGATAATTGGAATAGGATTTCCAGTGACCCCTAGAATTATATCTATTAAATATTTTTGAAGGATTAGACATAAAGATAAAAAAAGGGAAGAATATTCTTATATACAGTAACTGTTACCAAAACAATATATGCTAAAAAATGGAAGGAGAAAGAAATTCCATCAGAAGAAGAATGGCTAGTTAAATTATATGACATGTACCAAATGGACAAATTGACTATGGCCATTTCTGCCCCACACTGTTATAGTGCTATTATTCCACTTTCAACATCCTGTGGAATTCTGGGGTTTGTAGTTTTCTGAGGCCGAAGAGCTCTCTGGCTGAGAATTCTAAATGCCCTTCCCTAAACTGCAAACCCCAGGATTCCATCAGCTGTTGAAAGTGGAATAATAGCACTATAACAGCGTTATGCAGAAATGGCCTATGTTGTTAAATAATCAAAATTTTTAAAAAAATCAAGACTGGGATTGTATGATGCAAGTATGAGAAAAGAAATGGGGAAATTTAACAGCTATAGGAGTTGAAGATTAAATCTTTGAAGTCAAGGTTAATGTTCAATAGGATTTTATTTTCTGTATCATATGAGCTATAAAGTATCAGCATATCTATAAATAATATAAGAAGCATAACTGGAAAGTATAGCATAATGTTTTATAACATTATTCCATCGATATGGGATATAAAATATCAGCCTTTAATACAGATTATATATGTTATATGAATAGTAATATAGAATTATGATTAGAAATTAAATATGTAACAATTCTTAAATGAAATAGAAGGATGTTTCGTATACAAAAGCATTTAACAGATAGATAATTATGTTATATTGCAGTGTTATATTATTATACTGCTATATTTGATGCACAAGTAATATTTATTTTGCAAATCTTTTATTTTATTATTATTTTAATATTTATCAATAAATAATAAATTATTTATTTTTAATATTTTAATAAAATAATAATAAAAACAAAAAATCACAATTTGCTTGTCATTCACTTACATCTTATTTGAGCAATGCTGTTATAGAACTTGATCCCATATTTGTTTTCTGACAAAAACAAGCTGGGTGCAAGCAGAGCTGTTTGATGTTCTTTCTCATCTGATTCATGTCATCTTGCAGTTCCTCTGTATCTTCTCTCATACCTTTAATTTCATCCAGAATAATCTGTTCAGTATCTCCATAGACTCTAGGTTACTCTGCTGAAGTTCTCCTCTGTAAATTGGAAGCTTATGTCTTCCTTGTAATTCTTGTTGATATAATTTGTAGCCTGTAGAAACTTTGACAGCTCAGTTGATAGTTTTTTTAGCAGCTCAGTTTGAATCCGCTTGTATTTATCCCTCTTGACCCTAGAGGTCAGAAGAGTCAGCTACTACTATATAGGCAAAACTCTCTATCACACTAGCCAGAGAGGAAAAAGCACGTTGGTCAAAGTTCAAACAGAGCTCTTTTCCTGCTGTTTTTCCAACAGGAAATGAGTTTTATCTGTCAGAAGTATAAACATATTAGTTCTCACAGTATGCTATTGCTGTTAGTCCTCTTGAGCTTTAAAACTTAGCACGTTTTTTTCAGGAAATTCAGCTATAAGAGATGTAGATTAGGTAAGACCAATTTCTAAAAGCCTGCCGGAGTGAAAGCTTGCAGGGGAAAAAAGGGCTTTAAAAACATCTTTAACAAGCCAGGCTTTCTATTGTTTAACCCACTGGCACTGTTTAGGAAAAATTCATAAAATTATCGGTACACACAGAAATATTACTTGCAAAATTTACTTGTTTTTCCCATTAGCTGAAAGACTTTCTTAAATATTGAAGCTTATTTCAAGGATATTTTAAAAAGTTGGCTTGCATTGCTGATTTTGAGAAATGGCTGGTGCAGCACAGCGGGGTACAATGGCCTTCACAAAACCCATCTGATCATATGTACTTCTGGAGTCCAGTCTACAGTCTCCTCAGTATCCAGATTGGGAATCTGGACTAATAGGAAAATCCTGTGAGTCTCCCTTACCTGGGAGACATTCCAGGCAGTTTCAAAAATGCCAAACCAGCTCCTTCTCTTGCTCTTCACCTTATCCTTTATCAGCAGTTGCTAAAGGACAAAGCCAAATGATTGCACACGAACATGGAAGTCCATGAGGGCCTTTTTTCATGTGGTGTGGAGAATGTAGTATTCACCTCACTCTGATTCCATTGATTCCATATTGGCCTTCCTGCAAGAGGGATTCGATAGGGGTCTACAACCAAACTCTTAAATACCAACTTTCAGGTTGTGGATCCCTTTTTATCACCACCTGTTCCAAACCTCAGGGTGTCACCTGTAGGAGTGGTGCCTAGGAAAGTACCAAGTGAATTATCATCCCTACTCAAAGGGAGAATTGGTGAATGATGCAGTTGCAGCACGTTTATGCTCAATTCATCACATCTCCTTTATCGGTGCCATTTGAGAACAAAGAAAGAGAGGTGTAGGGGTGAACTGGCAAAATGTGATATCACATCTGCCTTTTGACTGCTGGTGATCCACCCTCACGATTTCAAATTGCTTCTTCTTCTTCTTTTTTTTTCTTTGATGGTGGTTTCTTCCTAACCGGGCTCTTCCAATGGGATGTGCAATATCATGTGCCACTTTTGAAAAAATCAGTACTTTTCTGAAATGGGTCCTATGTCTATGCTCAGGACTTCAGGGTATGATCCATTATTGGATGACTTCCTGCTGATAGGAGAATATGGGATGGGACAGTGCAAGCACCTGATATGTCAATTTGATTACCTGGCATAGAAAGGGTCCCTCTTGCAGAGAAAAAGAACTGAGAGCTCAATTATTGCCTGGTTTTCCTGTGAGTGGAAATAAGCACCATCCAACAGTGTGTTAAATCTTTCCTTGCTAGGCAAGTAAGTTGCCTTGAAGAAATGCAGGAACTGACAGGCTACCTTAACTTTGCCTTTAAAGTAGTTGCTCCTGGGAGATCTTTTCTGCACCATTTGTGTGAACTTGTGGTGTATCCATGTCCCATTATAGGCTTAGGCTTAGAAGACAGGCTAAGGAAGATCTAGGATTTTATGGACTCTTTTAATGGGGTTTCCTTATGGCAGGAAGAGCTTAAGGTCTGGGATGCCCTCCAAGGATCATCAAACTCAGCAGGGTCCATTGGGTTTGGCATCTATTTGAGGGGAAAGTGGTGTGTGCAGCCTTGGCCACAAGTGTGGGAGGAGGTGGTTATAATTGCTGATCTGAATCCTTGGAATTTTTCCCCATTTGAGTTGCAGTGTGGAGCTGGACTGATGAGTTGGCTAACTTGTCCATCCATTTCTGATGTGATAATTTGGCAACTGTGCCTGTTATCAGTTCCATCTTGCCCCAACTCCCTCACATAATGAGTTTCAGGACTTTCACTCATAGATGCTTGAGACATAACATTCTGTTTGTCACCCAGTGTGTGGCTGGACTGCACAATGTCACAGCCAATGCTTTCTCCTGGTAATGAATCCAGAGATTCAGGCAGTTAGTGCCAGATTCCAGCATGAAGTCAGACCAAATGCCACCAGGGTTTTGGAGCCTTGGAGAGGTGAGGCTTGGAGAGCCATCAGCCTGTCAATAGCTCCCAGTAAAAGATAATTTATTCCTGGATAATTAGAGATTTGGAGGAGTGATTGGATTTGAGACATGAGGGGTGTGATAGATGATGCCTCTGAGATCAAGGAGCAACTGATTGTGCCAAGGACTGAGCCAGTGAGTGTGATAGATGATGCCTCTGAGTTTGAGGAGCAACTGAGTGTGCTAAGAATGGAGCCAGTGAGTGAGCAAATCAACTTGTAAACATCCCCCACACTGGAAGGTCAAACAGAGACAGAGTTGCCCCGGTCAGCTCATGATGGAAAGGGAACCTGCAGTGATTCAGAGGAGTTACAGCTGCCTGTGCCCATCAGTTCTCAATCACGTAGAAGGCTGAAATGGACTGCTCAGAGGGAGCCTGCATGGACTAGGTTGAGGAAACAATAGCAAGCAGCACCTGTTCACAGCAGCTATTTAAGTCTGCCGGTGTGACGGCTCTTTGCTTGCAGCAAATTACTAGCAAGCCCTCATGACCGTGTCTCCTGCTCCCCCTGAAACCCTCTAGACCAGTGGTTCTCTACCTTCCTAATGCCATGACCCCTTGATACTGTTCCTCATGTTGTGGTGACCCCCAACCATAAAATTATTTTTGTTGCTACTTTATAACTGTAACTGTAACTTTATAACTGTAATTTTGCTGTTATAGTTACTGTAACTATAACTTTATAACTGTAATTTTGCTACTGTTAGTTATAGTTACTGTAACTGTAACTATAACTTTATAATTGTAATTTTGCTACTGTTATAGTTATAGTTACTGTAACTGTAACTATAACTTTAAAACTGTAATTTTGCTACTGTTATGAATCGTAATGTAAATATCTGATATGCAGGATGTATTTTCGTTGTTACAAATTGAAGATAATTAAAGCATAATGATTAATAAAAAGGATATGTAATTATATATTGTGAAATATTTATTTCTAATTACAAATAAATGAAATTTTGTCTTGAAGCATGGGTAACAGGCTTAATATATCAACAGAAAACTACATTTCTACATTTTGCAACAGTATGCGTAAAAAGCCAACATCAGTGCGAAGGTTGAGCTTGCTTGCTTCTCACCAGATCAGAAATTCTCGGGGCAGTCTTTGCAAGAGCACAACGAAGATCATCTTCCACAACAAGTCTACTCCTGTATTTAGACTTGATAACCAACAAGCTTGAAAACCCTATTTCACAAAGATATGTTGTTGGAAATGGAAGAAGAAGGCGCAACACAGTCTCAGATAGAACAGGATATGACTGAAAACACTTGATCCAGAATTTTGAAACTGGCATTGTAGAGAAATCAGTTCTCGCTGCATCGCTGTTAATAAGTTCAATGAACTCCTCTTGTGCTTTCTCAGGAACATCTTCAACTTTGACTGTGAATGGGCTTCTGGCAAGTGCAAATGGGGTGTCAGGTAGATTTGGAAAGTACGATGAAATTTCCTCTGCAAGCATGTGCAAGTGTTCTTTCACAGAAATCATCATCGGAATCCTTTTGTCTGGTTCAATGTCATGTTCCTCAAAGAAAACAGATAAGGTAGGCAACACGTAAGTTTTTCTTTCATCCAATTTTTTTTGCCAAAGCTGAAGTTTCATTTGGAATGATCGGATCTTTTCAGACAAATCGAGGCATGTTGCATTTGGTCCTTGCAGTGATAAATTTAACTCATTCAAGATGGTAAAGATGTCAACCAAGTAAGCTATTTTCTGCAGTTCACTTTTATCACTGAAAAGTGCTTCGAACTGCGGTCTTGCTTTCTGATTAAAAAATGTTTTGAGTTCATCACGAAGCTCAAAAACACGTTTTAAAACTTTTCCTCTTGACAACCATCTCACTTCAGTGTGAAATAGCAGAGTATTGTTCGGCACATCCAACTTGTCGCACAGTTGCGAAAACAGTCGACTGTTTACAGCGCTCGCCTTTATGAAATTTACAGAACTTATGACGCTTTTCATTACTTCTTGTAACTCTTGTGGTAGCGTTTTCGTTGCCAATATTTGCCGATGAATCATACAGTGAGTTCCAATGACTTTTGGTGACTCATTCAGTACCAAACGTTGAAATCCAGATCGACATCCTAGCATGGCTGGAGCACCATCTGTGCAAACACCACAAACCTTTTCCCAAGAGATCTCCTGCTCTTCCAGAAATGAACCAACTGTGTCAAATACATCACGTGCAGTAGTTGTCGTTTAAAGAGGTTTGCAAAAAAGAAACTCATCTTTAAACTCGCCATCATTAACATACCTCACGTAAACCAGTAACTGTGAACAGTTTGCGACGTCTGTAGATTCATCAAGCTGGATACTAAATATTGGAAGTGGAGCAGAAATGGAAATGAAATGGCTTCTCACAGAAGCCTCACACATGTCAGGTTTTTATAGTCACCCAGCTAGGCCAAACTTAAAGGAAACTGGCACCTTTAAAAGGAGTAAGAACCATTGTACAGAATTTAATTAATTCCTACAGTTTAGGAAAAATAAAAAACAAGAGAAGAACAATTATCACAGGCCATGCTACCTTTCTGGGGATTGAAAAAACATATGGTAGTTCCTAAAGATTCAGAGGCCAACTTCTTGCCTCAGATAAGGAAGCGTACAGAAAATATAACTGTTTTAATCATAGAGGCCATGCTACAAATAAATGTAAAAGACTGCCCACTGAAGGGGGATGGCAAAGAGACTAACCTGGAATTCTGCAAAATGCAAACAATTGGTACACGCTGGGAAATATAGGGACTCAAAATCCAGGAGCATGATACAGGTGAAGGAAGAGCCAAGGCTGAGAGAGAGAAGATGACCATATGTGAAGGAAGAAAGGTAGGTTTTGTTTCAATGTGTTCAGGCTTGTTCCTGCTTCCACTCACCCCCCCGCAACTGAGTTCTTAAGTCTGCTGTCTGCAGCTGTGTTTGACTGGATTTCTTTGCCAGGCTTGGCGCCAACATTACCAACAGTGTGGGGGGGAGAGCTAGGTTCCCCCTTCCCCATTTCCAACCCGGGTGGTGATGGTGATGGCAACAGGAGGAGAATCCCAGCCCTGCATCCTCCTCCTTCCTTCCTCTGCTTCTGTGTCATCACACATCATGGCAAAGGAGGCGGCGGCTGGCTGGCTCCCGCTCCGGAGGCCCCTCAAGCCAGGGAGTGGCTCCAGCAGGCCATGCAGCCCCACGCTCGCCTCCCCCTGCCCCACCCCGCCCGGGTCTCTCGGCTGCCGAGCCGCTCCCAGGGCTGCCTGAGAGCAGTGAGCCCGGCAACATTGCCTCCTGCCCCCCGCCACCGCCCAGCTCCCTCTGCCTTCGCCCAGGGACGCCCCCGCCGCCCCCCGCTACCTGCGCTCATGGCGGCGGCGGGGAAGGTGCGGCTGGCCGGCTCCTGCTCCGGTGGCCCCTCAAGCCAGGGAGTGGCTCCGGCAGGCGAAGCAGCCCCACGCTCGCCTTCCCCCGCCCCGCCCAGGTCTCTCAGCTGCTGAGCCGCTCCCATCCCAGGGCTGCCTGAGAGCACAAACTCTGAGCCCGGCAGCACTGTTTCCTGCCCCCACCGCCGCCCAGCTCCCTCTGCCTTCGCCCAGGGCCGCCCCCTCCGCCCCCCCGCTACCTGCGCTCATGGCGGCGGCGGGGAAGGTGCGGTTGGCCGGCTCCTGCTCCGGCGGCCCCTCAAGCCAGGGAGCGGCTCCAGCCGGCCATGCAGCCCCACGCTCGCCTCCCCCCGCCCCACCCCGCCCGGGTCTCTCAGCTGCTGAGCCACTCCCAGGGCCGCCTGAGAGCAGTGAGCCTGGCAACACTGCCTCCTGCCCCCTACCGCTGCCCAGTTCCCTCTGCCTTCGCCCAGGGATGCCCCCGCCGCCATCCCCGCTACCTGCGCTCGTGGCAGCGGCGGGGAAGGCGGCGGCTGGCTGGCTCCCGCTCCGGCGGCCCCTCAAGCCAGGGAGCGACTCCAGCAGGCCATGCAGCCCCACGCTTGCCTCCCCCCGCCCCACCCCGCCCGGGTCTCTCAGCTGCTGAGCCGCTCCCAGGGCCGCCTGAGAGCAGTGAGCCCGGCAACACTGCCTCCTGCCCCCCGCCGCTGCCCAGTTCCCTCTGCCTTTGCCCAGGGACAGCCCCACGGGGAACCCTCTCGCCAGCCAGCTGCCTCCTCGTTACCTGCACCTGTGGCGGCGGCGTAAAAGCCGATGGCTGGCTGGGGAGAGCGCCGTCTCCTGCCCCCCACCGCCTCTATGCTGGCTCCTACCTGCAGCCGCCCAGTCCCCCTCCACCTTCCACCCGGTTCCACTCGGCCCACCCCACGTCGCCACGCTGCCCGCCCCGGAGTCGCTGGGAAGCACGGCCTCTACCTACCTCACAGCCAGCCACTTGTCCCCCGGTGTCTGTGCTTCACTCCAGGAGGGAGAAAGAGGAAGGAGTGAGCGCAAGAGCCCACGTGGGCCATCCACTCCTCCCCTTCTTCCCCGCCCGCCCTGCCCACCAGCTCCACAGGAAGGGTGGAGGAGGAAAGGATGGCGCCAAGGAGGAGGTGACCAAAGTGAGAAAGCCCGCTGGCGGCGGCGGCGAGGGGGAGCGGCGACCCCCGTGAAAGGGTCATGCGACCCCCCGGGGGTCACGACCCCCAGGTTGAGAACCACTGCTCTAGACGGATCTCTGCCTCCTGAACCTTAGGACTGGACCTTGATCTGGCTCGGCTTGAATTTTTTCTTGTGTGTGGTGAATTCGGACTCTCCCTACAAGTATTCCCGACCGACTTCCTCCCCTTGCCGGCTAAGTCTTGGGAGGGAGAGAATCTTGACAAGGGGTGAGGGCCATTGGGAAGTGGTGTTCCAATGCATATCAGTCCTACATTCACAGGTTGCAATGCGAGAACTGTCACTGTGCTAGTTGTTCTGTTTTTAGGTAGTGGAAGAAACTATCATGGGGTCTGGTTCTTATCTACAGCTATAGCATAGTCTACTGGGCAGTGAGATAGGTGAAGAATGGACTCACCTTTGTGTTTGAATTGATGGGCTTCTGTAGAATGCTTGGGTAAGAGTGGGCTCAGATAACAAGGCCTGTTTCCTTTGTTGTTCTGGCAATGCAAAGATGCCATGCAGGCGGGTGTGTATGAGTGTTCCTTGTTATCCATTTGGGTGGTAATTATCCAGGTGTTATGAAGGGCAAGGTGCTTATAATTCTAGCCATTGTGGACATGAAGCACATTAAATCTCAGTGGCCTGATACTGAAATTGTTTTGTTAACTATCTTGCTTCACAAAATTTGGCAAGGAGACACAGACTCACATTGTTTGGACACAGCTCAGAGGCTAAATCACAAACTAAGGCATGCATTGGAGAAGGCATGGGTCACTTCCTCAGATATTCTGATATTACTTTCCAAAAACCACAGCTCTACTGAACTGATAAGAGTTCCCGTTTCTCTAGAGAGGAATCAGATATTTTGGGTAGATCTACAAAAGGAAGGGGGAGGAGGCTGCATTGGTTAACCAGAGGGGCAAAAGGAACTAAGCAGACACTTGGATCTTTTCCTTGACAGGAGTTGTGAGGGGGTGGGGAGAGGGAGTTCACCATTGAGTACCTAAAGGAACTAATTTGATGAAGAGGTCAGTCACTGGAATTGCTCCTTTTGGTCATGGCACTCAGGGGTGGGGAAGGAGACTAACTCTTGGGATTTGCCTGAGGTTCAGCCTCACTTTAAGTCATGGGATTTGGGGAAGGGAGAGCCTCAGGTGGGATTCCCTAAAACTGGGTCAGCCAGACAGCAATCAAATTATTTGGAGAACTCCTGGGGCTCACGTGTTTCACCCAAAGGTGACTGGGGAGGGGGTCAGGAGGTTGACTTCCTTTCCCAGCAAACCCTACACCACATGCTCCCCTCTGTGCAGGTAAGATAAAAATTACAGACTGTAAATAGTTTAAATAAAGTGGCCCTATTTAACCCAAGAACAGTGTCTGGTCTTGTTATTTCTGGATGGGACAGCAATCCCCTGCCATGTTCTTGCTGCCAGCTCTCTAAAATATTCAGGGGGCACAGAGGGTGAATATTGATTTGAGAGATTTCTTCCTTGCATATCTTGTCCATATTATCTCATCTTTGACCCTGCCTCCTCTGTTCAGACCAAGAGTACTTCTGGTCCAGCTGGAAGAATACAAGAAACAGGGGCTGGTAGCAGTGACATTATCTGATGAGACCATGGATATAATTCATTATTAGTTAACACACGGGAGCCTAGAGCTTGGAGATGACAAGTGGTAATGTTATTTGTAACATGCTATTTGGAGGACAGGGCTAATAGGGCACAATGACACAGTATTTGCGTGTTACAACTGGTAGTGTTGTTGCTGTTTTTTGTTGCATAATGATTAACTGTTAGTCATTACTCCTAAAACATGGTTATTTGGAGAGGATATTTGGAGGGGATATGAGCAACACTTAAAGAAAGCCAGTATGGTTAGTAGTTAGAGTGTTGTATTGCGACTTGGGAAGTCCAGATTCAAGTCCCTAATGAGCCATGAAGCTGAGCCTCAGCTTGACCTACCTCACCTTGACCTACCTCACCAAGTAATTGCCTCAGCTTGACCTACCTCAGCTTGACCTACCTCACCAAGTAATTATGAAAGAGAAAGTTGAAATATAAATGTAAAAGAAGAAATCTCACCAGCCATTCCAGCTTTTGTAACTTGTACTTCTTTTGGCTGTCAATTCCATATTTACCTCCCAATTTGAAATAAAACCATCAGTGCAATAGAAGCTGGATTTGGCAGTGATGGAAGATAACCACTGCCTCAGAGGCATTTCAATGCTCAGAATGCATAAGTCTCATGGCATAGAGCTGACATGGGGCCTTCATTAAGGAATTCAGGGGTAGCATGGGAATTGAATTGGGCTTGAAGGATGAGTACCATATGATGAACATATTTCAGGGCCATCTGTCTGTTTGCTTTTCTGTCTGTTTTTTCCCCCATTCCTCCCCCACTTCCTCACTCAGAAACACACACCCCAGGCAAAGGTGAAGGTGAAGGCACAGGGTGAAGGGAAGGGAGATTGTTTCACTCTGTTTTTTTCATGTGTTTGCATAGTGCCCTCTGTAGGTGATGTTCTCTGTGTAACCAGAGCTAATTAACTCTGGAGAGATCTGAGGGATGAGGCATTTCTTCTTCCTACCCTGGTTTCACAATTAGGCACAGAAGAAGTCTGTACAAAGTTTTAAACCAGCAGGACCACAATCAATTGCAGGGCTATTACTAGTAGCCTTGCATCCACCATTTCCCACCAAAGTGCCCAATCAGGGAACAATACTACATCACAATGCACCGTACCAAAAAAGTTTGTATGGTTTAGGGCAGTGATGCTCAAAGAGATGGTCTGTGGACTGATACAGGTCTGCAGCAAGTTTCCAGGAAAGAAAGAAACCGTTGTAGTCAATTTGCATATACCATATGTACTCATGTATAAGCTGAGGGCAGGTTTTGGGGCCAAAATTGTGGATTTTGATATGATCTGTGGATAAATCAAGGGTCATTCCACAGAGAGAGAAAAGCACTAGTGCCACCTCAGGGGGCCAGCCACCCCTTGTCACTGCCATTTTCCCTCCCAGTCAAAGAAGAGGGTGATTCCTTTTCTTGATAAAAATTGAGTTCCGATATTAACTGTTATAAAAAAGGGGAACAATACCCTTCTCTGAGTAGAGTGGTGAAAGGTGAGAGCTTAGTCTGTCCCAGGAGAATCAAAAAGAAGCACCCAGCCTCTCAACTCTCTCAGCATTCCTTTGAGGGAAAGCCCCAAGGAGCCGCCTCCACCATTTTCCATTCAACAAGTCAGAAGTGCTGCTGCAGTGGAGGGAGTAGAGGGAACAGCCGCTTCTTTCACATTCTCCCAGGATGGACTAAGCTCTCACCTTTCACCACTCTACTCAGAGAAGAGGATGGTTCCTTCTTCTTTTTCTTTTTTGATAAGAATTAAGGTACAGTACTTACACTAACCCATGGATAAGTCAACCCAGGTAATTTGGGTCAATGTTTTGACTAAATTTCTAAACTTACGCATGAGCATATACAGTATATGAGTCCAGTCCCCTGGCTCATTGGAAAAAAACTGTGCTGGCCTTCCAAAGGTAGCCTAATGCCATCTACAGAAGCTGATGTTGGCTTCAAAGAAAAATAAGAAGCTAAAGATGTACGCTTTAAAACAGTACTTCTTGTTTTAGAGTATCCATATGTAATATCTTATTTCTCTTTTAAACCAATGCCAGCTTAAACAGCAGCATTTTGCCTCAAACTGGAGGTAATTTACTGTAGGTAATTTCTCCTCTTTCCCCAATACACATTTTTGTGTGCTTTTTGAAACTGACACAGGTTGTGGCAAGGAAATCTCATCTAACCTCTGCCGAGCTTTTCATCAGTGCTGTTTTCTCTATATTTGGAGATCAGGCTAATGATTCTATATCACTTCAATGCCATTTTCTGGATGGTGCTATGCCCTTTTTCCCTTGACAGAGTTTGTAAAGCTTTTTTGATCCTTGGTACATGGAATAATACAGTTGTAGTCTATTTCAACCCAAAGCTGATGTGCCTTACATCCTTTGTCCTTTGCTTTCTTCCTCCTTGCAAATATTATGAGAATCATGTAATGGAATACTTTGAATGCTGAGAAAAAAGATAACATAAACACAATTTATTCATATTAATATTTATTTCCAAATTTCAGGACTATAATCATGAGGTAGTTTGGAGGTGAAGTCTTCTAGATTTCCCCTTCCCAATTCTGAAATGCAAACTTATACAAAATGTTCAGGTTACTAAAAGGTAAATGGTTGTTAATGCTACATTGCCAAAAAGTTTAAATTCTACCTATCTGTGCAATGGACTATCAACAATAATTGTATTTATCCCATTGTATATATCTGATGGTTTACTAACATTGGTCTTTTGATCCCCAAATCATTTGCTACAATCAACTATATAAGAGGCTCTAATCCTGTACTAATTTACCTAGATGTTGAACTGAATGAACACAGTGGGATTTACTTCTCAGTAAACATGCACAGGGCTGTGCTACAAAAGCGCATGAAAGATATTTGAATGTTGAGTCCTAAACAACATTGTCCACAGTATCACCAAATTAAAAAAAAAATGAAGCCCAAAACTGTACCTCTAATATACGGTCTTGGAGCTATATTACTGGTTTTGCATGGCAAGTACCATGTTCCAGAGCTAACCCTTCAACAGAATAGTACTGGTTACAACTTATCTGGGGAATCAGTACAGAGGCTATCTGGTATGCAGGTGTCTAGCCTTCTGACTTAAGACAAATCACTCACAAAAGTATGGGGTATGTGTGGGATGATATTTTCTATTAATGCCCTAAATTAGAATGGTTTATTCATTTGGCATCATCTTTTAGTGGGATCAAATTTATGAGCACTTGGAGACTTTAGGTCCACATTTCACACATCATTCTGTACACAAAGGCACTCAGTGAAGTTAATTATTTCTCAAGTAATTTTTTCCGTTCTACTGCTGTCTGCAAGGCCTGCAGAATCAGATGTTGGTTATTCAAAATATTGTATTCACTCAGGTCCACTAGTTGATCATACTCTTCTTTACTGAATGTCATTGAATATGTAGAGTAGGGAGTACAGTTACTGGAGACGTCAACCTCGCCGTATTTCATTTCTGACTCAGAGCGTTTTACACCTAAGGAAAGATTATAGTAAGAAAAAGCTTTAAGAATGGATTTTGGGGGGGGGGTATATACTCAAAAGGAACACAAACGGTCATGTACAGAATTTTCTTGTAAATGTTTTTTTAATTGAGACATTTGTTAAAGCTGGAATTCTCAGCTCTTATGGTTGACCACCATGGCTAATGGTACTGTTATTGAAACTGGATGGATCAGTTACAGGAAATTAGGGCCCTTGATATATTGTATTTAGAGCTGTTGGACCAGTGTGAGTGGCCTGAGGAGCTTTTGTCCCAGCACTAGAATGAAGAGACATATTTCCACCTTGAATCAATTTTTCTGGGACTCTAATGTTAGTGTTTCACTCCTACTTTGCAATGAAGCTTCCTGACCACTCTGAAGAGGAGCATGTCTTCATGGCTATAAAGTCAGCCAGTAGTTTTATTCAAAGAAAAATATGATGACACAATTGAGATTTTGATTATACTGTATGCCTTGCATCTCTGATCTAAGTAGGAAACCCCGTCCTCAGTGTAAAAGTAAAGTCCCATGAAGTTCAGACCCAGCAAAAGGTGAGGAATGTGTTACCAAACCTGTCAAATTGTTGGAGTCAGTTGTCAAATTTAAACTTCTATCAAAATATGCTATTCCTTAGCATTTCTACCTGAAAACAAGTATGAGCCATTCTGAAACTAATATTTTCTGCTCTTCCAAATGTCAAAATAATTCACTGAGCTGTTTTCTAAGTACGTTGTAGCACACACACGTATCCCTCCTTTCAATTTTTAATAGCAAAATGAAGCTCATCTGTTTCACAGTTAACACAGGGGTGAAACTGTGGTTTTATAAATACATAATATTAATATTGGCAGCATACCAGGGGCTTTATAATAGCGAAAGGTATCATTCACTTGTGGAAAAAATAGTAATATAGGTGCATGCAGATTCTCTGCATCTTCAAATAAATAGCACTCCTTCAGATGTTTGTCATCGTCCTTTATGACAGTTTTGGGAAATGGGATTCCTTGTTCTGCATAATACTTGTAAGATTGCTTCAAAGGCTAGAGGGAAAGAACAGAATGGTAAATAGAAGGTAGAGATTATCAGGACAACAGACTTTGAATGAGACAGGATGTTGTGAGGGGATTTTAAAAAACTGTATCAGTACAGAATCCTTGTTGAAAATCAAGGATGAAAGTGGTAAGAGAAAAGCTACAAAAACAGATATCTCACCAATGATTGTGATCCTGCACTGTAATTTAAATGTAGAATTACATCCACCTTTCTCTCTTTTCTCAATAGGGGAGCAGAGCTAGTATTGATGAAAAATCCAGTATCTTCTAGAGACAAGTATTCTTCTGTTTGGGTCAGCTGATTGGGTGAACAAGAGTCTAGTACAGTATCTGAATGGGAAAATAGACAGTGTTGCAACAGAAACATACTACATCCCAGTTCACATAGCCAGTTGTGTCTGAGGGCTTGAAACTTTTCCATGTGTTAGTCCAAGGGTTGCTGATTCCACGTTGACGCTTGAACAGTTCACACGTCACCAAGCACAATCCCCAAAGTGGGTTTATGATATTGCATGAAATGCTGGATCCCATCTGTGACAGAAGCTGAGTATGGACAACTAGATTGCTACAACCAAAAATTTGAGACAGATATATTTTCAAGCGACCTCTGTGTGTTCAGTAGCTGCTAAACATTAAGCCTGAAAGAGAATAGGTTTGAAGGTGCATTGTTTAAAAGAGCTGGAATTTCTTTTCACCTTCTCCAGGGCTGTAGCAAAATGAGGGTATCGCCCCTCACAAATAAGAATTTTATCCCCTTGACAAAATTTTCCTTTACTTTCTAGATTTATGTCATTGTAGGGTGAGACACTGAAAACTGTATTTCTAAATGATATTTCTAAATGCTCAAGCTGAAATTTTAAGGTAATGCAGTACTCAAAACTGGGTACTTTAGTAAAATTTAATTCTGGGGAACAGAATTCTTAGGGGGGCAAAGTCCCCACCTTCCTGCAGCTACCCTTCTGACGTTCTCAGTTTCAGATTCAAAGTATGTTTGGTGTCTGGTTATATGTCCTGCTGGATTTCATAAGGATTACTTTAGAGATGGTCAAATCATTCCATTTTTCACTTGTCTCACTTTTACAAACATTCAGCATCCAATTCTATCATGTTTCATTCCCATCCTTCATTAATTTGAATGTTTTCAAAAAAGAAATTCATGAAATTTGCATTTAAATGTATATCTTAATATGTTATTTCTTAACATTTTTTCCTTTCACAATATATATTTCTAAATGCATCCTTTCTCTAAATATAAATGTAAGGCTGAGGTCCTGCACCAGCAGCCTAGCTATGATATCACAGTTATGTTCCATCTCCTTCTCCAGCCCCTGAAAATCTCCTTCCAAGCCAGTTAGCTGTCTTGAGTGATGGAGTTCTGTTGCACCAACAAATTAGGTGTTGCAGGATGTCATGACAGACCTCTTCCAAAAGTGAGTGACAGTGTGCTGAGAAGTTGTGACAGGACCTCTGTTTTCACTCCTCCCACCATTGCTTGCTGGTTGGAGGAGGCTAGTCATATCATCCTGCAGCACTCTGATGACCAGCCCCATGGAAGTCCATTGCTTGGGATGGTGACTGGCTTTTAAGGTAGGTTTTAGGGGCATTTATGATACTACTATTGTAAACATGAATAGGAAACAATTACATGGTCAGATATCAAAGTTATGACATCATAATTGAGAAGATGCCAGAAAAAGTATTTTGATATTGTTTCAAGCCACAGACATCAAACCAGGCACAGCCACTGCCGCCTCATGTGTGCAGATAAAAGAAAAGCCCATAGCAGTGTATAGTGCTTAGATGAATGCACTATAAACCAGATGGTGATATGTCCATCAACTGGATATTTGAATGGAAAGTTGGTTGTTGTATGTAACCTGACCGTCTTTCATTGCCTATTTCTGTCTCAAAATATCCATTTGAAAAAACAAACGAAAATACCTTTCCATCTGCAGAAATTGTCATTCTGCAAGTAGCTATCATCCAACTGAAGACCCTTCAAAAAGTTGTGGTACTGGGCAACAGAGAGGCGATCAGTAAGCACATCTCTGAAAGCACTGGAAAGTGGACCAGCCGGTGTATATATATGTGTCTTTTGTTCATGTGGTCTAGAAGGTAGTTGAGGCTCTTCATCTACAAAAGAGAAGTAGGAGCAACAAAGTGTTCTGTTGATTGATAACAGAGGTCAGCAGCTGGAGTGTGTGGATGGATTGCATTGCCCCCACAAGGCCCTAAGGCACTGTAACTTCAGAAACCCCACTCCCCCATATTTGGAGGGCACTACTTTTTGCCATAACATGTAGCACAGTTCCCCAGAGCCTACAGGAGGAGGTGCTATGGGACATTTTGCTGTGTTTATTGACATTTTCAGCCCCTCTAATGATTTTTAAGATCTGCACAGATTTTTTTTCCCCCAAACAGGAGGGAACTGGACAGCTACTGGGAGGCTGCAAAACAGCCTTAGAAGCTACATGAAGCCCATGGCCTATACTTTACTCGCCTCTAATCTAAAGGATGCTTAAACTGTGCGTATCTGAAAATTGCAGTCCTTTGTAAAACTCATCTGTTACAATAATCGCTCAGTCAGCAAAAGGAGAAAATAGTTTGGAACTCCATTTGAAAAATATTGTTTTATTATATTTTCATATAAGGAGAAGTATATGTGAAATGTTTAGACAAATATTTTTCCAGAAGACTGTATTCCTTTATGGTTGGTAAAGTTCCAAATTATTTTTGCATTGTTCACCAATCAGTTCAAATCATGAATATTAGGAAAAAGGTCAAAAACGAGGATAACCAACCGATATCAGTTATTTGGTCTTTTGTCCACTTGTGCCAAAACTCCTCTGAACTATGAGATGTATTCCAGAAGTACAGTAGATTTACAGAAAATATGCTACTCCACATGCCTGTAAAGGACAGAAGACTTATAACAGTGAACAATACAGTCAGGATTTAGAGATAAGATGCTATGTTATTCTATAGAAATATTTTTAATTTGATATTTGTTTCCAATACATTGTCCATATATGCTCTGACCTATCCCAGACCCTGAGATTTCAGTGCCAAGAATTAGGAATGACTCCTAGGAGGTGGGCCCTAGTGATATTACTAAGGGCAGCCCATTAAACACCAACTACATTTGCACAGAATATATCATTTGATTAAAAAACTCCATGACACGCAAATGACATGGTCCTCTTTCTCTGAGAACCTCTTTCTTTGAGAACCAGAGAAGAGATTCCAAGCCCTGAGATCTGGGAACCCTGAAACAGACGCATATTCAAGAAACTTTTTTAGGTCTATAATATTTCCTATTTACATTTACTCCAACTGCACCACTGTGGCTCAGGCCATTTCTGCATTACCCTGTTATAGTGCTATTATTTCATTTTCGACATCCTATGGAATCCTGGGGTTTGTGGTTTAGGGAGGGGCATTTAGAATTCTCAGCCAGAGAGCTCTTGGGCCTCAGTAAACTACAAACCACCGAATTCAACAGGATGTTGAAAGTGGAATAATTGCACTACAACAGTGTAGTGCGGAAATGGCCCAAGACATGTAGTCTGGAGATCTGGGAATTGGAATGCCCTTCCTCTGTGTATGATCATAGGTACCCACAAAAAGAAGAGGAAAAACAACTTATCAAGGACATATTAAAGTTCCATACTGTAGAGGCAGTATGCAACCTTAGCTGTTTTTGCAGATCCAGTGGCACTTCTGGTGCCTTAAACAATAACCAGTTACTATTGAATTCTGGCAAGAGCATAAGCATCAGTGTTGGCTAATTGAATTTCAGTAGCAGAAGCAATCTAATGCTGCCCTCCTTTGAATATGGAAAACAAGCACTACCTAGGAATTCAAATCCACAATTATTTTGTCCTTGCAATTGAGAATGAAGAATTAGTGTCATTTTTTTTTTAGCTCTGCTGAGGGAGAGAATGGATATTCTTCCACAGTAATCTCCTCATATTCAAATGCCCTGATATTTTACAGAAGAATTATTCTACAGAGAAAAAAAGAGTTGTTTTTTTTTTGTGCAACACCCTGCTCCCCTGTTTTCTGCACCAAAGGCAGGTTTCCTGAACAGAGAACAGAATGTTTGAAACCCATTTTCTGCACAGAAGATAGTGGTTTTGTGTAAAAACCTTAACTGAATAGGAACAGGTCTCCTGGCCTCTGAAGAGATGATACAAGTTCCAATTACTTTCCTAGGTTCTGACTCAAGTTGAAGTTTAACCTCTCCTGCTAGCATTGAAGCCTTTGAGTTCTTTGTCTTAGAAGAGTACTATACAATATCAATAACTCTTGAACTATAGGATTTACATATGTGGTGTGCTCAGTTTTTTCCTTGTACTTAAGTGTGTCCCCCTCAAAAAGCTTCAGATTGTTGATGGGCTCTGGCTTCTCCTTACATCTTCACCTTCCACAAGGTCAAGCTCTGCACCTTTACTTAGCTTCTCAGCACTTCCTTCCATTTCCCCTTTTGTTAGTCTCAGATGGCCCAAGTTCTGTATCTAATGAGGCCTGGCAATGGGCTGTTTGTCTAACAAAAGAACATTGGATGTACTATTGCCACTCATCTTGTGGTGCTTCCACAAGGGCCAAGAATTAGCTGAGGCAGGTGCCTCTCTCTTCCCATCAAGAAGGGAGGAAGACATACTGGCATTGGCATTCTACAAATGCTATCAAGCTTATGGATCAGAGCCATATCTACACGTATGCACAATCCCAGGAAACTCAGTAGGTGGCTTGGACAAGCAAATGTTTATTAACACCATCACCAGATTTGAAATATCCTCTGGAGATATTTCTACTAAATACTAAACTTTATATATAGGATCCTGAGATGATGTCAGTGAAGGGTCTTGAACACTTAACAAATGAAGTTAGACAACAAAATAGTAATCCACAGTATTTCTTTAAAGCAGAGGTAGACAACTGTGGCCATTTCCACACTACACTATTATAGTGCTATTATTCCACTTTCAACATCTTATGGAATCCTGAGGTCTGCAACTTAGGGAGGGGAGTTTAGAATTCTCAGCCAGAGAGCTCTTTGGCCTCAGTAAACTACAAACTCAGTAAACTACAAACTCCAGAATTCCGCAGGATGTTGAAAGTGGAATAATAGCACTATAACAGTGCTAGTGCAGAAATAGCCAGTGTGAGGAAGTGGCAAAGACCATTCTTTGCCTGCAACCCCTCCTGGACATCACTTCTAGTTTCGGTTTTCAACCCAAACCAACCTTCGGGCTTCTTTTCTCCATTTATCAGATTTTGTAGTGTATTAGGGTGGTGGTGGATTTTTTGGTGTAGTGGTTTAGGATGAAAACTGGCCACTCTTGAGGATTGAAGGGGCTTGAAACCAGGAGTAGGAGCTATCTATAGCCTGCATTTTCCCCACCCTGTTTTCAAAGTCTGCAGTTTTTCACAGAGTCAGCTTGGAAGGATTAGTGTGGTTTCTACTATAGAAGCAGGACTGCCTTATCCACTAGACAGTTTAGGCACAGTGCCAGAGGTCTACACAGATTTTAGGGCCTACGAAAACAAGATTTTAGGGCCTATGAAACATCCCTAGTGGTACATCAAGACAAGACAGGGAGTCAAGTACAAGAGTGCCTAGGGCCTGCAAAAAACTTAGTGCTGCCCTGTATAGAAACAGCATTCGTGCATCTCTTCTGTCCACAAAACTGCAATTAATGCTGTAATGACATTGCATTGTGATCTCCCCGGCAAATCCTAGTCAGTGAAGTGGCAATGTGAAAATGCACAAGTTGATATCATATCACAGGTTTTAATTGACTAGAAATTATCGGTGAGAGAAAACACAAGGGTGCTGTTTTCAGTGGTGGCTATAAGAGTACACACTAGTAAAGCTATAAGGAGACGCATAGAAGCCTTTGGGAAGCAATTAAAATGCTGAAGAAAGAATTAGTAAGACAATTGCCTTCAAAGGTGCAAAGTTTATTAATTGTATGAAAGCAATGGCTAAAGTACTGAGTTGTAAATCTAATACATACAAGTCAAAGTTTGTGAGTTTGTGGCAGGCAGGTGAAGACCTCATATGATTGGCTGTGTTCATAGAATTGGCTGCCTGTGAAGATTCTATGCAATCTTGGGGTTGGCAGTTTGGGGGGGGGGCTTTAGAATTCTTAGCCAGAGAGACGAGGCCTAGCAGCAAGGAGAAGGCCAGTATATTCCCTCAGGAAACCAAGCTCTGTATGTTAACAACTCTGAATACACATTGGATTGGGGAATATGGGGAAAAGTTACAGGTAGTGGACAACACAGTTTGGGGAAACAGAGCCACAGGATCTCAAATCTTTCTAACAAGTATCACCTATGAGAAAATAAAATCCCGAACAATGCCACGTAGATACACTAGCTATTATTCTAAACTACTACATAGTCTAAGTAAATCATGCATTTCAGTATCAGCCTCTTTTCTCATAGTACCTGTTTCTGTTTTTAATAAACATATACCAGTTTAAATCCCTATCTTTTTTACACTAAAAAGAAGCATCCTAACCTGAGTGGCATCTTGTCTGTACAGATAGAAAGGTTTAAACCTTTCCTGAGCTGCTTTATTTCAATCCACCCAACACCAGGTAGCTACTTTAAAAAGGTGCGGCAACCATTGGCTTAAATGAACCACCCCCCTTTTTTTTACTGTCCACATGAGAGCAAAAGCTGCCCTCATTCCTAAAAAAACATCAGGACAATGTGTGGGAATCTGATCAAAAAGATACCACCAAGCTTTGATAAATAAAATCAAGAAGTTATGCTTTTGCCAGTCTGATACTGAACAGATGATGATGGTGCTACCTACCTTGCATAAAACAGATCCGTGTCTCTGGAAGCCTCTTTATTAAATGTCCCATAAAGAACTGACTTCCAAAATCTTCAGCCTTCACAAAAGCTCCATATTTTATTATCCCCACTTCATACGGTGTGAACTCCACCCATTCTTCAGAAAGATTCATAAACAAACAAAAGAAACAAATATTTTTCATTGTGCTACATCCATGCAAATGGGATCCTGTTTGTTCAACCGAATTTGCCATTCTTTTCTTCCTCATGCATGTTTGCACACCCTAAATCCTCTCTGTAAAGTCTCTTAATCTTCTGGAGCATGCGTACGTCTGTGTGTGTGTGTATGTGTTTATAAAGGGATATATATATAAAGGGATTCATTCTAGCAATGGTGCCTGTTTCATAGTGGTTCTTAAGGTTAAGTACTCTTTAGTTTGACTTACGGTTTATGCTGTTTGAAAAGTTCCTAGCAAATTTTATTGCAAGGGTAACTGTACATTAACAGGTGGGACCTTGGAATATTGTGTAAACTAGTACTTTAGACAAATTTTGCTACATTTGTTCAAAGCTAGAAGCAACAGTTCTGATGAAAAATTTTCTGTACAGTGGACCCTCTTTACCCAAAACCTCTGCATGCATGATTTCTAGCTCACATGAAGCACTGTGTCCCTACACCTAAAATGGTGGTGATGTGCGGACAGACATGCTAAAGTGTCTGTGTGCACATCACCACCACTGAATAAAATAGAATGCAAGCATTCACAAATTCCACTATTCACCAAGGTTCCCAGCAAAGAAGCCCCACACATACAGAGGACCTACTGTACATTTCAACATTCTGTTATGGCATATTGTCTGTTCGTTTTAGAGCCTTGCACATGGAAATCTCTACGATGTTGTAACTAGTGTGTTGACCATGCTGCCAATCCAATGTGTGTTTCCTTAGAACTAAGTCCCACTGTGCCCAACCTGTTATACTCCTTTACAAAAGTGTTCAGTATTGCAGTCTTAGGGTCAAGCTAGATATGATACTATTCATGTTATAGCCCATGCATGATCATTAAAATATCCATGCATCCATCCCCCCATCCATCTCAGATTTTGAGCTAACCAGACTAGGTCTATGGAAGGACAGATAGGTTTAGCTGTCCTACTTCCACACCATAGTCCTGATCCAGTTCATCTGCTCTTTGTCATTCACTCCTGCTACCTGTTACCTATTACTTGTTACCTGCTACCTCCACACAAGAGTTAACAACAACAATAATGTCATTTCTATTATCCCCTTATACTCAGAGTCTTCTTCTAATCACTCTTACTGAGCCTAACCTACCTCACAAGTTTGTTTTGAAGGTAAAAAAGTGGCACAGCATAGGTTTTTTAAAGAAGGATATTGGTAAAAAAAGTACTAAATAAATATATGGCAATGATGGCATAGGACAGGCATTGCATCAGACCCTAACCAAAGGATCCAAATTGCAAACTACGGTGACCTACTGTGCTAGCACAATGCTCAGCTCTTTCAACCTGTAGGCACAACGCAATCAGTTGGGTCATCATATCCATATACGGGCCTTTGATTACATGTGTTTACTAAATAAGTATGTCCTTTCCACACAGGTGCCCAACCTGGCTGTTAAAACATGATACATTTATTAACCTATTGTGGATTCACTCTGCCTTGCACATGTGCAAACATCAGCACATGTGGCACAATAAATTGCTTTGTACTACCTTTGAAATCCACAGTGCTGTACTTCTCTTTCACATTGATTGCAGTGTAGATTGGTAAAGGATTTTGAGCCTCATTCACAGCTTGCTGTTCATCTGAGAGTTTATGGTTATCTTTCTGCATTGTAAGAAAAAAACACCCTGATCAAGTATGAGTAAAAATTGAAGAAAACAATGTTTCACACATCTGATTGTGGAATCTTGTCTAGAGTTTGTAAAATCTGTTCTAGAATGAGGAAAACAGTAAATAAATCACTGGTGATGTAACAAGCAAACATAATTTGATCCACAAGTGTTTTAGCAAGTCAGGTGCTGTCATCTATTCTATCATCCAGATTGCTCTTTGTAGACTTTTTATTTTTTCATGTCAGTAGATTTTGGGTGGAAAATGACATCCATTTTCTACAAGGTACAGTAACATGAAGCCATTTATATATGTTTGTACATTCAAAAATGCATTTTTTTCTTTCTTCTCTTGTGTTTGCCCCTCTTTCATCATTTATTTATTTATTTATTTATTTAATTTATACTCTGCCTTTCTCTCAATATAGGATCCAAGTCCTCATCCCATATTTTCAAAAGTAATGCATTATTTTCCAGAGATATCAGTATCTCTCTAAACTTCTAAGGCAGAAAATACTTCCTTCCAGTCATAGATTCCACTAAGAAAAGACAAGCTGGCATTGCCACAAGGAATCTCTGGTACAGGCTGAGCCGCCCTTATCCAAAATGCTTGGGGCCAGAAATGTTCTATATTTTGGATTTCTTCAGATTTTGGAATACAGTACCTTTTTGGAATAGCCTTGTATCTCTTTTGTTCACTACTTTGTATGAGATGCAAGGCTGGAGAGAGACTAAGGATCTGTGAAATGGCAAGAATCAAAGCACAGTGCTTGGTGTGAATCCATACCTCCTGCTATTTCACAGTCTCTCTCTTTTTGCCACCAGCCACCTGCTTCTGCCTTCCAGGTGGTGGCTGTTGCTCTCTTGCTTGTTCATTTCTCAGATCCTCAATCTCTCTCTCTCATTTTGCTGCCAGCCACCCACTTCTGCCTTTGAGTTGGTGACTGCCATGGTTCTTGAATCTGAGAGTCGAAAGAGCAGGAGCACTGCAGCCACTGCCTTGAAGATAGAAGCAGGTGTCTGGTGGCAAAAGAGAGGGTCTAATGATCTGAGAGATGAATGAACAGGAGCACCACAGCCCTCCCTCCTCGAAGATGGAAGTGGCTGGCTGGCAGGTTTTCAGATTTCTGAATAAGGGAGGTTCAACCTGTAACAGCAGATTTCTTCGTGGATTTTTCCAACATTCCTATAAATCATAGAAAAACTGGGGGTTATATCACTAGAGTGATGTGGCAAGGGTATCTTACTGAAAGCATGCTAAGCTTGTATTCCCGAGTTCTCAGCTTAGATCTGAAGTAGGCAAAAATTTCACTTCTGTTCATTTTTGAAGGAATTTGTTGATATTGGCAAATTTAATCCAATATGAAAATATCAGTACGACCTAGCTTTCCCACACCTGCAAAGGGTTAGATTTTTAAATGTTTAATTTATGTAACATAAGAATGATAAATTTTAAGCATGCTTCAAAGTACGTGGATCCATAAATAATCACTTAAAACAACAAAAGTACTGTACCTGATCATTTAACAAATATTCAATAATCAGCCCCCAAAGATCTATACAGGATGTCCTTTGTCCTTCCTGTTTCCTTTGATGCAGCTCTCTGTTGTAATATTTCAGACGCTCTATGGAAAAGCAATCCAGTTTGCTTTTAGTCACATGTTTTCTAACTTCTTTGATTTGTTCGGTCAGATCCTTTTTTGACCAATAAGCATCTTTGTACAAATTTCCCATAGTCCTGGGAAAGGAAACACAGGAATATCAGGACAGACTTGCTGGATTAAACCAGTAGTCCATTTAGTCCAGCATCCTCTTCTGAGACAAATAACTCGTACATACTTGTCAAAATAGAGGTGAGAAATCTGGGATTGTCCAGATATTGTTGGACTGTATGTCTCATGAGCCTCAGAAAACATGGATAATCATCACGGATGATGGATAGGCCAACAACATCTGGGTGACCTCAGGTAGTTCCTACTACGCTACTACTAAACATGGAATTTCCATTTGGCTTTCATATGTAACAGGTATTGATAGCTATGCAAAGAAGGACTTCATTTTGTCTGCCCTAAATAAATTTGTCTGTCTACCTATATATTTAATTGGGCAATCCTAAATTTGAGAGTTATGACAGCTATTATGACCTGAACAACATCTTTTTTTCCTCAAGCGCATATCTTTCAGAATTTTATAAACTACAGTATGCCCTCCCTTACTGCTACTTCCTCATATATGATGTCCATATGACATGAAGCATTGCTTCCCTATGCTTAAAATGGCAGTGATGGGCACAAATGTGATGCCGCATGTGTGTGCACATTGCGTCCATTGAAAAGAATGGGGCTCAAGCATTTGTGCCTTTTGTTTTATGCAGGAATTCCTGGAACTGAACTCCTGTTTATATGGTAGGTGCATTATATTACCCTGCTCCCCAGATGTTAAGGTCCAGCCCAAAAGTTGCATGACTTGGGATATCATCCGATCTGCACTTTAACAAACGGAGAGATAAGGATGGAAAAGGACAATTGAGCAAGAATATTCATTGAATCCTAGATATGGCTAGAGATTTTGTTTCAGTTTCTTTTTGATCATTTATTAAAATCCTCTAGTTTTTTTTAAACTTGGGATGGAAAAAGCTTGAGAAAAACACAAACTGAAATGTGAAGGAAACCAGAGTAGCCAGCTTTGTCTATCCAGGCCTAAAGTTTTGAGTGTTTGGCTCTTAAAAGTCTGGGTTTGGACTGCTATGTATACAACTGTGTTAGCACTGAACTGGGGTTGCCACACCCTTTTTCTTAGAGGGTATCTTTGTAATACCTGATAGACAAAGACAACATGGTCCTATTAAATCTGGCTGTGGCAGATGAAGGAGAATTTTCCTGAATCCATGCTGTCAAGTTTACAGTGCCAGTTCCCTAGGTGCGTAAATGTATATGAACAGGCTCTCACTTCTTAAATCAGATTAAGTTTGAACTGCATGGGAAAAGGCTCATAAAAAGTATGAGATCACAATCTTGCAGAGAAGAAAAGTCAGAAAGTAATCATAAAGCTTAAACAAGGGAGAGTTATGCTGAAGAACCTGTTTGCTTTGACAAAAAATGTCAAAGTTCATAGTGATTTCAAACACGTACAAAGCATTTTGAGCCGTGTCCTGAAACATCTTAATGTGTTCTGATAAACTGGTGTCCTAGCTGGTATCATTAAGATATGAAGAACAAGTGTGACATGCATAGCTTGGAAATAGTAGTTGCTCGTTAGTGGTGAGTTGTGTACAATTGTCATAGCGTTTTGTTCCTACATACTTTTTCTAATAATTCCATATAAAGTTGATTTCATTGCTTGCCTGAGCTTCTGAGAAGAATACATCCAGCACTGCACTGTTAAATAAACTACTGTGTTCAATCTACTATCAGACTCGATTCATGAACCTTAAAGGGTTAACTTTTTTTCTCCTTACACTTGACTCTGGAGTGGGCTGGCATCTCCATTTTTGATTTTACCAAGCATCATGCAGACTGATCAAACCTCATTTCTGTAACTCTCTATATAACCTTGGGTCCACATCCTTACCATGTTGTGCCAGACAAACCAGTTATGTAAGTAGCACAGTCTAAGAGATTTAACTTCTGAAGTCCTCGTAGGCTTCCATAGAGTGCTGTCAGTGATCTGGTGCTGCCCCCTGTTGTCATGATTGCCACAACTGGGACCTGAAAAATACACGCATACAGACAAGAGTATAGAAAAATGAGTACTGGTATGGTCGGAAAAAATTAAGTCCAACTATAAAGTTAGTCCTTGATTGTCTCTTTTCATGTCACAAAGACTTCTTATTACCAGAAAGCAGGATAAGGGAAATGAAAAGAAAAAGTATGCAATTTGTGACAAGGGAATATTCCACATGGAGACCATTATGTCCTCTGTGCAGATGGCAGATCTGTGATCTAATGAGGCAAGTAAATCTGTAGCTAATCCATTTTGAGGTCAGAATGAGTAAAACATGCCGAGAAGTTGTTACCAGTAAAAGGGTCAGACAGGACTCAAACTGACATCTTGACATATATTCAAATATACTAGAAAAGTAGAAGAAGCTGTAGAAGATGTATCTATCCAACAGGACAATTTAAAGGGGGACGTTGATATGATAACATGTCATTAGTATTTTTATATTGTATATTGGACAACCTCTTGTTTTTAGGAGCTTAAAAGAACAATCTTAATGGGAAGGAGTTCAAAGGATAGAGTTCCTCAATACTGAAACCTACAATCTTTCAAGGGCCTGCATGTCTTTTGCTATCAAGAAAAATGATGGGGTTTTTTTTGCAACCCTTTCAATTTCTGGGTTTTTTCCTGTGTATGTGTATGCTCTGTGTGTGTGTGTTTGTGTGTTTTACCATAAATAATCTTCCCTATGCAAACAATGGCCCTTTCCGCATGTGGGAAAGGAACTGCGCAAAAACGAGACTCACCGGACTTCTTCAGCGTCTGGGCGAGTCCGTTGGGAAGAGGAGCAGAGCGAGCTCGTTGCTCCACACTGCTCCGACGTCCAAAATGGCGGCTTCCGGTTGATGGAGGCTCTCCACCAACCGGAGAACCTCACCAGCCTAAAGCCCGCCCCCAGTAGATCTGCAGGCATGCACTAGTGCGTGCCTGCAAATCTGCACTGGAGTGCGGCGATAGAGAGACATGGAGTCGAGCACGCCATGCTTTTTAAAAACGTCTAAAAAGAGGTTTTTAAAAAACATGCTGCGCGACCAGTTCCGGTCTCTCCGGAGCAGACTGAGGTGCGGAACTGGAAATAGTAGTCTGCCCCAGTCCACTCTATGGTGCAGAAGACCTTCACTGGAGGTCGCTCTGCTCCATTTTAATAGCCCGGTGCGGAAAGGGCCAATAGGAGAGAATTAATTTACTCCATCTCCAGGACTAGTCAAAATATCCTTCTATGGCCCTTTCCGCACGTGGAGGGGGAAACAGGGGAAAACGCACTGAAACGGAGCTTACCGGCAGCCGGGTAAGCCCATCCCCATGCGGAGCAGCGTGAGCTCGCTGTTCCGCAGTCCCTGGCATCCAAAATGGCAGCTCTGGCATCCAAAATGGCAGCTTCCAGTTGGTGGAGGCTCTCCACCAACCGGAGAAGCTCACCAGCCAGAAGCCCACCCCCGGCAGATCTGCAGGCATGCACTGGTGTGCACCTGGAAATCTGTGCTAGAGCGCGGGAACGGAGTGGCATGGAGTGGCGTGCTCTGTGCTTTCGAAAAACCTGTAAAAACAGGTTTTTAAAAAGCACGCTGCGCGGCCACTTTGGGTTGCTCCAGAGCGGACTGAGGTGCAGAACTGCGACAAGTAGTGCAACCCAGTCCACTCCCACGGTGCGGATGACCTCCGTCAGAGGTTGCACCACACCGTACTACTTACCCCATGCGAAAAGGGCCTATGTTTGGATGGTAGGGAGCTGGGAACTTGTTGAATCCAATAGATCCATGTCCTCTCCATCCCTAATCACTGCCACACCACCCAGTATAACTTCCTCTCCCACCCAATATTCTGTCCATAGAGAGGAAGACTTCACAGTGGCTTGGAGAAATCTGAAGTAGATAGCAAAGACTAGACTCCACCTCTCTGTCCAACATCAGAGTTCTGTCTCTCTTTGGCCTTGGAAAGAAATTTTTGTTTCTTCTTCTGATCCCAGGAAGACTGTCCCTGGGGCCACAAGAGCACTCTTTTGAACATCAGCATCACCTTTCACCACCATCATCATGTAAACAATATTAAAAACAGATTACAATTTGTACATTGTTAATCAACTGTTTTTCATATTGCTCAGCACACACCCAACAGAGAATTAGTTCAAATATTAGTAAGCAATAGTTTCCTATCCAACAAAACAGTTAACCTATTTATTATTTAGGCATCCTACAGCAGTACAGAGCATTCCATTATTAAGTCATTGAGATATCAAATAAATATAGTCTCTAATTGTCATGTTCTATAACCTCTAGAGACCCTCTCCCTGACATTTATTTGCTTGCTTCCATGCCATCTTCAAATCCAGATCATTTATCAACACATCTTTTCCACCCCAACATAAATGGTCTTTCCAAACACTACAATTTTATAACAAGAAATCAATATCTGCATTGCATATATCTTGATGCATGCATCAATTCAGTTTAAATACATTTGCTTATTACAAAATGCTAAGCATAAATACAATAATTTGCAATTTAGGAAAGAAAAACTAAAAATTTAAACAAAAACTGTCACTCATTGCTAGAAGGAACGCTCACTGTCAATAATACCATTCTGTTACTTTAACACATCATAACCAAATAATCCTGAGAAATAAACAAGTGCAGCCGTAAAACTCATCCCTAATTATTAAAACTGGCCCTTATCTCCTTAATGAACTTTGGTCCATGGAATAATTTTAAAAAGCTGTCATTTATTACCGATTTAACCACATGACAATCTCATTGATTTCCGTGGAAGTTCAGAACACAGCTAAAAGATTACTTCAACCAACTGTTTACTTAATTACATGCTCAATGATTTACTTAATTCTAAAGCCTGAAAAGCACTATCTCATTATGATAATAACTATTATTAGATGTAACCACTATTGAAGTTGTTGAGATTAGCAGGATTAGAAAAAGCAAGGGATTGCCATATGGGCACTAGAAGTCAAGAAAGAGAAGACAAGAAAAAGGGAATGATGACCCAAGTAGAAATGTTTATTGCAAAATACAATATGCAATACAATATACTCAAGACGCTTTGGTATATAGACTTGTCTTAGGTGCAAAGAGATGTCTGTTCCATCTATTGGCTATATTTGATTAATTAGGGTTTATAATCCCAGGTTTTATAATAAGCCTTGCCTCCCCCTGGGCTCACACTCTCTTCTCTTCCCTCTGTCTCTCTAGTATTGCTGTGAGGAAGACTGTAGAAATGTTTGCTTCTGATTCAGTTATGTTTTGAATGACGAATGATGATTAACTTTAGCTGTGGCTTGTTGAAACAAACCATGGTTGGCATCCTGTTCAGTGTTTTCAGTATATAGTAGTAAGCTGGATTTAGTACATTGTCAGTATTTGAATTCATGTGTGCTCCCAAGCCCATCTTAGAAGCTAGGCAACAGCACCAACATAGGGATTTTGGAAGTGCTGGGGAGCAGGATGGTGAATGAAGAAGCGTCCAGCCCTTTCCCAACAGTGAGGTGCTTTACAAAAAGGAACTGCAGTGGGACCATCAAGGGGTCCCTGCAGCTGCCTGTCTCTGTTCTTTTCTGTGCAGAAAAAGAGTGATTTTTAAACAGAATAAGTCCCAAGCTGCTAATAATCTTTGAAAACTATTTTTTTCAATGACTTCCCTGTTTCCTAAAAATTACTTGTTTCTTTCAAGAATGAGATTAGTAAAGAATCAGATCTCTAGCTCAAATTAACTTTCATTTATTCGTTTATCAGATCTGTGAGTTATTTCCTATTTCCCAGGAAACCTCAAAGAAATATCAACAAATAGCAATAGTAAAATACATTATCCATATGAGGTATAACTGATATAACAAAACAATGCAGCTACACAGATGTGAAAAATTTCATTTAAAACTCAAAAGCATTTAAAACTCATTTAAAACACAATAGTTGCATTTACATTTCCCCAGCCAAGGGAAATAAATCTTTACCTATTATGTTCTTCTATGCAATAATGAATCAATTAAAAATGTTCTGGCTACTGAGTGAAATTACAAGAGAGTTTCTACAACCTGGTGATTTTTCACATTTTGGGATTTTTATGGTGAAAAATGTGTTCTCATAAATGTTTGGTGGGTGTGCAAAAATCCATTTTTTGTGTGCAAAGTCCTGAGTTTGCTTGTTTTTTTTAATTCAAGTAATTTTCCCCACTCCCCGTCTAGAATTATGAAAAGTCCTGAAGTGGCTGGCCGTTTTCTCAACCATGTGTCTCAGTGTGGACAAGAATGCTTGAGTATTCAAAAACACGTTTCTAATTGACCAAATATAAGAAGAAATAAACAACTAGTACAGGTTGGCCAGGATTAGACTTATGTTCACACTACCACTCTCAATCAATAGCATAACTGACAAATTTTGGAAATTCCAAATCATCTTCAAAGGCAGCCCAGCATCCAGTGCATTGCAGTAATGCAGCCTAAAAGGTTAACAGAGCATAAGCTGTTAGTGGTAGGCCACCCAGGTGAAATTGCAGCTGGTTATCACCCAAGGACCATGTCTAGGTCTACTGGCTACTGATTTAAAATTAATCCAGATCTTTCAGTTCTATGAAAGGTTTCTTAAGAAATGGTTTTAACACTGATTCATTCAGATAGCTCTGACCATTCTCTTTCACAGCAAGACACGGATCATCTCCACAAACCCAACTGACCAGCAGTTCCACTCTAAATTTTACTTGCCATGACAGACAAAAATTCTGCCCACAAGTCATCACATACATCCTTCCAAGTATCTTTTTCACGTCTCCAAACCATACTGACTCTCACTCAATAAAACTGGACCAGACAATGCTCCAGACAATCTTAGCTCTTGAGACTTATGTAGTCAAGAACTAAGTGGGTACAGGCAATTTCATTCTTAAAATGGCAAGCAAATACATCATAGCAAGCTACTGGGGGTTCAACTACCTCCTCTAGCCCAGTACATAATAGGCCTCCCACTCAGAATTCCACAGGACAGCACTTGAGGCTGCAAAGGAATGTTTGTTTGCCATCTTCATTGTCACAAAGATAGGTCCACTGACAAACACATTTTTAGAATTCACTTTCATCTGTCAAGATTTTTTTTTCTACCTGCTCTCTAGGAATTTCCCAGCTTGCTTCATTGACCTATTGCCAATTGGATTCTATTAAATCAGAAAGAACACTAAGGAGTAATCACATCAACTACCAGGGTCATCTCTGTATTACACAGATTGGCCAGTGTTTCAACAGGAGCACTGGTTTTGTCAACTGGAAACCCCTACCCCAGGCTGTTTGAAAAATCCATTAGTTTATTAGGCTGAACCATTTTAATGGAACCTCAGTCTCTGAGGTCGTAAAAAGTCATTGAATCTCACCAAGAGGTGATCTCACCATAATAATATCCCTCAGCTTCAGATCTCCTTCCCTGACCCCACTAAGAAAAACTGAGGCTGTATCCAGTCACATATGGTACGCCAATGATATGCTGGAAGAGCTCAATGGCTGTCATTATGGCCATAATACAGTGAACTAGTCCCAAACAATTCACCTTGGCATGGACATGGAAAGAGTGCTCATTGCAAGGGTATACGAGTATTTCAAATAACTGGAAATAAAACAAAAGGTTCCAAACTCTAGTGGAAGCTAGAGTTCCAGAAAAGTGTAGTTGTTTATTACATTCAAATGCTGCCATTTGTGGTAAACCATACTGTAAGGATATCCAGAACTGTGTATTGCATACCTCATGGTCTTGCAGGTCTTTTTCTAGTCTAAGAACTTTTTCGAAAGCATTGGCGACAATTCTCTTCCTTTTACACAAGAAATCTTGCTCCTGAGAACACAGATCATAACCCAAGCGTACATCGAGGCCAGTCTGACTAGAATACACAAAGGGAAAAAGAATTACAGGCATACCTCTTGATATTTGGAATCTGTTGCAGAACTATGATCATTTAACTCTTGAATCAAGTTTAGAATAATTGTTCCAACAATCCTATGTTGACCATTAGGAAGAACTTTTTTACTGAAAGAGCAGTTCAACAATGGGATACCTAGAAGGGTGGTGAACTCTTCAGCTTTGGAGGTCTTTAAGCAGAGATTGGATGGCTCTCTTTCAGGAGTGCTTTAGTTGCATATTTCTGCATGGCTGTGGATTGGACTAGATATCCCTTGTGGTCCCTTCCAACATAAAAATTCATTGATTCTATGACCAGTGAATGCAAAATGTGGCAGAAGGAGAGACACAGGACACCAAGACCCTTTCTGCACCTTACCTGCGGAATGGTAAGGTGCAGAAAAGGCGTTTGCCAGAATGGGAGAGAGTCTCGAACACTCCCCTCTGCACCTTGCCAGCCACCTGAGGATGGTAGCACTCAGGACATACCAGTTCCTTCTGCAGTGCAACCGACCTCATCCTATGCTGCACTGAGGAAGGAAGCAAACTGATAGAGCCTCCACCCTTTCTGCACTGCCCCAGTCGAAGCAATCGTCACGTAGAAGGGGCCTATTACCACATTTTTTCCAGGAATAGTATAACATGCAATCGCAATGGCTGGGGACACAGCAGGAACAACACCATGACAACGTCATGTGGCAGCACATGTTGCAGAGCAGTTGCAATGTGTCCCCACGCTGGAATGGGGCCTTAGGGTGGAAATGGCCCAAGTCATTGGATTTTTAAAAGGCAGTAAATAAACTGTATACAGTGTTTTTACACAATATTTTTTTGGATTGTAAGAAGAACTATGTAGAAAGACACCCCTGAGGGCTGATGGACCAAAGTTTTCTGTCTCTGAAGTACACCAACAACTCTGTAAATCTGATTCTTGTTAAATTGAATGAAGCTAATGTTGTTTCAGTAAATTTTATTGTTGGCAAAGTATTCATAGTATGCCCATATTATTTGTTTTTTTTCTCATACTTTGAGAAAAAAATACTTTGAATACTTTGAATAGAGACACATAACTAATTACCCTTACAGATATTTATTTATTTCTAGATATATATATTTCTAGAAGAGAAAAGTGGAATAGGTAAAATTGTAGCCATTACCATCCGAGAGAGGATGGATCTCTTACCAGTCTTCTGTCCTCACGTGTAAGGCAAAGTTTTTACTCTGAAAATCCAGAATATAAATAAAAGTTCAACTGTGTTATCAATGTTTTACATTTCTATGAATTCACTATAAAACACTATATGCAGAAGTCATGATCTAGTGGAGGTATACACACATAAGCTAATGCATGCTTCTCACCTGATGGACTGGAATTATGGGCACAGTCCAATTAATCACAAGCTTAAACAAAACATTTAGAGGTGGATATGATCTCTGTTCTTTCTGGCATCTCTATGCTTCCTGACATTTTTGTTTAAGTTTAATGCATAGCTTAAATAACAAGATGGAATGTAGCCTATGTCTACACTGGTCTACACTCAAGACCACCTTAAGCTCTACTTCAGCAAAATCTCAATCAAGATGCAGACCTGTGATCTAATGTTGTCATTTTAATTCCCTATATGTTTTTTTTTTAAATCTTTGCCTGATGAAGAAGCCAATAGGCTATGGAAACCAGATTAATGTATTTTGAACCTTTTGGCTACAACGTGTGTTTTGGATGTGTTGTATGGCAAATATGGTTATGCCTGTTTATTTTTTTTAAAAAAAGAAATATTTCTCATATTGAGTAATGATGCTATGATTTCTTCAGTCTTATAGATATGATTGTAGATTTCTGAGATGATTTCAGTACCTTTATTTGGAAATATCCAACTTTGCAAGCCAAAGAATTACTGTGGACACATCACATGGCAGTGTAATTTTCTCTCCTACCCTCCACAGAAAGAGTTAATACTCTGGGCCATGGACCTCATTAAAAACAATGCAAGAAGGTGAAGTCAGGATTGCAAATCACTGATAACTTCCTCTTCAATTAACAGAAGTGAATTCCAGAATACTGTGGTATCTTTTTCTAAACCTGTCTGTTTTGTCTGTATGTGATTTTCAGTACTTTGTTTTGTTAAAATTTTAAACTGCCAAACTAAAAAAAAAAATACTTGCATAGTTTATTCTTTTTCAACAGATGTCTTTATTCCCTCAGAACAGACAAAATACAAATTGATTCAATAAACAATTTATCAATTATTGATTCAGACTTCAGAATCTGGATTGCTTTTGTGCATGTTAATGTTTTTTTCAATTTAGAACACTAAAGATCTAAATTTTTGCTTGTTACATTCTTGTACACAAGAATGAAAGATTTTCAAGAGTTTTTTCCTCTGTGGGCTAGATTATGTGTTGCATAACCATCCATAATTGAATAATTATATGCTTTTGTTGCTTTTTAGTATTTTTGAAACCTTTTTTTTTTGCAAAAAAATTATCAGGATTTTTTTTTCTTTTGTTCATGACAACCTGTGTGGTATAGTGGTTTGAGTATTAAATTATAACTCTGGGATAACAGAGTTAAAATCCCCATCTGACCATGGAAATCCAGTGGGTAACAATATACAAATTACACTTTTTCAATGGCAAACCCCTTCTGAACAAATCTTGTTGAGAACAACACAGGATAAGTTTTCGTTAGAGTTGTCATTTATTGGAAACAGCCTGAAGGCACACAACAACAACAACAACAACAACAACAACAACAACAACAACAACAACTTTTTGGTGCAATATTTTGTACAAAATACAGTGCTTTTTATGCAATATAGAAAAAGTCTGGATCCTGTATGGTCTTTGCATATATGTAAGCACTGTAGTTATGGTGCTATGCACTGACTGCTGCCTCAACCCCCCTCAATCCATACATACCAGGCAGCAGCTACTGTGATTGAAAGAGGTCTGTCCCCCTGTTGCTCAGAAAACAGCTGGCTGCCATTTGCCCCCTCTATTATGAACAATTTCCATTCCAAAAGGCAGAGACAGGGGTCCTGTTGTAATTCTCCCTCATGCCACAGGCTGTTTGTGCAAGGGGTGAGTGGGAACAACCGCCAGGCAGTCCCTGCACAAGAGGGGAATGAACCCCTGTCTGTTGCAGTAAGCTACTTTTCAGTAAGTGGATACTGGAGACTGAAGCAGAGGCTATGTAGGGACTGTGAATACATAACAGTCATGAGCGCATAACTCAAGTTACACATTCATAACTCAAGTTACATATTCAAGAAAACTACACTGTGATACAAGATTTTGGCCAATGATTTTTGCCATTTCAGCTCCAAAAAGTGCTGCTCCATTTTCCTCTCATCTATGGGTGAAAAACATCTCATAGTGCTTTTGATGGAGTGTAGTAAGCAGAGATACTTTATTGCCAATGGTGAAAAAAATTGCAAATACTCCTTTACAACCTTATGGAGCACATGCAATTTTGTCCATGGTCAACCTAATAATTGACAATGGTTATGGTGAATCAGCCTCCACAATCTCTTATTTAACTTTGGAAGAAAGAACATTTCTCTTCCAATAGAAAGGTTCAAGGAACTTTTCAGTCTTACCTCTGCTAGGACTATTTTCCTGTTTGTAGGAACTGAATTGATTTCCACTTTTAGGAATCCTTCTTCTCTGTTATAGGAACATGGGCCCTGGAATGTTAGACATATTTTTATCAGAAAGAGTGAAAAACTGCATGCATATGCACTTATTTTACCCATTTATTGATTGATTACATAAATATTCTCAGAATATATTTTACACCAGTGCTTTCCAGGCTATCTGATATGGGGGACTAGCAATTATTTTTTTCCAGTCTGCCCAGGGACTGGCACTAAACTTATGCCCATTTACTACAACTGTTTCTTTCTTTCCTGGAACCTTGCTGGGAACCTGCAACCAATGGTTCAGGGTACAGTGCTGGTCCAGAGACCATTATTTTCAATAGCACTGGCTTACAAAATCAATTTTTAAAAACCGAAAACATAATATTAGTTAAGAAACAGAAATCTTTTTATAGTTAGCATGAGACTGCTGAACCTACAAAGACGTAATCTAGATCCTTCTTCGGTAGTTTAATGTCCAAGGTTGGATGTTTATACTTGATATAATGGAATGAGGACTGGCATATGGGCTTCGCACAGAAGCTAGAGGCAAAATTAAACTCCTGTTTTTCTTCATGAGATCCTTTCACCATAAGTGCTAGTGTTCGTTCTAAAAGAGAAAAGGGAAAGAAAGTTGAGAAAAGATCGGTCATGTCTTCAAGGACAATCCCATACGCAAAGCATTTCATTAAATTAATGGGGGGGGAGAGTAATGAGTTCATAGATTCCTTCATGGAGATGAAAGGTCAGAATCACTACTCTTTCACACATAGAAAACTTTCACACATAGGCAAGGCATGTTGGAAGCGGACCTTGTTTCTGAGGAGAATCACACTTCCTAGCATCACAAATCTCTTTTAATATAAGCTGTGCACTCTACACACTTTGTTTGCATGTAAAATTGTGACAATTCAGATGCCATTGCCATAATGACAGTGTAGATGTCCACCCTTTGGTTCTGAGTTCTGAAGTGCCCGATGTTCCTGGAAGTTTAGTTCATTTAAAATGTTGTTGTTGTTTTGTGGTTGTGGTTGTTGCGTGCCTTCAAGTCATTTCCAACTTATGGTGACCCTAAGGCAAACTTATCACAAGGTTTTCTGGGGCTGGGAGTGTATGATGCGCCCAAGGTCACCCGGTGGGTTTCCATGGCCGAGTGGGGAATTGAGCCCTGATCTCCAGGGGTCTAGTTCAATGCTTAAATCACCACACCATGCTGGCTCTCTACAATTATTGCTGCTATAAAAGTGTGATACAAATCATTGTAGTTGAAATTATCGTCCTACTTGATTTCTGCTTCTTTTTCCTCTCCACCTCACATTCCAAATGGCAGACTTGGCGAGACTGTAGGAATACAAGGAAGAAAAATTAAAATTGAAAATGGAATTGAAACTTCACATTACTGCTTTCTCCATCACCTGACTAACAGGACAGTATAATAACAGCCATACTCTTTGGGGATCCAAAGCAATTTCTAGAAAAAGTGTGTAGCTGAATGCAATAACCTTCCTACCTCCTCAGGGTACTTGACTATTCTTCAGATTTTGAAATCTTCAAATGTTTTACAACATTCATCAATCAAGCAAGCAAGCAAGGTAGGTATTTTATAGACATGTTTATACAATGTTTGAATACATGATTTTTTAAAACTTGTATTTTGAAAAGGAGAGGAGGAAAGACTTGGATATAGGTTTGCCATAATTATATAGATTGTTTCTGTTTCACAGGCTTGATCCATAAAATGTAGAAAATATATTATGGAGATATATATATATATATATATATGAATATATTATGGATGGTGCTTGTTCATACTTTTTTTTATTACCAGCAATAATGCTATGACCCTAAGGTTTCTGGTGGGCATCAAAGAACACAGGAATTTTGGCTCTCTCTCTCTGAGGATGGAACCAGAGGTTTTCCCCATTGGAGGGAGATATCCAACCTCAAAAGCCTGATCTGTGAAACTACACAAAGATCTGTATCGCACCTCATCTGATATTCTTCTGCAGTTAGTGTTCCTGTAAGGAACACTGTAAGGAATCCATCAACCCTTCTGGGGATGTTCAGAAGACACTGTAGAGCTACACCAGGATGGGGAAAAACTACAGTAGCCCTGGAGCAGGTGTAATTAAAACATATCACAGGAAACATATCACAGATAAACTATATCTCTCACTTCTGAGTGAACTGGGTATCCATTTTCTATTATCGCATTGCCACAGTGGCAACCTGTTCTTCAGCTTTATGGTTAGTAATCAGAAATGAAGCTTCCATACATAGTTATTTTTTACTGTGACCATATTAAGGATCTTGTTGCCCTGCAGTTGCCAAATAGAGGTTCCTAGAATTGCAGCTTTGCTCATTTTGCAACCCCGTTGTCATTGTTAATTGACATCAAGTCAACTTGTACTTCTGATTATCCTACACATGAGAGACCTGCAAGCCATGCTGTTATCAATAGCCCTGTTCACATCTTGCAAACTCAGGCTGTGGCTTCCTTGATTGACTCTATCCATCTGCCACCCTGACCAGTTTCTTTACATTCATACATCTTGTACAGAAAATACTAAGTGATGTATCAAAGTCAACAATGCAACATCAATTTATTTCCTTGAGAGAAGGATGGAATATCAATGAGGGCATTCACATGGTGGTAGCTCTTCATCAAGAAAATAAACTGGAGATGGTTTACTTTGTTGTTCTTGTTGCTGTTATTGAGTTGGTAGGATAGGAATCCGTATCCCAGCAGATTTACCAAGTAGATTACTAACTGAGAAGACAACATACCAAAAACAAAACAAAACTCCACAATAAATTCATACTGAAGACATGATTTCATTTAGCTGTGAAAAATTTATACAAACATTTTTCAAAGCTAAATAAAATAAATAAGAAAGAAAGAAAGAAAGAAAGAAAGAAAGAAAGAAAGAAAGAAGAATAAGTTACCTTTGGAAGTTTTTAAACAAAGGCTCGATGGCCATCTATGGAGAGTGCTTTGATATGTGTTCCTGCATGGCAGGGAGTTGGACTGAATGGCCCCTGTGGTCTCTTCCAACTCTATGGCCTTTTCTGCACTTTTTTTTAGTGATGGGCCAGAACGCCCTCCGGCGAGGACGTTTGCACTTGGGAGCAAACTGGGTCTGGACTACTTGATGTTTGTCTGGACTTCAGCCCGCTCCCAAACGCCCAGAACTGGTGGTTCCCCGTGCTATTGAAAGACTGATTAAAAGAGGTCTTTCAATAGCACAGCGCGCCCCAGTCCGTCGCTATGCTAAAGTATAGATATGCAGGCTCGCGCCAACTGGAAGCCTCCATTTTCGTCACCGGAGAGTGTGTAGTGCGGGCACGCGCTGCTCCGGAGCATCGTGGATCGTCGGGGGAGAGCGAGCCAGTCCGGTGAGTAATGGACTGCCCCGTTTCCCCCACAAAGTGTGGAAAAGCCCTATGATTCTATGATTCTATGACTATACACAGACTCAATTCACCTACTCACATAACTTGTTACTATAGGAACTGTGACATATTTATTTCTAAAGGATATCAGATAACTAAAATCCTCTGGGGTATTATCAGGTTCAGGAGATAGCCCAGAAACTTAGCTGTGCAGATCATACACTTTCTGCATTTTGTTATCAATATATCAAAAGATAATTGGAGATGTTGTGCTTACTTTTATGGAAGCCTTAAGCAATTAGGCATCCAAAGAAAGAAAATATATTTAATGGCTCAATAGGAAAGTCCTATCAGTTCCTTTCTGTTTCTCTCACAAAAGAAATATGAGTTGCAGACTTTGATCATATCTTTATATTGCTTATATCTAAAGTAGAAGAAAGAAAATGAATAAAAATTACCAAAATAATTCCATTCGTAATGATTGTTTCACGAGTGCTTAAACTAAAAACAAATTGAATAGAAATATTTTATAATTCATTAATATAATATGGTGAAACATGACTATTATGTTAAATACATAAAAAGAACCGTGATAGATCAAACCAGAAATCTCTCTAGTACAAAATTCTGTCCCCGTGGTGTTCAGTAAGAAGCCCACAAACAGGACAGAAGAATCACACTCTGACTGTTTTCCTTCTAGGGATGCAATTCTTCACTAAGGCCATTTCCACATGACATCACTATCTCGCAACAGCAGTGGGTTGTGTTCAGTTCAAGAGTTGTGCTACCACTATCCAGCTGCTATCCTGTTCCCCAAGCATTGCAAAACCACCTTATACTATTTCCAGAAAAAATCCATTAAGCACCTCCTTTAGCGCTTCAATCCCATCAGCTGGCTCAGTGTGATCCTGTAATAGCGCTTGATAGTGCTTCCTGCCTTCCCAGATCCAGGAGTAGGCGGGGTGTGGGCATGCCCAGCTCGTCCCTCTCTCAGTGACTCCCATGGCATGGTAACTTCAAAATCTATCACCTCTCCATGTTTATTTTAAAGTTCTCCTTTGAATTAAAACTTTTTATTTTTTAAATACATTTTTAAGCATTATAGCTCAAAAGTGCAATAGCATACTGGCATGTCATGCCATTACAACATTGTTGCACTAGTACAGCTTCCAAAAGAACAAAAAACAACAAAAAAATCAGGGGTGGTAGGATGAAGATGAGGAAAGGAAGTGGCTAAGGAGACTGTAGTGTGGAAGGAACACTGGTGGCAATACTGCTACTCATCCGCTTAAGGCAGAATGATATGGAAGAGAGCATTTCTAACCTGCTGTCATCGCCAGAATGGCCATGCTAGGATTGTAACAGAAGAACATACTAATGAGGTATGGTGTGGAAATGGCCTAAGTTTCTTTTCAAAGGTAGCAACAAGTAATTTCAGCAATTTTCTTCCAGCTGCAAGAAATTCTTCAAAAACAAGACAGTCTTCTAAGGCTATTTACAGTTTGGGATTTATTCTATGCGTGATTGTTTTGCACAGAAAACAGCATTTTTTGTGCAAGGAACAGAATTTTCTGCATGGAAATTAATATTTCCACACAGAAATATTAATTCTTGCACAGAAATTGCTGGGTTTTGTGCAGAAAATGCTGTTTTCTATGCAAATCAACCATGTGCCAATTTTTATGTGGAATAAATCCCCAGTTCGAGCATTTCTTTGCAAAAAACAGCATTTTCTGCACAGGAATTAATATTTCTTTATTGAAATACTATTTTCCATGGAGAAAGTGCTGTTTCCTGTACAGAAAATGCTATTTTCTGCGCAAAACAAGAGTGTGTGAATTTTACATGGACTAAGTCCCAAACTATGAAGATTCTCATCAGTCCAGGTTTCTTCTTGTCAGGGCTTCTCAACAATAGAAAAGCATGTTTTTCAACCATTTCTTTGGAATATTTTTGAATATTCTTTCCCTTCCTATTTCCTCCAGCAACTGGTATTTAGCAACATGCTGTCTATAGTACTGTGCAGATTATATATATCTACTAGCCACCTATGAATTGTTTAATCCAGTTAAGACCATCTCTTGGTATTGCTCCTCATGAAAGCAATCTTAGCTCCATTTGTGGAAATATTAAAACAGTAGCAGTGTGGGAAATCTAAAATACATGCTTTCTTATCAGAATAAGCCAATCTTTCTGCTGATTTTCTTTATGTTCCAATAATTCAATTTAATTTGTATATTCACATTCTGGGTAGAACCATAGTGAGAGATGTTGCTTTAGACATTTTCTAATACCCAATTTTACTCACCTATTCCTCAGTTCAAATTCTATTTCCAGCTGCTCATGATCCTGAAATAATATAAAAGCAATTGAATTAAAACAAGTGCTTTCTAATCACAGCCCCTGTGTTACTGTTCTGTTACATACGTTGCATGCTGTTCCCTTTGAGAGGGACGTCCACCTGGCATTGGTATCAGCAGGCCATGCTAGCCTTCAGTTTGGAGAAGAAGCTAAGAGAAGGAACTGTAACCTGCAACATTTCTTCAGACTGCAGAGGTCCAGGAGAACCTTGGGCCTATTCAACAAGAGTTGATCGGTTGATGTTTCTCAGAGTTAGATATTGATCTGTGTTCTACAACATTTGATAAATGACTGACAAGAGTAAAGACATTTATGCAAAATGCTGCTGTCCATACTCAAAGTCAATACACCCACACAGGAAAATGTACCAAACTTGGCACAGGAAATTTAAAGACGAGAAAGGTTGAGTGGGGAAAAATGAAAAGCCATGGGTATTATTTCTAAGTTTAGGAGAATTTTCCTGTTTTGTAAGTATTTATTTTATGTATGCCAGAATGATCACCCTCTATAATGACCATGTTTCCTTCTCACAGTCTTAAATTACATTAATACCAATTTGTTTTGGATTTCACTATAAACTGATTTGTGCATTATATTCCGAAACTGAGCTGAGCATTTGTGTGGAAGCAGTTGTGGTTTGGGCATGCAGTTGGGGTCTTGGAAGTCAAACTCTGTCCTGAATCTAAGTGCCTACAAATTCTTCACTTGCCTTGCAGATAATTTCATTGTCTAGAAGGTGGAAGAGCCAACAAGGGGATCAGTTGTTTTAGATCTGATCCTAACCAACAGTGATGACCTGGTTAATGGGGTGGAAGTGGAGAGATCCTCAGGTAGGAAGTGACCACGTTCTCCTGGAGTTTATTATATAGTGGAAAAAGGAAGCCAAGCATAGTTGGACAGGCATTCTAGACTTTAAGAAAGCTGATTTCAACAAACTTAGGGAACTATTGGGTGTGATCCCATGGTAAAGAATACTAAAAGAGAAGGGAGTTCATGATGGATGGGAGTTTCTTAAAAGTGAGATATTGAAGGCACAATTTCAAACAAGTCCAATAAGAAAGAAAAAGTGGAGGTGTCTGAAGAAACTGGGATGGATATCTAAAGAACTTTTACCTGAGCTAAGATTTAAAAGGGACAAGTACAAGAAATCAAAAAACAAAACAAAACAAAAATTGGGAAATCACCAAAGAAGGATTCAGCTGAATAGCCAGCTTGTATAGAGAAAGTCAGAAAAGCTAGGAGAAAGTACAGAATGAGCTTAGACTTGCTAGAGACTTTGAAAACACTAAAAAGGACCCTCTCTCTCTCTCTCTCTCTCTCTTTTTGGTTATATCCATAGGAAAAGGAAGAACAAGGAAATGGTAAGGCTACTATACAGAGAACGTGACAAAATGTTAATAGGGGACAGAGAAAAGAAAGAACTACTCAACGCCCTCTTTGTACCCTCTCCCAAGCAGTGCTTGACCTGGGGGTAATGTAGAAGATGATGTGGTAGCAGAAATGCAGCACAGAATAGGTGAAGAGGTAGTACAGAAATGCATAGCTATTCTAAATGAATTCACATCCTCAGGGCCAAGTGAACTGCATTCCAGGGTATTAAAAGAACTAGCACAAGTAATCTTAGAACTGCTGGCAATAATCTTTGAGAATTCCTGGAGAACAGGAGAAGTTCCAGAAGACTGGAGGAGAGCGAAATGTTGCTCCCATCTTCAAAAACGGAAAAAAGATCCTAACAATTACTGCCAAGTCAGTCTGACATCAATATCAGGAAATATTCTAGAGCAGATAATTAGACAGTCTGCGTGCATTTAGAAAGGAATACTTTGATCACTAAAAGTCAACATGAGTTTCTCAAAAGCAAGTCATATCAGACTGATCTTATCTCTCTTTTAATACAGTTACAAGCTTGGTAGATGAAGGAAATTCTGTGGAGGTAGATTCCAGTAAGGTGTTTGATAAAGTCCCCCATGATATTCTTTCAAATAAGCTAGTAAAATGTGGGCTAGACAATGCTACTGTTAGGTGTATTTGTAATTGATTGACTGACTGAACTCAAACAGTGCTCACCAATGACTTTTCTTTATCCTGGAGAGAAATGACTAGTGGGTGCCATGGGGTTCTGTCCTGGGCCCAGTGCTATTCAACATCTTTATCAATGACTTGGATGATGGAATAGAGGGCATGCGTATCAAATTTGCAGATGACACCACATTAGGAGGGATAGCTAATACTCCAGAGGACAGAATCAGAATTTAAAATGATCTTAACAGATTAGAGAGCTGGGCAAAAACAAATAAAATGAATTTCAACAGGGAGAAGCATAAGGCACTACACTTAGGCAGAAAAAATGAAATGTATAGGATGAGTGACACCTAGTTTGACCACAGTACATGTGAAAGAGCTCTTAGTAGGAATCTTAGTAGACCACAAGCTGAACATGAGTCAACAGTGTGATGTGGTAGCTAAAAAAGGCCAGTGAGATTCTAGGCTGCATCAATAGGAGTATACTGTCTAGGCCAATGAAAATAATAGTACCATTCCATTTTATTTGACCTGACCTCATTTGGAGTACTGCATCCAGTTCTGGACACCACAGTTCAGGAGGATGCAGACAAGCTGGAATGTGTTCAAAGGAGGGCAACCAAAATAGCAAAAGGCTTGGAAACTATGCCCTATGAGGACCAGTTTAGGAAGCTGGTTTAGCTTAGGGAAGGTTAAGAGGTGACACAATAGCCATGTTTAAATGTTTGAAGGGATGTCATATGGAGAATGGAGCAAGTTTGTATATAGGATTGCAGTCTTAACCCACTTATCAGAGAAACAATTCTATAGACCTTAGATTTCCAAGTAAACACTAACACTAGAACACTATCTAGCAGTTCCTCCTGTTTATACAGACCTTTGGACTGGACTTAAAGCACATAAGAACTTTTTCATTCAATGGGAGGCCAGCTACATCAAAGCTCACAGTGAAGAGGAGTTCATCTCGGCAAACATCTTCATCATACACACCTAGTTCCAGCACATTCTGATAGAAGGAGGAGAAAGGTCTATAAGCAGGTTATCTGCATTTCTTTGTATCCTGTAGTCCCCTTTTCTAAATCTTCAGGGAAAGTGTGGACTGCTAAGCTACTGTTATTTACAGATTATCTGCATTAATATTCTAGAAGATACGGGTTTTAAAAACTCATGGTAGCATATTGGAATACCTTCTAAAGTATTTATTCATTTGTTTATTTGTTTACTTTTTATTCTACCTTTTTCTCAGCTCTGAGATTCAAGGTATCTTAGAAAAGTTAAAGCATACAGCTACAAAAGGTACGATATAATTAAACTCTCAGAAGAATCAAAAACAAGAGTGCTGTAAATAATGACTAGCTGTTTTCTCTTCTTTCCAGAAGTACATTTGAGAAAAGTGAGATGACTTTCTGTACAGAAATTATAGGCTATTTTTAAAAAATCAAAAGATTTTCAGATTTTTTTTGTTTGTTTGGTTATTTTAAAATTATTTTAGCCCCTCAGATTATTCATCCGTGATATTTCAAATTCCTGAAATGTCAGTTGGAAGAAGACAGCAGCATTCTGTCCTATTAGTTACAAGGGTTGATCAGTTTCTTACCTTTGCTCTGGGTTGGACCATGAAATGAAAGGTTTCATTCCAGACTGGATCTTTGCAATTTTGAACAGTCTTTGTTCGGAACTGGGTAGAAGAAGCCGTTGGCATCCACAGGGTCAAACAGCAATCCGTATGGCTTACTATTTTGAGGAAGAGAAGATGACAAGTAACAAAGTGAAAGCAGATAACAAACATTCTTTGTGACTAGACCTGGTAGGAATGGCAAAGGGGTCCCTGTGTACAGAAAGGGCATGCACACTCACGGTCCAGGTAAAGGGAAAGATCAGGTGAGCCGTGTCTATCTGTGTGTGTATTCTCTTCAATCCACCCGGTGATAAATAGCATTGGAGGTTGTGGGAAGGTGACAATTCTTGTAAGAAGAATTAAAAAATGTAAAATAGCAGAATGTTCAGTGCATCTAGTTGGATGCTATGCTTTCAAAATAAATTATTTACCAATGTATTTGTTAAACTATCTATATCCCACCCCTTATCACAAGACATCAGTAAATTCAATTTAAATAAATTTTAAAAAATCCAGAATTTAAAGCAATAAAAATAATTTAACAGTCCAAAAATGTTTTTTTTTCAAAAAAATAGCAAGTTAAAACTGTCAGGGTAGGCAGGATTTGGCTCCTCTGAGCATGAGCAGAGTGCTATCTCTGAAGCAAGGCTTCGCCGCAGCAGAGAGTCTCAGTGAAGCAGAAAAAATTCCAGAGGCTCATTAGCTAGGCTTAGAGTACTGATTTATTGTCGCACTCTAAGATAAGACTTAGTAAAAATACGTTAGCTTGCCAGCAATTAGACAGAGAGAAAAAACAGAAGACAACAGAGGAAAATCGGGCAGCATCTCCCCTTACAGACAGTATACTACCAATGGCATGGCAGGTCCAGCTAGGGTAGCTAACTGGCAGCTAGTCAAGGCAAACACAAGCCTTTTTATGCTACCTTGTCACCCTGAAACATGTGGGATGACCCAATCAGTGCTCTGGCATGTGGCCTTCTCTAATACACAAGACATAGCCATAACAATCCTGTTGGCCTTGCATCTGGCTCTCTGGCCACACCACCTCTTCTCTCTGCCATCCACTCATAGGAAAACTTTGCCTGCCCGGCAACAACCTTGACAAAAGCAGCTTGACAGGTTAAAAATGGCTTAAATAAGTGTAATAAGGGTTTTAAAAAAGGTAATTCCATTTTTCCTTTTCAGGAAACTATGGTGGTGGGGTTTCACATAATGCTCTGCTTCATAATCATACCAAAATCCCTAAAATTGATTGAGTACTGAAATACTCAGAATCTCTGGTACACTCTGAGAGGAACTCATTTCCTCAAATATACCAAGGCCCATTGGTAGTAATGTCAGGGACTTGAATGAAGGCTTATCTTGAGCCTGGAGCCTATGGGTGGCAGGGAATTGGTCTTGAAGAACATATACCATTGGTGCTCATCCTTCCATTCAACCTCTACTTTGTAAAGTTGTCAGTTTGACTCACAGAGCAGTATGATGTGGTTTGAGTATTGGACTAGGACTTTGGGAAGCCAGGGTTTGAAATTCTGTTAAGCCATGGAAACACATTGGGTGACCTTGGACAAGTCACACTCTTTCAGCCTTAGAGGAAGTCAATGACAAACCACCTTTGAACAAATCTTGCCAAGAAAACCCCATGATAGTTTCACCTTAGTGTTGCCATAAAGTCAGGAATGACTGGAAGCAACACATAGCAACAACATGTGACTCCCCTACCATCTTGCAGCTCGAAGAAATGCAAGCAATGGATGAAATGGGAAGGGGTGGAATTTGTTTGCTTCAGGGTGCCTCCATCTAAAGCTTCTATTGTGCAGTCAGCTTGCCTCTTTCATGGAATTTTATAAGGGATCCAGATGACATAATCTCCCATTTCTAACCCTCCCATGCTTTCATACTCTTTCTTCCATGTTTTATACTGGAAAAAATCAATTAATAAAGGCAAAAAAAAAAAAGACACAGAGAAAGAAAAGAGAATAACTCTGCAATGTCTTCCTCAGGCTACACTAGGGGTTGTTTGCAAGAAGCAATCTCCCCAGCAAGCGGGGGGGGGGGCCCTATAAGAACCTTCCCCATGACCTTCTTCTTCAGTCCCCAGATTTCTATCCTTGCAAAGAGTGAGGCATTGAAAATTATTCTTTCCTGGCTGACCTTGGGCAAGTCATAGGCCCTTTTCGCATGGCATTTTCCATGTGAAAGAGGGCCTGAAGCGTTGTGTGATTGTGAGGAGCGATCTGCACAATGCACTCACAATCTCGCAACGTTCCAGGGGCTGGCAGGCACTGATCATGCACCTTTTCATTTTTGGCTAGGAGCCAAAAAGGGTGTGCAATTGCCCATTGCTCCCAGGCCCTGCGCGCACTTACCTGTGTGGAGCCTCCAGAGCTGCGCTGGTCGCGCTTCCTGGAAACTCCCAGGCTACGCCGCAGAAGGAGGGGGCGGGGTTCTCGCACGAGCAGGTAGCTTGCGCGGAGCCAAAGGGCCCCGGAAATGAGAACCTCTTGCCAGAGGCTGCTCACGTGATCCCCGCACCCCAGCACCGGAAGACAATAAGGTGCAGAAAGGGCAATATTCTCTCAGCCTCAGAGTAGGATAAAGGCAAACTTCCTCTGAACAAATCTTGCCAAGAAATCCCTGTGATAAGTTCACCTTAGGGTTGCTGTTAAGTTAGAAGAGTTGAAAGCACACTACAACAACAATAGAATTTGCTGTGTTCATGCTTCCTTGGTAACTTTGCCTGCTCCTTTGCTTTGGATGTCTTAATTGTATTTCTAAGTGGCTTGCTGATGGGACTGAAAGAAAATTGCGTTGAGGAGGGCAGAATTTTCTATTTGGGAAGGGCAGTGTCCCAATTTTGCCTCCCCCTGGAGTTACACCTTGTGTCCTGCATGCATTCTCTGACTGCACATCTCCTTTTCACAGTAAATGCCTGTTTGAGTGAAAAACTTGGCAAACAGTACAAAGTACAGAGCTAAGACCAATGTTCAAAAAGCAATATGTTAATATTATAGTTCCAATGCTACCCAAACACTTACTGTTGTTATGTACCATTTTTAACAAACAAATAAAAAATAAAAATAAAAAACAAGCAAACAGCAGTTTACTTTTCCTCTTCTCTGAATGTATTAACATTTTATTACTGTTTTAATAAAAATCTGAATGCTACAAGCTCGCAGTTCAAAATATTCTCCCCTTCTGTTCTTAGTACCAGAGGCTAAAGAGTTGGAGCCCAAGGCCCAGTGCTCAGACCATGCAATATTCTCCCTTAGCCACTTTTAACTATAAAAACAGCTAAAAGCTACAGTGAATGAAGTTACAAAGAATGAAGTTATCCCAGTTAGTTTCATTTCATTCAGTTTATGCCTTGGGTTACTGGAGAAGGGATCACTTTCCACATATGAGGGTAGAACCTAATCACAGTAGTAATTCCAACCTCCATAACGTTGTAGATGTGGACGAGTATATGGCTTCTTCTGAGCTCAATTTCCTCTTTCACTTGTGAATTTTTTCTGGGCTCCACTCCCCCTTTGACTTTGTTTCTGAGAAAAGTAAGCAAAACCACTCCCCTCTCCAATTAGTAACCTCACTGATCAGCATGAACTCTCCAAAAGCCCAAAACTGTAGAAATGGGATTATAAAGTTACTCACAGGTGTCTCCCCGCCTGAGATTCCTTGCTCTGATCACTCTTACACTCAGGAGATAACAAGGTGATATTTTTTCCTGTGGAAATAATGCATGCAAAAGCCGATGAAAGCAGGGTTCACATTACAATGTGATTCCCAAGTATAATGTTGAAATGTTCGGAACAGGGAGAAGCACTGAAAAGTAAAAGGCTATAAAATGGAGTAGAAACGTGTTTAAAAAACATCAATCAACAGCAAATTTTAGGATGAAATGTCGTCAACTTTAGTGATCTGGTTTTTATTTTCTGAGACAAGAGTTGTACACCAATGCAAAGGAAGGAGGCTTGGGACATGAATTTCCTGGCAAATGTATGAGAACAGTTTTCTTTTACAAAGTCATAGAGTTGGCCTTGGAGATCTTGGAGATATTCTGCCCTATAGAAATTGTGACCTATTCAAACCTCTACTAAAATATTTTCAGTGAAGGAGAGCCCGTCACCATGTGAAGCAGCAGTATCACTGCTGTTGAAGAGCTCTTCCACTAGGAAGCTTGTCTTAAATTTTAGCATGAATCAGTTTCCATGGAATTCTAGTCAATTTATTATAGTCCTTCCCTCTAGGGTAACAGAGAACAAGAACAGACTAGGCTGCGTTTAGGATACTTTAGGACATATCCAGATTGATGAAAAGATTAAAAACTCCCAGCTTTCCTGTTCTTTCACATTTTATTTTGGAGATCCATACATGCTTTCTTATTAACTTTATAAACCAAGTTTATAATTTATAATGAGAGATCTCCAACCCACTCTATCATCAACCACCCTGCTCAGGTCTTGCAGATTCAGAGACGTGTCTTCCTTTATTGAGTCTATCCATCTGTAATACAGGCCCTTTCCACATCGGGATATTAAAACGGTGCAGAGCGACCTCCAACGGAGGTCCTCTGCACCATAGAGTGGACTGGGGAGGACTATTTTTTGTAGTTCCGCACCTCAATCAGCTCCGAAGCGACCGGAACTGGTGGCGAGGCGTGTTTTTTAAAAACTTCTTTTCAGAGGTTTTTAAAAAGCACGGAGTGTGCAGCCCCGTGCAGCTCCATCGCCGTACTCTGGTGTAGATTTGCAGGCACACACTAGTGCGTGCCTGCAGATCTGCCAGGGGCGGCCTTTAGGCTGGTGAGCTTCTCCGGCCTCCGCCAGCCGGAAGCCGCCATTTTGGATGCCGAAGCCGCCATTTTGGATGCTGGAGGACTGTGGAGCAGCAAGCTCACGCTGCTCCGCATGGCGACGGACTTACCCGGCTGCCGGTAAACTCCATTTTAGTGCATTTCCCCCTGTTTCCCCCTCCACATGCGGAAGGGGCCACAGTCTTCTTCTCCTAGTGCTTTCTACCTAGCCAATCATTATTGTCTTTTCCTGGGAGTCTTTTCTTCTCATGGTATGGCCAAAGTATGACAGTCTCAGGCCATTTCCACACAGGGATATAGGCCGCGCTGGGATGACCTCACCAAGAGGTCATCTACACTGTGGTGTGCGCTAGGGTGGTTTGAAAAGGTGAGGTTCTACACCTCAAAGTGCCCTCATGCAGCCATGGGGGTGGCACCGCGTGTTTTATAAAGACCACCTTTCAAGTGGTCTTTTTAAAACAAGAGCGTGCTAGCCCGTTGCAGTGCCCCGTGAAGAACTGCAGGGGCGTGCAAGCGCGTCCCTGCAGAGCTGCCTGGGGGCGGGCTTCCGGCTGGCGTGCTGCCCCAATTGGCGGAGCGCTGCCAGAAGCCGCCGGCTGCCATTTTGGACGCCGCCGGCTGCCGGCAGCATGTAGAGCAGCGAACGCGCATTGCTCCCCGCATGGATGGAGCCACCCGGATTAAGGTAAACTCCGTCCCCACGTGCACCGCCCTGTTCCGCCACGTTTCGGGCCCCCTCGTGTGGAAAGGGCCTCAGTTTAGTCATCTTGGCTTCTAGGGAGAGATCACCCTCGATTTGCTCTAGGACCCATTGTTTCATCTTTTTTAGCAGTCCAGGGTATCTGTAGAACTCTTCTCCAGCGCTACATTTCAAATGAGTTGATTTTCTTCCTATCAGGTCTCTTCACTGTTCAACATTCACAGTCATACATAGAAACTGGAAATACAACGCCATTGACAAGCCTAATCCAATCTGTCCACTTCAGGATCTTGTCTAGTTCCTTCATACCTGCCCTTTCAGTCTCCATTCTGATTAATGGCTGAGTCAAAGTATAGAAAATCCCAAACTATTTAAATGACTTCATCAGCTACTCTGTTTATCCCAGAATATTTTCTGTTAGCTCCCAGTACAATCAGAGGTTTTTTATACCATGTCCCCATGTCAGTTTATTTCAGCCTAGTATAAAACTGGAAAGAACAGGAATAAAATCTATGACTTTTTAATCAATCTGGATGATTCCTTACTTAATTACGATGAGAGAGGGGGCAACAGACAAAGTAACAACAGAACTGAAAGGATGGAAAATAAGGAGGCTGGCCCTAGGTTGAGACAAGGAAATCTGAAAGACTATCTCCTCCTACATGACCTTGCCTACTATTTTAAATTGTCAGCAGAGACCCTGTTGTGTTTCTGACCACCTTAAGAAGCTTAGCTGGTGAATAGGGGACAAAATGTCCTTCTCATTACCAGCAACTCATCAGTGGATCTTCCTCCCAGTGGAAGTAAGGCTGACTCCATCTTGGCTGAGCAGCTAGTGGCCAGCCAAAACTACCCCATGCCTCTTGATTTTAAAAACTGGTTATAAAATTGGCTTTAATTTTTTTAACATTTATATGTTTATTTTATATATATTCTGACTTTCTCCTAGAACTGGCACCTAACTCACAATATCCTTAAAAAACAAGCATAAATAAAAACGCAGGCTGAGATTCTGCATCATCAGACATAACTGCAATGATGAAGCTCTGTAATGTACTCATGTTTGATGATATCCTCCACCTCCCTCCAAAAAAACCCCTACCTTTTCAGCATGGTAGCGCCTCAATTGAAGGATTTTCAATGTGCTGTAGATTGGGGCAGTGGAAAATGACATCTACAGCGCTCTTCCAACAGCAAGACACATCAAGAACAGGCAGCTGGAGAGACCCCTCAGGATCCTGCCACAACTGCTTATCTCAAGGCACCCCACCGCTGCAGATGTCATATCCCAGCACCCTGATCTGCAGCACATTGAAAATCCTTTTAATTTAATTGTGTTTTAATATTGTAATTAATAATGACAGCGTCCTGTTCAATAGTTACAAGACCATAAACAGGATTTATGGTCTTGTAACTGCCAAAGAAGGAGCTGCTGTTATTAAGTACAATATTAAACCACAATTAAACCATGATTAAGTTAAAAATTAAGTTTAAAACCACTTTTAAAGCATAGTTCCAAAATAATGTTTATACAGGGTCCAAATGCCATAAAGGCACCAGATCCATTCTGATCTTGAAAACTAAACAGGGTCAGTTCTGGTTAGTACTTGGATGAGAGACTGCCAACAGCTATCAGGTGCTGTAGGCTACATTTCAGGGAAATGAGCTGGCAAAACCACCTCTGAGCATTCCATGCCTCAGAAAAGCTATGAAGTTCATGGGGCTGCCATAAGTCAACAAGCAACTTGAAGACACATGCATACACAATATATTTGTGCATCACTCTGGAGGTGCTGAGGGCTTTTCACACCACACAATTGTAGCATTATGATTGTACTTTAATTGCCATGGCTGCATTCTGTGGAATTCTGGGGTTTGTAGTTTGGCGTGGCACTTACAGGTCTCTAGCTTAGAATTCTAAATACTCTTCCCATAAACTACAAATCTCAGGATTCCATAGGATGCAACTATTAAAGTGGAATTGTAGCAGTATAACTGTGTAGTGTGGAAAGGCCCCTTGTGGGCAGAACTGTTTTTCCTTTCAATAAATTAATAGTGTAGTGTAAGTGCCAGCATAACTGTAGTCATATAAAAACTCTAATAAATAATCCAGAAGTTTTCTCCTTCATGTCTTGCTTCTTATAGCCAACCAGGGTTGCTGTCTGGCCTCTGAGGGTATCCAGCCTGAGCACAGTTGGGGTACTCTTTGGACCACTTGGCTGCATAGTTGGCTGGGAGATTCTAGCTAACACACACTCCCTCCTACCTCCCCAGTGTGCCAATGCAAATGAGGTCCAGGTCAATAGGAAGAAATGGTTGTATAATTTCCCTTCTCCTAAATTGTTGATGTGGGAAAACCAGTACTGCAGTTGAACAGGAACAATCTCCCCATGATATTCTGGAAAACTATTCAAAATCAAGTTTCTCAACATATGAGCTGCTGCAGTACAGAGATAATAAAGTGCTGCTTCAAAAAAAGGGGGGGGCAGGCAGTCATGTGCTTTCATGTTCTCAATTCATTATCTTGGAGTAAATCACAGGAGTGGCAAAGTGCAATTAATATCCTTGTCTTTCAAGAAGAGTTATCACTTTGCTCACCAGATGCATGTTGTTTGTTTCCTTCTGCATAAACCTAATTAGCATTTTAGAAATGTCTTTGCCAAAGAAAGAAGCAGTGATAAAAAAATGAGCCTGGTTTGAAATCTCTGCAACTATATATATCTCGTCCTCTTGTAAATAATAATTATAATTCCTTCTAAAATATATATTACAACAAGCCAGCCACATTTCTCATGGGATTTAAACAAGGGTGGGGAAATTGCGGCCCATTGGTCATGTGCTCCCCCAAATTCCTGTTTTGTGACCCCCAAAGCCTCTTGGTACACCTTCCAAAGGCCCTAACAGTCTAAATTTAAAAAGTATCAATTTTGGTTTGATTTTTTTCACTAGCAGAAAGCCCTCAAATCAGCTGCAAATGTGGCAAACTCCCCCCAATCCTTCAAATATCAAAATTTCAAAAAGTCCAAAATTCAGACAAAAAATGGCAGCTAGAAGTGATTTGATGTCACTTACAGTGTACCCAAAGATGGTGGTGCAGTCTGGGTGGGGTGCCATTGGATGAAAATTGACCAACTCTTCACACCTGCCCACCATTCCACTTAACAGACAAAATATTAAAGCACTGAAGAGCGTGAAACAATAAAGACTATCAAAACTTGATAGCATTTACAGATGAATGGAAGGAAACCCACAACAACTGTGAAAGGTCTTTGGAGAATTATCAAATCTGAGGCCTCTGAAGGTAAATCTTTATTGTTTTCTTAAAACATTCAAGCAAATGGCCAGCCCAGTCTGCACTGGAATAAGAAGGGTGCCATTACTACCCCATAATTAAGGTTACCTGGGTGACATATAGAGAAAATTTTAAAATCCCAAATCATAAAACCCAAATATAATTCAAACAATGACTAGTGAGGATGCTCCTTTAGTTGTGCTGCACTCAGACCAATTAGAGTTTTAACAGTGAAGCACTGTGAGTGTCTGTTGGGAAACAAGTATCACTGAGTTAATTCTCATGTGTCACTGATGTCACATGTCAGTCTAGTACTTTGCATAGGCATAATAACCAATTAGAAGCTAGTGCAGCTCTGCGCACTGAAGGAAATGAACAAGTTTCAGTTTTTTTTCTGTCCTTACTGCCAAGACTCTCCCTTTTATCTGTTTGTTGATTAAGAGGCCCATTTTCTCTTTCCATAAATCATTCCCAAATTGATACAAATGTCAATAAACTGACAAAGTATACACATTACTATCCAAGGGAGGAACTAAGATACACATGTTAAAATAAAGCATGCATTTTCGACTGCAAGTGCCTCAGTACTTGAGGCATATGTACCCGTCAGATATCAAATGATTCAGTAATAATTTCTTTTCCTGCCAGGAATCCTGGGAATTGTAATTTGGAGGACAGGGAGAGAATCTCTAACACAGCTCTTAGCCATTTGAAGTTCTGTGCTGGATCAATCCAAAGGCCTTTCTAGTCCAGTACCCTGTTTCCCATACTGGCCAAACCATTTGGGATACCTACAAGTAGGACCTAAGGAATGGACAGAGTGACTGGTCTTCAAAGGTGTGGTCTTCTGATTCCAGGGGGATTATATAGCCTTAAATTCCATGAACTTGTTCAGCCTCCTTTTAAAGCCATTCATTTGGACAGCCTTAGGAACCACATTAGGTAATGTAAGACCGTGTTGCTAAAGTCCAATCTCCAAATGTCTTGGAGGAAGCTGTAGCAGGCCATTTCCTCGATTTCTTGACTTAAAAAGAAAACAAACACTACTACATTTGGAATGTTGCTTACGAACAGCAATTGAAAAAAACAACAACAACCTGGATCTATGGCAACTCCATCTATCTGTACCAGAATATATATGAGGCTTACCAGACAGGATGAACTTCTGCATGCATCCATTGTGTTGTCTGTGCAAGTGTGTACAGGCTGAATGTTCTTGATGGTAGTCCAGGATAACATTGAAAATATTTGTACACCTTTACAGTCTTTAAGCTAGCTGAGATGGATAAACACCTGTTTCATGTGTGATTCAGAACCACACCCCTTCTGACTTCTGAAGTGGAGAAAAAAAAATCCCACCTACTTCTTTAGATTGTGGTATAGAACAAGTGATTAAAATAAGTGATTAAAGGTTTTAAAATGTTGCATGGCTATTGACATGAAGGTGTTAAAAAAAAGGTGCTTTTCCCTTCCTTCCTTCCTTCCTTCCTTCCTTTCTTCCTTCCTTCCTTCCTTCCTTCCTTCCCTCCTTCCTTCTTTTGCAATATATTATGTATCTTTCGCTCCTACAGGCTTGGGTCAGGAATGAATTACCAGTCTGATAAATTGGCTGCAGCTATGAATTCAAGGGGTTTATTTATTTATTTATTTATTTATTTATTTATTTATTTATTGTATGAGGATTTAATAGTAATGAATTGATGTCTGTTCTCTTTTTTCTGATTGCTTGTATAATTTTGTAATTCAATAAAGTTAAAAAAAAGGGGCATTTTTATTTATTGGGGCGCACCAGTTGGACTAGAAGGAAGAGTATTCTTATGTGGATACAGATGCCATCCAACACAGATCAGTCTCCATACCTGGTCTGATGTGCAGATTCCCCTTGCTAAATATATTAAAAGTATCTAGTTCTGGAGGGGGGAAAAAGCAGTTTTGCTCAAATGGTATCTCAAGAGAGCAATTTTCCAATAGTTTCTCTGCATGGAATAAGACAAATCCCCAGCAGGCCATTTCCACATTGTTGGAGATCAACAGGGATGCATCCAGCTGTTTTCCTTTAGCTGGATATGGTGCAACAACATCATCTCCAGAGGGTCCCTGGAGGCACCTGCAGGTGTCTGTCACAGCACACATTAGCTACAGACAAGGGTTAGCCAGGTGTGCTGCAGCATCCTGAAAGAATTATTTCCCATGGCCCAGTGGGTGACTGGATGTATGAACATACATGCACATGTGGATTAATGTGTGTAAATAGGGAGATTGTGTGAATGTGTGTGTGTTTGAATGTGATGCCTGTATGATTTGCGCCCTGCTTATTTTCGACTGTCATCCTGACTTGCATGTGGCCACAGAATTTTACCCATGAGGGAATGTGTCCGCTGGACCAAAAATGGCTCTCCACACTTTCTCAAAACTATATGGCAAAACTATAGCATAACATTAATTTACCCTAGGGCACTGTTACAAAGCGTTGCAGCATAGGAAGTTAAATATAGAAATTTTCTGTTCTGATATTTTGTTGCAATCGGATCCAAATCTGCCTTCTTTCTTGAAGGACAGAAGTGTATGTTGGCAATACAGCTGAACTTTGTTTTAACCTATTCAGTATTCTGAAGCAGGTTGTGCTAGACAGGGATTGTTTTGTAGGAAAACTGTACATTTGGATCAATCGTTCTGTTTAAAAGTTGATTTTTACATATATGCTAAGTGTATAGATAGAGAATGAGAATGAGCCCTCTGGTCCTGACCCAAGCTACTACAGAGATGTGGGCAGAGATAGGAAGCCAGCAAAGTGATGACTCAATATTCCCCAGTCAGCTTTTCTCCTCTATGAGAAAACTTGATCCTTACTGGTCTGTTAACTTAACAAGCAGTGTCGGTTTGTGATTCATTGGATTATTTTAGGGTGGGGTTAGTCCCAAATGAGAAACCTGGGACAATCCAAAAGCAATTTCATTCTGTACACTTACTGAAGCCCTACTGAGGACGTGGATGATGAATGAGGAGAAAGGGTGGGATGTGGAATGTTGCCCTGGCATTTGAAACCTGTTTAGAACAGCCCGGCTTACTCCACAAATTGGCTTCCCCTCTCTCAGGAGAAGGTGGTGCTTTCCTGTTGGGTGGAACCTGAAGGCTAAGTAGCATATATATCAGGTAGATTCAGAGTGTTTATTTATTTAGAAGGACTTACAATGTCATACATATCAAAAATCCCATTTATACAAGTTGCACTATTGCAATGTCCGAAAGGGTCCCTGAAAGACTCCCGTCAAAGCCAGGCAGCCCCCCAACAGGGGGATATCTGAGATGCTGGGAAGCAGGGGTAAATGAAGAAGCATCCAGCCCTCCCCAGCATCAATATCAGATGTTAGTGAGGGCCAAAGAAAGGGGTTTTTTTGACCTCACTACCCTGAATAGAAGAACATACAGGATTATTAACTTCTGACATTTAACTGAGGAAAATATTTTCTTTTGTTATATTTATTTATTTATTGAATTTGTAGCCTTTATTTTCTCTCCCATCCAGGACCCAAGGCAACTACTAATTATATATTAGGAATCAGTTTCTCCCTCAACTCTTCCCCTTACACATTGCTAACGGAGCTGTGCTAACCTACAATTAGGTCATTACTCTGTCATAACCTCCACTGGCACCTGGAGGTCAGTACTAACTGAAATGGACCACCGTGAGCACAAGGGCTGTCCAGTGGGCTCTCCACTTTTTCAGGTTCAGCACTAGCAAAGTTTATTATTCATGGGTCATTTTGTTTTATTTATTTAATTTATGTATTTAAAAATATTACTCTATGTGCCCCTGCCATGGAAAGTTATGTTCTCTAGGTCCTCCAGAAGTGGATCATAGAGTCACACTGGAGGGCCTAGAGATTCCTATAGAGAACACTTCTTTAGGCATCGTTAGGTCCTCCAAACATGACTCTATAACCCACTTCCACCATAGGCTGACCATAGAATCATGCTGTAGGACTTAGAGGTTCCTAGAGAAGTGTCCTCAGGTTTGTGATTTTCATTTTTATCCACTTTTTCTCACTTTTGAGGGGGTCTTGCACTGCTAACTCCCCTAAAAGTGAAAGATTCACTGTATTAATCTTTTTGGGGTTTGTATAGCTTCAAGGAAAATCTTTTAAAAAATCAGAAAGCAACAATTCTCACTGAACAGCTCAATAAGGACAATTCTGGAAGTGACAGAGATACCGCGCAGCTTACCTGCAATGTGCATGTATTTGCATAGGTAAGAAGCAGATAAAGAATTAATCTTCTTTGGGTTACTGGACCATCTTTGCTCCACCTGTGCTGACCTTTCATAGAATCATAGCACCATACAGTTGGAAGGGGCATCATGAGCCATCAGATCTTAGAGTTCAACGCAGGATCTCCAGCTACAACATCCCCAACAAGTAGCTGTCTAGCCTCTTTTGAAGACATCTAGAGAAGGAGACACCACCACCTATCCAGGCAATTGGTTCCATTGTCAAACCAGTATCACTGTCAAGAAGTTCCTTCTAATGTTCAATTGAAATCTATGCTCATGTAACTTAAAACCATTAGACCTAGTTCTACACTCTGAGGCAGCAAAGAACATGCTTGCGCCCTCCTTTTTGTGGCAGCCCTTGAAGTATTTTAAAAAGTGCCATCATGTTGTCCTCAAGCTTCTCTTCACCAAGCTGAACATGCCCAAATTCTTCTGAAGTGGACTGATAATCTCAGGATTCCTGATATCATCTTTCCCCTCTGAGGACAAGACACTTTGGTTTTGTTCTAAGAGGAAGGAGCAAGAGTATCTTCTTGTCTCCTCTGTCTAATACAGTTTTTCTTACCTGGGATACACATACTCCCAGCAGTACTCACCAGGACATTTAGGGGTATGTAAAAAAATTGAATAATAGTGGGAAAGGGCTCCAGTTCTCCTCTCTCTCATCTGGGTGGAAAAGCATACATGCAGAAGAGTCACTTGCTTCTTCAGATCTGAGCCCAGCCTGCTTTGGAGGCAAGACTTAGGCTATGTTGGGCTGTGTTGCCCCTCCCTGTCTGGCCAGTGGAGCAAAGCTTTGGGGTGGGCTTAAGGGTGGTCATTGCTTCGTCTGAGGGGATCCAGATTTGAGACAGTGGTGGTGGGAGCTCTGAGGGGGACAAAGCTCCAAGTACAAGTCGCACCTGAATCTAGGCACAGGCCAAGTGAGAGGGAGCTGAGTGGAGAATGGTGCTGGCCAGGTGGTTTCTTGCAACAGGTTCCCAGGGATGCAAGGCAAGCTATTCCATCTCCCTAGCCATTGGTCTGTGGAGCAGAGAAACCTGCACAACTCACCTAAACGCTATTTGGGGCCAAGATGATGCTGGTAAGTATGTGTATAAGGGAGCAAAAGAGACAAAAGCGCAAGGGAATGAGTGATGGTTGTGATGATGGTGGTTGTCTCTGGAGGTTGTCTCTGGAGGGAATCCCCCACAAGGGGGAGACAAGGCCAAGGGCTTGGTCCATGTCCGGTTTTTGTCATCTTTGGTATCTATTTTTCTTTAGATGTAACATGGATAGGACTGATTGATGATACCTTTTCCTCCCAGTCCAGCTACCCTAAGAAGCAATTGCGGTGGTGAAAGTTGGAGATAGGTGTTTGTGGTGGAAATGCAGCAGGATCAGTAAATGGGAGCTGATGTGATGCCTGTTTTTAACGGCATAGCAAATGAAGAAAATGGAGGGCTAAACTATTAGCAGTAGGCACTTCAGTCAATCCTGTGACCGGTGTTCAGTGAGTGAGTTCTTCTGGATCTTCCCTGTGTCTCTTTCCTTTCTGATTGTTTTGAGTTTTAAATTAAGTTTTCCATTTGCGTATTATCAGATATGGATCAGTGGTTGAAAACCAGCACAGTACAAAAAGGGTGAAACATAGGACAATTCTGCACTACACTGTTTCAAAGAGGGGAACATTCATATAACTTTTCATTAGATGCCAATCTCCTGACTTTCAGCAAAGAAAAAACAGAGAGAAATACAATTTACTAGGATCAAGTACTAAAGAACAAAACAAAACCTAATGAGGAGGAAGAGGATGTAGTAATGGGGGGACTATCTCTGACAAGCAGGTTCAACTAGTGCATTTGTACAAGGTAGGTGTTCCCACTTATGAATGTATATGACCACCCTCATGCCAAAATGTGTGTGGCTGCTCTCATAGTAGCCCAACTTAGTAGTCAGGATGCTTATGACTTCAAAATAATAGAATCCAGGTGAAGTACATGGTTGTTCTATACTTATTCTGAACTCTGGGTTCAGAATACTACTGGTTGCCTTGCTTGTATATTTATATGTTGCAAACATGCACCAGTCTTTTGACTAAATTTTTGTTTTACATAAATTATCACAAAGCCATAACAAAATGGTGCAGATTTTCCTTCACCTGTAACATCACTTTGGTGCCAGTATTACAAGCTCCTACCAACATTTCCCCAACATTTTTGCTCCTCAAAGAAGGTGCATTGCCAGTTTAGGATACCCTATGGTACCATAGAACCAGTTTTGTGGGCTTTTTGGCTTATAATTACCTCTGCTTTCAGACTCATTCGAGCCTATTCCAGAATCACATGCCTGTATCTTTTGTAATAAAGCATGGACATTGTATAATTCATTCTACAGAGGTTTTGAAATCACGAAATTGTTCATGATGCTGTGTGAGCTCACTCCTTGGCTAGTTTGGTAGCCCTTGCTGAAACTATTGCTTATATGGCTTGATAAGTGCCTGAGATAACATAGTAGCCAAAGTGTGTTATTTGAAATCCATATAATTGCAGACAAGTATGCAATGAACGTTGTGTTCACTTGCACCATGATGTATGACTAGGAATGAGGAATTATTGCACCGTTGCCTTTCCTGAGATGCTCTTATTTTGTGAGGAATCAAGGACCAGAAAAGGACGAAGAAGTTCTGAGTCAAGCAGCAACATAGCATTAGGTAAAGTTTTCACAGTTGATAGTCTCCCTAGGCAAACGCTGTGGGGATCATTTGGTTGGAATCCTTTTGGGGAACTGTAAAGTGTACCTTAGAGTCACACACTCACAATTGTTTTGTCTTCATGATCCCTATGTATTCCCTAGTTCGGGTCCCCCATCTCCCTTTATCAGGAAATAGCCACTGTGATGGATCAGGGGTCTGTTCCCTTGCCATGCAGGAAGTAGCTGACTAACATTCCCACTCACCCTCCCGCCCATGAGAGTCTGGAAGAGCCTGAGTCTCCAGGTTGTTAATGAAACAGAGAAGAAGAATTTCACTGGGTGTAAATAAAATGCTGACAGTCTTGCATGTGCTTTGATTGCATCTGCTGCTGTTGTGTCTTCTGCCACAGTAAATCTCACCCAGTGAACATTAATTCTTTACCTTATGCAATTAATGTCCTGATCTGTCAACTCTTGCCAAATGATTTTGAAAAAAAGCAGAGCACACAGTCCTATGTTTAATCACAGGATCCTTTCATGTCCATGGTGTAACAGTGGTAACACACATATTGACAGATAAGTTTCATAATTATCACTGCTTTTAATGTAAGAGGTGTGACGTAGCTGACATTGGTCATAAATTGACCCAGTTATTCCTGTCTCTAGTATCTTGGAAGCTTTGTAGACACATCTGGTATATAGGATTGCCACTGTATATAATGCTTCTTTTAAAAGGAATATCTAAATCAATGAATAAGAAAAAGGTTCATGTCTCTGCCTGCCTCAAATGCAGAATAGCTGAACCTTTTAGTGCTGGTTTCTGTCCTTTCTCTGCACCAGTTGTTGGTGTCTCAAGGATTTTCAGAAGTGAAGAGCATTACAGTCAAGTAGATGATTTTCTCCTTATTGATATGTGTTCCTGTGATAATGGGGCTTCCCATTATCTAGGTTTATCAAAGGGAGATACTTCCCTCTTCAGGTAAACCAAGGGTTAATGAGGTGTTGGGATTACATCAAGGGTCACAGGGTGAGAGTTGACCAACCAAAAGGAAAGGGTCAGCATCACAGGTCACAAGGTGAGAATTGACCAACCAAAAGGAAAGGAGGTGGGCATCTTGGAGATGCTTCCAGATCCTTCCAAGGAGGAAAATATAAAACTTCTGAGAGGCCATGTGGCCAGAGAGAGACAGAGAGACAGAGAGAAAGAGAGGAGAGCTGGGCCAGTCGAGCTGGCAGGCATGCCGTGTCTCCTGGACCCCCCCCCTTCTCCTTTAGACCATCTACGCCTATAACCTAATTGTGAGTAACTAGAAATCAGTAGTTAGTCGCGTTAGGGATGTTGTTATTTTGGGAATTGGCTGATCTTAAGAATGTATCTGTGCTGTTATATCTGTTTTGTAAATTCTTGTAACTAAGTGTACCTGGGAGAGGGGAGTCTCCCAAGTGTGAAATGGTTTTGTTTATTTGCATGTCTTGATTAAACACTTCTATAAACCTCCGTTTCTCTCCATTTCCACGCCAGGTTTGGCACACGCTACATAGGACCTCTCACTCAGGGGGAGGGGGAGGTGGAAGATCCTTACGCTTAGAGATTGGGCAGAGTCCCTCCTGCTCTGTCCAAGTGATTCATAATTCAGGGTGGTGGTGGCAGCATACCTGATCAAGCTGGGGAGATTGCCAGTCTTTCCAAGCGTGTGAGTCAGCTTTGGGAGGCTAGCACGAACCCCAGTAAAATGCTGGGAGGGAATTTCCAGTCTTGCATGGTGGTAGTCAACTTAAGAGACTGGAAAGAAACCTACAGTGTCACAGTTCCAGACATCTGACATAATGGTTTTTGAGGTTCTTCTGGTTCTAGTACAGTAATTCCCAAACTTTGGTCCTCCAGGTGTTTTGCACTTTGTCTCCCAGAAGCCTTAGTCAACTTGTTTAACAGTCAGGAATTCTGGGAGATGAAGTCCTCCAAGTGGAGGACAAAAGTTTGGTAACTGCTATTCAAACAGTTTGCTCTCTTTGCATGCCTGTGCTACCTTGGACCTCATTTGGGAGAAAGGTGGGGTATAAATTCATTAAGTAAACAAACAAACAACACAGGAGATCAGGATGGGGAAAATATGGCCCATGGACTTCATCTGGCCTCCAGTGCAATTTTGAATCCTCCGTAGAGGCCCTTAGAACCCCCAAATTTGTTAGTTCCTCTTGCTGTAGATGGCTACAAGCGCAGATAAAGATTTTATTTTATTTTTTTATTTTTTTGTAAGTAAAAATCCAGGAGATCTATTCCCAACCTTGAATTTCAAGAATTGAATCTTTTAAAATGTAGGGGAAACCCAGAACAAGGAAATCTGTACTTTACTGTTGCTTTTGTAGTAATAAATATGGCTTTGTGAGTGTCTTGGTTTCCAGTGGGACAGAACTTTTGAAAATTCCTTTTCCTCCCATACTTCATGACATGTGGCATTTTTTGTTTTTACGACTTTTTTGAATTAAACAAAAACTGGATTATATACAGAATTAGTCATTGGCCGTTTCCACACAGGGTAAAAAAAACGGCTTAGGGCGACCTCACCCGGAAGTCGTCCACACCATGGGGTGCGCTAGGGCGGTTTGAAAAGTGAAGGTTCCATACCTCAAACCGCCCTCGCGCGGCCTCAAGGGGTGGCGCAGCGTGTTTTAAAAACCACATTTCATGTGGTTTTTAAAAAATGCGAGCGAGCTAACCCGTTGCAGCACCCCATTTGAAACTGCAGGGACACGCTAGCGTGTCCCTGCAGAGCTGCCCAGGGGCGGGCTTCCGGCTGGCGCACTGCCCTGATTGGCGGAGCACCACCGGAAGTCGCCGGCCGCCATTTTGGGCGCCGCCGAATGCTGCCGAAATTCACCAGCGTGTGGAGCGGCAAACGCGCGCTCCCCGCGGGGATGGAGCAACCCACTTCCAGGTAAGCTCCGCCCTTGCGTGCACCGCCCCGTTTCCCCATCCCCCATGTGGAAAGGGCCATACTCAGAGGTAGTATGAGTTATCTCCAATGATTTAAAATTTAAGGTTTGGCTGAGTCTAATTGCAATAGATTTGGGACATGCTCATGATTTTGGCCATCTGGACTTTTTACTGCTTTGGATCCTAAGTTTATAAAGGACCGGAGAAGCTTTTTCATTCCAAGTTTCCAGTTCCTTCATGGATAATCTTCTAGGTTCTGCATGTCAGCTCCAGGACATTGAACCAATGGTTTCATATTACAAGAAAAAGGATGCCATTATATATTAGGAAGGACCTCTTGACAGTAAGAGCATTCAACAGGCTGCCTCAGGGGTGGAGTAGACTCTCCTTTTTGGGTGTCTTTAATCAGAGGTTGGATGGCCATGTCTTGGGAGTGTTTTAGTTGTGTGTTCTTGCATGGCAGGGAATGGTATTCAATGGCTCTTGTGGTCTCTTCCAACTCTATATCAGCAAGCCAAAAGTGGGCAAGATCAAATCAAAAACTGGGAGAGTGGATGGAAAGTGGATAAAGACACTGCTCTGCTTTCCACAAAAGAAGCACCAGAGATTTCTGAAGACCATCTTCTTACTCTCCTGTATAGAATCTGCCCCCTCCTTCAGAAAGATTAAATTGGCTTTGGGAAGCAGTAGAGTGCTTGGAGTGATCACTGAGTTGTTGTTTTTTTAATATGTCCTCAGTGCTGCCTGTGTTTGCTATGTTAATTACTCTTTTATAGTTCTTATAAAAAATAAGCAAAACAATGGGCTCTAAAATTCACTGTTTGTGGCAATTTATTATTAAATATAGCCAAAAGGGAGTTGTTGCAGCTTACAGTGAATCATACTTCCCTTCTATTAAATCCTCCCACTTTCCCATTGAAATCTAAAATGACGTCCCTGCTGAAACATTAAAGAGTCATCATTGAAAAGGTGAAATCCCATGGAGATCTTTAAATTAACCATTATCTATAGATAATCTGTACTTCATCCTCTGCCTGCCTACTTTGTTCTGGAGATTGAAAGCAATGACAACAACAACATTCACAGTCAATCTATATTTGCACACATGAGGGAATTAATTTGTCCAGCACTGTTGCTGTCCCCTTTTCCTTTCCACAGCTGCATGCAAAGCCCGCAAAATCACATCTTTGTTATTCAAAACATTGTATTCACTCAAGTTCACCAGTTTGTCAAAATTCTCATCGCTGTATTGGAGGCAGAATGTAGAGTATGGAGTCTTCCAAGTGGAAACATCAACTTTTCCTGCAGCCATGTCAGCATCGGAACAGCGCTGTATACCTAGAATACAGGAATAGCAGGATGTTGTTCCTTTCTTATTTCAGAAAAATGCACGAATGTTTCTCTAGTGAACTCAACTCGTGGTGGTGTGTGGTCAGGAAAGAATATGATGTTAAAAGTCATTCTATCCTCTTTCATATTTCTTCCAGCATTTTTTAAGCAGCTTATGGAAAACCTGAAGTGTATCCACACTGAACAATTTGCCATGGCTCTATCTTGTGCATGCTGGGACATACGGTTTCAGAAGGTACTTAAACTCTCTCTTGTGCACTTCCCAAAACTACAGCACTAGAGCTTCCTGGCAGAGAATTCGAAATCTCAAGGTTAGGATGGAGCTATTGGAAGTTAAAGTGGTATTAAAATGCTATAGTTCTGTTATAGTTATCTCCAGGAGAAAAACAGTCACGTCCAGGTAACTGCTCCAGACACTGTAAAATAACTTGCCACAGGAGATGCTCGGGACTCTGCTGTCACCCTGGTACTGTCCTTAAGCAATTTTCGATAAGCTGGGAGGCAGCAGCCTATCCACAGAGGCCCTTCCATACTACACAAATTTAGAATTCTCAGCAAGAGAGATCTAGTGCCTCACAAAACTACAAATCCTAGGATTCTTTAGGATGCAGTCATGGTGGTCAAAATGGAATCATACTGTTATAATTAGGCAGTGTGAAAGGAATAAGTATTGCCAGGGAAGTAGATAGTTTGCACTGGGATTATGAAGAAAATGATCATGATCAGGGTTTTGAAAAAATTATACTTTGGATCTTAATTGCCCAGAATCCCTCAACCAGCATGCTGTCTTTTTTACAATCTCCAAAATTAACTTTCCCAACTAATAGTACTGAAAGCATAATCCTATAACATGGCCTCTCCAGAGGTAACCCTCACTATATGGGCGCAAAGTCTAAGCAAGTGTGTATGAGATTGTAACCCGAGTTGATAATCTTTTGAATTCTGCTTTGAAGGAGAGGTAAGTTATATGAAAGAACTTGTTGGTCTTCTTGAAAGTTTCTTTGCATGTTTCATGCAGCAGGAATCTCAATATTCCATTTTAGCAAATTCCGCAGCTAATCTAATAATGAGTGATACTAACTTGAGCAGTAACTGCTTGTTTACCTCACTGCACATTTTGAATGACTCCTTGAATATATGATTTATAAGAAGATAAGTGAGCTTAAAGGTTGTGAGGGAGGCATTTCTGCAGCACACTGTTATACAGCTATTATTCCACTTTCAACATCCTATGGAATCCTGGGGTTTCCAGTTTAGGGAGGGGCATTTAGAATTCTCAGCCAGAGAGCTCTTTGGCCTCAGTAAACTACAGACCTCAGAATTCCACAGGAGGTTGAAAGTGGAATAATCGCACTATAACAGTATAGTGTGGAAATGATCTAAGTTTCCACTCTTCCTGTTCTTCTGCCAGCAGTTAAAGCCATTTCTACTAACTGGCCTTTGGCATCTAAAGTGGGTTGCTGCTGAGGTGTTTTCTTCTTATTGGTACATTTTATCTTCCATGCACTAAGAGTAAGAGCATACTTGCATAGATTGTGTTGTCAGTTATTTATTGACCCCAAAGAGAAGTCTCATATATCCAGAATATTTCCTGACCCCAAAGGGAATTTCTCTGTCCCCACACCAAATAGGGCCAACCAACTGACAACTGAGCATATCATTTCTGCTTCACTATATCACGTTTATCTTAAAAATGGCATCGGACATTTTGTGTTCCAATATATTGCCTTGGGTGGAACAAAAAGGTACTCTAATGGCCAAAAGAAAAAAAAATGTTTTAGTGGGGCATTTTTTGGTCTTATGACTTTTTGGGGGAGATTACAGAGAAGTTCTTGGCACGTGGCTGAATTTCAGGGAGACTGTTTACCATTACTCTCTGCACTGAGTGCCATTTCTTGGAATAAAAGTGGGATTACAAATTTAATAAATAAACATTCACATTCAATTTGTCATCACCACCTATTTAAAAAAGTTATTAAATGGTAGTTACGACTGTTTCTATCTACAGTAAAGTCAGTTAAGTAAATGCAGCTTGCAACATGCATGCATGCATAGTTATGTCTGTTGAGAAATAAATCTTCCATCAACTAGGGCTTTGACAAAGTGGAACTGGGAATAACAACTCAAATAAATGAAATTTTGACAAATGAAGAAGGAAGGTATAGTTCCCAGGTAGGTTGAAACCAACTTTTTGACTACTATCAATAACTTACCTGGAGCTCTGTAAAATCGAAAGGTATCGTTCACTAATGGAAAGAAGATTAAGATTGGACAACCAGGGACATCAGTTTGATCGAAGTAGTAGCATTCTTTCAGCTGTTTTTTATCTTCATCTGTAAGGACAACATCTGGGAATGGGATCCCTTGTGCTTTGTAGTACTTGCAAGCATGTTCTAGAGGCTACATTCATAAGGAAGTTAAAATAAGATATTCCTGAGAATTAAGAACAACCCATTTTGAAGACCAGAATGTGAACAACCCATTTTGAAGACCAAGATGAATGTGGTCTTGTCATTTTCCCCTCTTTGCCTCTTAGAGGCCTCTTTTCCTTCTATTTCTTTTCTTGGTGTCTCTCCGCACGGTTCCTGTCTTTCGCTCCTCTCGTCTCCCTTCTCTCTATTTCTGTCTGTCTCCCCCTTCTGCACTTAAGAACATTTCCGCACAACACTCTTATAGCCCGATGATTCCACTTTCAACCTCCTTTGGAAACCTGGGGTTTGCAGTTCCGGAGGGGCCAGCCCCTCCCGGAACTGCAAACCCCAGGATTCCATAGGAGATTGAAAGTGGAATCATCGCGCTATAAGAGTGTCGTGCGGAAATGGCCTTACTCTTTCTCCTTCCCTCTCTTTCCTCTGGCCCAGCTCTTTGGCAGTGTGTGGCTGGCTGGCTCTTCTTCTCTTCTGCTGCCCTGCTTACTACTGTCTGCCAATGATCTTCACTGCTCCCTCTTCTCTTTGCCCATCTCCCTCAGTCTTGCCTCTTCCCACCCACATAGTGGACCATAAGCAACATGGTCGTCAGTATTCCTCTGCTCTCCCTCTGCACTGGTTCTGTGCTTCTCTTACTCCTACTCATTCTGTTCAGAGGCTAGGCAGTGGCAAAGGGCAAACTGCTGACTACTGACTCAGTCACCCCTGCTCTTGCTAGTCGTCTAGACAGCCTATTCTCTCCTGCACCCCCACTCCACAAACTCCCCGGCATCATCTCAGACTTGTAGATGGCCCACTGGCCTGGGTCAGCCAGCTCAGCCATGCTTCATCTGGTAAGGTCTTGGTCAGCTGCTCCACTTCATCACCCAACACTTCTAGCTCCTTCAGGCTCAAGTGGCCCACCATCATGGTTGCTTGGTGAGGCAGCTCCACAGAAGCTAGCGGCTAGGCCCCTGGCAAACTCACCCCACCAGAGGAAGAAAGTGAAGTGATTGTCCAGCAGATGGAGGCAAATGGCATTTGCTATTACCTGTTTTTTTCACCATCCATGGTAATTCTGGGAACATATCCCCTGTGGATACAGGGGACTTACTATATTGTATAGCTTCCACAATGTTACATACAAATATCATTATGGAGAAAAACATACAAGCAAACACATGAAGTGTATTACCAGTGTTTGCGAGCCTGCGCTGTAACTGAAATGCACAATGACATCTATTTTCCTCTCTGGCCTTAAAAGTGGTGGGCAGCTGGTATTGATGAAAATCAGCATCCACTAGTCCCAAGTGGTCATCGTGTTCAGTCAGTTGATTGGACAATAACAGGGTAGCTGGAACATAAAAATATTTTTATCATAAGCAGAGACTATTCATTCCTTTTCTTTTCCTTTAACCCCATTGAATTAAAAGTACTTTGGACATTGTCATCCAGATTATGTTCTCCCTGCAATCCTGTGCAGTTTGCTGAGAATAATTTTTATGTATATTTGTTTACATATTGCATATCCCACCTTTCTCCCAATATAGGATGCAAGATGTCTCAAAACATAGATTAAAAGAACATAAGATAAAATTATTAATCTTAACAAAAACAAATTAAGAATAATCAAAATTAATTATCCTATAAAAAATGGACCTAATTTACAAGCCTTTTAAACACAACAAGGAGGACAAACAAAGACAACCCCATTAAAACACCCTTCAACAGCAAACAGTTAATAACCAAGAGCCAGTAAAAGAAAAGCAGAGAGGGCACCAGGTTAGCCTCCCATGGAAAGGAATTCCAAAGTCTAAGAGAAATCACTGAGAAGGTGCCTTCATGTTTCCTTATCAAATGCGCCTGTAAAGAGGCACTGAATTTGACTGGAGTATACGTTATGACGTATACCGCCATTTCCGCACTAGACTGTTCTAGTGCTATTATTCCACTTTCAACATCCTATGGAATCCTGGGGTTTGCAGTTTAGGGAGGGACCTTTGAGCACTAGAACAGTTAGTGCGGAAATGGCCAAAGTCTAGCTTTTGCGTTTCCAAGAAAACAGCTGGAACACCTCACTATTTGTGCTCACATCCTTCAACATGTCTAAATTAGTGTTCTGGATTGTAATGTGAAATATTAGTTCTAAGTATGCTCTTTGAAACAAAGTTGCAGTGAAACCAGTAGTAGTTATTTTGACTCATAGATAGTTAATACTGGGGTGCAATGTGACTTCACAGGTCCAGTTCACATTTTTAATACTTTTATTAATGAGGATGCTTTAAGATTTTAAAGTAGGGATATAGTAGTGTGACCCACAGGCCTTTTTGTAACTGCCATTTTTTGCATTTTTTTAAAAAAGGACTTTTTGCTTTCTGGGGGCATGGGGCAGTTTTGCCATGTCACTCTAGGCCATTTTAGGTACAAGAGAGGCCTTGGAAGTGAGTTGCAGGTCAGTTCTTGTTGTAACAAAAAAAGACCTCTCTTTGGCCTAAAATAGCTTTGGTGAACAAAGCAAAACAACAACAACAACAACAAAAATGCCACCCATACCACCTAAGAGGCTATTTCAGGGCAAAAATGATTTTTTTGGCAGGGAGAGTATGCGGAGGAGCCCCTTGCAAGATTTCTTCATAATATAACATCATAAATATAAGCAGAAGATGCCTCTCCCAAGTTTTTGGGGGATATTTGCCATTTCCTCATATTGTTGAAGCTTGTTTACCATAAAAGAGGATAAGAATACTGATGGTACCTTGTAACTTTCCACTCATCTTTTGCTTAACAGATGGAAAACATCTTATTAATTATTACTAATTTATTAGTTATGTGCACGCCCTTCATTTCTGGATTCCTAAAGCTCCCCCTCACACCCATTTTTTCTTTTGTGTCCCACTACTATGGGACAGACAATTGCATGCCCCTTTTTACCTTGCCATCTGTGAAAACTTTCATTCTCCAAGTAGGAGTTATGCAGTTGAAAACCCTTTAGGAAATTGTGATACTGGGCAACAGAGAGGCGATCAGTCAAGGCCCCTCGAAGTCTGGTGGCAAAGGTCCCAGCTGGAACGTACATATGGCTCCTTATCCATATGGTCTTGTAGGTAGATTGGGCTCTTCATCTGCATTAAAGCACAAAGATTTTCTGCTTAAAATTAACATGAGTATAATCTGACACTGGCTAAGCAAAATGCTGAAGGAAACAGCCAAGTTTTCCCTCAGCAAAGGTCTGATGGGGGAAAAAAACAGCCCTCCAATAAGTACTGGATGCAACTCCCAACATTCCTCACCATTGGCTATGCCAGCTAGGGCTTATGGGAGTTGCAGTCCAACAACATCTAGGTCTGCGTGTTTCCCACCTCTACCTTACAAGATGACTGTAGAGGGCCACCTCCAAGTGTGTATACCTAGACAATAAATCCCAATCAGTTCCAAAGTTTTGATATGTAGCTCTTAACTTGGGACAGCAGTCTTATGCTTCTTTCAATATGTGTATACAATGTACAATAGTCCATGAATTTCATATAAGTCTGTATGAAACTGGATAGTTTAGGTCTAGATTTATTCCCATTCTGAAGTGGAATGCATTAAACTGCATGGCAGTCCTGCTCCTACACAGTACATGTATACCTCAGTTAGTGAGGCAGATTGTTCCTAGGTATTACTTCTTTAACATAGGTGTTTAAAAGAAAATTTGGTACCAAAGGCAGAAATAACATGAAAATAATAAGAGAGATTCCTGCTCTACAACAGAAGATGAGTACTTCAATGTGTTCTAGCAAACTTTTTTTTCCCTTTCACCAGCCTCCATTTTTCTTATGATTTCCATTTTGGCAACCATCCTTATAGATTTAATGTTTTAACATGCTTGAGGTAGCTGGTGAGGGAGTCTTATCTATTTCCCCTTTTCTTTCTGTTTTGCTCTTTGTGTGAGTTCAGTAAGTGAATAAGGGCAGCTGCTGCTGTTGACTTTGCTGTTGCACGCAAGTTTACAGTAGGATCGTCTAAATAGAATCCTGTTCTTTTCCAGCTCAAGCTCATTGTTTACTAGAGACATACTACTGCAAACCAATACCAAAAGTCTGTGTTTCTCTAGTGCTAATTCTTCATTCTGAAAATGCTGATGCTGCTAAAAACCTTCTAGCTTCATAGAGGGTGAGGCATTAAAAAACTCTGTAAAAGGAGCCTCTTTGTCAGAGGCTTTGTTAACAGAGGTATGCCTATATCGGCTTTTCAAATGGTACAGCTACCAGGGTCAGCTAAAGGTACCTTGAGGCATGAAGCAAAGGGCAAAATGACATCCTTCTCCTATGTACACACATCATCTGGAATTGCAGTTCAGTTTTACTTTAAGATTTGTAATGGAAGAATGACCTGAAGTATCATTGGATTACTGTACAGTAAGAGACACAGCTGAAAAGTACAGCAGGAATAGCTGGAAAAGTTCACCAGCATCTACTCCTTCCTACAGTTGCCTAATATTAGAATGAGTGCTCATGACTACTTTTATGATATTCTCTTTTACGGAGGATGGATAGTGCTTGTCTGGAGTGAATAAAAAAGGAACAGCATTCTTTCTCAAGACACATACAGAGACACACACATACACAGAGCCTCAAGGTTTCTCTTGTTTTTCAAGCTTTGTCATACATGATCTCATCAGAAGCATATATTACCAATGTGTTTTTATATTTTGGCATGTCACTATTGGAAAGGCTTAAGGTGATACACCAAGCTACAAACTGTGCTTAAATGATTTAAGGACAGCTATGCAGACTGAACAACAAAGAATCTTGCTGCGCCTTCCAAACTGACCCTCAAATGCTAATGTTTTACCAAATGCCTCCCCCCCCCAAAAAAAAGATACACTAGGAAGTCATGAAACACTCATTTTATATGAGAGAAAGGGGCAAAGCAGAAGCAAATACTCACCAATGTCTATCAACTTGTCTTGAGTCCATCTATGCCAGAATTCCTCTGAACTATTAACTCTATTCCAGATATACAACAAGTTCACTGAAAATATGCTACTCCACATACCTAAAAACAAGGACGCAAGGACCATAAGTTCACAAGGAATACATTTAAGAAGAAAATTACTTGAGGATTGTTTTTCCTTGCAGCTTCTTCAGATCTTTTCTGTTCACTATGATAGCATGAGGATCAGCAGTTTTAATTCAAACATTGTGTATGCTTTGGTTTTGAATGTTTGAGTTTATACATCTCAAGAATGAAAAGAGATGTAAATTTAACAGATAATAAAGCTGGAGGTTATAGCACATGTATCACAAGTTAATTCTACATTCTGCATGGAAGAAAAATATTTTCATGCAAAATGTGCAGAGAGATACACAAACGCCCTTATATATGAAAAATCAATCAAACAAACAAACAAACAAACAAACCAGTATTTCAGCTTTCAGCTTTCTGTCTAATACAGTTCAAAATATTAAGTCTGACATACAGTGATCTGCATAATATGGGACAATTCCCTTAAATGACATCGCAGAGAAGTTCAGTTTTACTGAGACATTGTTACTCTATGACTGAACAAATTGCAAGAAGCTGGAAGTAGTGAGAAGTGGGATGACAAACAGAAGACTAATGAACAAGGAATTGATTTTACAAAGAAATCTTCCCATGGAAAATTTGAGCATCTGACTCTATTCCTCATTGTGGTTTCTGCTGCATGGACTTGTGTAAAACTCCTTTCTCTGTGCAAAATAGATGAATTTTTCCCTTTGTGAAGCTAAGTGCATGCATGCACATAGCAAGCATAACTGGACTGTTTGTTATCACAAGGACACAAACAACCTTTCTAAGAACACTACTTTGAGTACAACAGTTACTGCATTTTCTGGCATTGCTGAAATCTCCATATATTTGCAAAATGCACATTTTTTGTTCCTGAGGCTAACAACATCAATAGGCCCATGGTCTCACACTGTTTCACTTCAAGGTGATTTTTCAAAATGTTTTGTTTACAACTTGGTGACAAAACAAGGCAGGATCTAGCTGGGATAATAGTTCGAGAGATTATAATGAGTGGATGTTAATATTCTCTACCAAGCCAAGAGAGAAGGGTTCCATTATGAATGTCACTTCAATGCAGCAGGAAGCAGAAAGAGGGCCCAAGAATAAGCTAAATTTTCCCATAAATCCCAGGCAAAATGGTTAGTATCCTTGAAGTGTTCATCAATGGAATACTTTTTTTAAAAGTCTAGGGAAACAGGACAGAGAGCTAACAGCAATAACTACTCTTGCTAATAGAGTTCTTAGGCAGTACTTTGGTCCTCCCAAGAATTCAATACATCACCATGAAGGTAGCATATCCGGCTTTCTGGAAGCTTCTTTATCAGGCGACCCATGAAGAATTCACTTCCAAAATTCTCTGGGGGTATAAATGCTCCATATTTCAGAAATCCCACCTCATATGGAGTAAATTCCAGCCACTCTACAAACAGGAACATAAGAAGAGTTATGCTAGCTCAGACTAAGACCTAGCTAGAAATCCAGCATTCCATTCATGCACTGGCCAAAGGTCTGTCTGTGCAAAGCCCACAAGCAAGGTATGAGCACAAACCATCATGGGTGCAGGTTGTCTGTGGGAAACCCACAAACAGGACATGAATGTAAACCAGCTCATATTCTCCAGCTACTAATATAAAGCCTGATATACAACTGATATACTGCCTCTAGTACAGGAGATGATGTATTATAGTAGTATAGTCCTCCCTCCACATTTGCGGGTGTAATCTTTGTGAATGGATTATTTGTGAGGCATGTACTTGCCTCCTCCGCATTTTCCTCCTCCAATTCCCTTGCATTCCTCACCCCAGGCTTGCCAGGCTTGGGCTTAAATGCATGGTTGTTGTTGTTTTTCAACTTTTGGGTGAGCAAAGCCCCCCACACACACACTGCTGGCGTGTCCTCGTGCCATGTGGCTGCACATTCTGCTGTGTAATGGCTTCTGATTAGTCAGGTGTTCTCTTTGCTGCTACCCTTCCTTTCTCAAGATGGATACCAGAAGCAGTAGAATGCTAGAACTTGCTTTTTTCTGTCTGAGGCAAAAACATCACCAAGCTCTTTACATTGTCTCCTTCCCGCCACCAGAATTCTGGGGCCAGAAGCAATTGAATGTGGGGGGGGACTCCAGAGGGGAATGGGAGGGGGATTGTAGGGGGAGTTATTAATGGTTTTCCCATTCTGCATGAGTTCTGCACCCTGAACCCAGAAGTAACTGGAGATAGCTGTGAATTAGATTTTAATAGAGTGCTTCTACATATAATGAAATTGAACCAAATCTCAAGTATTCAACAGGACTGTATCAACCAGAGAGGAAAAGTGCATGTAAACCTTCCTTCCCCAGTCATGTCATCCTAGCTACATGCACTGGTGGGAGAGGGAAATATAGGTCTTTAACACAGAGGCACATATGGTTGAGTATGTGTGAGAAGATGTGCTCTAATTGTTTATTTTAATTACACTAGGCATAGTGAAAGGCTTGGTTGCGTCCAATAAGATTTTGACTTCTGTGTTTAGGAAACCCAAGATATTTTTGAAAATCAAAGGCTGACAACCTATACAGACACCCATACTCAAAAGAAAGCCCTGTTAAACTCAGTGGCATTTATTTCTAAGTATGCATGCATATGGCTTGCACATGGATTGCAAAAATGCCACAGTATGTGTTATATTTTGGTTCCCAGCCTATATTTTTGGAGTACTTGTCCACAAAGTTCACATACTGTAAAAGGAGAAAACCTTATAAAGTCATAAAGCTGTAGTAACAACAGTTACTGCAGTGAGCAAGCCACAGTATCAGGAAAAGCGAGCAAAATTAAATTCACTTTATCTGTTCCAGACTAAATGAATTGATACACAAATATAAAAAAGAGCCATATGCATTTTACATATACATTTCAAGAAGGCAAAATAATCAGCCTCGGTCTGTATTTATTTTTATAAAATAAATGCATACAGTGTTGGAACAGAAATAGCATTAGATCACATCCCAAAAGACTCATCCCCTAAGGGTTACCTTGTTTTTAATGTACTAATTAATGATTAATGTAATGTACAGCACAGGGTTATAGAGCTAATGAGTGCATATAAAAGTAACATGAAGACGGCATGTGATGCCTAGCAATTTCTTTCTAACTTGATCTACTACCATGAGTAAGAGTTCTGTTCTGTTCTGTTCAATATTCCTTCTAACTTTTCTTTCTCTATATCCAAGGAATACTTGTTTTGCCAAGCTTTGAGTTTTGGACAGACATTCAGATCTTGTAGCATGTACCTTTACATCACAAGTGGGCAAAAAATGTCCTTCTAGGCTGGATGCAGCCCTCAGACCACACTTTTGCAGTCTCTGAAACCCATAGCCAGTCTCTCAAAGGTTCCTACCCAACCCCATTTTTTAAAAAATCTGCATGATTTTTGTACAATTCTTTCCCTAATATCACAGAGAAAATTGCCCAAATGTATGAAAATATGAAAAAAATACCCCACCTGTATAAGCACCCTTGAGACTCTAAATAGCCTCATTTTTTTTTTCTGCAGACCCTCACAAAATAGTCACAGGAAGTAAAGTCTTGTCTCTCTGTGTTACCATTTTGAGAGTGGCTGTAGACAACTGACAAGGAAATATTCCCAGTACCATGGGACAGAATGCCAGATATGTTTGATTTCTAATGCTAAATATGATGCTGGATTTTAATGGGCAATTTCATTCTGAAGTCAATATTCTATTATCATGCTGATAACTTTATGTGTTTCAAATACTGTTAATTCCACATGGATTCAAATGCAGAAACTGATTCATTTTCAGTAAAGGTAAGACATTTAAGCTCCTTCTCTAATACAGCAATGGAAAGAATACTTGAAAATATTCAAGAAAAGATTGAAAAAACATGCTTTTTGAGTATCAAGAAACCCTGATAAGCAGAATCGTGGACTGATGAGAATCTTTGATGTTCAGGAATTATTCTGTGTAAAACTCACAGATAGCTGTTTTGCACAGCCCACAGCATTTTCTATGAATAAAACAGCTTTTTCTGTGCAGGAAATACAGTAATAGTTTTGCATAGACATATAATTTTCTGCACACACACACACACAAAAAGCTGTTTTCTATGCAGAAAATACTGCAATTTGGGACGTTCCATACAAAATTTGCCCTGAAAACAACGTTTTTTTACAATGAAGCAGCTTTTTCTATGCAGAAAATAAAATTTTCATGCAGTTGTGAAAACAAACATATGTGAATAAGTTCTGAAATGTGAACAGGCTTAGAAAACTGTATGGTTTCAAAGTATTCCTTGCAGCAAGAAGAAAATTGCTAAAATTACTCCTTATTTCCTTTGAGAAAAAACTGAATAAAGAACTACATCCTTATTCCAATCACAGTTCTTTGCCTTACCTTTGAAGTCTTGAGTGCTGTACTTATCCTTGATGTTGATAGTTACATAGATGGGCATTGGGTTCTGAGCATCTATCAAAGCTTCTCTCTGGTCAGAGAGCCTGTGGTTATTTTTCTAATTGTGAAGGGGAAAAATGTTATCTGCAAAGCCATGGAATAGGCACATAAAATAACATGAAGTAGAAAACCTTCTTGGCATTTAAATCTAAAGCTGACATTGACCTCAGTCTAACACCTTGGATTGCCCTTAAGCTTGTGCCCATGACTGAATATACCAAAAGGCAATATAAATTTATCTGGTTATAACTAATGGCACAATCAAATCTTTGGCTCTTTCCACACGGTTTTGCCATGTGAAAGGGCCCCTTGAGCATCGTGTGATTGTGAGGAGCTATCTGCACGATGCATTCACAATCGCGTAACGCTCCAGGGGCTGGCAGGAGCTGATCGAACATCTTTTCATTTTCATCTGGAAGTCGAAAATGGTGAGCGATCACGCATTGCTCCCGGGCCCCACGTGCACTTACCTGGTGTGTGGAGCCTCCGGAGCCACACTGGTCATGCTTCCTGCCCCAGCGCAGCCTGGGAAACTCCCAGGCTGCGTGGCGGAAGGAAGAGGCGGGGCTCTCACGTGAGCAGGCAGCTCATGCGGAGCTGAAGCAGCAGGGATGCAAGAGCCTCTCATCGGAGGCTGCTTGCGCGATCCCCGCACCCCAGCGCCGGAAAAAGATAAGGTGTGGAAAGGGCCTTTGTTCATTGAAAATGAAGTGAAACTTGCCTATACACCTCAACAGAATCCTGTGGCACAAGGGAGAAGGATGTGTATGGCCATTTCCAGACTAGGCTATTAAAGTACTATGATTCCACTTTCAACATCCTATGGAATGTTGAAATGTTGAAAAAGGAATCAAAGTGCTATAGCAGGCTAGTGCAGAAATGGCCTATGTCCAAGAAAGCTTGTGCTATAAAGAAACTCGTAAGTCATCAAAGAGCCACAACACACTTTGTTCTTCAGCTATAATAAACTAATACAAGTATCTCTTAAGAAATTGGGTATAAAAGTGTTATACTTCATTCTTAAACAGTCTTTTTGAGAGATGTAAGACCTATTCACATGACACATATGCAGATATGACCAGAAGAGGGATGCAGAGAAACACATGAGTCTTATTCAGGTGTTTACAAAGAATGCTGCTTCAGCATGCAAAGAGGAGAACATACTAGTCCCACTCCTATTCTGTTGCTGTACATGCAGTGACAAATCTAAACAGGTGAACAGGAAAGCTTCTTATGTGTGGAGGCTCTCAATGTGATCATTACAAAAACTCATTAAAAAAACAGGATTCTCAATTATATGGAAAGTTGCTGCATGTAGCAGACGCTCTCCTTATACAGATTTACCACTGTCTATGTGAGGAAAATGATGACTGAGGGCCATGATGAACATTCTCCCTTCCTTACATGTTGTATCAAAACAGTAAGTAATGACTGAATTTGGAAACATGTAAAACACAATCCGTCCTAAACACAGACATGTCAAATTAGTGGAGCTCTTGGTCTGTCAACCAAGTTGCCTGTCGATTTATGGCAACTCCATGAATTACACAGGGTTTTCTTGGGGAAGGAATACTCATACATAGTTTTGCTCATTCCTTCCTCTGAAATATAGCCTACAACACCATATAGGTATATAATTCGAAGGAACCTGTTTCCTTGCTAAACTGATGTAACTTCTGTAACTTCTGACAGGTACCTGGGGACAAAATTTCAAATACTGGATTATTTGACAATTGAGATTAACAGAAATTTAGCTTTATTTATCTGACAGAAAATCAAATGCAATTAATAGTTTCCTATTCTCCAGAGCCCTATCTTGACATTACCTTTCCAAATTCTTACAGCAAAATCATTTTTCATGCTTATAAAGAGGATATCTGCATTTCTTTGGCACAAAAAATAGATTTGATACTGTACCCCATCATTTAACAAATATTCTATGATGAGTCCCCAGAGATCTATAAAAGTTGTCTTATGTCCTTCTTGTTTCCGTTGGTTCAGCTGTTGCTGATAATATTTCATACGATTCATAGTAAACATTTCCATCTTGCTTTTGGTCACTTGCTTTTTAGCCTCTTTTATTTTCTCACATAGATCCGTCTGGGACCAATAAGCATCTCTATACATGTGTGCCATGGCCCTGAAGAAAGGCAGTACAGATGGAAAAGGAAGAGTAAGCAACTAAACATGTGACAGGAAATACATAAAATACTATAGCTACTTTCCCCCAATTCCAAGTCTTCTAGGTACATTCACTTTTTCTCCTAAGTGTTCTTACACAGAAATTTGTAGTGGGCTTATGGCACTTTCTGCATGCGGCGAGGGAAATGCTCCCTGCCGCTACTCATTGGCTTTCTGGTGGGTCCGGGCAAGTCCGTCGGGACGAGGAGCAGTGCGAGCTCGTCGCTCCGCACTGCTCTGGCATCCAAAATGACGGCTTCCGGTTGGTGAAGGCTCTCCACCAACTGGAGAACCTCACCAGCCTAAAGCCCGCCCCTGGCAGATCTGCAGGCACGCACTAGTGCGCGCCTGCAAATCTGCACCAGAGCGCAGTGATGGAACGACACGGGGTCGTGCACTCCGTACTTTTTAAAAATCTCTTTAAAGAGGTTTTTAAAAAGTATGCTGTGTGACCAGTTCCGGTTGCTCCGGAGCGGACTGAGGTGCGGAACTACAAAAAGTAGTCCGCCCCAGTCCACTCCACAGTGCAGAAGACCTCCGTTGGAGGTCGCTCTGCACCATTTTAATAGGCCGGTGCTGAAAGGGCCTATGTCAGCAAACACAAAGCATCAAACTGTTTCATTACTTGTCTCAGTTCCATATTTTTTTTTAAAAAAAAGTTGTTTGTTAAGCATGACAACTTACAAAAGTGTAATTAAGAACTATTATAAAACCATTACAGTAACTTACCATACCTAATAAAGTCAAGGCAACAGAACCTCCATCTTTTTGAGATCCAGCAAATGAGAAATGGAATACTCAGGCCGTTTCTGCACCTTACCTCTTTCCAGCATGGAGGCATGGGGATCACGCGAGCAGCCTCTTGCCAGAGGGTCTCGCATCCCTGCTGCTTCGGCTCCGCAGCTGCTGCCTGCTGACTGGCAGGCAGCGTAAGGGTTCTGCCTCTTCCTTCCACAGTGCAGCCGGGCATTTTCCCAAGCTGCACTGGGGGAGGAAGCACAAGGGCCATGTCTCCGAAGGCTCCGCATGCATGGTAAGTGCGTGTGGGGCCCCGGAGCGATGCGCAATTGTGCACCATTTTTGGCTACAAGCTGAAAATGAAATAGTGTGCGATCAGCGCCTGCCGGCCCCATCAGCATTGCGCAATTGCGAGGATGTTGTCTGAAATGCTTCTCGCAATCGCGTGGCACTCTGGAGGCCCTTTCATGCCACTTCTCTGTGCATTACCTGTCCACACAAAAATTTTACATGAAGCTAACTTACCATGAAGTACCAGATAAGCCAGATATGTATGTTATGCAATCTAAGAGATTTAATTTTTGGAGAGCACTCATACAGCCGTATGTTGTTGTAAAGGATCTTGTACCACCTCCTGTTGTCATGACTGCTATTACTGGAACCTGCAGAATACATACACATTTTAAGAAATTGACAAATACAAGTAGAACATTGTTCCCATTGCTACCAAATGCAGGACCAAAAAAGCACACAGGAGAAATATTCTCCATTCTATAAAGAAACACATAGACCATATTTAGGCTGACTGAACCATGGCCCCATTTAGCAGGTGGCCTTTTACAGCTTCTAGGAAAGGTAAGAGGGATAAGCACATCCTGGTGCACACAGCCTGTAGTTTCTGATGATAGTTACACAGTATGGCCCAGGGAGCCATTTGGGCAGATTTCAGTGATCAGCTTCTTGGCTGCTCACCTCTTGTGAAACTGGCTGGTTTCATTTTGGAAGGCTACAGGTTGTGGGACCCTGCTAGAAAAAAAGTGGATCCCCACAAGGAGCACCGGATTTGGGACTACAGGGCTCCAGCCCAATTTGGGTGCCATACTGTCTCCCAGAGAGTATGGCTCATGCAAGATTACTTTCACTTTCCCCTTCAACATATTCAGACTGAATGCCTGAAGAAGGCTTGCATGTTAATATTTGCACACCTCTCATCTAGTCAAAAAACAAGTCACTTGCATACAACCAGTGCAGCATCGTGGTTTGAATGTTGGACTAGGACTCTGGGAGACCAAGGCTTGAATATCTGATCAGCTATGGAAACCTAGCCATGAAAAGAGTGTCCCTGGGCAGGTAACATTCTCTCAGTTTGAGAGAAAGTCAATGGCAAACTTTTCTGAATAAATCTTGCCAACAAAACTCTGTGAGACTGTTCCCATAACCGAGAATTAACTTTTGGCACCTAACAACAACTTTTATAACTGTTTGTAACAACAAAACATATTACTATTTGGAGCTTGGAATAGTTCCTTTTTTGAACTGCAGCTCCCCAAATCAGCATGCTTGATTGGTGAGTCTCAGAGCTGTAGTTCAACAAAAGTAACTTTTGCAAATTTCACCATAAATTACTTCTAGAGAACTATGTACTAAACAGCTATTTTCTTTAAACTAATGTGAACACGCATTCAGAAAAACTACACTGGTGCAGTATTAAGTGGTGGGCGAAAATAATTATCTTGCTTTTTCTTCTGTCTATTTCCTGTAACAGAATAAATACAACTTCGGTTTTAGATAAGCATCAGTCAGTAACCCATTTCATATACCTCATGATCTTGTAGATCGTAATCTAGCTGCAGAACCTGCTTCAGAGCTTGAGCAACTCGCCTCTTTCGTTTCCATAAGAACTCTTCCTCCTGTGGGCACAACTCATATCCCAAGCGCACATCTAGGTCTTCTGGGCAGGAACAGTGACTAAGACAAACACATACATTGCATTTTATCTAATTACATGAGAAAGCAAACAAGTTTCATCAAGCAGAAAAATGTCACATGAAAGAACTATTTGCATGATATTGAATGCCCAGAAATAATTTTAAAATGCATGGCTGACATTATAAAATTAGAGAATTTGTAGAAGACATGAGTTTCATCCAATGTCCTGCCATAGTGAAAGGTGTCCTCCCCTCATTCTGAACAAAAATACAAACAAATCTCACTGCTCAATTAGTTGTAATTGTATTGGTAATACACAAGTCCCAGTGGGAATAGGAGAAATCGAACAAGATGGTATCAATATAACTACAAAGCCTGGAAAAATTACCTTTTTGGATTACAGCTCCTAGCATCCTTCAACCAGCATGGCCACCAGTAGATTCTAGGAACAGTAATTCAAACAATACTTCTTCTGAGCTATGAATTTCATACCTTTTCCTCAAGGCAATTATGGAACCCCATCTTTGAGTTTCTAGTCCATTGGGAAAGGCAATAAGGGAGGGGGGAGGCAACAAGAAAAAGGAGCTTTTTGGTGGTAGGCCCTGTTAGAAATACAAAAACCCTTAGCACTAAAGAGTCAAGAATGCCTCAGAATGGTAGTTTGAGTGACCCAAAGTGTCCTACCTTCTTGTCTACTTATCCTGGCCCCACTGTGATGTAAATTGATACTCTTAAGGATGTTTTTCCACCTCTTCTCTTCCTACTAGTCCTCTCTTGGCTCATCTCTAGAATGAAGCTAGATTAGATTAGCATCCTGAGCAACTATCCTATCTCAGGCCCTTTCTGCAGCTTACCCCTTGTCCCGATGTGGGTGCGCGGGGACCACGCGAGCATCCTCTTGTGAGAGGCACTCGTGTCACCTCTGCTTCTTCTCCTCAGCAGCTCCCAGGTACTTTCCCAGGCTGCGCTGGGGGAGGAAGCGTGAGAGCCACATCTCCGGAGGGTCAGCACACAAGGTAAGTGCATGTGGGGCCCCAGAGTGATGCACAATCGCACATCATTTTTGGCAAGAAGCCGAAAATGATATGTTGCATAATCGCCACCTACTGGCCCCAGCAGTGTCGCGTGATTGTGAGGACATCATGTGAAACGGTCCTCGCAATCACGTGACACTCCAGAGGCCCTTTTGCATGTGAAATGGCATGCGAAAAGGGCCTTAGAATGGAATTCCCATAATAAAGCCTTTAGTTTGTTTCTCCAAGTCATAGGTGTCTTTGCTCCTTAATCAGAATCTCTAACCACTGCATGCACTCTCTATCAGTCCCTGGATACTCTAAAGTTCACTTGGCATCCATGTCATTATATTTTTGGTACCATGTTTAGATTTCTCTGTTCTTCAAGGCCTTTTAAGTATTTTAATATTCTTTTGAATATCAATTTAGGCTGGAATCTTGTTGGTTAATTCCAGCTAGAGTAAACTCATTAAACCACAGGTAAATCCAGTTGATTTAATGGCTCTGCTCTTGTCAGCACTAAGCTCTCATTTTATCATGCAGTTTTTTGGTATGCTGCAACACAAAACAGTATGCTATGTTGAACTTTATTGAGCTGATGTGCTTTTGTTGTGTTATGAATGTGTTAATTTAGCTGTACAATGCCTAGAAAATTATGAGGCACTTATATACTTTATGAGGAATTTCATAAGCCCATGAATAAAATAATAGCTAGGGTGGTGTAGTGGCTTGAATGGACAGTAGCTTCAAGTCCTTACAGAGCCGTGAAACTTGCTGAGTGAGTTTAAATTAAGCCCTTTTTTCATGTTACCTTTCTCCGGGAGCCATCATGTGGCGATCCTGGGAAAGCCTCTCCTGGGAGGGAATTGCATGTACTGTACTCTCCCTCCACACCAGCTGCCTGCTGGATGGGAGGAAGCACAATTGTTCAGCTCCTCCCTTCGTGCCTTTCTGCACTACACTGTTACAGTGCTATTATTTCACTTTCAACATCCTGTAGAATCCTGGGGTTTGTAGTTTCGGGAGGGGCATTTAGAATTCTCCGCCAGAGAACTTGTTGGCCACAGTAAACTACAAACCCCAGAATTCTACAGGGTGTTGAAAGTGGAATAATAACACTTTACTAGTATAGTGTGAAAAAGCCCTTCCTCAGTGCAGCCCAGTAGTTTCCCAGTCTGCACTGGGGAGGAAGCACAGCCATTGCTCTTCCTGACGTTCCGCCCAACAGGTAACTGCAGGAGGGATGCAGGAGGACTCCACAATCGCAGGTCATGTTTGAGAGAAACTCGAACATGATTTAATCCGTGATTGTGACAGGATGGCCACAGGATGGCCATGGGATCATGACGACATCATGCAGAACCGTCATCACAATCCTGTGGCAATCCTGTGGCCATTTCACATTGGAGGTGGTGTGCGAAAAGGGCCCTAATCTCTCTCATACACGCTCAGTGTCAGCTGCCTCGCAGGGTTGTTTTGCAGATAAAAGTAAGGAGGAATAGTGTTATAGAAGTGAATTTGAGTTCAGCAAAAGAAGGATGGGATATAAATTTAATAAAGAAAATAAATATGTATCCCGGCTGTATTCTTGTGCACACTTACCTTGGATTAAGTCCCATTAAAATCAGTGAAGTTTCCTTCTGAGTAGGCCTATATAAGACTGTGCAATAACATCCCATTTTTTGCAGATTATATTGCTTGAGAAGTCTTACAGTCAGGGTGCACAAAGTGTAGCCTGAGTCTGTTTTTATGGTCCTCAACCCCTCAAAATGGCCCATTTTCTGATATTAAAATAGTGAATTGTCTCTCCTGAAAACACCCAAGAGCAGCCATTCACCTTTTAAATAGGTTTCGGTAACCCACTATTTTATGAGATATATATTCAAAATCAGAAATGGGCCCTGAGCCAATTCCGATTTCTTTTTCTCTTTCTTTCTTTCTTTCTTTCTTTCTTTCTTTCTTTCTTTCTTTCTTTCTTTCTGGCATTTTTGGCAGTCAATGCAGCCTGCAAGAGGGAGAAAACTGACTCCCAGACCTTCCGTAGTTGCCTACCCACCCCCCTTATAAGGAGAAATAAATGAAATATTCACAGCATGAGCAGCTTTCAGCAACAATTAGAGATCAAATGTGGTACTGATGTACCATATCAAAAAGGTAAAGAGAGTACATAAAAAGGTGAGAGACAATATAATTGATCGTCACTAGAAATAACAAAAATGAAATATTCAAGTCTCTTACCATTCATTCACTTTCACATGCAAATTATATTTTTTGTCCTGAAAAGCAGAATGTAAAAATCATATAGGGCAATCCTAATTTAACAATGGTCCAGTCATTCAAATAGTGGTGGCGGTGGTCATGGGCACTTCCTGATTTGATTTTTCAAATACCTCTCCGCATTTAAAACCAATAGGGAAATCATTTGGTTTGACCTCTTTATCCGAAACCCAATTGCTTGGAAATATATCCCAGCAGAATGTACTTTGCCATCTGTATTAAATTACAAATCTCATAATTCAAAATCTGTTTACTGTGAAGACATAAAAAATAAAATAAATTTTGGAAAAAAAATTACACACTAATTACAAAGGTAAAGGGTTCAAATAGAGCGTAGAAAGATGGAACAGCAAACAGCTGCTCAAGAGAATGATAGGATCATGAGGCAGGAACAAGAAAAGCACAGTTTTCTTAGTGCTAGCCTATATACAGGAGGCCACTTTAAATTCTACCACGTGGCAACTACTATGATACGATGAGCCAATTATGTTAAATAATTTGCTGTACAGCAATAATAGCCTTCTCACTAGGATCATCCTTTATTTTGAGATACTGGCACTTTTCTGGAGAACATTTTCTCAGCTTTGTTTGGAGGCACTCCACACTAACTGGTTACCACATGAAAATATAAGAGGTGCCAGACAAAAATTAGATATAGCAGACTATAGCATGTAAGCTAACTCCATTTTCCCCCTCAGTCTCGAAATGGTTCCCAAACTGCAACTCTGTAAACATAGCCATTAATCATAGAACCTAAACATTCAAAGGAACCACAAGGACCACCTGGTCTCTTGCTTTGTTCCATGTTTTATTTATTTGTTGTTTTTAATAGTTCTATTTTTGCCTGGTTTTAGTTTTATGGATAGTTTAATTACATTTTAAACTTTTGTACAGTCAGCCCTCCACATTTGCAGGTTTCACTTTTGCAGATTTGGTTATTCACGGATTATTTGCTGCCACCTCTGCTGCCTCCCTAGGCCATTTTTAATAGAGACTGAGACTGAACCTCACGAGACTGAGAAACTGCAAACGAGGCTTGTTAAGTCCCTTTTAAAAATGGTGTGGGGCAGCAGTGGAGGTGGCAGTAAACCCCACTGGCCACCCACTTCTGCCTTATGAAGGAACCCTGATGCCTCAAAGGAATCCATGGTGGGTTGAATGTGGAGATCATGCTTTTTCTTGTGTTAAATATGGTTTGAGAAACCCTAGGGTTATTCACAATTTTTTCATTTTCACGAGGGTCCTGTGCCCCTAACCCTAGTGAATGTGGAGGGATGACTGTATTTGGTATATTTCTTAAGTATGTCTGTTGTAACTGTTGTAAGCTGCCTTGAGTACCAGACTGGAAAAAGATGAGATATAAATAAATATCATCCATCATCATCATCTCCATCATCATCATCCAATCCCCTGTTACGCAAAAATACACAGCTAAAGAACTCCTGAGAGATGGCCATCCAACTTCTGTTAAAAAACAAACAAAAAGACAGCCTGTTCCACTTCAAACAGCTCTCACAGTATTTTACAGTATTCTTATTTTGTTTGTTTGTTTGCTGTTTGTAAACTTAAATAAATATTTTAAAAAAATGCCTAAAGAAGTTACTGGAATTCTGTTGGGTAGTTACAAACGTGTAACTGAGAGTTAGGCATTTGTGACCGCTTTGTATCCACAATCCCTACATACGTCCTCATGTAGGTGACACATAGGCCATTTCCGCACTAGCCTGTTATGGCGTGATGATTCCACTTTCAACATCCTCTGGAATCCTGGAATCCGGTGGCCCCTCCCAAAACTGCAAACCCCAGGATTCCAGAGGATGTTGAAAGTGGAATCATCGCACTATAACAGGCAAGTGTGGAAATGGCCATAGAAACCCTGAAAGTCTCCCAGCCTCCACTTACCAGTCCAGGAAGTGGTTGAATGACATTCTCCCCACCTCTGTTCAGGAAAGCAATTTTCTCTGTGAGAGAGGATTGAGAAGAGGAGGCTGTTCTCTTCACGCTCATGAAAGAGGGTGGGAGCACTGATCAACCACTTTCCAAGCAACAGGGGAACAGACCCCAATTGATCAAAGCAGCTGCTGACCAGTTAAGTGGGAATTAGGTGGGGCTGGGCTGGGATTCACTACATAGCTATATAATTAGCATGGTTACATAGCAACAAAATGCATGGAGAATTCCAGCCAGTCTTCTTCCATCCTAATAAGTTCTTCTTTTCTTGTAATTTGAATCCATTGGCTCAATAATATCTGTAGACTGAGGCCCTTTCTGCAGCTTACCTTTGTCCCAGTGGCATCTGGGGATGATGGCAGCGGCTCTCCTGGGAAGGGAGCATGATGGAGCACTCTCCCCGCAACACTGGTTTCCTCCAGAATCCAGGAAGTGCGACAGCCATGCCTCTTCCTCCTGCAGCACAGCTGGGTACTGTCCCAGGCTGTGCTAGGGCAGGAAGCACAACCATTGTGCTTCTAGGGCCTCCACAGATAAGGTAAATGTGGATGCGAAGCAGGAATGTGGTGCAGTCACCAGTCATTGACAGGGAAAACCCATCAATGATTTGTGGTGTGACCACACCACCTGGGGATGGGAGAAGGATGGGACCAGGACAACATCATGCTTAAGTGTCGTCCCAACCCTGCCCTTCTTCCATCCCCATGGCAGGTTGAGTGTGTTGAATGGAGAGGGCCTTAGAGTCTGAGAATAATTTCTGTAAGAGGTGAAACATTTTTTGCAGCCCAAATGTTTAAATATTTATTTTAAAGGGATGTCATGTTGCAGACAGAGCGAGCTTGTTTTCTGCTGCTCCAGAGACTAAGACATGGAGCAATGGATTCAAACTACATGAAGAGAGATTTCACTTAAACATTAGGAAGAACTTCCTGACAGTAAGAGCCATTCAACAATGGAATATGCCGCCTTGGACTGTGGTGGAGTCACTTTTTTGAAAGTTTTTAAACAGAGACTGGATGTTCATTTGCTGGGGGTGCTTACTGCATGGCAGGGAGTTGGACTCGATGACCATTGTGGTCTCTTCCAATCTAAATAATGCTTTTTCTTCCCTAAGGCAACTCAGAGACTCAGTGATGGCAGCAGTAATAGCTGGTGGCTTTCCCATCAGTGGGACATTGAATCTGCTCTGGGATTTAGTCTGAAATTTAATAGACCCGTCCAAGGTTCTGCACTTATAATGTAAAGTTGACACTGAAAATATCATATGATCTTTCTTCCTAGAGTTAGTAGTTTATTTACTTATGATTTAATTTATATCCCACCTTCTTCCCAATATGAGTTGGAAGGCTACTTCCAACACACATTAAACAAAATACAGCTGAAACATTTTGTAGCACAAAAGTTTAAAAACATTTAAACCGGCAATTTTTCTTACTGGTTTAATAATTTCAAAAATGTTATGCCTTTTCTTCCTGAAAGTTGAAAAAATGGATCTAACCTTTACTACTGGCACTTTCTCTCCTAGGGGCAGGGAATTCAGCATCACAGGTGGAACATCTCCTTTGGTCCTATAAGAACAGGTACGCTAAGGAAAAGAAAAGAAAATTAATCCTATCAGAAAAGACTTGTCCTAATTAATTATGCAGAGAAGGTTGTTTTGTTATTTTGATGATTAAACTGATGTACAGGATTATAACGTGGCTTTGTCTTTGGCAGCATCACATCCAGCGTTGGATCCTTGTACTTGATGTAGTGGAACGCAGTGGGACATGGGGGTGTGACAATGGCATCTGAACCCAGCTTAAACAAGTGGCTACCTTCACAGGATCCTTTTATGGAAAGTGAAAGATCTTTCCCTAAAGACAAGAGGCAAAAATTTTTTTTAAAAAAATTGTCAGATGAATCATTGTTAACTGCGCTTCTGAATCTAAAACAGATTTTGAAACTAGAAAGGATCTGATCAGTGGTGTAGGGACGAGGGGCGAGGAGGTGGTACACCCTGGGTGGCACCTTTTTGGGGAGGCAATGCTGCTTCTTGCCTTCCCCTATGCACCATCGCCCCTCCCACATGCATTGTAACCCTGCCCACATGCGCCATAGGCTCCCCGTGTGCCATTGCTCTTCCCCTGTGAGCAGTAGTCCCGCCCACATGTGCCATAGCTCCACCCATGCACCTCCGTCCCCGTCCCTATCCTGCTTGCACCAAGCTACGCCATTGGATCTGATATCCCCATATCCTTGATGTATCAAAATATACAGATAGTCAGAGCTTTGAAAAGTTATTTGTCTCAAATGCAGGTGCCAGAATCTTCTAGATCTCTGGAAGCTGTACCTCAAAAATAACTTTCCAAGCTGTACATCATGCAGACCAAAGGGAATTCCATGTTTTTTTCTTCCCCTTGTATCCTAGAGCATTCCTCCTACACAGAGGGTCGGGAGCTCTCTTGAATTATGTGGGCTATCAAGAGAGCCCTTCAAATTCAGTATTACCTAGCCAATGTAGGTAATAAATGACACAAACTGTATATATGACATTTGACACCAAAGAACAGTCTTTTCCAGATTTCCGTTTTTTTGTTCGTTCCTTATAACAGCATGTGCAATGCTGTTAAACACAGAAATGGAACCGTTCAGCTCTGAACATGCAATGCCTCCACGCAAACTCACTTGACTTATGCCGTTTCTTTTGATCCACTTCAGCTTCCAGTTTGCAAACTTCACGACACTGTAGTAAAATAAGCAACAGAAAATATAAAAAAGGTCTGACATTGTGTATTTTGAGTTGGATTCATTAGAGTATTTTGAACTATGTAATCAAGAAGTTCATTTTTGGAAAGACTGATAGCCAGAGCGAGGTGTCCTTCTAGAAAAGATAGATATTAAGAGCAGATGTTACCAAACAGAGCAGGAGTAGGCAACTGTGAGAAGTAAGGGGACCATATTAGCCCCCAGGAGATCTGTGAGGAGTGCACTTGTCCCATTGCACCACCTTGCAAGAAAAAAAAATCTCCAAAAATCTCCAAACACCATTTGAGGGCATGGGGGGTATTTTTGCTATGTTCTTGGACCCCATGGGCCTTGTTGTTGCTGTGTTGTTGTTATCTATCCTCTGCCTTTTTCCCAACTAGATTAAAACATACCCTATTAAACATGTGTGCATGCACACACACATACCAATTAGCAAATGCAGCGTATTGATTAGGTGAGCAAGGTCCTATAAAATCAATTGTCAAATGCCTATTGAAAGAGAAAAATATTTACTTGTCAGTGAAAAGAAAGCATGGAGGGTACTCATCTAACTTCTCTCGGAAGAGAGTTTCAGATCCTGGGGGCAACCACTGAGAAGGCCCTCTTAGTAGTATACCCACAAGATCTACCTGTGAGGGTGGTGGGAAATAAGGATAGCGACTCCCCAGGAAATCTCAAAGCATGGGTAGATTAGTAATGGAGAATACAGTCCTTCAGTTACTGTGGACTTGAGCTGTATAGGGCTCTACAGATCAAAACTAGCATTTTGAATTGTGTTTGGAAATGGGCAGCAGCCAGTGGAGTTGTTCCAATAAGAGTTGTGTGTTCCCGGAAGCTAGCTCCAGTTAGCAATTATTAGCATTAAGAAACTGCAGAAAAGCTATATAAATAAATTCAAATTACCACTAGAACTCCATTCGTAATTATGGTTTCAGGAGGACCTGATCTAGAAAATAAACGTAAAGACACACACTTAATCTCAAATGGTAGAATATTGTTCCTGTAAGGCAAATAAAGTTTCTTTCTATTCAGACACGAAAAGGGGATATTTTCCCTAAGGAAACGCAGGTTTAGTATCTAATTTACAACTTCTAAGTTTATAAAGCTACTTTAGCTTCAGGTATCTCAAAGTTCTTAATTTTTATGGCTGCCACTTTCCCACATTTTTCTGGTAGTGAAAGAACATTATGCAATCAGATAGTAGCAGCAGAATCATATAGGAAGATAGGTGCTGCTCTCCAGCCAGAGAGCATAGTTATTCCCATATTGCTCCAGCCCTTCTTTTGTGCAGAAATATATTGCTACAGTACTACAGAGGTGTAGGATAAAACTTCAGGGGAACACCAACTACACCACTCCTATAATACAGATGAGGCTCAACAGTCCCAGCCACAAGGTATTTGCATTAAATTCAAGTGTTTGCTAGTACAACTTGTGGCCATTTCTGCACTAACCTGTTATAGTGTTATGATTCCACTTTCAACATCCTATGGAATCATGGGGTTTGCAGTTTTGAAAGGGGCCAGCCAGCCCCTCCAGAAACTGCAAACCCCAGGATTCCATAGGATGTTGAAAGTGGAATCATAACACTATAACAGGCTAGTGAGGAAATGGCCTTTGACAAGTAATGTCAATGATGCCAAATATTTAGTTTCTAACTTTGAAAAATGCACTTTTTTTTTTATTGGATTCCAGGAGGACAATGTGGAGCAGGCTAATGTTACATTTCTGTGTAAGTGTGGAATCTACTGATTTATTTCTTCATATTAATGAACATTTCCAAGGGAATTGTCCTGAAGAAAAGATAATTTTAGTCTTTGTGTCTGCAATGATGTCTGTTCATTAGCCAGATGACTAGTACTGGCCACCTCTTTAAGAGGAAACAATGGCCATTTCCACATGGGTATATTGCCCACGCTAGGGCGACCTCTCTTGGAGGTCTTCTTCACCGCGGGGTGCGCTAGAGCAGTTAAAAAAAGTGAGGCTCTAGACCTCAAACTGCTCTAGCGCAGCCGCGGGGGTGGCGCTGTGAGTTTTATAAAAACCACCTTCGCAAGTGGTTTTTATAAAACTCACCCGCGCTGCCCCGTGGCAGCCCCCGGTGAAGAACTGCAGAGACGCGGTAGTGCATCCCTGCAGATCTGCCCAGGGGCGGGCTTCTGGCTGGCGCACTATCATGATTGGTGGAGTGCCGCCGGCAGCCGCCGGCCGCCATTTTGGGCTCCGCCGAGCGCCGCCGAAATTCGGCGGCGTTTAGAACAGCGGATCCACGCTCTCCGCAGGGACGGAGCAACCCGCTCACGGGTAAGCTCTGCCCCTGCGTGCGCGGCCCCGTTTTGCCCCCCATGAGGAAAGGGCCAATGTCTCTCAAGCAAGTTATCAGCATCAACCATCTGTTTATTAGAACTGGATGTGAGCCGTCTATACCACAAAGAACATATTGATTATATTACTGGGACCACAATCAATACTATATTTTTATTTTTATATCCTGCCCATTATCTAAAGATCTCAGGGAGACATACAATAAAACCAGTCTAATAAATTTAAAACAATATAAAAAATAGGAATGATTTTAAAATATTAAAAACACATTAAACAGAAATTTAAGATTTAATTTAAGACAGATTAAAATGGGTTAAATTTGTTTAAATTTATGAGAATTCATGTAAAACTAGTTAAGTTCTAAAGTCTTTAGCAAACAACCAAGTTTTCACTTGGTATTGGAACGAAAGCTATATTGGTCTCAATCAGTCCTCCTAGGGGAGGGTATTCCATAACTGGAATACCATAGGAGAGAAGGTGTTTTCCCGCGTCGTTATGATGCATATTGCCCTGACTGATGGAATGCAGAGAAGGGACCCTCCAGCAGATCTCAAGACTCAGGCCATTTCCACACAAGCCTGTTATAGCGCGATGATTCCACTTTCAACATCCTCTGGAATCCTGGGGTTTGCAGTTTCGGGAGGGGCCCCAGGATTCCAGAGGACGTTGAAAGTGGGATCATCGTGCTATAACAGGTTAGTGCAGAAGTGGCCTCAGGCAGGCATATATACAGAGAGGTGTTCCCAAACCATTTAGGGCTTTCATTACCAGCACCTTGAATTTAGAATATTAGCAATCAATGCAGTTCCTTTGCAATTGGTGTTACATGGTTTTTGCAGGATGTTCTAGTCTACCTGCTGCATTTTGCACTAGCTACAGTTTCCAAGTTATCTTCAGGGGCAGCTGCACGTAGAATGCATTGCAGTAGCATTGTCTAACTGGGATGTTACCAATGTGCAGAGTACTATAGCTAAGCTTTGTCAAGTTAGTTAACAATTTTTTTTACAGTATTATGAATTTCTTGAGATTTTTTCTTTCTGTCTAGCAAATGTTCATTTTTGCTCACAAAAATTTCATTTTCACTACAATATTTGCAATAGTTATATCCTCCCCCATATTATAAGATGTCAGGGCAGGGTACAAATTTTTTTAAAGGAATTAAAAGCATGTTAAACAATTAAATGATTTAAAATGAATTAAAACAGGTTTAAAATAATTTTAAACTAATTTAGAACACTTTTCTTATTCTAATAATTTTTTTTTAAGAATACTTCTCTTTTCTACATTCCACCTTTCCTCTCTCACAGAACTGAAAGGAATTCATTTGAGATTCCCAAATATACAAATAATCATCTGCTGGACCTAGATACATTTAATTTCAGCAAGGTGGCTGAATAACAGCAGTGAAGAATTGTGGTACTCTAAATCTGTTAATATATCTAACATATATCTCCCCCCAATGTGTGTTTGTGTGTGCATATATGTTTGTGTGTTTGTGTGTCTTTTGGTCCTAATATTTACTAGCAAGGTTTAAGATTTGAAGTCTTAGTAGTGTCCCTCAAAACAGATTATAAAACAAAATTACATTTTCTGGTCTTGAAAGTTTAGACATGTTATGCATTTGTGGAAAACCCTTTCAGCCTAGACACATATTTTTGTAGAATGACAAGGAATCTTTTTACATTTCCACGGAGGTTCAGAATTCTGATAACTCTTGATGGGTTATCACTGTAGTTTGCATTTGAAATGTCATTGATTGATTGATTGATTGATTGATTTGAAAGATAATAGTCTTTCTTTTGTTTAAAATTGTCAAGCAGCATAAAAAGGCAGAGAATTTAAAATACTTACATGGGTTCCACTAAAAATTCAATTTCCAGTTCTTCTTGTGCCTACCCAAGAAAACAAAATAAAAACAAAACTATTTCTTTATTCTGGAACAGAAGAAATTCACAATGCTGTTAAAGAACACTGTAACAAGTGGAAAAAAGCACCGCCCATCAGTGCTGAGTGAGAAAGATGCACCCAAACCTCACACTCAAGGCCTGTCCAGCCTGACACCTCTTTGTGATCAGAACTGAACAGCCAGGGAGATCTCTGAATCAAGCCAGGGCCAGGACAAAGGGGTCTGCCTCAGTTCTTCCTCTCTGAGAATGCAGTCCCTTCCTCACTCTTGCCCCCCCTTGGCTTCTTCCTTTCAGGACTCTCCCCCTTTACTACCTTCCCTAAATCTGCCCTTCTCCCAGATGTAAGGATCAGCAGTGATTTATATTTTCCAAGACTGTGGTACTGTTGGCACTCATGTCAAGATGTTATTATTGGTAGCATGTATATTCTAGGATTCAAAATAAGACTCTGTGACACTGTTTTAAGGAACACAGAACTTCATACATTTATTATAACATTGTTGCTTTAAATGTGTTTTGTATCTAAATGTTTATAAACAGCACATCATTTCTCTCTCTCTCTCTCTCTCTCTCTCTATTCATTCACTATCTTTCGTACACCCAATTTCTCAGTTCTCTCTCCCACAGAGCTCTTCAAATCTCCAACCTCTCCCAAACACACCACAAATCACACACCTCATCAACCACACACCAGACAGTTAAAATCCGTTATTTTCTTCTTCCCACCAGCCCCTCCCCTGGGCTATCCAAGGTTCCATTTCACCAGCCATTCAGCTTAAACACTCTCAGTTGCCAAGGAGACTCTGTTGTCAAGACCCCCTCCCATCAGGTTCATCACAGACACACACTGAGAAAATATTCTAAGTATGAATATAATATTTTCCCAACAAACAGGGCAAACATCTTCAGCAATTATGAATAGCAGTTAGTATTTTTTTCATTTTTATATCTAACATCTTTTCATTGACATCAGCAATTCTAGCTTTATTGCCAAGAAGAAATTAGGACCTAAATGTAATTGCTAGTCTCAGCTAGAGCAAATCCACTGAATCAGCAGAAGGAATGAAGTTTTCATGTATTGAGCAGATCTATTCTGGCTGGGACCAACAATTGGATTTGCGGTAGGCATTATGATGACAGCATTCCTGATAACCTATCTTGGGTAAATTTTACAAGTAGAAAAATAATTGCCAGTTTTTTGCATTTGAAGTCTAATGAAGAGATTTCCCACATTGTTTTTGATAATGGAATAGAGTGCTTCAGAGAACAGAAAGAGAAAATAATTTATTCTAATTTTCCTTTCCCCATCTCCTCCCAAAGACGATTTAGGAGGGCTAGTTGACCCACTAGTACAGAGTAGGAGATGATGACAGTGATAGTAGAGGGAAAGAGGAATAGGTGAAAATGCTTTTGTCTCAAAAGGAGCTTCCCCTGGATTTTACTCACTTCTATTCACACAGAGATAACATTTTAACTATGGTTTAAACAAGTTGAGATTTGTAACTTATAATTAACCAGCGTGAATCAAAGACTGTACAAGTTATTACGAAGCAAAATAAGTAGACTACAAATGGGAGGGACTTTATTTGGTTCAATTTTTGATGAGAAGTTTCCAGAATTTTCAAATTTGTTTAAATATGTAATAGAAAGAATGAGTTTTTTAATAAAGGATTTGAATGTGGGAGAAGAGAAATTAGCTTCACTCATCCAGTCAGAGTGCTTAGCATTTAAAAAATTGGCATTGAACCCATGTGTATACAACCATTCCTGCCATGCTGAATCAGGAGGTTTTTGTTTTGTTAGGTTTTGGACAGGCCTCTAATCTTTTACAGTGATATGACAGGCAAATACAACATTATCCTGTTCATATTGGGACTAAATGTATCTGTTCAGTTTGGAGAGTACAGACAGTCAAGACTACTGTTTGTTTCATTTTTGTGATAAGCATGTTCCAGAATTTGCATCTTTCTTTATAAATTTGATGGAAAGAACTCCAGACTATTAGAATTTGAGCAAAAAATGAAACAGACAGATGAATCCATTCTTAAAGTGGTCAAAGGACAAATCTGGCAGTTGGGCATTATTAGCTGAACTGTTGTCAACATTAATTTTGCCCAACAACTACATAATGTGAAATGGGAACAGAAAGAAATGTAGTGTCATCTCTCTCTCTCACACACACACACACACACACAGAGAGAGATTATTTTTGTAGCCTCAGGCAAGTACACAGTCTTTCAAGTCCTGATCAGACATTATGTACAGCTGGTGGAATATGTTCAACTTCAGCTTGAAACATCACAGTCTGTTAAGGCCTGCATTATAGGCCCTTTCCACATGTTACCAGACCCCAATGGCATTGTGATAACTGAAGCCCCTGTCAGAGCTGCTGATGACGAGCAGCAGCTGTTGGTCCTTGTGTCTCTGGATGGAGATGAGTCCTGAAGCTCAAGAGTTCCTCTTGCTGCCACGGACCAAGCAGGCTTGGACATTCCTCTGTCTGCTCCTTTAGGGCAACAGGGATCCGATTCCGAAGATGGTTTGGAGCTTGTGCCAATCAGCCCACAAACAAGGTTGAGACTCAAGATTGCTGAGCAAAGGAAGGCTTCCTTGATTAAGTTCAAGAAGCAGTGACTAGCCACACCTGTGTCTTGGGCTATATGACTGCCTGCCTGGAAGCTTTCCTTTGCTTGTGGTAAACTTCTTTCAAGCCCTCCTCTTGCCTCTTCCTTGCTCCCAGCAACCGGTTCCTGCTACCTTGAATTGATCTCTTGACCCTTGGTTTTTGGAATTCTGACTACGGCTTTCGCTTGATGCTCTGGTAAATGAACTCCCTTGTGTAAAGTGTGTGCTTGTCTCCTCCCGGCTGGACTTTGCTGGCTCTCACACTCCCTTCTCTGGGCTGGCTCGCCGCCCAGGTCTCTGACCTTGACAGGCATCCCGAGGGAATCCTGGTACAGCCTCTCTCAGGAGAGGAGCATGACAGGAGTGCTCTCCTCCACCCTGGTCACCTGCGGGAATGGAGGAGGCACAATGGTCATGCCTCTTCCTTCCGCAGTGCAGCCAGGCACTGTCCCAGGCTGTACTGGGGCAGGAAGCTTGGCCATCACATTTTCTGACCGTCCGCATGTTACCCTGACTTCTGGGGCTCCCTGGGGGGGACACCTGAATTTGCTCCAAAAATACAAAGATTGGGAAAATTAGCAGAGCACTGCTTAGCAAAGGGGAGGGCAGGGCAGGGCAGTGAGATCTCGGACCCTATGGCTACAGAATCAGACCACATGAAAGCCAGGCCAAATGTCCAATTACCAGTAGCTTATTTAGCAGAACTGGCAAAAATATCCACACACATACACAAAACGAAACAGTTACTCACACAAGTGCAAAAGGATTAATGAGTCAGAAAGATACGAAGATCAGGAAAAGCAGAGGGAAAGAGAGTGGTTTATACTGCACCTGATCTTGCAGTCTTGGCTCGGGAAGAAGCAAGGCGAAGGTGACTCAGTGGAGGAAGAATGCTGAGGGAAGCTCTTAACTAACAGTATACCGGGGCACTAGTCAAGCATGGGAGTTCTCCAAAGAGAGTCCCAAAAGAGGACTCAATTATAGGGCAAAACATGCCTCGGGGGCAGAACCTTTCCTGGGAAAGGACAATGGCTGAATCATGCAGATGGCCCTTGTCTTTGTATTTCTTGCTGTTGCAAGCATTAATCTCATTAGGAGGACACGTAATCCCCTCAAGGTGCCATTGTTGTTGATGGTCCATTGTGGGTGTGTGCTTGCCTTTCGAGGTTTCTGTTTTGGAGACGTGACTGGGGGAGCTTTGGTCTGACCTTGCTAGTAATGCTTCGGTTTTAGACCCGGGTGTCTATGTTCCTGTCTGATGAACCTCTGGCTTAATAACTTTTGATATTAAATATTATACTCCCCCGGGACTGGGTCTGCCAGCAGAGGTTACACACAGCTCAGGTAAGTGTGGCAGGGTGGCAAGAGGGCTGCACGATTGATAGTCATTTATGGGTAAAACTCGTCAATGATTTGCGGTGCAATCACATTGCCTGGGAACAGGAGAACAAAGGGACATGGACAATGTCGTTCCTGAGCGTCATCTGGGTCCCATCCTTCTCCTGTTCCCAATGCAGGACGACAACAGCCTGCAGAAAGGGCCATAATATATGGTGACTACAAACCACTGTAGTATTGTATTTCAGATCTCACCTTTGGGTCTGACTTAAAATACATGAGAACTCTTTCACCAACTGGAAGCCGAGCAACATCAAAGCGTATAGTGAAAAGGTGGTCATCTGCACTGACAGCATCCTCATCGTAAACAGCCAGCTCTAGCACATTCTGTGTGGAGCAACAAACATATTAAATGCTACATATGATCTGTGCTTATAAAATCAGTGAGTTCCTTGGAATATTTCTGTGGTCTCTAGAAAGAAATGATAATAAGAAGGTATGTGGGACTGTGGAACTATTATGTGGGAAAGGTTAACCTTATACACAGGATATACCAATAACTGCTGACTGATTCAACAATGTATGTTTGCTTATCTAAGTTAATAAATATAAAATAAATAAATAAATAATAAAATATAAATGTATAATAGATATACCATTTAAACAAAAAGAAACTTACCCAATTGTTAAAAAATAGAAAAACAAAATCCCAAAATTTAATAGAATACAATAGCTTATATGCTACTATTAGTTCGAAATAATGTAGGCACACTGGATCGATTAGATTTGCCTACATGTTGCCTCACCATTCACAGTTGACTGAGTGGGTCTGCTCCCTATAGCACTGCTCACAGGATTCAAGTACAGAATTCACAGTGACGGGTTTTTAATGGTGTGTTGTGCTATTCTATCAATTAAAATACTTTTAATGAATTTGAATGGTTTTTAACTCTACAAATGAATTGTTTTCAAATGAACTTTTATATTTATGGGGGTTTTTTAACTTATGTTTTTGTATGGTCTTTAATCTGTACTGTATTTAATAATTAGTAAGATACTTTGAGCCCCGTTGTTGAGGAAAAGGTGAGATATAAAAGAGTAAGAACAACAATATGTTTTTCAAAAGGTAGTTATCCTAGTCTGCTTCAGTGTAAAAGGAAAAAGAGACAACCTCGCACTAACCCACTAAGCCTCATGCTAATTTTTTTTTGAAATTTAAATTAAATTTCTAATTAAATTTCTTAAAAGCTGCTAAGATCCTATTTTGACATTTTCTCAGATGAATCCAGGAGGAACGCAAAACTACTAAAACAGCCTCTCCCATTGACAAAAGGGAACAGGCGATGACGTGATCTCTCAATTCACTGAAATTTTGGGAGGCCATGTGTACTAGATCCATGAAACAAGATATGGTTGCATATAAGCAGGCAGGTCTATTCTTAATATTCCTGTGTAGCAGTGTGTGGTGTGATTGTTAATGAAATAGCTCTCCTTAGTGGAATTACCTCCCTATGTATGACTTCTTTAGTATTGTTATTTAGAGGTCTTGAAAATGGTCTTGTTTTGCTCAGCATTTTATTGAGTTTGTTTTGGGTTTTTAAACTGGTACTTTAGTTGCTGCTCTTTTTAGGTAGTTATTTCTGAAAGAATAATTTAAGCTATTTTTAAGTATTTAGCTATGTTATAACATAGTGCCTATTAGCAAAGTATTAATCAAAGTTCATCAAAAGTCAAACTGAGTTCTGTTGAAGTACTTTTATTTCCTTTACAATTTAGTTTATAAAGATATTTTCATGGCTCTTCTGTCTCTAATTTTGAAAGCAATTTATACACTTTTAAATTAACTGAACATGATTTTTACTCAGCCAATAAAACTCAGGCCCTTTCTGCACCGGGCTATTAAAACGGTGCAGAGCGACCTCTGATGGAGGTCTTCTGCACTGTAGAGTGGACTGGGGCGGACTACTTTTTGTAGTTCTGCACCTGAGTCCGGTTCAGAGCGACCGTAACTGGCCGCACAGCGTGCTTTTTAAAAACCTCTTTTTAGAGGTTTTTAAAAAGCATGGAGCGTGCAACTCCGTGTCGCTCCATCCCCGTGCTCCGGTGCAGATTTGCAGGCACGCACTTCTGCCGGGGGCGGGCTTTAGGCTGGCGAGCTTCTCCGGTTGACGGAGAGCCTCCACCAACAGGAAGCCACCATTTTGGATGCTGTAGCAGTGTGGAGCAACAAGCTCACACTGCTCCTCATCCCGACAGACTCGGCCAGACGCTGAAGAAGTCCAGTGAGTAGTGTTTTTTCATGGTTCCTTTCCCATGTGCGGAAAGGGCCTCATTTTTTTCATGGTTCCTTTCCCATGTGCGGAAAGGGCCTCATTTTCTCTAACCTCAGTGGCTGCGTTCTTCTCGTTTTGATTAAATCTGTCCTTAAGTTTCATATTAGCAAACCAATTAAAATCTTTGACTTCCTTAAGAATCATCTCTTTAGATTTAAACTTCCAGCTATCTTGTCCAAAGTACAAAAGATTATCATAGAGCAGATATCTCTAATTTTTAACTCATTCCTCCAAAAGAAAAAAAAAAACACCTTTCTTCAGTGAGGTAACTAATATTATCTTAGGAAAAATTCTCTGTTTATATGAAACTTGTAGGAGAATCTTCCCAATACAATAATTTTTAAATTCAGCATAGGCCTTAACTTTATCATATCAAATTTAACCATGTTTTTAAGTTCCAAATGTCAACCATCTCTAAGCAATATCCATTCCTTCAACCATACAAAACAGGAAGCCTTATAATACAATGTAGCATTAGAGATTCACAAGCCATCCCTTTCCTCAGTATCCTTCAGTGTCTTAAATTTTATTCTAGGTTTCTTTGTCAGACAAATATAGAAATCTCTTTCTGCCATTGCATGAAAGGTATTCCATTTCTTATAACAGGAATTGGTTGACAGAGAAATAAATACCTCAGTGAAACGTTGGCTTTTACTACTGCAATTCTACACAGAAAAGACATATTTAGCTTTCTCCATTCTTCCAAGTCTCTTTTAATCTGTTTCCAGACTTCTCCATAGTTATTTTGAAATAATAAACTGCTGTTCTTTGTGATTGTAACTCCAAATATTTAATCCCCCCTTGTCTACTTTAAAATTTGAGAGAGCAGTTAGTTCATTGTCCTCAAGTCATATTTTTAATCAGCAATTATTTTTTGTCACAGTTCACTTTAAATCTGGAACATGTCCCAAATGCTTAAATTTTTTCCAAAAGAGCCTTCATTGAGTCCAGTCATTGAGTTGAGTATCATCTGTTGAATATTACCGCCCAGGTCTGTGCTCCTGCATTAGGGGTTAACTGTGTCTTGTTGTCTGCGCTGCCATAGTAACCAATTGTAAAGATTCCTAGCTGTTTCCCAGCCCCCAAGGCAAGATAAGCGCTCGCTGGGAACCTCTCCAGCCTGCGTTCTCATAACATGCATCCAGCTGCATATTGCTATGTCTTATACCTGTATTGCTATGTCTGGAAAGAACTACATTCCCACCATGTGTAACTTGTTGACGAGCCTATACAAAAGGGGCAGTTTTTCTCCTGTCCTATTCCTTTTTCTGCATTCTCTGTATTCCCGTCTGCTGTTCCTTTGCTGTTGTATCCGATGGATTTCACTTAGGGTTTTTTGCTAAACATGTAACCTTAGCTTTGCTCCTCAATAAACTCTATAGTTTTTTAGCCTACATTGAGTGGCCTCATTTACTGGCAGTTCCATAGGACTTAAGAAGTTTTTCCGTGCTTTTAAAGGACAGCCAGGCTGTGGGTCTTGCTAATGTATACAGCAAGGCCCCCTGCGTTTTCTGACAGGTTATGGGCCCAGCACGCTTCCGCTGCGCATCCTGGAGCTGCCAGGGGCCGGAGTGTTTTTTGAGGCCAGTTTTCGATTGATGGTGCCTGTCTGCCAACGTGTTTTTTCAGGGCTTGTGCTGCTGGGAGCTGAACAGCCATGGAGTAGAGGTTAATTAGTAGCCTTAGTTATCTTAGTTTTATATTTTCAAATAATTCACTATATACTAATCACTGTCCCTGACCCAAAAACATTTTTCTTCATCTTTTCCTATTCTGACTTATAGAAAAGCCACTTCCTGGGTTTATTTGCAAATTCAAAGTTCTTTAGCTTAAGATATAGTAATTTGGCTTTCATTTCTTGGACTGTAGACGATGAGAACTGTTGTTGGAGTAACTCATTATTTTGCCAAATTTCCTTATCAAAAATTTTCTTCTGTTTTTCCATCAACTCCCTCTTTTTAGCTTCCTTTTCTTTTCTTTTCTACCTAGAACCATAGTTTATAAATTGTCCTCTCATATAAGCTTTGCTTGCATCTCAAACTATTGTGGGTTCTGCACAAAAAATGTCCTCACATTTTTTTAATAGATCCATCTTCAGAAATAAAGATTCATCAAGTTATAATCTAAACTACATTTTCTCTGTCTTTGGGCATATACTGATGGGATGATGATGATGATGATGATGATGATGATGATTATTTTTGTAAAATATCAATACTCTCTAACAAGTTACCTATATTCTTAGAAACCCAGAACACATCTTTTCTAGAAGAGGATTCATGTCATTCTGAAAAATATTTTAGTCTCTACCTTGTGGCTGTAAATATCTCCAATCTGTCCATTAATCCAAAATGCTCTATATATTTTTAAAAATTTCTAGGTAGTATTCCTAGTATTCCTTGATCTTCCTTACTACCTCTACTGGAACGTTTATCTTGTTCCAATCCCATTCCAATCACTCATTGAAATCAGATTTTGTAAGTTGAATTCAGATGTCTTTCTTAACAAATATTCATACAACATTGATGTCTCATTACTGTGCTCTGAATACCCATTAAATGCATTATCTTGGCATTCCAGTTGATTTCCACAATTATATATCTACCTTGTCAAAATCCGAAAATCAGGTTAGGATAGAATGTCTGATTTGTGTAAGAGACTACTCCATTTCTTTTACTCTTGTTTGTGAACACAAACTTTAGGCCTATATTTCTATTCTGCAAAAATCTACAATCTCCTTTCCTTAATATGAGTCTCTTAAAGATAAATGTTTTCATTTTGGGGATTTTCTCCCTTTTCTGGGGTTAATTCAATCCATTTACACTCCATTAGAAACACAGAAATGTAGAGTTGGAAGAGACCACAGTGGCCATCCAGTCCAACCCCCTGCCATGCAGGAACACCCGCAAAGCACTCCCAACAGATGGCCATCCAACCTCTGCTTAAAAACCTCCAAAGAAGGAGACTCCACCACTCTCCGAGGCAGCATATTCCACTGACAGACAGCCCTGACCGTCAGGAAGTTCTTCCTGAGGTTCAGGTAGAATCTCCTTTCCTGCAGCTTGAATCCATTGCTCTTTGTTCTGGTCTCTGGAGCAGCAGAAAACAAGCCCACTCTCTCCTTAATTTTTTTCTCAGATCCATTTTAGTGGTTTTATTATGATACCTTATTTTATTGTTATTGTTTATTCTCAACAACATCTCAACCATCTAAATGTCTTCTTCTGGAGCCTCTTTCTTCAACATTTTAAACAGATCTATTGCTGTCCCCAAAGAATTTACTGTATATTTTTCAGCTTCATAATCTGTGTTTCCTTTGATTTTAACTCCATCATCATAATTCTTTCCTGTGCCTTTTCCAAATCCTGCTGTAAAATATCAATTTCCTTTGAATTATCAGAGATCTCCTGTTCATGGCTATATGTGATCATTGTAAGACTCTGAACTGACACAGTGACCTCTTTGAACTGTTTTTCAGCAAGCTCTTTAAAATTGCCCTGTAATCTCTCATCTTCACAAGACCATTCTGTTCTAATTTCCTATTACTTTCAGTTACATAGTTATTCAAATCTGAAATTTGGCTAGACACCTCAGATATTAAGGCTTGAATTTTAATGATCACACACTCTGTTTCATCTAACCCAGCTCTGGACATTTTTCTGGTGGCTATGTTTGTGATATTGTATAAACCACACTCTGCTTAAATTCTGATGTCAGAGGCAATATTTATTTTCCCTTGTCTGAAATATGTTTTCAATTATTTTAATTGTTTAAATCTCAGAGACACCAATTCTATTTCTAATTTCCTGTCCAAATTGTCGCTTATTTAATCTTCAATTTTTGAATGCTATGTTATGTCTCTCTCAGCTCTCAGTTCCACTTTCATGTCTTTTCTCAGTGGAGATTGTACTTCTGATATATACAATGCACATTGTATATACTTGAGCACAATAAATCACCAATCAAGTGGGGGATTTCTCCATCCCTGTTCTTCAATGCACATGTCAGGTCCTTAAATAATATTGTAAACATTTGTTTTGAGAAGCTTCTGACTAGCCAACCTTAAAGAATCCTTGTGATCCTTTCTCTTTGCAGTGAGAAATATTTCTGGTGTGTGTGTGTGTGTGTGTCTACCAGACAGCTTCCCAGTCCACTTCTGAGCTGGGGGTATATCTGGGAGATTTCACTTCTGTCCTTGTGGAATCCTCCTGTATCTGTATATGCTCAAAGATAATAATAAATCCTGCAACGCTAGGAGCAGCACACAAATTGTGCTATGGGCAGATGGTCATCTTGGCCAGATGGAGAAGTCCATTTCTGCTAACCTAGTTTTTTGTGCCTCAACCTGGATCCAACTCAGTAACTTTTGTTGCAACTTGAAACAAAAGTTAATATTCATTAATGTGGGCTCCATGAGTACACTGCAGATAATGTGTGGTGTGGTATCTGTATTAATGAAAGGTGAATACATTCAGAGCTTGGGAAAATTCCCTTTTGGGACATAGTGGCTGGGGAATTATGGAAGTTGTCATCCAGAAAGGTAACATTTCTAAGCTCAAAATATATTAGTATAGCTACAGATAAGTAATGCTTTCGATGCCTGACAAGAAAACAAGATATTTGAATTGATGTTGCAATACATTGTCATTTTCTATCAACACAGTTTTAACATCTAGTGAGTAATACAGCGATGTATTTGGTAGTAAAGCACAGACTATATTATATATGAAACGATTTAGGTTTTAAATATGAATAATATGTTTATTACAGGACATTGTTAGTGTGTTGCAACAAATACAACCATCACTCTCATGACACATAAAGAGTTGCACATGTATGGCTGCATGGGTGTTTGTACGCAATAACCTACCTTATCAGATGCAGCATGAAGACAGCTTTTGACTATTAAAGTTTATGTCACAATAAATGCCCCAAGCTTGCTGCAAGACTCTCTCATGTCTATTATTATAGTTGTCACAGCAGATTTATTCTATTCCTAGGCCTATGATCAGAGTGCTTTTACTGTATAATGTTTTAATTTATAATGATAATGTGGGATTCATAGTGCAATGTTCCTACAATTTAATTGAGGCAAACCAGCCATGTAAATGAATCTGCATGTTCATCAGCAATTCACCAGCATTGTATAGAATCACAGAATAAAAGAGCTGGAAGAGACTATAAAGGCCATCCAGTCCAAACCCCTGCCATGCAGAAATATACAATCAAAACACTCTCAACAGATGGCCAGTCAGCTCTGTTTAAAAACCTCTATAGTAGGAGACTCCAGAACTCTCCAAGGTAGCACATTCCACTGTTGAACTGTTCTTATTGTACTTGCATCCAAGTTCACTTATATAAGAAACATGTAAAATTTTCAACAGATAGGTATATCAGTTTTTACCTTCAAATTGGAGGGGCAGTGTGGAATCATTTGCTTTTCCATTCATGCTCCATGGTTTTTCATTAACATGGCCATTTGTATGACAATCACACGTCATAGAGATATTTCTTGGCAAAAAACTTATGGAACATGAGAGGGGCAGGATCCAAGGAAAGGGAGTTATTACATAGAGAGCTTAAGGCTTTATTTGTTTTTTGCTCAGTTAACAGCAAAATCACAGAAAGCGCAGTAGGACAAAAGTGATTCATGTGACTGAAGTGAAACTTATAGTGCAACGGGTAGAAGAACTTGAACATCCGGTATTTTCTTATATTTTCCAAGCAAGCACTCAGTGATATATTTTCCAAGTTCCCAGAGACTCCTCCAAAATTCTCTTAATGTTCTTGTTCAGCAGAGAAATTGAGGAAATAATGAACATTAAAACATTTCTGCAAGATTCATCATTCCTTCCCCAAAGTACAATGATTAGAGAGTTCTAGTAAAGCCACTTCTTGTAATTAAGAGATGGAGCTGGCAGTGGCAAGTGTACATTCCTTCTTCTTTCTCCCTACCCTGTTAAATATGGAATTCTTGGGGTGGGGGAAAAGGTATGTTGCAGACACACAGTGGTCAGCATCCTGTTAGTGACATACACAGGTGTTGTGGAATGATTTTTTGGGACAGTGCATAATGGTCATATGCAGTCAACAGAGTCATAAACAAAGCTGTGCATGTGGAACCATTGTGCATGAAGTAGCACATTAAAGCACACAGCATAGTGGGCAAATGTGCATTGCTTCTATGTGCTGCCTTTGTGCATTGTGCACTGCAGTTTCACAATGGATGGTCAGCCATATGCATTGGCCATTGGTCCAAATATGTTGCACTATGTTAATATTCAGTATAAGGGTTGCATAACATCAGCAGTAGATATTTACACTATGCTAAGCATTATGGGATCCCAGTTACTGTCTGTTTCTTTTTGCCCTTCCAAATCATGAATCCCGGAATAAGTTTCAGATTCATCCTTCTTTGGAGGAAACCTATTTAAATTTCAGACATCTTCTGAATCTTTCTGACTTGGCTCCATTAAGTTTTCGATTTGACTTATGGCAGATCTCCTCCACCTGCAAAGCACACACTGTCCTGTGTTACAGCATTTTGGTCTACTGTTATTTGAAAAGAAAGGTTGTATCAAGCCAGTGGAGTGTAATGCTTTTCCTATACAGTTCTGTGTCTTTCTCTGTTCCCCTCAAGCTGCTATCAGCCTTGGAAGGGGCCTTGCTGGTGCTGCTTCTGATGTGGAGGAGAAGGAGGAGGAGATAATTCAGATGGTGATGATGCAACTGGTGTTGGCTTATTGGGGAAAGAAATGAGAGTGTCCTCAAAGGTGGAGTTCACTCTCTTTTTTCTTCCCCTAGGAGCCCAGAGCAGCTGTATATTCACGGTCTGAATTGCTTTCTTCTTCTCTCCCTCCCCCTCCCTTGGTAAGAAACAGAATGAAGGGGCATCTCCCAAGTTTTGACAACTGCAAGACTGGATGATGTTTTGGACTTCTTGCACCTCATCCAAAAAACCCCTATACACATATGTAAGCCACATTTAACACATACCTATGTCACTAACAAGATGCCTCTTTTAGTTCCCTCAAGAAGAAACTCCAAAGACATACTACTTTTTTTACTAATTCACTGGCAAATCATCTATTTGGCAATATTGGTAACAGAGAGGGGAGATACCATACCAACCATCCCCAACTTGGTTTTTTCCAGATAAGTTGGACTACATTCCATTGATGATCTGGAAGAGAGCAGGTTGGGAAACATAGCTTTCATGTCACTGGTATAAAGCAGTGACTAAATTCCAGATGTTTGGAATGTATTCTGCACTCTGTTACAAAGGTATTGTAAATAAATCTATGACAGCAACAAGCACACAAGGTCCTATCATAAATGTGACCATGTTCCTCAGCATCAACTAATATAGGCAGACATGGATACATGCATATTAGGTGCAGGACATGAGAGCAAATCTAAATGGCATTGTCCTGTTAAGGAAACCTATCGCAAACAGCTGAAAGAGAAATGGTCCACTATCTTCTCTCAGTCTCACCACCTTTTGAGATACATTTGGTTGAGACACAGAAGAAGGCAGCCTTCTCAGAGGCTGCTCCCAAGCTTTAGAACTTCCTCCCTATGGAGGATGGCTCCCCTCCTTGTTCTCTTTTCACCAGCATGTAAAACCTGGGTATTTTAGTTGTGTTTAGTTGTGTATTCCTGTATGGCAAGGCATTGGACTAGATGGTCCTTGTGGTCTCTTCCAGCTTTTTTGTAATTCTATAATTCTAAGAGAAAACATTTCTATTTTGACAGGCTTTTAGGAATTGATGCAATCAGCTTCTAAAGCTATGCTGTTTGAGTGACTTCTGTCTTTTGTCTTTTTAATATATTAGTTTTGAAAGGTCTGAAATATGCAGATATGCACTCTAACAAGATTTTTGTCTTTGTAAGTGTTTTTATCCATGTTTGTTTTAGTTTATATTCACTACCTTGAAATAATAATAATAACAACAACAACGATGTGTCAGTTTCAGTAAATAGCTGAAAGAGAGCTGTTTCAGTTTCTCACCTTCACTTGGCTTTGAATCCTGTAGTAAAAGGTTTCATTCCAAACAGGATTCTTGCAATTATTAACAGTTTTAGTCCGCAGCTTTTCACATGTAGCAGTTGGTAGCCAAAGGACCACATAACAGTCAGATTGACTTACTGTGTGAAAAAGAAGATTAAATCAGACCTTTTAAGAGCAGTTTTAAATCAGACCTTTTAAGAGTAGTTTGATCTGGTGCCATTGGGATACGATTATAGTTCCCTGCAGATTTCAATATTCCCCTAACAGGATATGACCAGGATATAGATGTCTTTCTTCTGGCTAGTTGAATACTTTGACCATAAACTAGGACACAGATGAAAGTCAATGCTAAAGAGAACAGAAGCGCATGACATATCTGTATTGAATATTGATTGGTATGATGATAGACCCATCATTTATTCTACATTACCCATATTTGTGACTTTGTAATCATCATCCAGAAACAAGACAATTGTACAATCTAGACACAATGCAACTATACATTGAATTCAACCTCTTTGACCCAGGCTGTGGCCCCATGCAAACTCCTGAAAGTAGAGTTTCCACTAGGATGAAATCTTGCATTAATGTCAATGGGATCTTTATCCCCAGGGCAAATACTACCTTCAGTGAGATTTCCACCGGGACTTTAGCAGGGGAAGAGAGGGTTAAATTTTCTCCAATCAGCAGGTGGAAAAGGAGGTGAAATAGGAGTAGCTGTGGTAGCAGCGGCAGCAGCTCCTCATCTCCAACTCAAATTGTCAGTAGTTTGGCCTTGGGTAAAGATGTGATTCTTCATCAAGGCCATTTCTGCACTAGACTGTTATAGTGGTATTATTCCACTTTCAACATCCTATGGAATCCTTTGAGGCCCCTTCCTAAACTGCAAACCCCAGGATTCCATAGGATGTTGAAAGTGCAATAATAGCACTATAACAGTCTAGTGCAGAAATGGCGTAGGTTTCTTCTTGAAAGAAGCAACAAGTAATTTTAGTAATTTCTTTCTTCTGCAAGAAAGAATATGAAAATGAAGTAGCTCTTGAAGCCTATTTGCAATTCATAATTTATTCACTGTAAAATTTACATGTGATTGTTTAGCACAGAAAACAGTATTTTCTATGCAGAAAATAATATTTCTAGTAGAAATATCATTTCCTGTGCAGTAAAATTATTTCTTATGCAGAACATGCTGTTTTCCATGCAAATCAACCATATGTGGCTTTTGTGCAGAATAAGTCCCCATTACAGCACTTTCTGTTCAGGAAAAAGTTTCTTTTTTCTAGCTTATTTTCTACTATTTTCTACAAAAACCAACCATGTGCAAATTTTGTGCTCATTTGCAGTCCTGCACTGCAAAGATATTTGAATATTCTTACCATTCCTAACCTTGAATGGAAAAAAAAACATGTCAGAAGGGAATATTACATAAACCATACCCAAGGTAACAAAGTCACATGACATATCCATCAGTATCAGTGTATCTATATCTTTATGTTTATTGATAATATACAGTAAGATGTTGTTTGGGGGAAAGATCCTGTCCAAAAGGCTTCAGACATTTCTGTCAACAGGCAAAATGAATATGGTAAATCGAGGCTTATTGTGTACTTAAGACATCATAAAATGTGGGATGGAGACTCTCTGATAGACTGATGTATGACAGTATTATTGGATCCACCCTAAAATTAATACAAAGGAGTTTAAACAACAAACAATCACAGAGGCATGCCATTAATTATGGAACACCCCCAACCAAAAGGTATGCTAATTAACTAACCAGCTATACAACTCTAACAACCTGTTTTGGTAGACCAAAGACTCATCTATTCTCTATTCCCTTTTGCAAAAACTGACAATTTTTAGGGGTCTTTCCAATAGTTCTTCCAAACAACATTTTCAATTTTTTTTTACAGTTCCAAATGGCCTGGTTATGTACGTTTTTGAAATGGAGCAGATATTTTAGACATCTTTAATTCTTGGACCACTTCCACGTTCCATATTTTGCTAGAACACTAAGCAGAATCCAAAGGATACCCCATAGATACATCCACTGATGGAACTGTTTCCATCAGCAGAATCAAGAATGAGCTGATCGTCGGTCTTTCGTTCAGCCCAGCAGCAGCTGATGACTTGTCAGTTGGATAGTGATTAGGCCCCTCTCTAAAATGCAAACCCCAGGATTTCATAGGATGTTGAAAGTGGAATAATAGCGCTATAACAGTATAGTGCAGAAATGGCCTTTGTTCAAGGTTTCAGTCCAAACTTTAAAGGAGCTCAGACACTGAAACTATCTAGCAAATAGATTAAGATAGCTCCTTTAAATTACAGAGTAAAACTCAGAGTGATTTCACCAACCCACTGACACAGAAAACATGAATTGCTACTGCTGCAGTCCCCCTGCCCATAAACCCACAATAATTGCTCTGAATGGGAAAGGATTGATTTTCAAAAGCTTCCTTAGAGTTTAAGGAAAACAGAATGTGGGCAGAACTGACTGATGGAATGATAAAGGGTAAGAATGGAATAAATCTGCTTATTCCTGAAAAACTTTATGTGGGCAAATATCCCTACTAATCTCCGTACCTGTTCAATATCCCTTTAACTAATTTTTGACTGTGGCTGTACTGCATAATTCTTGATCCTGATAATTCTCTGGTTTTAACCATGAAATTTTACTTAAGGCTCTGACTAGATTCCTCATTTAGAGCTAAAATGAGATTGATCTCTAAAAGAACCTGCTTCCAAGTTTTCCACTGGAAGTTGGCTATTTGTTGGATGCTTTCTAAATTTTCTCTAAAGAATCACTGAATACTTGATTTGCAAGGACACCTGATTTCAATATTTAACAATTACACAATTACAGTCACCCCATCCCCTTTTCTGGTGGCGTGGATGGGCCTGGCCATGTGAGTGAGTGAGCAAACACACACATCTTCCATCCTTCCATCCCATCCCCTTTGCCGTCCCATTTGTGTGAGTGAGTGACGAGTGAATGTGTGCATACGTAAATCATGACAACACATATGAAATTTGGTACAGTTGACCAATAGAAATTAAACATACTTAGGAAACTCAGTCATCTCCATGTAAATAAATTAAACTTCTCCCAGTTATAACATGACTCTGAACAAACTTATAAGACAGAGGAGGGCAACATGTGCCTTCCTCCAGAAGTAGTTACTCTCATCAGCTGTACCCAGCAAGGCCAATGGTGAGAGATGATGGGTGGGAGTTTCAATCAACAAAATTGTAAAGGATTACAGGTTCCCTATTTCTCTTGTAAGAAATAACAGACCCCAAAGACTTTGATTCTGTCTTAATTCTTCATAGAGCATCTACCAAATTAATTTGTGATTAGAAAAGGATATTGTGGGGTCCTCTAGCTGCTGAACTTCAAAGGAACACTAATTTCCTTCTTCAATCAAAACAGGGTGACTTGTTTTTAGAAAATGTTCTGCTTCAATAGTCCACTGTGAATGTGTGTAGGTGTAAGCAAAACAGACTTTGTATTATCTCAACATACCTGTGCAACTTGTTTACAACTTTCTATTTATGGTTGTATCACAGCATCCCATGCATGTCTTACCTTGGGTTTCACAAATTTGTAGAAAGCTGCAAAAGCAGTGTAGTGTATTATAGTTTCAAGCTATACCCTGTACCCAGAATCATGTTTGCATTGTTCTTCTAGATGATAATACATACTGTCTTTGCTATGCACATTAAGACTTTTTTGGTATGGTATGGTAATTTAGCAGAATATTACTGTGGTTAACAATCTTTCATTGTCACTGGCCTTAATTTACTAAAATTTTCTACCAGACTAATTACAGGGACCAATCTCAAAATTAGATACTGCAAAAATTATTGCAAATGCTAACTCCTCTCCTCTCCTCTCCTTATTAGACAAGAGCATCTCTACCAGAAGTATGGCCAGGTGTCGATACCTCCTGGGAATGCCTAGAACAGTGGACCGGATGAAATCTGTCTGTCCAGATATTGTTGGACTGTGCCCCCTGTAGCCAATGAGGAAAAATGCTTGGAGTTAGAATGCAATACCATCTAGAGATCTGTACTTTCCCCTGCTCTCATGAAGAATATTGCATCAGTTAGCCACCTTAGGAAGTACTGAAAGTTAGTCGTACTTTCTGGTTGTGTTGTGTTCAGCTAATTAGAAAGAAGAAAGCAACAGGGTCCTGTAATTAAGGCACATCCTCATTAGGTTTGAAACCCCAACATGGTTGCTTTTTCCTCAAAAACCAAATTTTTGCTTCTTATTCCCAGAAAGTAATTCAGCACAAGTTAGGATGGGTACTATAATAAATATCTTCCAACTGCTTTTCAGAACTTTTGCATATTTAGGACAACAATAACTATTCCACACTGGCATTGCCTCAAAGCAAATTATGGATATGGACAATTCGGATGCCTGTCCATGTAACTGGTAATACAAACAATAAGAGGCATGGAAGCCAGTAATAGGGAAAAATAGGAGGTACAACTCATAATCACCACCTCAATTCCTTTGAGGCTAATATATCAGAATGAGAGCTATATTCTGGGATCCACAGGCTATGAGTAGAGTAGGAGAGGATCCAACTCCACATTAGTAAGTTGACTAGTTCTCTTTATGAGAAGCCCCATTTCATACAGCAAGGGGGCACAGCATGTGCACTGGAAGCCTAGCAGAAGCTATAGTGCATGTTTTGCACACAGAATGAGCCAGATACAATCCATGATATCTCCAGTTTAGAAAAAGGATTGGTAGCAAATAATGGAATCACTTTTGCCAGAGACCCTGCAGAGTTGCTGACAATCAGAATAGATAATCAAGGGCTTCAGAATGGTCAGTGGTTAAAGATGGTGAGAGCTGTCACCTAAAACATCTGGAGAGACCAGGGCTGGGACTGCTGACTAGATGGATAAGGTGTCTGACCTTGAAAAATGCTCTGAACCTGCAACAGTAACTTTCAAGTGCCTAAACACAATTGTTAGTCCAAAATAAAGGAGACCAAATGAATCAATGGAGACTTAGCTTATTAGTGCAGTGTAGCATTACAATCCCAGCATTGCCATTCACACAATGCTGTCAGAGTAGGAATGCTCTTTTCTGCGCCCTTCCACCTTAAGCAGATGAGTAGCTGTATTGCCACCAGTGTTCCTTCTATGCTATAGTGCCTTTGGCCGCTCCTTGCCCCCATCTTCACCCTGCCCCACTACCCCTGATTGGTTGTTTTTTGGTTTTGGTTTTCTATGGAAGCCATACTAGCAAAGCAATGTTGTAAGGGCAGGATGCGCCAGTACACTATTGCATTTTCACGCTATGATGCTTAACAACGTACTTTAAAAAAAAGTTTTATCTCAAAGGAGAAACTTATAAAATAAGGATAGGTGATAGATTTCAAAGTTAGCACACCATAGGAGATGTGGAGGGTGGGACAACCTGGGCACCCCCACAGTCCGCCCACTGCTGGATCCGCAACAACAGGAAATGATATCAAGCACCATTACAGTTCTGCACTAAGATGGTTGACGGGATTGAAGCACTAATGGAGGCTTTTAATGGATGTTTTTCTGGAAATAGAATATGGCAGTTTTGCAATGTTTGAGGATGAGATAGCAGCTGGATAGTGACAATGTTGTGACTCCTGGATGGACACAACCCGCTGCTGTTGTACTATAGCGACATTATGCAGAAATGGCCTTAGTAAGTAAGTACATATGTACTTAGTAGTTAAACACATATGTAAATTTCATTGACCCAATGGATCTGCTTTAGTTAGGATTAGTATTTGGAGTTAGGGCTTGGACTACAATTCTTAGAATTGCCCGGCTAGCATGGAGGTTAACTGGCTAGTCCAAAGAAATAATGTTTCCTAATTTTGCATCCTTGGGCCTGCTCCAGAGTTTGGAGGGTCACATTGATGAATTTCAGCTAGTACCAGAGCTTTGAGGGATTACGCTATGATGTCATATTCACCATTTTAAGCAATCAGAAGTGGTGTTGCATCATTTTTGGCTGTCTTTAGGGCCTTATTTGGTGAGTTTTGTGACAGTTTCGGGGTGGGAGGAGAAAAAAACTTTTAAACATGTTTAAAACAGTTTTGGCATGAAAGGAAGGTGTTTTTTTTTAGCTGAAAAAAAGTAATTTTCAACCATTTTGAGGCCATGCTGGGGACTTGGCAGACCACACTGGATCATCATAGTGCACGATTCGCACCCTCTGTTAAAGAGACCAAGTTAATAAACAGTTCTAAATGTCAGTGCAATATGAAGACTATTTGAATGCCTGAAGATTCAGCAAATAGTTTATGATTTTAAAAGCAAGTATAATCCTCAGCATTCCACATTTTGTCCTGTTCAACATTTTCTCTAGATCTTTCACAGGACAACTTCACTTCACACCCAGAAGCTTCCCTTTCTACTGCATACATTTCAAGTGTTTCTCTTTATCACACATCTTCAGAACTGAGTCACCAAGCTGTAAATCGTACTTGGGCAGTGACATACAGTTTCTCATGTAATGATTTAATCAACAATGAAGTCCTATAGCAGATCAAATGTCAATGAAACATAGTAACTGTAATACATTCACTACAAAAACAATGTGAAATAGCAAAGGTAGAGGACTTACAGGCATCAGCTTGGCGGAGATTCCTCATGCGTATAACTCTTACAGTAAGCAAGCTGCAAGGAAATCTTTCCATCTGCTGGAAAACAATGTGTGGAAGGAAAGAAGACTATTAAATTGTATGCTATGGAATAAACAGATTCCTGACAAGTATAATCCTTTGCACTCTACATTTTCCCTGTTGCTCAGGAGCAAACTAAACCACTATTTAGGAATTCTGGGGGGAAAACCCTTTAAATAATTGTCTAGGTTGAAGAATGAAAGAAACATTACCTTTGTCTTTTGTTTCATCGGACCATCAGATGTCATTAATTTTCAAGAAAAAAATGGGAAAGAAACCTCTAAGCAGACAATAAGTTCAACCACTTCTATTCCTACGTTAATCTGGATTACTAAAAAGAGGACTGTGAAAAACTCTCATCTTATGGCATTTCTCCAGATCCCTCCATCATTCCCATTCCCGTCCTTTGTTTGTAGAACTTTTGGAATTTTATGCATATTATTCTATATAGATTTTTACTATAACATATAACAAACACATTTATTTACACAGTTTTGCTAATGCATTTTGTGTGTTTGTGACATTTTGCCTATTGATTAAAGCCTTTTTGTGCATAGTTTTGAACTATTCCTGCATAATTTTTTGTATCCAAAATTACCATTGTGCAAATGTGTAAATTTTTGTGGCAGAGTGCATTTTGTTGTGCAGTGAGCCTTAAAAGGTACAAAATGAGTAATTTTGGAGACAATGCAGAATCCCCTGAATTTCCCACTGAAATGCTTTTTCATGCTTCCTGAAGGATGAAATGTATTTATGTAATTAATTTTTACTGAGTTGGGTCCAAATATCACCTTTCACAAATGGAAAGTTTATGTCCACTGAGGACTGCAGAGAAAGCAGTTTTCACTTATTCCGCCTTCCAAATGCACCTGTCCCCCGACTATTCTAGAGGATTTCCTAGATCCTCAAAAACTGCCATCTGTTGGGAGTGCTTTGAGGGTGTTTCTGCATGGCAGGGGGTTGGACTGGATGGCCCGTGTGGTCTCTTCCAACTCTACATTTCTATGATTCTATGAAACTGATTTGAAAAAAGCCCATTCCCCTCTCATATTGATGGAAGTGTCCAATACCGGGATGTAAATCTTTCCTTATTTTAGTCTCACATGCAAGAAAGAAAATTTGCAAAAGTTTTATCCCTTCCCTGGTAAGTGAGGCTACAAGAGTCTGTGTGATTTTTTTTATGATTTTCCAAATTTTTTTAATTTTTTTGAAAAAAAAATTCATGAATAAGATACAAAAGAAAAAAAAGAGAGTGTCTCTTCCATAAGATATACTGCTCTCTACATAATAGGTTGTTGTTGTTGTTGTTGTTGTTTAATGGAGGGTATTTGGAGGTCCTGGGGTCTTAAAGCTGCCTTAGGGGCCCAGATCCCCCTCCCTAGTTTAGATCAGCACTGTGAATTGTGTTCTTCCCTAAAAATATATATATTGTAATGCTGAAAAAGAAAAAGCTGTGTTTATACTATATTTTAGTTCGTATATACCTGCCCATCATATTTTGTATTTTTTTAAAAAATATTAGAATATTGGACAATTGTCAAATACATGTTATTCATTTTTTGTTTATTGCACTGAGATAACATTCTGATACTGGGCTGTAATCTATGGCTAATACCAGTCAATGAATTCCATGAAACTGAATCTTCCTAGCCATCATTTCAATTATCAGGATACCAATACGAACAGTCAGTGTATTTCTTTATCTTTCCTATTTGCCTAACCCAGCTGAAAGGCATGACAGAAGGCACACGACAGAAGTGTATTCTTTTTAATGACTGTACAAAAGAAGGTGTTTCCTGTTAGTGTTTGTCTTACAAAAAATGCTGCAGACATCTAGTCATGCTGTTGAAATGCAACACCAACATTCATCATTTCCTGTAACCAAGACATTTGATGATATCTTCAATCATAGTAGCAGGTATTATTTCTTGCAACCTTTACTTCCTGTGGGTGGGGTCCCAAGTGCACAAAAGTCAGTGGGTGAGTTCATATTAACTTAATTATTATTTATCTTCTGTAGATCATTTTTAGCGGAGGAAAAAAAATTACAGACTCTATCTCATACATCTTCACAATTCCACAAGATGAGTCATTTATCTAATACATATCAGGACCTGTATCCATTGGACAATACTTTGTCCATTCAATAAGCTTGTTATAACACACACCATGAACCCTGAAGAGAAAGTGGTTCAAGAAGGCTGAGAAATCCCATGGAGGAGTGCCAGCAGTAAGGATCAAAATTATTGTTATGCTGCAAGCATCACATGAATCCAGGCAAAGGTCTCCCAAGTTCAGGTTCAATTCACTGTCCCCTTGGCACCCAGGGCTCTCATGCTGGACTTTGACCAAAGGGAACATAAATTGATGTTAAAGAAGAAAATGGGGATTTAACCATTAGATAGCAAGAGACCTGTGTATATTACATATGCATTATGTGTAACTGGAAAAAAAGGCTTCACTATGTTCTAAAGTAAAAGTATATGTTGGAGAGGTTAATGCTGTACCACTGGAATCTAGTTGTACATTATCAAATTTGGTTCTGTTTTTTAAAAAAGCCACATATTCTCCCAGTATTTGTGTTAGGTTAAGTAACAATAAATGTTGGTTAGCATTCTGTCTGATCTGAAGGAAGAGGGTGAAATGGTGATCTTTCTGAGACCGTTTCCGCACTACACTGTGGAATTCAGAGATGTGTAGTTGAAGCCAAAGACCTCTTTGGCTGAGAATTCTAAATGCCCCTTCCTAAACTGCAAACCCCAGGATTCCATAGGATGTTGAAAGTGGAATAATAGCACTATAACAGTATAGTGCAGAAATGGCCTGAATCCTCCTTCCCTCTGTAGCTCCCTGTGCTTCTCAAACAGCTACTAGGTAGGATAGAAGCATCTCTGAAGCACTATGGCAGGCAAGACAAGGATCCAATTTGGATACAACACATAAATATTACTTCCTTCTTTTGTAAGTCATTATTACAAACTCTCAAATATTGCCTTCTACTGGTAGAAAAATTTAGAGCTGTTCTCATGTAGCACTTGCATGGCTGTGGAGAGGGGCTGCCTTTGCCAGCCCTGTCATAAAAGGGAGGCCAAGAAGGGGAAATATATCACAGGATAGGGATGTCATGGCACAGAAGCTTGAGGGTGGAGACAGAGGGCTTTCATGCCCCAGCTGTCCCAAAATTTCTTCTTTCAGTGGCAACACTCAACCCAACTACCTGTCTCAGGTCCAGTGTAGGTTTTAGATTGTCACATTTGGACGAGGTAGAAATATTCCCCGTTCTCTACAGTTTTTTTTCCCTACTGTACACAGTATCTCAGGAGATGTGGTGCCCTCAAACATGTGGTCACTGGATGGACAGTGAGTCAGAAAGAGGACAAATTTCACTGAGCACCTTAGGCACCATTTTAGTGAAGGGTTGGCCTCCAGAATTATCCCTTTTGATTGTAAGACTTAAGGGGATGAATGAGGCTACACTTAGGGTTCTCCCAGACAACTTAAGTCACATGATTTAGTGAGAGATTTTGGTGGGAGGGCCTTCTAGAAGATTCAGCTGCCTGTTGTGTTGTTGTTGTTGTTGTTGTGTGCCTTCAAGTCATCTCTGACTCAAGGCAAACCTATCATGATGTTTTCTGGGGCTGAAAGTGTGTGATGGGCCCACAGACACTCAGTGGGTTTCCATGGCTGAGCAGAGAATCAAACTCATAGTCGAATGCATAATCCATTTCACGTCACTTGCTCTCAGCTGCCACGCAGCTTTTGGGGTGCTGCTGGAAGGTGCTTCAACCAGGGGTGGCTGAAGAGGAGGTCTGGGGTGACCCCTGCATCAGTGATACCCAAATTAGATTGTCTTCCTACTCTGTAGTTCATCAACTAATACAAATTGAATAGTTAAAAATAAAGTGACCTTATTAAACACAAGCTTTGTGTGTGCTTTCATTATTTCCAGAGCAGGGTAGCAAAAATCCTAGAAGGAAAAAATCATTTATGAATAGATATGCTTCAGTCTTGAATTTTTCTGCAGATTGGTACCTTTAATGTTGCATTTGTTTCATCTCATGTTAAATTTGAGTATTTCATTTATTTTTCTTTCCTGTATGTGAAACTTCCCAATACACCTCTGACAACCTGCACCCATATTTAGCTTTCAGTGACTATATTCTTAACAGATCTCCTATCCAAACGTTACATGTGCCTTACAAAGTGCATATTCTGCAGAAAACAAGAAAGGTGCATATCTTTTGGACAACTTAAAGTTCATGTCACAATGTTGTACAAAAATCTATCCAGGCATATTTCTCTGGTTTAAGCTAAATAAAGGTAACTTGCAATTTGAAGAACACGGGAGTTATAGTCTGCCTTGCCCTTGCTAGTTATTGTCTGTTATAGCTGGATAATTACCCTTTATACTACTGAACATAATTTCATTTTCTGGCTTTGGAAATGATAACAGTAATTTGAAAATGCCACAAAAAATTCACAGAAGAAAAAAAAAATAAACAAAAATCAACAGAATTTTTTTTATTTGATCTGGAAGAAATAACACCTTCTCTTACACTGCTGTTATGCTTTTTCTGCCATTAATTGCGCAAAGGGTTATGTTACTTTATCTATGATGGTTGTTAGGGCACCACAAGGTCCTTATAAACGTGAACCTGCTGAAAGATCAGGAATATCTTGTATTGGTTTATAATAGAATCATAGAGTTTGAAGGAACCCTATGGGCCATCTCCAATGCATTTTATTGCCGTGCTCTCACATAGGACAATGCTGACGAATCACTACTAACCACCTGTAGAGATGTGATACATAATGTTTTCTCAATGCGGAAGGGCATCTCAGTTCAAAAAAAGGGTCACCTATGATAAGATTTTTCTCATTTGAAGTTTTGTGGGTTTTTGAGAAAAAAAATTGCTTTGGCAAAATGTTGATTTCCCCCCACAGTATTTCTATGTGAAACCACATGACATCTTGCACATAAAACTGTTTTGCATAAAATGCTGCTGTTTCTGCACAAAATATAATTTTTGCACTAAAATAGTTTTAATGCAATAATAACATGTTTGCTCAAGGGAAAGTTTTTCAGGAAAGTCCCAGAGTGCAAATCAATCAATCAATGAAATGCACAAAATGCACAATTTTCATAATGCTGCCCACTATGAACAAAACATGTGAAATTCTTTATTCTTGCTTGGAAGAATGAAATCAGTGATAATGTATAAACATATGCTGTAAACGCATAATGCTGACTTTGCTATTACTGCTTCTCAACAGCACTCCCTGCCTCCTGATCAGTTCTGTTGCCCAGCGGTGGCAACCATTGGAACTCCTTGTTTTGCCATCTTCGCTAGGTACCAGTCCTTTTCAGGGCACATTTTAAAGTTCTGGTTATGACCTAGAAAGCCCTATTCATCTTGGGTCCAGGCTGTCTGAAGAACCATATCTCCTTATATGAGCCTGGCCAAGTTTGAACATCTTTGGAGGAACGTTTATTTTCAGAAAACTAATAGTATGTGTTGGAAATTTAGATGGGGATCTTTCCCACCTCATTTCCACTAAAAAGGGTGCAACCTTCATTTTCAGGTGAGATTTAATTTCCCTGCTTTGATTTTGCTTCATAAGACACATCTCCTGACACATACAAATAACTGTCAAGTATGGACCGATTAAGATACTCTTCCTTTGACAGTATTGGAATCAACTTAGAACTTCTTTTTGGATGGATTGCCTTAGGTTCTGTTCATGTTAAGGAAGAAGGGAACTATGCTTCCAGTAATTTCTGTTGGCAAGGTAATCTGTTGTCTGATCGGTTGTCAATTATAATTTTATCTTTGTGGTCATATATCCCATGTGATAATGGGATAATTCTAATTTGAAGATTAGGAGACAGTTTTGTTTATGGAAGAAATGGATATTAGAAATTTATTTTGAAGTAACACAAATGTTTAGAATTATAGATTTCAAACATTGAACGGGAAGAAAATGGGAAGACAAATTAATAATATGGGATATTACTTGTTAATTAAATTCCATGGTAAGGGAAAGAAGGAGAAAGCAGTTCAGTTGCTTAGTGATGGGGGGTGATGAGGATGCTTCACCCCAGGCAGCAATTTGTTTTTGGGGCATCCCAGCTCGTAGCCACACCCCACATGCCGTAGCCCTGCCCCCTTACACTGTAGTCATGCCCCACACACCATGGCGATGCCCTCACACACTGTAGCCATGCCCCCATGCACAATAGCTCCACCCCTACACTGTAGCCTCACCCCCTGCCCTCCTCCACCTCCATGCACTCCAAGCTCCACCACTGAAGACGTTTGATAGGCCCCTCAAGTTTAAGTAGCCAGGTATGGGATAAATCACAAAAGGTAATGAGAACTAAGAATCCTGAATGCTACCCAACTGAGAATTTGAATATAAGTAGTGATCATGATTTAGGGAAAATATTGAAGAATGAAAAGGGAAAAGGTTATAGAGCAATAGGAGATTTGTCTTATGAAGAAAGGAAGCCATGGAGAGTAGAATGGTTAACTAACTTAATTGGAAAGCAGTATTGGCTCCACAGAGGTGGTATAAATAAGTCACTGCATGAAATAACTACAGAAATAAAAGACCACAGTTCAACACTATTAAAATAGATAACAAAAAGGAAAATAAGTGAGGGTAGAGGATTTATTGAGAAAATATGTAATGTTAGGGTATCAATGTAGAATTGTGGCTAGTTTGACAAGGAATTGGGGAAGGATCTAAAAATAAATAGGGAAGATATACAATTATGGATTCAAGAAATAAACAGAAATACAAATACCAGGATAAGAGAACAACAGAGGAAATTGATTGTGAAATGGTACAGGACACCTTATCAATTATCACTTATAAAAGGAAATCCATCACTAAAATGCTGGCATAGTTGCAGAGCTAAAAGACTGTATATGCATATGTGATGGGAATGTCTTTTTCACTCAAACATTTTGGTGTGAGGTTACAAGTAACATTAACAAAATAATAGGGAAGGATGTACAGCTGAATAAAGAAAATTGCATGATGTTAAATTTGAAGAAAAAAGGGCTGAGAAATAATGAAGAAAATGTACTTAAATATATATTAGAACAGCATATGCTGTTCTAATTTGGCACATGCATAAGGTGGGTAAATACTTAGCAGAATTTTTATTATTTGATTTTCTTAGGGAAAGAAGATTAAAATATACTAGACAGTTAAATAAAAAGAGACACAGAGCTTGAACTGGGAATTTTTGTTGGAAAAAGTTAAAAAGGAAAAGGAAGTTAATAACGTAATTAAAACCATGACCTACATTTTTCAGGATTGTTTTTGATTAAAGAAAGTATATTTTTGACTTCCAATAAGTCATTGGGGTGGGGAAGGTGAGAGGAGGGAAGATAGGCAGGGAAAAAAATTGTAATGTTATATAAAATTATGTATCGAAGTGTTAAAACAATCAATTTTTTTTAGAAGTCAGTTCAGAAGAATTCTTTTTTTCTAATTTTTTTTCAGCTGTAATTATGTGCACACTTTTTGTACAAAGTTTCATTGAATGAATAGGAAAGTCCACACTAACCAATAACTTAAACTTGTGCATAAAATCCAAAATAAATAAATGGACATGACTTCAACAACAGTGATTCCTGGGCAATTGTCATAGAGTGAGCATGGAGAACCTTTGACCCACCTGGTAGCTATCCCAGTCAGTTGTAAATAATGGTGAAGATTTATGAGAGTTGTTGTCCAAAAATGGGGTTGGGGGCCAAAGGTCCTCTCCATTCCAAAAATAGTAGAGCAAAAATGACAGGCACATACCAAGATACAGAATAAGAACCCAGGGAGCCCTTTCACACTATGCAGTTATAGATTCCACTTCAGCTATCATGGCTACATCTTGGGATTTGTCGTTTGGGAAGGCAGTACAACTCTTTAGCTCAGAATACTGAATTTTTCTCTCCCTAAATTGCAAATCTCAGGATTCTTTAGGATACAGCTAGGGCTGCTAAAGAGCAACACAGTGCTACAAGTTATGTAGCACAAAAAGGCCACCTACAGAGATACTCTAAAAATATGGTGCAATTGCAGCAGTGATTAAAGTCTACAGAGTCTGCATAAGTGAAGCAAGCAGGTTAAAAAGTGTTTTGTTCACAACCAATGGAATGTCTGCTGTGTTGAATGATCTGTCCAAATAGTTTGTCTTAGTTCTCTCTCTTTTCTCTCTTTTTTTCTTTGACATTTAATCTCAACCTTCCTCCAGCTCTGACTGTAGTACCTTGTATATATGTGCTTCTTCGTACCGGATTGCTGGTTTGATTTCCATGTTTCCCCCAGGATATGCCTTTGTAACAAAGTCCTGAAAGGGACATGATAGCATTTTTTTTTAAAAAAAAGATAAAAAATATAACCTAACAACTTTATTATGTTGCAAAAGCCTGCGATACAAAGAGAAAGAAATGTTGAAACACACTGAAGCAGAACAGTTGATTATTAAGTACTTGGGTGTAACAAGTGAGAGCCAACACATAAAAGAATCAACAGCGAGGTGATTTTGTGTCTCTGTTCTCACATGGAGATAGAAAATTGCAGGACAAAGATGAAAGAACATAAATGACACCCTTCTACTTGACATAATGACATGTTTTCAAATTAACAGTACAACCCCATATATGTCTATTCAGCATTCTATCTGCTGTTCGCAATGGAGTTTCCTCTCAGGTAAATGTTATAGAATTCCAGTTTACACGGTGGCATTTTAAGTGATCGAAACATGAGGGCCTTAATCCTACTGGTTAGTTCTAAAAAGAGTAGACCCACTGAATCAACTGAGGACAGTTCATTTTTATTCAATGGGCATAATCTATTTGGGACTATTTTAAAAAATAGGAAATTGCACTAAAACCATTCCTGTCGTAGCTGCTCACTCTGTCAGTTTAAACCAGCAGGGGTAGTGGAATGAGTGAAGCACAACGTGGAGGAGATGGTACATTTATACCACAATGCCTTAATCAAGTTAAGCCAAGTAGTTAAACTACACACAATGTTAAATGTGTAGCATGCAATTTTTTGCGTATTACATTCAAGCAAGTTCCTAGGTTCACATTGCTTGGGAGGGAGGGGCTCCTTCTACTCATCTTTTTTGGTTTCAAAATTCCCATGTGTGCAGGAGCTAAAAAGAAACATATGACTTCCAATATATCACAAACGAAAACTGGAACACACGTGACCACATAGAGTGTGGTCAGGATGGTAAAAGTTATTAATCATAAAAAAAAAAATTCTAATTGGAAGCTGTTCAATTTTAATTCAGGTTTTCATTTTTTTTCTTTAAGTTGTCTGAATAAGATCAATGGGAAAAAAAACTTGGAACAAAAGACTGAAATATACAGATATATATATATCTACACACACACACACACACACACACACACACATAAAGAGAATGGATACAAGATGCCTTATAGATGGTATCTATCTATCGACAACTCTCCAAAATGTATAAAAGTTGTAACAATACATGTTGGAAATGCTCCATGGAGAGCGGGATCTTTTAGCACATTTTGTGATCCTGTCATAAAGTAAAAAAAATTGGAAAGCAATCCATTTGTTAATAGAAGAAATATTAGGTATTATCTTACAAATGGCCCCAGAAATGTATTTATTAGGTATGATTGATGATGACTTAGAAAAAAAGTTATGGAAAAATCTTATTTTATATGACTGTTGCTGCAAGGTGGTTATTTGCAAGAAACTGGAAATAAGATATACTTCCAACAGAAGACGATTGGATTTTGACGTTAATTGATAAGGCCGTCATGGATAAATTGACAATTTTAATAAGAAATGGTCATATAGACAAGCTCATTAGTGATTAGGACCCAGTAATCAAATACTTAGGGAGCATATAAAGTGACATAGTGGTAGCTAACTTTTAGATTGAGCATACCTTCGAATCAAATCAGATTTTTCAGTAAGACTTCAGATGTAACAATTCAAGTAAAATGTATTATAAAATTAAATAATTTATTAAAACTCAAGTCCAAGTGAGTTAGAATCAGATATGTTTCAACCATCAAGAGAGCTCTAATTTATCAACCAAAGACTGTTAGAGGAAGTCAATACGTATATTATGTAATGAAAGAAAATCTGCTGATTATCAGTTTTTGAATGTTGACTTTTTAAAATTTTAAATGGGAAAGTTGGGGGGAAAATGAAAAACATGCAGTCTAGGAGAGGCTGCAACTGTTTGCTTTCACTGGAGTCTACTGGGTAGGGCAAGATTTCTTCCCCTCTTCTCCTCTCTCGTCTCCCCTGCCTGCTGAGTTGAGTACAAGTTACTTTTTCATGTTCAAGTCAGTTTGCAGCAACTGAAGAATGCTGAGGACAAAGAGGGAAGGTGAGAGGAGGAGAGAGAAACTGGGGCATTTTAAAAGCAGCAGAAAAAAGTGGGATGACAGAGGATTAATCAGGAGTGTTTCTGCCTGATTCTGACAGTAGGAGAGTATTGAAATACATTCCTATTCTACTGGTGTCAATGGTCCCATTCTGAAACAGGGCTGTGTGTGCTAGTTTGAATGTAAAAATATATTATTCCAAATTGTGCATTTGCTTTCATGTTCACTGGTAAGGCTCCAAAAGTTTCCTATTCCCAAAGCCCTTGGTTCCAAATCTAGGGAACCTCCCTTCACATTTTGATATTCTGGTACTCAGTCCTGCTGTTGTGGTTGGGCTCCTCTTATTATTCATTGACATATTCATCAGTCAAGTCCCTCGTGATACACAGTACGGTTGTTTACCTGCTCTTTGGCCAGTCTGATAACAATGGAAAGCCACTGCCTGCTTCCATGACCAGTTGTTACTGCACTACAATCCCAGGGCATACAAATGGCACCAAGTCCAATTCAAATGAAACCAGCAGGGATTGAGTACCAGGTTTATTTAATCCATACAGAGCTCTACCCCCTCCCCAGCCATTGCAGAGACAAGTCTGTCTGGGCACTGATGCTTGAATGTCCCACTCTTATTTGGAGTTGGATGCAAAACATCCCCCTTGGGTTGCGTGGGTGGATGAGAGTTTTAAAAACTTGGATTCACATCCATCCATCCATCTATCCACCTGTCCATCCATCCATCCATTCACTCATTTGTTTTATCTGCTGCTTTTCTACATCAAAGAAGTGCTTAAGGCATCTAATTAATTTTTTTAAAAAAGCCTTAAAGAAAAGTGTGTGTGTGTGTGTGTGTGTGTATGCATGCATGCACACTGAAACTAGAGGAGGCTTTCTGGGACTTTGGGTCTTAAAAAATTATTTTTCCAAGGGCTGCTAGCACCTAACCCAACAGTCCCCTTTCAGCATCAGATCAGCATGAATATGGATGTCTTGCCTGAATTTTTTTTAAAATTTTCCAGTAGCAGAATAACAGAGAGGGAGCCAATCTCTCTCCTTCAATAGAGAGTTCCAGTATCTGGAAGTCACCCATGAGGCCCTCTCTCACATCTTCATCAAACATGCCTCCAGGATCAAGAGAATTTCCTCCCCCAACAGTCAAAATGACAACAACAATGAAAGCTAGGTGAGCTCATAACAGTTTTCCAAATGGTTTGTTACAAAGGGCATGATCTTTATAGTTCATAATGAGCTTTGAATTGTGCCTCAGAACAGACTTTTCTTTTATCCTTTGAGTGTCCTAGATAGCAACACAGCAGATACATAAGAAAACAAAACAAAATATAAGGTAAATGTCCAGAAGAGATAAAGCACATGTTTTATTTTAAAATGTTCCTTACCTGACATGAATTTGGGCATGATGCTTTTTTGGCTAAATTCAAGGCACGTGCCTCTTCCAGAGTCAGTTCAGCTGGCTGATATTCCTGGAACATTGTTACAGCAGTAATGCTGCCAAGAGTCATTGAGAAGGTGTCTTAAAATTAAATTTAAGGCCCGCCCTTTGAGATTTCAAAAAAGAAATGGATCCCTGCCCATTTTCTCCTACTCCAGTGGATGAGGGAACCTATCCAATGACTGCAAAATGAAGAGACTCATTGCCCAGAGGAATGAGATTGTGAAAGACTTCTCTCTCTCTCTCTGCCTTAATAGGTTTGCAGAGGAGTAGCAGATACCTGGGAACTTCAGATATATCCATGCTGTATAATTAGAACTTGAACAAAGCTTTACATTTATTTTTCTATGAAAGGATACATACTTATCATATATTTTGAAACACTACCACAAAAAGGTGAAGTAGAACATCAGACTTGACTGATGCTTGCACTATTTATACAGGACCAATTATGAAATTATCTAATAAAATACTGTGCCAAATGTACCACTATGACATTTTTCAGCACATCTATGGCAACTCCAGACCTGAGGAAGCAAAACACAAAAATCTTCAGTGGACCAAAGAGTTAGTTTGTTTTTGAAATTGCAGGATGGTGTTTACATTTAATAGCAAGAAGCAGAGACTTCCCCCACTTAATGTTCTTTCTTTTCTTTCTTTTTTTTTAAATCCCCTAATGCAGCAATAACCTGGGACCTTTTCTGCTTTCCTCCCCAAACAAGGCTTCTGATGAAAGTTATTAAAACAGGATAACACATCCTTCTAGTGTGGTTATTGAGAAACTATTTTCCTTCAGCAGTGTCCCTGAGAGGACAGCATATCCTTGGGAGAACAAAAAATAATGTACTTCCACAAATCAATGTGTGTGTGTGCATGGGGGGGGGGCTTGGTTGTTGTGTGCCTTCAAGTCAGTTCCAACTTATGGAAACTGATGAAATTGGGAGGGCGGCCTTCTCCCACTCAGTGCTGACTTCTGCCCTTGAATAGGAGATAGGAACTTCTCAACTTCTCTTAATTAAACACTGGCACTACCCTCTGCATTAACCCTTATCTTAGCAGCACAGTACAACGCTGCTTGGAATCCACCAATCTCTAAGCCTAGAGATCTCCTTCCTCTCCCCACCTCCTTTGGGTGAGAGAAAGCCTATCTACGTGTGTCACCAAGAAATGTGTGGGAATGGAGAGGAAGTAGAGAGGTCTTTACAGGAAAGCATTTTTTCTAAGACAGGCAATATAGATAATATCACTATACATGGAAGACTTCCCCCTCCCAGGTTTGCTTAGTATTTACAAGTATAGATGGTTTCTCCCCCAGATCAGCCAAAGCTTTCAAAATAACAGAAAATCCTAACGCAGCTAAGTAACATTCTAGCTACTCACATCATGGGACATTTTCTGAGATGGTAGGCTGAGGCAGCCAGGAGACAAGGCCTACTGGCCTACCTGCCATCAGCATTATTGCCTCTCTAGTTGTTGTTTTGGATGTCTCCTTAGTTCTCCTCTTCCTTGTGGTCTCCTGAGGAATTCTATAAGTTCTTCATCGAAGCATCTCGAAGATTCTCGTCTTTCTCTTCCTGATTGGACTACTGTCTCCCATTACCTGTGATGTTGACCCTCACTAACTGTAACCTAACCCTAACAGTTAATTAACCCTTTGCATGCTGAACTATCTCCCTTCAGCTGTTACCTGGATAATGGGAAAACCGCATTATCACAGAGACACTGAGGCAAATCCATCAAGGGGGTTTTCTTGGCAACACTTGTTCAGAGGGGGGTTGCCTTTGCCTTCCTCTGAGGCTGAGACAGTATAACTTGCCCAAGATCACCCAGTGGGTGACCAGTGGAGCTAACTCCCCCCTCTGTGATCTCCTTCCTATTTTCTTGTGGGGATCTCCCCTCCCATTCCTTTGCCTTTTGCGTGCTGGGACCAGACACAAGAGTATGGGAGGGGGGCTCTGGGGAGGAGAAGGAAGGCATGCATGTACACCTCCTCAATTTCCTTGCCTTTTGTCTGGGTGCTTGCCTTCTTCTCCACGTCTGGTAAAATGCAAGAGAATGGGAGGAAGAGAATGAGGGGGAGGCAGATGCATACCTCATGAATAATCACATTTGCCAAAGTCAAACCTGTAATTACAAATATTCGTTCCATCCCTCTACTACACTCCATTAAATATAAGTCCCCAGTATAGATTGGAGAGTTGGTAAGAGGAAATCCTATCATCTGTATGAGTCCCATCTCCTTTTCCAGACCAAGCAAGCACCAATTTGACCTGTTTGCACATTATGTTGGACAGTATGGCGGATCGGCTGTTCTGTTGCCTATCTTTTGCCATTCTCAACTTGAGGTAACAGAGATTGTTTCAGACTTGATGAGGAAGATATTCAGGATAATGCCCATGATGACTTCAGCATCCAAGCCAAGACTATCTTGATTTAAATACAAGTGTAAATCCTCACTTTAAGGAAAGAAAACCCCACTTGCTGATAAGGCTGCATACTTTTTCATTTGACTTGGTAGATGGTAAGCTATTTCCTGCCCTTTTTAGTTCTTGTGCATTGTTTTGTGAAATGGAGGGTTTTTTTTACAAACTATGCAATTGCATAAAACTATGGTAGCTACTCAAAACCACATTGCTTTGTGCATGACCTTCGAAAATTTAGAACCATTGGATGGATTGTATACATCTTTTATATTAGTCAACCAGTCCTTCTGCACTTGCCATATATGTCAAAAAGGAAGAAGACAGTAGTTTTGCCCAGAGACAATTCTGTAGAAACCTAAACAAGAAAAACATGCTCATTGCCCCATTTTCATGCTGGGAGGAAAAAACTGTCATGGGGGCTGATGATTTCTCAGTAGGTTGTTTTGACCTATCAAGGCAGCATCTGTAGTCAAGAGAAAAAAAAGCACAAGTATTCTTCCCATCCCTAACTTAGAGTGTTTTAATCCTTCAGGTCTGCCACAACAAATGTGGGACTGTTCAAACAAATCAACAGTCCAGTGCCTGAATCAGAAATATTATAGTTTGATTCATCTCAACTGGACAAGAAAATATATTATAGAAATATTAGAGAGAGAGAGAGAGAGAGAGAGAGAGAGGGAGGGAGGGAGAGAGAGGGGAATTGAGATTATAGAAATATTATAGATATATTGTAGATACTATAGATATTGCAGAAATATTATAGATCGATTCATCTCAGCTGTACAGGAGGATAAAAATGTAAGAGCAGTTGTACTGGATGATATCAAGGACCTAACTAGTCCAGCACTCTATTCCTATCAGGAACAACCAGATGCTTAGGGGAAACTCACAATAGCATCCTCCTATTTGTGTTTCCCCATCAGGTGATACTCAGAGGCATGCGTCCAACTATACTGGAAGAAATATAGCATCTGATAGCATCAAGGAAGTGGATGTGTTGGTATCTATTCCCATGCAGTGGTGGAATCACTTTCTGTTAATGTTCAGGACTGTCTGTAGTTTTAATCCCCTTCAAGACTGGTGACTCTATTGCAATTGTGTTTTTTTGTTGTTGTTTGTTTGGACAATGGATTCTGATGAATTTCTGAAATTTGCTGAACAGAGCTCATGCAAATCACTTTTTAAAACACTGATGTGTAATATTCATTATCTGGTGGGTCACATATTTCAAAACTTCCATCAAGATCTTAAAATATGATAATATTTGCATACTTATCATCCAAATATGAATATGGCATAATCTGTAAATCCTTTTCTCAAAATTCGTCAAAGAACTAAACAAATGAATGAGATAAATCTCACTTTTACGAGGATGAATATCACCTACTAAATCCTGTTTGACGAAGAATGCTTTCCCAATCTTTGTTAGCATCCTGCAACTATCCAGTTTTGATCCTTAATTCATTTACAATTTGTGAAAGAGAAAATTGGAACAGTTTCCAGAACAAAATAGAACCCAACCACCCTTTCTCTTTGTTCTCCTTGATACTAGAAGATAGATAGGTGTGATGAGGTTGCTTTGGTGTTCAGCTATTTGGAATGCAAGTGCAACTTGATGACAGATTGCTAGGGGACAGGAGTAGTACCTTAAGAGTGAAACCCAGCACACAGGCATGCATGGGAGAAGCATATGGATGATAAGAATTATATATAAGGCAGTGGGTCCGTTTGTAAAGAGAGCCTTCAGTGAGATACTGGCCAGAGAGACTGACTGAGTTGTGTTTAAGCAGTTGAGAAAAAGACACAGAGAACTTGTGTCTAAGGCTGGGAGTTATTGGCATAGACTGTCAGAAGCCAGAACTGTTTAATGTAACAACACTGCACTTTACACAAACCTTGACAAGATACTTTATTTCAAATGTTACTACAACAAAGGATACAATTTATTTTTATAACTACTTAGTTGGCCTGATTTATGTAAAGCCTCTAGTAAGAAAGAAGCATACGCTACCATAAATAAATTGTTTAGTTCTGAGGGAACGTGTAAGACCCTAGCCCTTTGACACAAAGTTTGGTTTAAAGGGTGGAGTTGGAACTAAGGCCCTTTTCGCATGGCATTTTCAATGCAAAAGGGCCCCTTGAGTGTCACGCACATGTGAGGAGCAGTCCACACGATGCACTCACATTTGTGCGACGCTCCAGGGCCTGGTAGGGGCCACTCACGCATTTTTTCATTTTCATCTTGAAGCCGAAAATGGTGCGTGGTCATGCATCGCTCTGGAGCCCTGTGTGCATTTACCTTGCGTGCGGAGCTTCGGGAGCTGGGCCAGTTGCACTTCCTGTCCAGTGTAGCCTGGGAAGATCCCAGGCTGCACTGCGAAAGGAAGAGGCGGGGCTCTTGTGCAAGCAGGCGGCAACTGTGGAGCTGAAAGAACCGAGACGCAAGAGCCTCTTGCTGGAGGTTGCGTGCGTGAGCCCCACACCTCAACACCGCGAAAAGGTAAGGTGCAAAAAGATCACAAGTGTTAGTATCAGGGTGCATAATTAGTCTGGAACTGCAAAACCAATCTTAGAGAAATAAGGGCCTATCACAGTAGGTTTTATATATACTATATGAGAATTAAAAAAATCTTAATTGTTCATGTTGAACCATTTGTTTCCAATGCTCTGAATCGTTTTCTTCATTTTTCTCTGTATTATTGAGACTTGCATTTAAAATAATAAATTAAAATTAAAATCAATGAACAAACATTAATGTTATAGGATAAGCAAAGCTTATCAATCCATGACTGAAAATACAGTCTTTCTGGAAAATTTCTGGCTCCACTTATTTCCTAATACTTTTTCCTGATGCAACTGTTTCAGTTTCAAAGGGAAACCGAGAAAGGTATAACAGAATATTCCTGTAGTAGACAGGAGTAGTCTAAACTTGCATATCTCCTAGCTAGGATTATGCAGCTCCTGACTTCTGTACTTAGAGCAATATAAAAACTATGAATAATTCAAACCTGGGCTTGGCAGGATCAAGCAAAAACCACCTTGGGCAGGAAACTGCTATACCACAAATTGGGTGAGAGAGTTTCTACTGCACACATAATCAAGGTGCAGGAGGATATCTCTCATCCTTTCCTCACTACTGAGTCTACACAGTGAATCTCTCTCTCTCTCTCTCTCTCTCTCTCTATATATATATATAGGGGAAATAAGTTATTTTGGGGAAATAAATAAATAACATGGAGGATTGCATTAAGAGGAAAGACTGTAACTTCTGTAGCCAATGAATGACTAGGACACACATGGAAGAAAACATGTCTTACAACCAATCATTGCCAGACATCTTTTTCTATTCTTCCACCATTGTAACTGTGTGATGGAAGCTAAAGAGCCATTTCAGGCTATTCCTAGATCTGGGAACCACCTATCCACCAACATTCCAACTCATTAGGATTTTACATCAGTTTCTCAGCTCGCATGCTGACTCCATGCCCCAGTCCAGCAGTGGCACAGTGTCTCCTGATTCATACGGAATAGAGAAATAGAGCTGGGTATCACCTACATATTGGATTATATTGATATATGCACAGAAGGAAGAATCATCCCAATTTTATATTTGTTCCCTGCAAGCTCAATGTTAACAGCAGCAGAATAATTTGAAGCATTCCAGTTTTAAAGAACAAACAGCCCAGATGGACATGCACACACAAATCAATGTGGACATTATATAAAAGAAATGAGTTTATTTTTTGAAAAATTCTTTCTATAGAATTCATAAGATCAGAATGAAAAGTAAGAATACTGTCAGAAGTTATTCTATAGCATTGTTTGCAACCAATAACACAATTTAATGTTTCTGATTATCAAAAATATAGGGCCTTTCTGCACTACACGGTAATAGTGCTATTATTCCACTTTCAACCTCCTGTGTAATTCTAGGGTTTGTAGTTTACTGAGGCCAAAGAGCTCTCTGGCTGAGAATTCTAAATGCCCCTCCCTAAACAGCAAGCCCCAGGATTCCACAGGATGTTGAAAGTAGAATAAAGCAGTGTGGAGCAGAAAGGCCCATACATTCCATATCTTTTTAAATTATGAAAAAAATTGTATAAAACTGGTGTTACCCTGCAAATTGGGGGTCCCAGGAGGGGTGCCCAAACAACCAAACCAACCTAGCAAGATGGGGAAAATTAGCTGGAGCACTCTCTTGGCTAACGAGAGGCAGGGCAATGCAGCAGGATCTTTTACCCTATGTCTACAGCGTCAGGTCAGTGAGGAGGCAAATGGTTCAAACAACAATTAAGATTCATTAAACAGTTATTAAAGAAAAGCACAAACACACTCCTAACTAGAAAGGAAAAGAGAATTTCAAGGGGAATGGGTGATACGCCACCTGTCCTGCAGTCCTGGAGAAGCCTGATTGAAGAAGAGGAAGCCCGGTGTGGCGGCCGAGGGGAATCTGCTGAACCAAGCGGCAGCAAGACAAAGTGAAGTTCAGAAGATCCGGCGAGAGTTCCAAAGAGCTCTCAGATTGGAGGATTTTTATAGGGGAAAGAACAACCACAGGCTAGTCTGGTCTCGAGTGAAAACAATAAGTTTTAGGTTGGAGACAAAGCCTCCGAAAGGTCAGAATTTGCATGATTGAGTTAGAGTCCGAATTGACAATAGTATGGCCAGTATGTAGATGTGGCTAGCTCGGCAGTTAAGTACCTAGCTCGCCAGGGTGTCCTCTCAGGCCAGAGGATCTCTTTGTGGTAGCGTGCATTTGTAATGAAGGTGTCTGTTTCGGAAGGTCCCCTAAAGCAGATCTGGCAATATCTGGCTTGATTTGGTGGGAGCAGCAAGCAATAGCCATGCTTAGCTTCGCGCTTGTTCGGTGGGCCTCACAAACACTTGGCTGGTGGCAGAGTAGGGCCGAATTATGATATCTTTGGTTCACCAAAGGTCAGGCCAGAACACGGTGGTAACATTGGGCTCCTAGGAGCTCCATTCCTTCTTGAAATGCGTATTTGACCTCTTCAAGGGAGCTTAGTCACAGACCATTAGATACCATTTTGTAGCTGTTCTCTCCATGTTAGAGGACTAGCTGATGATATATATGCATAAGCCCAACTTGCTTTGGGAATACAACAATTTGAGGTATAGCTGTACCAGTCCTGAAAGGGCTACTGTGCCCCCAAAACAGTATCTGATCATAGTTTGTGCTAATTTAATTCTTCTGCCCAAAATACACAGTTTAAGGAAGCATGGTACATTTTACATCCCTCTTTCTCCTTAATGTGGTGTTCAGCCTGATGTGGAGGTGCTTCTTCTGATATATTCAAAGCAAAACTCATGCATTTTGACACAACAGCTAAGTTCAAACTTTTTCCTTAACTTAAACAATGTAAGAGTAGATAAGATGCAATAGAACAGCAGGTTTAGGGCAAGCAAGAAACTCTCTGTCAGAAGAACAGCCCAGGTTCTACCAGAGCCTCTTCTTCCTCCCATGCTTTACCAGAATTAAAAGAACACCTGCTAACCTTCCTGACCTTTCAGTCCAGTGAAGAACTGTATTACTATGCTGTACATCCCAATCTGTGATACATTATAATTGGTTATAAGTACTGTTTAATTGGATTAAAAGAAACATAAATTTTAGACGTGGCTGCAAGCTATGTGAAAAGGAATGAACTCTGGCTGGAAATTTCTAGGCTAGGAGAAAAAGAACTTCAGCATGGCCAGATCATAAGTTTTGGAGGATGCATCGGAGATGAGTTTAGAACTGTCCTTTTAAGCACCCAAAACTAGGGAACGATAGCAAGTGAAGCTGCTAGAAGGAACTTCCAAAAAGCTGGCATCCTGTTACCTTTTCCCAGGAAAACTGTTTCTTTTATCTCCCCCTTTTCAGTCGTTAGGAAGCTATCATGATTTCCTTCAGTGCTTGTCATCTGCCAATAAGACAATCAGAATTTTCCAGACCCCTTTTGTTGGTTCCACCAGAGAGCCTTTGACACATTCACTTCAGGGCAGAAAAAAGATATTTAAACTGTTAACTATTTTGCTGCCCCTTGTATTCCCTTGAATGAAGGCTGCCACTCCGTCTGTTTGTTCCCCAATCCTAGGCTACCCCAAGCCTTTGGGTTTGAGCCTCCCAGTGCTCTTCAGGAGTGGTAACTATTACCCACTTCACCCCAAACTCTCACAATCCAACCTATCTCTCCATTATCTTTGTTAGCCTTGTATGGTTGGAAGACTGCTTGCTTGCATGTGTTTGTGAATTTCCCCCAATAAAGACTTTTTAAATTTTTTTCCAAATGGTGTTCTATAGCTAGTAGTGGTATACACCAGTGAAAAAATCCTCAGGTAACCCCATCTCTCACAGGCCTCACTTTTGGAGCTAATATTTCCCCACCTTTTTGTGGAGGCATGGGTACTCGAGGCCCCCACCTTTTGGGGTAACAGCTGGTCCATGGAAACCCTCCCCAACTCCCCAATCTAACACTGAGATGAGTGATCACTTCATACCCTCCAATATTTCACAGATACAATATCAGACTATAGGCAAGATTGCAAAAGTGATCAATGAGGAAGAAAACACAACCAAGGAGAGGCTGTAGCAGTTTGCTTTTGCCTAAGTCTGTAAGGAAGGGCAAGATTCCACCCACCCCCCTTTGTCCTGCTGAGTTAATTAAATGCAGACTACTTTTTCATTCTGAATTCAGTTTGCAGTGATTAAAGTAAGCTGAGGACAGAGGGGAAAAGTGGGAGAAGGAGAGAGAAACTGGGGCAATTTAACAGCCAAAGGAAAACTGGGATGTCAGAGGATTAACTGGGACTGTCCCTGCCAAATTAGGACAGTGGAAGAGTATGCCGCTTCCCTTCCAGAAGTATATGATTAGTGGCTTTATGATACTTTACTCTTTTTCTCTCTGCCCTTAAGGAGATGCCAGCCTTGGCAACTCCCTGTGAGCAAATGTCAAAAAAATGTTTGTTTGCCCTACTTTGAATAATCTCCTCACACTTACGTTGTCTCACTCTGATTACTCCATGTAGCTCCGCACTCAGCAGTGAGTCTTGACCTGTGCAACTCACCTAAACAGGCCACAGAAGAAATTTGGCTATGTGCACTCCTGACCACTTCATCTAGATGGTGCAGAAAGGATGTTACTTGGAACAACTCTCATCTACTCCCTCATTCTAATGTCTCTGCTGTATACTGGAGGGAAGTTAACTGGGGTAGCAGGGCCATTTCTTGCTCACTCAGGCCCCACTGGCACATTCCAGCACCATCGTATCACTTCCAGTGGCCATTTTCTGCTGAAAAACAGCTCAAAAATGTTTCTATTATAGGGAAAGCCGCCATATCTGCATATGATTTGGGGAAGTTTTCAGGGCAGGGGGTAGGAATTGTCTTAAAATCATGTCAAAATAACATGAAAAATTGGAAGGAGATTTGAGGAGCACAAAATTGGGGTTCAGAGGCTGCAGGCTACCCATGGGTAACAGGTTCCCTGCTACTCTAAATAGGACTACACACTGTCTTTCAGTACTTTGCTAATCATTAAAAGTGATCCTTCTGTTATGCCCCACAGCCTGCAATTCTCAGTCAAAGAGACCTGCGGCAAGATCCAGTCTTTGGTTCTCACCAAGAGACCTGCACCACTGGCAAGATGTCTGCTTGATATAGCTGCAGGAGAAGGAGGAGGCACAAATACACTATCAGAAATTCAGGTTTACCCAGTGCAAATTCTCCTCCATACCAGAATTTTTCCTGAATGTATAGCCAGTGTGATTAAGAGGGAGATGGTAAATACTGACAGTTGTTGGTGATGTGGATCATTAATGCATCTCTTAAGAAGGCTGGTTTAGAACACAGCTTGTCATGTCAGGAACATCCCAGGCACTGAGCTTTCAGGGCCCAAACTCAAGGCCCAAGGTCATCCCCTGATGCTATCACAGGGTGTGGGCCCTGGGGATGCCATTAACCCTAATAAATGAAGCATCAACCATGGCTACTCAGATTATATCATTCAAATAATAAACATGTACCAGGCATTATAGTTTTGAGTAGCTATCATAATTGTACGCAACTGTGTAATTTGCACCAAAATCACATGTCACAAAAACCATTTTGATTATGCAATTTTATGAAAAAGTGAAGATTTACATCCCTAACCAGATCAAGATAGCTTGAGCTTGGATGCTAAAGTCCCATAGGGGCATTATCTTGAGTGTTTTCCTCACGAAGTCTGAAATCACCTCCATAACTTCAGGGTAGAAGTCTGCTGGACATCAAATAGGCAACACAGCATTTCCATACTCTCCCAATATAATGTAAAGCACTCCCAACTGGTATTCACATGGATGAGGGGCCTGGAGAAGGAGGTGCAATTCATATACATGACAATTCCCTCTCATAAACTCTCCAATTTGTACTCGGAATTCATATTTAACGGATGATAATACAATCTAACACAAATGAGAAATAAGAAAATGATTGCTTCTTTCAAATTTCATTTTCAACCTTCCTTTTTGAAAGGAAACATGCCCACAAGCATACTTTTCTCAGATCTGTTTTTTACACATTTACAAACACTAGTTTTAAGAACACATGAGAGCTGTAATCCAACCAAAGAAAGTTCTCTGAGCTCTGCTTCAAACACAAATCAATGGATGCCGGGAAGATGTTTCTATCTGTGTATTTCTCTCTCTTATCAAGGCAATGTTCTCATTCTGAGATTTCTTCTACTCTTCTGAGAACCAGAGAAGAAGTTCTACATCCTGAAACTCAGAGACTCACCAGTCTCTTAGATCGGGAACCCTATTTAGAATCTTTCTTAAAGAACTATCATGAGATTTCAGGGCCAAAATGCGAGTCCTAGAGTCATCCCCTGGTTCTGTCATAGTGTGCAGGCCCTGGTGAGGCCATTAATCATAATACATGGAACATCAACCACTCTTGCTCGGAGATACATAAACATGCTCATTAACAATGCTGAGCTGGGTATATTTCTGATTTATGAGAATAACGGTTCTCAAATGCTGTTCTACAGAAGAGGGGTCCCACTAGAAGCTTTTTTGAGGTTCCTCAGTTAAGAATTATGAAAAGTGCAGAAGTATCTCTGGAAGATAGCTTGACTCCTATAGTTCCAGTATTAGTGTTAAATGATTAATACGTATCCTTCTGCCAGTACCAAATTGATAGCATCAAGATAGTGTTTAATATGTTTTATGGTGTACCCTGCATGGAGGGCTCCAATGGATTTAAAAATAAAAATAAATTATGGAAGATGCATTTCTGTTTGAGTGTGAGGACATCATGCTCCTATGTTTAGTTTATACAGAATGTTATTGATGCTCTGGAGTCCACCACCTCACTCTTTACGTGCAAAAATATAATAGCATCAACAATAAATGTGAGTCATCCTGGATGGCTGATAGAGCTTCCTGTGCAGTGTTGATTTCAAACAGAAAAGTATCAATAAACATGCTGTCTGTGTTCAAATGTGTCAGTAAATTTATTGCACCAACCACAGAACAACTGAGCTATGTTAATGAGAAGATTTGTTGGCCCAGTGTCTGACACTGTAAAAAGATATCTCATGCCCAAACAAACCTGCTGAGTTGGTTCACAGTATCCAGATCAAAGTATGTCACACATAGAAGCAGGAAATCATGAGAGGCCTCTTAGATGGGGCAACTGTATTGGACTGCATAACAAACACTAAAGCTAATAAGTGAATACGCTATCAAATATCTAATAGAACAGTGTACATATCTAACTACAACAGAACATTACAACATCTAACTATGATAGAAAGGAGGGAGAAATTGAAATAGCAGATGTGCAAAGAGAGGGTTGAAGAAATTGACATAGTATACAATGGTAGTATTGAAAGGAACTGCAGTGGCTTTAGTCTGACCCTCTGCCATGCAGAAATATATACTTAAAGCACTCCTGAGAAATGGTCATCCAACCTCTGTTTAAGGACTTCCAAAGTAGGAGGATCCACTTTTCAATCTCCTCCAAGGTCTTGGTTTCACTAGCTTGCTAAAGCACTGCATAACCTTCAGCATTTCACAGGTGAAAACCAGGACACACATGGTCAAGCAACATCAGAATGTGATCAAGATGGCAAAAGCTATTGATGAAGAAGAAAAACCCACAACCTGGAAGAGGCTAAAGCAGTTTACTACTGCCTGAGTCAAGAGGAAAACACAAGAATCCACCCCTCCTCACCTCTTCCCACTGCTGAGTTAACTGAGTGCTATTTTTGCATTTTAAAGTCACCTTCCAGCAACTGAAGTAAGCTGAAGACAAAGGAAGAAAGTGGGAAGATAAGAGACAAAATGGGATATTTTAAAAGCAGCTTAAAAGGAAGATGACAGAGGATTAATCAGAACTATTCCAAATCAAGATAAATGTAGAGTATGATGGGAGTTAGCAAATTTGGAAATGCAATTTGTGTGTGTATGTGTGTGCATGAGAAAAAGGAAGAGGAAGAGGAAGAGAGATGAGTGGAAAAGGCAGGAAAGACCCTTTTCAGTTGCACTAATGAATACAGCATAGAGCAAAACGATAGCAAATAATTCAAATACAGACACAAAGTCCTCTTTATTACTTCGTTTCTAACAATAGCCATCATACAGTCACACAAAATGCACAGGGTTCTCTCATATTCACATACCATTACCAAAAAGTCATTCTTTTAGATAAGTCAACCCAAAAGGCTGGGAGCAACAGAGAGGTAAATGCGCAGGGGTATAAGAGCAGCCTTTCTGTTATGGCATCATGCACTCCTCATAATTGGCATGGTTTAATTGGCAAATAGTATTTAATTGGCACTACATTAATTGACATTGCTATAAATGAGGTGACAGAAAGGGCATATTGGAAGAGGCAAATTATTGACAGTAAACATGACATAGCAAGGCAGGTCAGTTGCTCCCACCTCTTAAGCAAGAGCCCAGTCATTTTCAGGACAATAACGCAGCCACTCTGAAGGCAATAGGCTTAAAACACCAAGCCAGATTCTCAGAGCTAAAATGGGGATGCTTGTTTCAACCCTGATCTCTGTACACTTGGACATTGTTTTCCCACCTCTCCATGATACTCAGCTATTATGACAATTGTTATCTTTTTGTCACCTAAACACTGAGACTATTAGTTCTGTCTGGACTACATTGTTTGTGTTCCAACTGCCATTGTCTGCTTAGCTGGAAGTGTGAGTCACAACCATACTCACAAGATACCCCTGATTTTAGACTATCCAGTGCAGTTTCTCACCATTCCGAATGCTACTCTGTCCGTCCGATTCCCGAACAAGAATTGTCTTTAGATTCCTGCCTAAGCCACACTGCTGCTTTCTCTGCTTCTCGACCAGTAAATATCACCTGAATCCCTCAGTGTCCTCTATTCCATTTTCCTCTCTTTCCTTCAGTTAGTCCTTGTGTGAGTATACAAGTGTGTGAGCTTTTGTGTGCTTGTGTGAATCTTGTTAATAAAACACATTTTTAGTTAGATTTTTACTCTCCAGCTGGTTCTTTCCTGTACAACCCTGTAAATGTTGGTAGGACAGATCTTGTTGAGTTACCCTGCCTCTTGCAGGCCTCCTAACTTTGAGCTAATTATTACCCACTTTCAACTGAAGATACTGGCATCATGAGTTGGCCCTTGTGGAACCCACATTTTGGGGTAACATCTCCTTTCTATACTGGGATGGGAAAAAGACTAAATGGCCCTTTCCACACAGGGTAATTAAAATGGCATAGAACGACATCTAACAGAGGTTGTCTACAGCGTGGAATGCGCTGGGGCGTTTATAATTTTGAGGTTCTACACCTCAAACCACCCTGAAGCGACCAGAAGTGGTGGTGCCATGTGTTTTTTAAAAACCACTTTTCAAGTGGTTTTTGTAAAACACGAGCGTGCAGCCCCATTCCACCCCATCGCAGCGCCCCGGTGTAGATTTGCAGACACACACAAGTGCATACCTGCAGATCTGCCAGGGGGTGGGCTTCCAGCTGGCAAGCTTCTCCGGTTGGTGGAGAGCCTCCGCCAGCCATAAGCCGCCATTTTGGACACTGTAGGATGCCGCAGGAGTGTGGAGCAGCGAACTCGCACTGCTCCTCGTGGCGACGGACTTACCTGGCTTCTGGTAAGCTCCATTTCTGTGCGTTTTACCCCATTTCTCCCTCCACATGTGGAAAGGGCCAATGAGAAAATGAAAAAGAAGAATACAATATAATCTCCCCAGCCAAACAGCACAGGATCACCAGTATCACCACCACACAATTTTTTATAATTATCTTTTCCCAGGATCAGGGGAAAACATTTTATTTCCATGTCAGTCACTCAGTTCTAGCAGTTTACATCAGCACATGGAGTAGATGTCTTGGAAATCAAATGGGTTGTTAGAAAACAACAGCAAGAGAGGCTCCTGTGGGCTTCCCATTATTGGGGCATATGGTTGGCCACTTTGGGGACAGAATGTGGGACTGGATAGGCTTCTTGTCTGATCCAGCAAGGCTCTTTTGTTGTTATGTACTAGATAGTATATTGAAGTGGACAAAGTGTGGCCCTAAAGGCTGTTTTCCTGCACCCAAACCCCACCATTATTTTTCCTGACAAAAAAGAGTGAATTGCCTCTCCAAAACAATTCTAGGAGTCATTCATCTTTAAATAGGGTGCATGCATCTCCCTTGCTAAGTTTCACAGTTAACACCCATTTTAAAAAAAGAAAAAACTAGAAACAAGAGAAGAGAAGAGAAGAGAAGAGAAGAGAAGAGAAGAGAAGAGAAGAGAAGAGAAGAGGGAAGGGAAGGGAAGGGAAAGAAAGAGAAAAGAAGAAGGAAGGAAGGGGAGAATGTGAATGTGGGCTGGGCATATCCATCAATGTAAGCTGACCATATTTCCAAAAACGCTTTTTTAAAAAGGCTGATGTCTATAAAATATACTTTCATGAGTACCTAAAGCAGTGAGATCTTCTAATCCTGAATCCCTGGATTCACTAGCACATATGCTGCACAAAAGGGGATGACCTTGCTGGCTCTGCAAGGATAAGGAGCCACAGTAAGCTTCTGGACTGGCACAGGGCACCAGATCAAACGTGAGGAAGGTGGAGCCAAGACCCAAGCTGCCTCACTCCCCTTCTCCTTTCCAGCTGCAATATTTACATTATGAAGGGATAATGGCTGGCATTCACAATTCATCCCTCCCATGCAAATTCAGCTGCCACTTCCACCAGTTCTGAGGAAGGTATTGGCTACCCAAGAGTGGCAAATTAGCACTTGTTGGAGAGATTGCCTCATCAATGGTGGGAGGTTATAGGTCCTCTTTTGGTAACTCCTGTCATTCTCCAGACTTCCATTCAAGCCATGCAGCCCACCATTGTCCTAGCAGCCCAAGCAGCTGCTGATTGCAGTGGATCACTTGCCAGCTCCTTCCATGGCACTTGGTCTACTCACCCACCTCCAGTTCAATGTCAGCTTTCCCTGATTGTGCTGGGCCAGATAGGAATCCAACTTCCCTCTTTTCCTGTGGTTCTTTTGCTTAGCCTACACTTGAAGCTTGAGATATGTGGAAAATTGGCTTTGAGTGAGGATTAACCAGTCAATCACTTGGGAAGTAGTGGGAGGAGAAAGTTATAAAGATGGTAAACAGCTGTACGCACTCATTTGGCAAAGGGAAAGTCTTTGGATTTGCCCCTTCTAGTAGTAGAACCCAGAGGTGTGTGGAACAGATCACCCTTAAGGTGTACCTAGATGTCCTTGCTTTATATTGTGGGACTTGATGGAGGGGGTTCCTTAGGTGGGGTCTTCTAGCAAGAAGTAGGCCATGTGGCAACCAGGTCACATTAGACTGCTCTCTGGTACACAGGTAGCTGAGGAGGAGATCAGGAAGGGTTCCTCAGCCACAGCTGAATCCCACACTGAGTATCTCCCAGCATTGCAGTTCATGTTTAGAGTTAAATAGTTAATCAAAGTGAACCTATTTAACCCAAAGCCTCACGTCTAGTCTCCTTCTTTCCAGAGTGGGTCAGCAAAATGGATACTGTTCCTCTTCCCAGCCTTGGAATGCATGTTTTTTGGCAAGAGTAAGGCATGCTGATCATTAGTTAAATTACAAGTGATTAAAACAATGTAATTTAAAAGAATGTGTGTTTCAATAAATATGTAAGATTTTTCCAGTACAAAACTGATACATTTTAACATATCAGACCAAAAAAAGGGGGGGGGATAACCACTGAACATGCTCACATCCTTTGACACTGGGAAGCATTATCAATATCATATCACCAACATTTAGCTGAAGCAGACCATTTCTTTCTAAATAGATGTAATGATGTTCAAAATACATGAAACATCAACTTTTGCTGAACCAAAGTTTTAAACTGGAAACACATATTGAAACAAGGGTAGTTTTCCGTTGGTTTATTTGTACAGGCTGAGCCAGTTCTGCAACCCATTCTATTCTGTTTCTTTAACGCCAAATACAGTACTTTCCAACAGACTTTTCTGGACTGGTTTCACTTTCTCTGAGGATTCCAGCACAATAGGAGTGGCTGTAGCACTCACCACTGATGGTCAATTTATAGAAACCAAGAGATGTTGTAATTTTAAATATCGCCATAGTGCACCCATGGATTGCTGATAAGCGGACTTCAATATTGAAAATGGCAAGAATTTTTGTTCTATTAAGTCATGTATAAATACCACAGTAACTCATTTCTTCTGTAATAAAGATTATTTCACAATCTTCAATTTAGGATTATCCCATAGAATCAAGTTAACATGATCACATGGGCCAGATAGTAATTGACCAAAAACTGAACACCAAGTACAGAAGTACAGAAACTTCCCTGGAAAATAGCTTGACTGCTATAGTTCTACTGATAGTGGAAAGAGCTGAATTCTAGTCATCATTCTACCACTACTAAAATGCTATCACCAGGACAGTGTTTAGTGTGTTTATCTGTGTTAATATCCTTTTCAGTAATACTTTTAAAAAAATCCATTAAAAATACATTCCAGAAGCCTCTGATATATGGAGGGATGTGGGTATATTGACATTTTTGGAAACCTGTAATGGCCTCAGGGCAGAAAGTTGGCTTCCAGAGCCAGAGTTACTCATCTCAGTACTATAACTATTATATATTGCGAAGTGATATATGCTTTTGCTTTGTATAATTTCTATAATATAGAGGCAAATGACTTTGACTAGTTGTCTATTCCCAAGAACTGAGGAATAAGCCTAGATTCTATTTCTATTATCTCATAATGTGAAATTCCACAATTTCATTGTGCCGATTCCATAAGGAACACACTGATGAAGAAATCAGGTAGGAGTTCTTCATTCACACACCACAGCTGGTAACAAGGCAGCAAGGATGCATTAAAATTATATTTCAAACTCAGTACAGCAAATGGGAACCAAATTACTTTTATTAATATAATGCATAATGTTTCCCAGTTAACGCATTCTGGGGCATTTTGTCATTTCAGTTTTTATGCCTATGTTTAATCAATTCCAAGTATTTTTTTTCTAAGTTATGTAAAGTACTGGAAAAAATAAAAAGGAACATAAGAAATACAATGAGTTGTGTTACAGAGTATTTTTTACATGCAGTAATGTTTAAACCAATGACAACAAATTCCTTTTCAAATACTGGAACAAACACTGTAACTATAACCAAATGAGAACAAATTACTTTTTAAAATAACTTTCCAAGCTTTGAAGCGAGGAGGGGTGGAGAGGGAGAGAGAGAGAGAGAGAAACCTGAGGGAACAACTTCTGTACTGAATAGCTGATGAACAAAAGCTTCTGGAATATTGGAACAGCATATCTGCCAGATATTCTGGAGAAACGTTTCTGAAATGTTTGACTCCTCTCTTTCTGTTTTTGGAGGGAGGTGGGAAAGAATAATATGAACAAGCCATATTCTTCCCTGTGCTGGAAGCCCCTCCTCCTTTTTCTGTTTCTCCTTTCTATTTTTCTTTCTCCTTCATCTGTTACCTATATTTCTTTTCCTTTTTTTCCTTGTTGGGGTCGATATTCTGAGTATTACTAAGTGTATGTATGTATGTAAATGTAAGTATATATGTGTATGTTATGTTTGTACAAAGATATGTGTTATGTGCTCTGTAGTTCCAGTTTGTGCAGTTTAACCTATTTTCACAATAAAAATACCGCCCCCCCCCCAAAAAAAATTGACTTTGTATTTTTGGTTGTTATGTATTTCAGTGCTTAATTTCAAAGTTCCAAACAGAAAGTTTACTAGATGCAAAAAGAGGAAGGAGCCAAAATTCACTGGGAAATTATGGTAGGTGCTTCAAAATTTGACAGACTTGTTTTTGTTATTGTTTATATTTTGGTGCTGAATTTCAAGCTGAAATTCCAAACTGGTGGCAGTGGAAGGGGACTTCGTAAATGCCAAAAGGGTGCAGCAGCAACAACAAATCATGGTGATACCTCAAAATCTGAATTTGGTTTTTGACTTTGCTCAAATTGCAGAGTGCAGGGGATGGTGTGCATGGTAGCTACAGCTTCTTGCCAACTCTTCTGGAAATTCCAGATCCTCTGTGCTCTGCAATTTGAGCAACAACCAAAACCAAATTCAGATTTGTTTTATATATTTAAGAGATGCATCGTATAATAGCTAGACATTTACTAGTTAATCAAGAAAGTTCTAGCAGCATCAACATCATCACCATAAGGATGATGCAGCTTTCAGTAGCCTCAGTTTCTCCAGTGGGCTGCACAAGGTCAGATCACCCTGTTGAGGAAGATAGGAATGTTTCTGTGCTAGAATGACCAGAAAACTCTTCTTTGTTAGAATGCAGGATCTGCTCCTCCTTTGTCTGTGAAAGTATCAGCACTTTTCAGAACAAGTGAGAGATGATATATAAAAGATCAGGAAAAGCAGACCAGTGTCATGGACCTCAGGGGGTACACTTGGCTATGTTCCAGCCCAGGAACCCAGTCTATTGGGGTGGTGTCTAGTTCATTGTGTGGACCCCAGTGAACAGCAGCTACGAGGAAGAAGAGCTGAAGAGATGAGAGCTAACTTTCCCTTTGTTTTAGATTTTATTGCTGCAGTCCCCTTAACATCTCTGTGTAATCAATGCCATCCTTTTTGATGCACCTAGGACCATTTCTTTTTAACAGAACTTTGAGCCTTAGTTCGCCTGAAAATTGAAGAGTCATGGCCCTGGAACTGTTACACAGTGACTAGTTTGGGGTTTTATTTCTTCTTCTTGTTGTTGTTTACCATTTCCTAATGCCAAAATTGCTTAAAGGTAAAAGAAGAAACCCTGGCATAGCTTATCAACAAGCACCTTGCAAAGGGGCTAGAAAATCAGAAGAAAACTTTCTGAAATACTTCCTCTAAATTTCATGAGGTAGGAAAACAAAAGGCAGAAAAATAAAAGACATTGCTGCCAAGGTTCCTGAGATATAAAAAAGTTGGGAAAATGGGACAGGGATCTTTAAGCTACCGCTATTAAGGGCCATTTCCGCACGGGGCGAAGGAATCACCCCATGCCGCTACTTACCGGGTCTTATGGCTCCCCGGTCCAGTCCAGGCTGCTCTGGAGCAGTGCGTGCTTGTCGCTCCACACTGCTCTGGCATCAAAAATGGTGGCTTTCAGTTGGTCGAGGGTCTCGACCAACCGTTGAAGCTCGCCAGCCTAAAGCCTGCCCCCAGCAGATCGCAGGCTCGCACTGGTGTGCTCCATGCTTTTGAAAGACCAAAAGAAACAGGTTTTTCAAAAGCACACTGGACGACCACTTGGGGTCATTCCAGAGCGGGCTGAGGTGCGGATCTACGTTAAATAGTCCGGACCCAGTCTGCTCCCAGGTGCAGACATATTCCCTGGAGAACGGACTGCACCGTTTCAAATACCCCGCGCGGAAATGGCCAAGATTTCTTAGATTAAAAAGGCAGGAGTAGAAAAGCAGATGTCCTCACAAACTCCTTTAAAATATTAGGCAGAAACTTGAACAATGCCCAAGTACAGCTAGTTATTAAATGTTTGGATATTTTAAGTCTAAATCTTAACAGTCCAACATTAAAACAGACAATTTAAAGCTGAGAATGAAATCCTACACGTGTCCTTGAAGTAGCAATCCAGCTGAATTCAATGTGGGTTACCCCTAGATACCCCTTGATACGTACACATAAGCTTTCAATCATGGCATGTAACCTACTAACCCACAGTGTGGGGGAAGAATAGGAAGACAATCAAATTATAAGGAAACTGAAGCCAGAGCAACAAGTTCATATGTTTGGTTGTGAGATTGTTTAGGATTGGGTTCCAGCTTTCAAAGCATGGGATAATTGTAATGGCTGCATTTACTTTCAGTATAAAAGTGGAAAGTTTACTTTTCATTGGTCCTAATGTTGTAACGCAGAGCTTCACATGAAATTATGTATTATGGAGACATATGTATACATTATCTTAGATATGTATCAGATGTAAATTGAAATGAAAAAAGTTATAAAATCATATGTATGTCTATTGCTTTCCATGCAACATATCTGGAATGTTTCCAACTGCAATAAAGGTGTGTCGAAGTGTAGAAACGCCTCCTGTTCTACAACTTTTCACTCATATATGATGGCATCATAATCTGATTAAGTAATACTGGAAAGAAATCAGTAGTGGTACCAAAGAAGTCACTGTTTTTCAGCTACTAAAGATTAAGGCCTTTTTTGCATGGCATTTGCCATGCGGAAGGGCCTCTGGAGCATTGCGCAATTGCAAGAAGCATTTCAGGCTATGTCCTCCCAATTACGCGATGCTGCCGGGGCCGGCAGGTGCCGATCACGCACTATTTTGTTTTTGGCTTGTAGCCAAAAATGGTGCGTGATTGCGCATCACTCCGGGGCCCCACACACACTTACCGTGCATGTGGAGCCTCCAGAGATGCGGCCCTCATGCTTCCTCCCCCAGCACAGCCTGGGAAAATGCCCGGCTGCACTGCGGAAGGAAGAGGCGGAGCCCTCACGCAGGCAGCAGCTGTGGAGCTAAAGCAGCGGGGACGCGAGGGCCTCATGGAAGAGGCTGCTCGCATGATCCCCACGCAACAGTGCCAGAAAGAGGTAAGGTGAGGAAAGGGCCTAAGTAAGGAGCTTCAAGCATACTCCCTCTTTGGACAAACTTTGTGTCATGTATCTATTTGGCACTGCCCTTCCTTTAGCTCAAGAAGCATCTGGTTCTGGAAGGCATAGACTGAAAAGCTGCCAAGAACCGGATTAAAAGCTCTGGAATGCCACATGAGTGTAGGAGTCCTAGTCCGTATGTGTGTCTGCCTTGATTAGCTTAAAAGGAGTTGTTTCCTGTGGCCAGGAAAACATGCAAATACGTGCCTGATTGCCTCACAACCACCCACTTAACTAACCCACATACATGTCTTTCAACTGGCCAGTCAAACAACTTCATAGGAAATTTGGTTCAATCTTGAAATATCAGTTCAGCCACAGCAAGCACTACCTGAACATCCTTCATGTTATCTCCCTATTGAATTATTCATATTCAGATTGTTCTGGATGGTCACCTAGATTAGTGCTACTGAAAGTGGTGGTCCCTGGACCGCTGCTGCTCCCTAAGCCATCGGCTGCTGGTCCAGGGCAAGTTTCAAGAAAAAAAGAAAGAAACAGTTGTAATCAATGGGCACAAATTTAGTGCCAGTTCCTGACACACTGTAGTAGTAGTAGTAGTAATAATAATAATAATAATAGCACTTTTTGCAATGGTTTTTTTTAATTACATTGTCCATCTACAGTCCCTCCATGCCGGGTAGTAGTAGTAGTAGTAGTAGTAGTAGTAGTAATAATAATAATAATAATAATAATAATAATATTTATTTATATCCCGCCTCTTCCAACGGATCGAGGCGGTACCACAGCAGTCAAACCTGAGTTATAGCATATGAATAAATATCAATATGAAGCCTGAGGCATAATTACAGATCAATGCTACACACTCTTACTCAGAAGTAAGCCCCACTGAATTTAATGGGCCTTATTCCCAGATAAGAGTTTTTTAAAGTTTCTTCAAATGAAGCATGTAAACACTGTACCTTTTTGCGCTGACAATTAAATAAGCAATATTTGAGAATGTCACATTTTAAATCAGTGCTCCAGGCAATATATTTCAGAGAGGACACAGGCAAATTCTAAATCGAATAAAAATTCTATGAGCAAAAGGCTTGCAGACCAGTCATTGTTTATAGCAACTTTTCGAGAAATCTCTGCAGAATTTTGAATCTCCCAAAGAAGGCTCCATATAACATACTGGAACAAAATTTGTTGGGTTCATTCCAATTGCCAGGACTGAACAATTGCAAAATATTGGCTTATATTCGTAGTTACAAGTAACACAGGCTAGTTCTTTTAAACTGAGGTAGCCAGTAGAAATATATTAATAAATACATTAAACATAGCACTCTGTGCATTCATCTACCAATCATCTACCTTTGGCTTATTTCTTCAGGTGTCCTTTTCTTTCTAAAGCTCTTTGCAAAGCCTGGAAGATCAAGTACCTATTATTCTCAATATTGTAGCTAGTCAATTCCACCAGTTTGTCAAAATCCTCTTCTGTGTATTTAAAGCTTTCTAATCCATATGGAGAACGGGGGCTGGTCACATCAACTTGGCCTTGCTTCATTTCAGAGAGACTGCGCTGCACACCTGAGAAACAAGGGGATTAAACTGTCACATTTTTGGAAGCACTTGAGCCCAAAGGTCAGCTCTGCCCACAAATATTGTCCTCCGTGCTGCAAATGCTGGTTAATGCGAGTTTTTGAAATGAGATCAAAGAAATATGCAAACCTAGGCCTTTTCCGCATTTTATTTTTACAACGGGGCAGCACGTCCTCCAGAGAGGCGTTTGCACTTGGGGGCGGACTGGTTCCAGACTACTTTCTGTAGTTTCGGACTTCAGCCTGCTCCAGAACGACCAGAACTGGTGGTTCACTGTGCTATTGAAAGACCGCTTAAAACAGGTCTTTCAATAGCCCAGCGCATCCCCCTCCGTCACTGTGCTCCTGTGTAAATCTGCAGGCTTGCACCAGCGTGAGGCTGCAGATCTTCCGGGCATGGGATTCTGGCTGGCAACCTTCTCCGGTTGGTGGGGAGCCTCCACCAACCGGAAGCTGCCATTTTCGTCTCCAGAGCAGTGTGTAGCATGACCACACACTGCTCCAGATCAGCGTGGATCGTCAGAGGGAGCACGCCACTCAGGTGAGTAACAGAATACCCTGTTTTCTTCCCAAAGTGGGAAAAAGCCCTTAGATGCTTAGGGATCATGGGCTGTATCTTTGTACTCCCTATGTAAATATAGCTGTTTTAACCATTCCAGCAGATTACCACATTTTCCTTTGTTTTATGTGGTTAATATTACTTTATCCATGTAGGGAGACAATTTCCACCAATGTTTCTCCACATGGAATGGAGTCCACACGGTTCAATACTTTGGGTGTGACTAACATGCCATGTCGTAAAGAACAGATTAGACATCAGTATCTAAAATTAGTACTGATTATAAATTTCCACTCTAAGCTAATATAAGTAGAAGATACTCGAGCAAACATTCAAATATCTTCTACTTATGTTTGCTTAGAGTGGAATTTTATACAGATAATAATTCTATACAGAAATCAGACTAGCCAGAAATTTTCTGATTCATATTCTAGCTAAGTACAGGACTTCTGCCTTTCTGAGATGTACCCATGATAACTCTTCAGTTTTCTATGCATAACAGATAAATTATACAAACAATAGAAACTGAGTAATGCAAGCATTCTATTATGAGGTTGTGGATTTTCACACCACGGTCCTATGCATGTCTATGCAGATGTTCATTCTATGACGTTCAATGGGCCTTAGGCCATTTCTGCACTACACTGTTACAGTGCTATTATTCCACTTTCAATATCCACTTCCCAATATCCTGGGCTTTGCAGTTTAGGGAGGAGCATTTAGAATTCTCAGCCAGAGAGCTCTTTCACCTTAGTAAACTATAAACCCCAGAATTCCAAAGGATGCTGAAAGTGAAACAATAGCACTATAATAGTGTAGTACAGCAACGGTCTTAACTTCCAGCTACATATATACAATGGTAGTCTTACAGATCTTACAGATCAATTTTGCAAGTCTGTTGAGTGTGTGTGTGTGTGTGTGTGTGTGTGTGTGTGTTTGTGTGTAAAGAAGCCATGGAGAAGAAATTTCTATCACTGAGGCCTTGTTGTCTTGTGCCAGTTAGGGACAATTCAGAATGCTTGATATGGTCTGTAAAGCCCTATATAGCTTGAATCCAAACTATCTAAAAGGCTGTATCTCCCTATATGACCCTGCCCAATTTCTAAGATGATAGAGGAGGGAGTTATCTCAGTGCTACCCCATCAAGCTTGTGAAGACACAGGAGAGAGCGTTTTCAGTGGCTGCTCCAATGGGAGACTGGGTTGGATCCCTTTCTGGTCTCTTTTCTCTGATGAGCAAAGACCTTTTTATTTAAACAGGTCTTCAGTTTTTAACTGGTTGTGCACTGGGGATTTTCATGGAGTACGCTGGACTTCTCTTTTTAGTATGTTTTAAATATGTTTTAAACTGTTTTAAGAGCTAGAATGGTGTAGTGATTCGAGTGTTAGACTAGAACACCAAAAGACCAGGGTTCATGTCTCCCCTCAGCCATGAAAAAACCAATGCTGGCCTTGGATAAGTCATGTTGTCTCCCCCTCAGAGGAAGTCAATGGCAAACCGTCCACGAACAAATCTTGTCAAGAAAATCCTGCAATAGATTTGTCTTAGGTTCATCACAAATTGGAAATGACTTGAGGGCATACAACAACAACAACAAAATGTTTTTAAAATTAATTTTTAACAGGATTTTCTACTTAACCTCTTTAAAAAGCATTGGTGTTTTGTATTGTTGTGGTTGTATTTTGTTTTATCTTATACTGTAAGCTGCCTTGGGTCCTATATTGAGAAAAAGGTGGAATAATTAATTAAATAAGTAGATGATAGGGATATATAAAGAATCTGCCATGGTAGAAGTTTATTTATGTATTTGGCTTGGCTCATCCTTCTTGGACTGTCTACAAAATGGACACATTTTAGATTGCAGGATCCTGCAGACATATATGTATTTGAGGAGTAAATATACAAAAATATACACTTTTCACATCTGTACAAAACATTAAGTGGCCACTCTTCAGGCAATGTGGGGTATGCTTTCAAGCAATGCATTCTATTTTTTTGGAAAAAAAAGTGTGCTTTCAAGTCATTTCCGACATATGGCAACCATAAGGCAAACCTATAGCAGGGTGTTCTTGGCAAGATTTATTCAGACGGGATTTGCCTTTGCCTTCCTCTGAACCTGAGAGAGTATGACTTGCCCAAAGTCAGCCTGGGGTTTCCATGGCTGAACAGGGATTCAAACCTTGGTCTCTAGAATTGTAGTTAACTGTAGTTCAAGCCTACACCACACTAAGCAAAAAGAAAACAAAACAAGAGCAAATAATAGATATATTCCATTTTGTAAAAAAAACAAAAACAAAAACAAAAGACAACAACACAAATAACAAAACCAAGTACAGATTGTTATGGAAGCAGGAAGAGTAGGCATCTGAAGATGTAGATTTCATAGCCCTGAATATTCCTCATTCTAAGCAGGGAAAGAAGACAGGAACAAATTTACATGTCTAGTCCTCACTTCAACCCTATTTAAAATGCCTTCCACTGATACCATCCCTCTCAACGACAATGGTTTCAGGGCCGTTCAGTCTTTCCGGGACATGGTTACGGGCCTTGGATGCCTCGGCCAACATGCCTCCAGAATACATGCCCCCATTTTTGGTCCATGTATAGCAAAAAAATAAATGCCCTGGGGTTTTGCAGTTTAGGAAGGGGCATTTATAATTCTCAGTCAGAGATCTCTTTCACCTCAGTAAACTACAAATCAGTAAACTACAAAACCATCAGTAAACTACAAACCATTCTACAAAGTGGAATAATAACATTATAACAGTGTAGTGTAGAATGGCCTAACAGTGCTTCCTATGAGAGAGTACTTTTTCATTCAGATTAAGAAAAAAAAGAATTGCCATGAATGCAGCTTCATTTGTGATAACTTACCTGGTGCTTTGTATTTTTTGAAGGTGTCATTTATTAGAGGGAAAAAAACCACAATAGGAGCTTTTGAGTCCTTGGGATCTTCAAAGACATAGCACTCTTTCAAATCCTCATCCTCAACATGACTCAGATCTACTTTAGGAAAAGGGATGCCTTGCTTTGAGAAGTATCTGGAAGCTTCATCCAAACTCTAGATTATTGTGAGACAAAGCAGAGACAAAAAAAAAATCCCTTGTTATAATTTCTATCTTTAAAAAAAGTTTTTGCATGTGTGATTTTACTGTACAGTTCTAACTACTCATGAACATCGGCTACTAAGAAAGGGCTTCATAGATCTATGACAAGTATGTACATCTACTATTTGCACATGATGGCATGCTGTGCACCCTTTGTGTGCACCTCTGTGAATAGGTAAGTTATGGAAGCCTGGGGGATGTAGCTGTATGGAGCCTATGAAAATCCTCCATGGAAAAGTACTGCATCTGCATTGAGGAATGGATTGTGCCCCTTAAGCGTTTACATGCTTCATTAAAGAGCTTTACATATCTTATCTAAATAAACCTATCAAAATCCTGAAGATAAACAAACATCCTCATTTGACATACGGGGAGCTGGAGTGAAGCAAAAAGCTGCTTTCCTTAGGCCACTTAGTAAATTCACATCAACAGCAAGACCTGAAACATGGACCTCTTGTTTCGTAACTCACTTTCTCTTCTATTAGTTATAGATTGATTGATAGGACTGCCTGACTTTGAGGCCATTTCCACACTGGACTGTTATAGTGTTATTATTCCACTTTCAACATCCTATGGAATCCTGGGGTTTTCAGTTTAGGGAGGGGCCCCTGAAGTCCCTCTAAGGCCCCTCCCTAAACTGCAAACCCCAGGATTCCATAGGATGTTGAAAGTGGAAGAACAGCACTACAATAGTCCAGTGCAGAAATGGCCTAATTGTTTCATTGTTTAAATTTGTTTTGAGTGATGATGAGTGACCTTTGAATGCTACTTTTTGGTGGAATGGCAAGATAAAAGGAGAGAGGAGACTGCAGTTCAGGATCAGTTTTGCTGCAGAACAGGATCACATGTGGAAAAGCACGTTGTGCTTCTCAGCTCCTCATGTCTTTACTGGCACTGGGGTAAACGCTCTTCATAAAATGGACACAACCCCCAAGTTTGGAATGTTAATTCAAAAGGCCTAATTTGTTAAGCTTTTAGTAGGTCCAACCCCCTAATTTGGTTTATGTTATAATTCATGAGAAATATTTTAACATATTACATTAATTGTAAGTTAAACATTAAGCTATCAGTATTAAAAAGAAATCCTAGGTGTAGATGGCATATGCCACAGTGGTTGACACTGTCACTCACTAATGGAACAATCTGTTTAACCCTTTCATTTGAATATTTTTGTATTTTTTTTCTCCTTAGATACCATGCTTTAGGATTTCCTTGCACATCCTGGTTACTTCCAGATCCTTAAGCTCCAAAGCCCACAGTTCAATGGCAGGCTGGGAGTGATGGGAGTTGTTGCCCAACACATTTGGACAATGTAAGGTCAGGGAAAGACAACCTAAAGCATCATATCTTACAACCTATCAATCATTATTTCCAGCCATCTGTTAAAATTGTCAGTGTGCTTGCAATAATTTTTTGATCTGCATTACCTATAAATTCTGATTGAAGTGATATTTGGCCCTTGTTGGGCTGAAAGTTAATTAATTATGCAAATGATAATTCATTTTTTCCAAGTTCTGCGCATTCCATGTGGCAAAGCTATGTTACACTGCAGTGTGAGGTAGCTGCCATGCCAAAACAAAATATTTCAAGTACTGTTCAGGTGATATTTATAACCCAAGTATGTGTAAATTTATAACCCAAGAATGTGTAAAATTTGTAATTTTTTTCCAGAAGCTGCAAATGCACAAACATGAAACAATGAATGAAAAGCCACAACATCCAAGTGCAGATAATCTCACTTTTGTTTGTGACCCAGAAGAATAGTTTAAATGTATGATAACATCCACTTTTCTCTCGGGCCTCAAGAGTGGAGGGTAACTGATGTCTGAAAAGACCGAGGTATCTACTAGGGTTAGATATTCTGATGTTGCTGTCAGCTGGTTTGGAAAGGTGTCCAGTATAGTATCTGAAAGGAAAAATTCTTGTTAGCAATCAGAAGTTACAAAAAATATTCTGTCAATTTGATAAGTGTAACTTTATATATATTGCACATACACTGAACCCCCACAAGTGTGAGTCTCTGGGCCAGTTACAATACAACAGGTTTATTGCCAAGCTAGAAATGAGCCTTGGCTCACCAGGCCTCTCCTCTGCCCGTTGACCTCACAATAATTAATTCTGTCCTTAACTTATTGATATAATTGCATTGCTATCAGGGATGTAATTCTTCACTAAGTTTCTTCTCAATGGCTACAATGAGTAATTTCAGTAGTTTTCATCCCACTATGAGAAAGTCTTCAAAAACCATCCATGCAATTTCCAGAGGTTATTCACAATTCAGGACTTACTTTGTGCAAAATTCACACTTGGTTATTTTGCACAGAAAACAACATCTTCTGCATAGGGAGCACAATTTTCTCTGTGTAAAATATTTCCACGCAGAAATATTAATTCCTGAACAGAAGATGCTGATTTCTGGGCAGATCATTTTTCTGTGCAAATCAACCATGTGCAAATTTTGTACAGTATAAGTCCAAAACTACATAGTTCCAGGATTCTTCTCAGCAGGGTTTATCAACACTTGAAAAGTATGTTTTTCAAACATTGTCTGAATACTTTCGAATATTTTTTCCAGCCCTAACTGCTATAACCTTTCTGTAGAAGGGGTGTGCTTATCACTTTGTCATTGCAGAGCCGCAAAATATGATGCTATATTATAATGACACAAAAGGCATTGGAAGAAACATATAGACTTCATTTCTAGTAAGACATGTAAGGGCTTAGAGTGATGGTAGTTAGTAGTAGCAAGCTTCCTTCCATTGTCAGAAGGACTCTGTTTGAGCCTGATGATCAAAGGCGAGCTGGAGACAGTAATAACAGCAGCACCATGACAGAGGCAGTCCTTGAGATGGGAAACAGAAAGTTTTGCTCACAACAGGGAGGGCACAGCATTGCTTGAGACAGTTTTGAAATGGGACCAAATTCCAGGATTGCTATCTATTTTCACGGTAAGTAGCAAATGAGCAGGGGTAAATTTCTGAGGCATTAAAAAAGTCCCAGCATCAGGCGCAAGAGCTGAAGAGCAGGACCAAAGAGTACAGAGCAACTCCACCCTTCCCAAAAAGCTCAGGCAGGCAACCATGGCGGATAAGACAGAAATTTCTGGAGCCTCCCTAGACCATCAAGCTTATTGGTGAAATGATGCCATCACATGACTAGATATCTTTATTATACCATTTAGTGTGGTATGTCAACTCTAAACCTGTGGGCATGTGCTTTAGGGATTTAGCTGATGTCTTAAAAGTATAGTCTGTGCCAAATGGTTAGATTTATTTAGCTGCCTGCTGTTCTGCCCAGTTCCACCTCTTAACTTGCCTGCTTGTTTGTTTTGGTAAATCAAAACTGCCTACTTAGACTCCATCCAGTCCCCACCAAGCTGCCTCTCCATAAAATAATTTAACTCTTCTTACGCTGCACTGTAGTACTTCAGCTCTGAATCTTTGAGATGCTCTTTGGGATTCTAGCATAGTGTCGCCATGTAAGAAGACTATGCCAGCCTACAAAAGGTGTTTTTGATGTTGCTGCTGCTAAAGTGTAAAGATATATCATTGAATACTAAAGTTTGGAGTGTCCCTGCCATTGTATTTTCCATTTCAGTGTATGGTTGTTAAAGACAGTGAAGAAAGCTAATACAACAAAAATCAACTCATTTGAAATGTGGTGCTGAAGAAGAGCTCTACATATAACCTGGACTGCTAAAAAGACAAATAAATGGGTCCTGGAGAAAAAAAAACAAGCCTGAACTCTTCCTAGAAGCCAAGATGACTGAATTTAAGACTGCTGTACTTTAGCCATATCATGAGAAGACCTGACTCACCAGAAAAGACAATAATGCTTGGGAAGTTAGAAGGCAGTGGGGCAAGAGGAAGACCACATTACAGATGGATAGACTCAATCAAGGAAGGCACATCCCTGAACCTGCAAGACCTGAGCAGGGCAACTGATGGTAGAATGGCTTGGCAGTACTTCATTCATAGGGTTGCCATAAGTTGAGACTGACTTGAGACAGTTAACAACAATAACCTGCTGCTCTACTCCACCTCTAAGCCCATTATTGCCTGGCACTGCTGTTTGTCTGAGCAGGACCCAATGTGCTGTCTTTCAGTGAAATATATTAATCTACCCTGACTCTATAGCTTTAACTAGTTTTTCTTTTATGCTGTTCTTTAACTGCAAAGCTTGAAGAGGCTTTAAAGCAGGGATGGGCTCAGGCAGAGTGTCAGAAGGCCATATTCAGACCTGCCTGACTCTGTGCTGGATGCATCACTGCTATATGTAGCAACCAGAAGTGTCATTGTTACAAGTCAGAGGTTACTTCTAATCATTTTTAGAAGCTACCTTAGGAGGTTTCTAGGTGTGGAAATAGCATTTATGGGTAAAAAACTCATTCCCTATTTCAGACATTTAAAAAACAGATGGGGAGATCTGTGGAATTTGGAGGGGTAATGTTTGCACAAGACCTTCTCCCCAACGATACATGTGCTCCACAGGCTACAGAATACCCACTCCTGGTCTAAGTGTTTAGAAGGGTACTTCCATTATTAGAGGAGCAATTCCAGGATAAATGCAACATCAATTGACAAGTTATAGCTAGGTTACATTGTAGCATAGTGTCGTGAAATGAACAATATGAACTACATGAATTCTGATTGGCAAGATTCACTCTACCAAAAATGAAACAAGAAAACAAACACTAATGGTGTTAGGCAGGAGCAAAGTGTGTGTGAGAGAGAAGAGAGAGAGATTGAGAGTAGTGACTTTGGCAGACATGAAAACAGTAGCACTGGGGAAATTTTAAGCTTCCTGAAAATGGAAAGAAGCAAATGGGAGAACATTCAGCTTAGTTCTATATATAATATCTATAAATGTCAAATCTTGAAATTTCTCAAACAATATCATGTTTTTGAAAACTGTAACTCAAAGAAGATTATAATATTGGAGACAAAGAACTGTTCAGAAGAAAGAACGGGGTGCAACAGCTGTGTAAATGGCAAAAGAAAGAAAGAAAGAAAGAAAGAAAGAAAGAAAGAAAGAAAGAAAGAAAGAAAGAAAGAAGATGGACAGAGAGAAAGAATTTTGGCTTTCTGAGCTGGGATGCAGATATTGAATGAACCCTACATACCAGCAATAAAGAAACTTCAGTTTCAATATCGTGCTATGTATTAAAATTAATAATTTCAAATCCTAGTATTAGCTTTAGCAGCCCCTGCAAAAAAAAGAAAAAAGAAAAAGAAAAAAAGGCAATTTCTAGAAAGATATTTCATTAATTAGCTGCAAATACCTGTATCTAGTTTTTAGTTTAAAATTCACCATATTTCATCCGTAGTCAACTACAATACTGATCAATATCATTATCTATCTATTCAGACTTAGAAACCTTTTAAAAGCACCTTTCATGCTTAACAGTTATGAAAATTGTTCTATAACAATGCAAAATATCTTAACATTTTTGGCCACTTACCCTTCCATATATAAAAGTTTTCAGTATCTAGATATTCATTGCTCAGCTGGAATCCCTTTAAGAAATTGTAGACTTCTGAAGTTGTTATGCGCTTTGTTATGATTTCACGAAGGATCGTAGGAAATTTAGGGGCAGGGATAACCAACTGAGTATGCAGTTCTTGTGGCCTTGGTGGCTGTGAAGGCTGTTCCTCTACAGGTCATAAAAAATTTTTAAAGGTGAATGTACTGAAGCAGCCATACATAAGAGAACCAAAAATATGCACTGATATATTTTACAATAATAGATTTTTACATTTTGTATTGTAATATTGTATTTTTTTTCAAACATATAAAACATGGAAGTTCTTTACAGGTACTTATTAATGTAAAAGAATAATTGTCTGACAGCCACATGCTCATTAAAGCATCTGAGTTCTCTTACACATACCTATAAATGCATGAAAGTATGTAAACTCAGTCTGGCTACCATGATAGGATGAGGGCCTTTCCCCTCATGCACTATGATGGATATTCCAGAAGCATCTGATAGGTATACACATACAGTAGCAAGTGCCAAGAAATGTATGCATTTCTGAAGCAAGATGTGCTCGATTCTGCTGGGAATTCTGAGAGGCTGAAAAGGTTATTTCTGAATGGAATCCAATCAGTTTCATATATGAATCCTTTCATTCATCCATTGAATGGTCCAGTGAGGAGCAAGACTGTGTCCACTGGAAATGACTCCTAATGGTATTGCATCTGTTGGCCATATTCCCCACAGGACCTGTGCTTCCTGCTTCAATGACAAAGGGGTCCTACAAATATGTTTCTGTCTAAGGTTGGCCTATGAGGTAAACAGTGTCATCTGAGAGTAGGAGCTGAAGAAGACACCAAGCTGTGCTAAAGAAAACACCAATCAGAGCTCAATGTAGCTGTATTTCTGGAACATATTGTTCTAGAAAGCACTGTGTAGATAAATGCAGGCTACATTACTTTTTCCTCACAACACAGGATCAGATGTACTATTGATAGGTGTGGTAGGTTAGAGTTCCTTTCCCTTTTCCAACACACCTCTCATTGTTTAACTTATATCCCACCTTTCTCTTATAACTGAAGGCAGATCATTTATCATCCTTTACATTAGTGGAAACTGGATCCCTACACTGTCCTCAGAGACCTCTCCCATTCCCACATTCATGCTATCACTACCTATAGAACCCACTGTTTCAGAAATCTCAAGGGATATGTTCATACTACCTGCATCTTTTTGGAAATGGCTCTAACACTGTGCTCTGCCTTTTCTGTTCTGAATCCCAAACAAGTTTTAGAAGACATTTTCCCCATTGTGGTACGTAGTAGAAATTACACTTATGATAGAAAACTAACTTGTATGAGAAGCACTAACTAGGTTTGGAACGTCAGTTATTACAGCCCTACATTATGGGTCAATGGCAATTTCCAAAGTTACTTTTTTAAAAGCAAGGGAAGATGACAAAAGAAGAGAAAGCACCTACGACTAAGGTTGTAGAAAGAACCTACAACTAAGAGAACATTCTCTATTTTCCCTTTAAGACTAGTTATACCAAACCCTCCAACTCTGGCAGGAATAGTCACAATTAATCCTCTGTCATCCACTTTTTCAGCTGCTTTTAAAATATCCCAGTTTCTCTCCTGTCCTCTCACTTTCCCCCCTTGTCTTCAGATTACTTCAGTTGCTGCAAACTGAGTTCAAACTGTAAAAGTAGTTTGCATTAAATTATCTCAGTGCAGGGAGAGGAAAGAAGGAGTGGGATCTTGTCTTTCTCAGAAAGCTCAAGCAAAAGCAAACTGCTACAGCTTCTCCTGGCTTGTGTATTCTTTCTGAACATTAAAAAGAATATAAGCCTAACTCTCCAAGAGGCCTAGCGCTCAATGACAGTCATCTATTGAGGGCCACCCATGCCACTTAACAGAGATTTACTTGAGATCACAGAACCTGAGGAGGAGTATACTGAAAGCAAACCAAAGAAGAGACAACTTGCTCTGGGCTTTTTTCATAAACAAAGCTGGGGAAAAACCTGGGAGCAGCAGGGCCTGTAACACTGCTATGTTTTGCAATCTAGCAGAAGCCATACAATATGGTAATTCTGTTGGGAAAAAGACACCCGAGGAAATTTACATTAGGCTTCTACAAAGCAAGAACCCCTCCTGCCTCAATGCCTGTGTCTACAACTGGCCCTGGCCTGGCCCTGCCACATGGCTCACCAGCATCTTCTGTACTTCATTTAAAGTATTCATAAAAAAGGAGGAAATGGTACATTACAGTGCAAGATGATAACTGGATCTCAACGTGTAATTGTGGCATAATGAGGCCTCTCCCTGGCGATTATGAAGTAAATACTTTGCATAGTTGTGTGGGAAACAGAATAGATTATAATTTGAGGATTAAGTGATTATTTAAAGCATTGGTGTGCTCTCAGTTAAAAAACAAGTTAAATTATTGGAGCTGTTATACAGCAATGATTGACAAAAAGAAGCGGGGAGTGATAATATATGTGAACGCAAACTATGGTGTTCATCAGATCTTTCAGGATAGCAATGGCCGATATTTAGGAGTAGAGGTGACAACTAAACAAGACAAAATATTGATAGTTGGAATCTATGCACCAAACGGGGTGAAGGGTGAATTTTTCCCCAAAGTACACGAAGAGATACAGAAATATATGAGTGATACAGGAAATTCGGATATTGCTGTTCTGGAGGATTTTAACGGAGTTGTCAATCCACAACTAGACAGATTGATACAGAAATTGATCCCGCGAAATAATGGAAAACTACCTAAGAGCTTCTTTAACATGACGGATGATTTGAATCTTTTTGACGTACGGAGGTAGAAAAATGGACATTTAGAAGGATACACCTATTATTCAGATAGACATAAATCAATGTCCAGAATTGACATGATGTTGGTATCTAAATCAATATTGATGAAGGTTTCAGATATAGACATTCTCCCAAACCTGCGCTCAGATCACAACTTGTTGCTTCTAAAAATGAAGATTAAGGATAGGGAAAGAACATGGAGATTAAATGATGAGGTTTTCAATAAAGAGAAATACATAAATGAAGCAAAGAAGGAGCTGATTAACTATTTCAGTGAAAACATGACACCGGATTTGACGATGAAAACTATATGGGATGCAAGCAAAGCAGTGATGCAAGGTAATTTCATCAGATGGTCTGCGGAAATTAGAAAAGAGAAGAGAAATGTTGAACAGCAAATATTGGATAAGATGAAGGAAGTGGAGAAACAGATGAGGAAGGATCCTTCTGATGAGAAAACCAGACTACAGATGAAAGCATGCCAAGCTGAATTGAATCAACTTAATTTGAATAAAATAGAACAGCAAATACAGAGAACAAGATATAATTACTTTGAGCAAGCAAATAAACCTTCAAAGCTTCTCTCTAATTTGTTGCGGGGAAGACGGACCAAGAATATCATATCAGAGATAAAAAGTGGAGAAGAGAGAATTACCAAACAAGAGGGAATAAAACAGACATTTTATAAGTACTATGAGAAACTGATGAGTAAGATTGCTAAGGTAAAAAAAACAGCAGGAATTGGAAGAATATCTGGAGAGAACAAATAAAGTGAGATTCACTGAAGATCATAGATTGATCTTGAATAAAGCAGTTTCTATGATGGAAGTAATAGAAGTGATCAGGAACTTGAAGAACGATTAAGGTCCGGGACCAGATGGTTTTACAGTAAGATACTATAAGACTCTATAACATGAGATTTCAATTCCATTGCAAAGTACAATAAATGAGATTATAAAAGAAGGAGTACCAGATACCTGGAGAGAGGCAAAAGTGGTGCTGATTCCTAAAGAAGGCAGAGATTTGAAAGATGTCAAAAATTATAGACCAATCTCTTTTGAACATAGACTATCAGAGAAATGGCTGAGATATGAAGATATATTAGAGAAATCGATGACAAATGTTTATAAGATCAAATCAAGAGAAAAACTGGAACAGGAAGGATTATCATTAAGTTGGTTTCCATACAGGCAGTTAAATGAGAGATTTCAGATGGATTTGAAAACATATGGAATAGAATCAAGTGAAAAGACAGGAGTCATTAAACGGATCTTTGATAATCCACCTCATTTATTAGCCCGTATATATCAAGAAAATTTAATACAAGAGAGACAGAAGGAGACTGTAAAACCTGCAATGATTTTGTGGGTGCAAAATATTGGACATTCAATTCAATTAGACGAATGGGAGCAGAGCTGGAGAAGGACACAGAAATTTACAACGGCTCAGAACCTTAAAGAAAACTATTTTAAATTGTTTCATAGATGGTATATGACACCAGATAAATTAAAAAAGATTTAAATTACAGGTACTGGAGCGTGTTGGAAATGTCAGAAAGAGGTGGGAACAATATTCCATATGTGGTGGGCATGTCCCAAGGCAAAGAAATATTAGAGTGAAATACATAAAAAGATGTGTGAAATATTGAAGGTTCAATTTGTAAAAAAACCTGAATGTTATCTGTTAAACATGACAAATGTTTCTTGAGAATACTAATAATAAGAGACATTGGAGAATAATATTGTACATGATAACGACAGCTCGAATAGAATATGCTAAAATGTGGAAATCTCAGCAAATACCCACAATTGAACAATGCTGGGGGACGTTTATTGAAAATAGAAATGCAGATATTGTCTCTCAAAGACTAAAGGGGAAATCGGACAAACAGATTAAAGGAGAATGGCAAATTGTAATGGGCAATTGCTGGGAATTGCCAAGAGAAAATGTCTGAATTATAGTTTTGAAAATAAAAGAGGGATAACTGTGACATAACATGAAGTGGATGAGGGAAATGCAAGATCAAACATGTAAGATGAACATGGAATTGTGATGCTTAAATGTAATAAGTGAATAGAAATTCAGAAAATGAAAACTAGATCAGAGTGGAAGAACATAAATATTTCATGTAAAGGTACAATTTAAAATGTATGATGTTTTTATTTGTGAAACGTAATAAAATTATTAATAAAAAAACAAGTTAAATTATTTTTCCTCCTTTGATCAAATTTAAGCTGGCTGTAAAATGGATCTTTTAGTGGGTGGAAGACAGAGGCCTGCTGATTAGCTTGGGCTGCAGATCAAACTACAAGAAAGTCTGAAGTTTAGCCTCTAAATCAATCTCTGTGATCTTATTTTATATCTGAGCAGCAAAACAAGAGAAGATGGGTCCAACAGCCCTGTCTATGAAAGAGAGAAGAGGTAGGGAAGGCTTTGATAACATATTCTGTAGCAGAGCATGCAGTTTATCCTTGTCACTGAAAGAACTCAGTGATCACCAGAGAAAACATCCTACTAGTAAGTGCGAGACACCAAAGATTTCCAGGCAAAGTGCCACTAGAGAGTCATTTTCTGTGGCATTTACCACAAGGGAAAGTGTAAGGTCATTTCCACACTACACTGCTATAGTGCTGCTATTCCACTTTCAACATCCTGCGGAATTCTGGGGTTTGTAGTTTACTGATGCCAAAGATGCCCCTCCCTAAACTGCAAGCCAGATGATTCCATAGGATGATGAAAGTGGAATAATAGTGTTACCCTGTTTACTGGAGTTCCCGAGAGGGACTCCAAAATGTGCTCTCCTATAGGTGGGGAAAATTAGCTCAGAGCACTGCTTAGCATCACGAGAGACAGGGTAACTTAGCAGGATCTTGTAACCCAGTGTTTACGGGGCCAGGCCAAGTCAAGGAGCAGACCGGTTTGAAAATAATTAATCATCTTTATTAAATACAGGCACACAATGTAAGCAACACACACACAGAGATAACTAAGGAAAATAAAGGTGTGAGTAAGATAGCGGGATTTTCAGAGGGATAGTTGGTTTGGGTGATATGACACCTGTTCCTGAACCTGGAAAAAGATAGAGAGCGATGCTAGGGTTCGGTGTATCTCAGCACATGGAGCTGAGGGGAAGCTTGTCAAGCAATGCGGCAGCAAGGCGGTTGGAAATCGGGAGCGATCCGAGGAAGGTCTCGGAATCAGAGGTTTTTATAGGGAGAAGTGTGACTGCAGGCTATGCCTTACTTAGGGACAACAATAGGTTTCGAGTGCGAGACAATGTCTCTGAAAGGTCACAATTTAGCATGATTAAGTCCGAATTGACAAAGAGGTAGACTGTATGCAAATGCTCAGTGCTTGGCCTTTAAGCTTCTAGCTTGCCAAGTTACCTGCTCGGGGCAGGGAGTCCTTTGTAAACAGCGTGCATACATAATGAGGGTGTTTGCAGAGAGGTCTCCTAACGCGGTGATCTGGCTATTTCCGGCCTGCCTGTATTGTCTTCGGATATTGCAGCGTTTGATGGCTGAGCCTAGTTCTGGGCTTGTCTGGGGGCCTTACAAACACGTGGAGAGGGGTGGTATGGTAAGGCCGAATTATTGATATCAAAGTGATATCTAGAGCTATCGCCAGGTAGGCCTAAACTGCAGTAAGAATAGCACTGTAACAGTGTAGTGGGGAAATGGCCTAAGATTGCTGTGAGACAGACCTTAAGGGAGAAATGGTTCGTGTAGTAGAGAAGGAATTCTAGGAGCTCAGGGAGGAGAGCTCCAGACCAAAGCACCAGACTAAAACCAGAAGATTATAGATGTCAAGAAGCCAGTCCAACAAACACACACACAGTCATTTCCCATGTGCTCAATTCATTTAAATTCAGAATGGGAAAAAATTAAGCCCGAGGACCAAATTCAATTTCAGATAAGTTGTTGGAGATCACATTGCAGTAGTAGACAGGTCCAAAGGAAAAATGGTGGGATGAAAAAACATCAGCATATTTTAGCTTAGAGCTCTTCCTGCCAGTAACTAGGGTATTCCTAGAGGTGGTGGTGGGAAAGAGTTAGAAAACCATTTTGAAAAGGTGCCATGGGAGAATACCAAAGAGCACAATTGGGACCTCTAAATAGCCAGATTTGGCCCCAAGGCCAAACAGTAGAAGTGATGTGCACAAAGGGAATCATTTTGGGTGCCTTCTGTCCTCCTTTTCCCTTGGCATATAAGGCAAAAAGCCTTATAGACATGGAAACTCCAGTAAGCTGTTATTTCATACTAATTCCTTAAAATTAATCAACAAAGTTTGATTTAATTTTTGTTTCAAAACTGCATTTTGAAAGCAAATTTTGAGAACATTTAAACTCTTAACTGGCACATAAGCCTGAAATTTATCAACTGTTATATTTATATAAAATGTCACTTTTCCATTGTTTTTATGTTTTGTAGGGCCAGAGGAGGAGAGTCAGCTCCCTATTTTCACATGGATTACATCTACTTAACCATGAAATAACTTCATTGGAGAAACATATTAGCTCTCAGCAACTGAAAGAATGAAGGTTGCTAATGACATGTTCTCAAAGCACAACAATATCAGTAATTTGCTACAACAGATCAGTTCTGGTTGACATACAACTACAGTACCATCTTTTGAAAATAATAAATTTACTCAGATTTAGACCATGGGAAAGCTTCTGACCTGGACTACAATTTCATGGCTACTACAGTAGACACACTGAAAGTAAGGATGACTCAACTTGATAAGTTGATAGAAAGCCTTGTGCCAAACAGTCAGTGCTAGTGCAGGCAAGGATTTTATCATTGCAAACACCATACCAAAGGATCCGATGAAGCTAAAATCTATAGTCAAACATAAAAAGACTGACCTATGTCTGTTACTCTATCCCGGGTATACTTGTGCCAAAAACTTTCTTCTGAAGCGTCAAGTGCACGCCAGGAATCCAACAGGTTATAGGAAAAGACATTACTCCATATACCTGAAGATAAATAGACAGAGAAAGAGAACAAGAAAGAGATCAAGTAGGAAACACAACTATAACATGAAATATGTATGGCAAGAAGCCAAGTTATCATTCTTATTAAGATGCATTAAGGTAATGGACTATATGATTCAGTATCAGCCTGAGATACTGAGGCCACGTGTGTCTAGGGGTAGGGAGTCCTGTGGATTGCCACTGATCCCCCCAAGATCTTTCCACCTCTGAAAAAAAAAAAACATGTCTGTCAGATATTTTTAAAAGCTACTCCCATTTGAAACAAAAAAAAAAAACAAAGCAAACAAACCGTGACCAAAAATGGCCCCAAAACATGTCAAGGATTTACGCAATGTTATTTTCAGTAACCCAAAATGGCAGATGCAACAATGCATTGGAGTTCCCCAGAGCAACTGTGTTATCCCAAAAAGTGAGGGACTTTGGAGTCTGCCCACAATGCCAGTGTCTCCTTAGAAATTTGAGGGAATTATAGCTCAAAGGAGGCCCGCAAGAGGCGGGTAAAGGCAGGATCTTTCCGCCTGTGTATAACAGTAATAACTGTAGGACTCCAGCTGAAGGATTAAATGGGGTGTTTTTATTTGGAAATAAACAGACACATACAAAAAATCAAACAATCGTTGAAAAAAGTGAGTCAAGAAAGGCTGGATTTCCCAGTCCTGAAGAAGAATAAGGACAAAATGGAGTGGCTCTGAATTGTCAGGCTTGGAGCTAGGGCTTATATACCCTATTTCCTACCTTGAATGGGTGTGCATTAATTGCTGTCTGCCAGAGCAACCAAAGTGGTCTGGAATGGACTGATTGTCTTAACTTTAGGTGACAAAGCATTGGTGGGAGTCATGGTAGTCTCTTAGTGTTTGGACAGATAGGGGGACAAAAGCAAAGGCCCTTCTTGCATGCCAGTCCTGTCGTGAAATGGCCTCGGGAGTGTCGCGCAATTGGGAGGACCATTCCACGTGACGTCCTCGCAATCGTGCGACGCTCCTGAGACCATTGGGTGGCAATTGTGCATTATATCATTTTCAGCTTGTTGACAAAACTGATGTGCAATCGCATGTCCCTTCTGTGCTCTACATGCACTTACCTTTTGTGCAGAGGCTCCAGACACACAGCCATCACACTTCCTCCCTCAGGAAGGGATGGAGCGCTCATGCTTCCTTCCAGCCAGCACGGAGCTGGTGCAGAGGGGAAGCGGAGGGGACGCGAGTGCCTCCTCTACAAGGCTTTTCGCAAAATCCCTGCACGACACCAGCGGCACCTGGTAAGGTGCGAAAAGGGCCAAAGTTTCAATGGGACAGGGTTACAGGATGCTGGTCTTGATTGCTCCACTTGAGCAATTCCATTTCTTATTGTGTTTTGGAGGTCTGGCTGTTGAGAAGATTGTCCCAAGCCTATTAAGTTGGGCCCTCTATCTAATCCTTTTGAACTTATGACTTGGCCATGTCTGAGGTCATGTTGACCTACCACATGCTTGCAGCCAGAGCTCTTTCCAACATGCTTTCAGCCGTAAATGCTCAGTTTTATATGAAAAGTTATATTTCTCACCCATGTTGCTATCTCACAGGATGGGGGGTGTAAGGTGTGATAACAATTGAAAATAAATGGTGCGGCCTTCTAGATTCCAGGTTGTGCCTACCCCTGGTATAAGCAATGGCACTAAGTTTCACAGTGTTGAGGCACAATGACTTTTTAATTACCAAGTATGATGATGTCATCTTACGGCCAGCTGCTTCCTCTGAACATTGCTATAGAACCTTCACAGGGTGAGATACTCTGTGTGTGTTTGTTTTCCCAACAATAACAAACTGTTGTGAGCTATTTGTATTGTAAAGCAAAGCATTTTGTGATGGCTTGATCTTTAACAGTCAACTAGTGCCATTAATTTGACAAAGCACTGCCATAAAATGAAATTACATGAAAATTGTTGCTCTGAGATCATGCTGGCTATTTCTTGGTGCTGGGAAAAGAAACACCTGGAAAATTTCAAAGGGATGATTTTATGCTGTATCTTTTGCATCATCTGAGACCTTTCCAGCTAAGTCCAACATGTTAAAAACTCTGGAGGTTTCTAAACAGAAATTAGATGGCCACTTCTCAGGCATGCTTTAGTAGAAGATTTCTGAATGGCATGAGGTTGGAGTAGCTGGCCCTTGTAGCCCCTTCCAACTCTATGGTGCTATCATTTTGAGCACTGGACTGTCCTTTGCCAATTCCATATTCTATTACTGCCTGCTGCTCTTAGGCCCTTTTCGCACAGCGTTTTGGAAGTGAGAGGGCCCCTTGAGTGTCGCATAAATATGAGGAGAGGTCTGCATGATGCACTCACATTTATGTGACGCTCAAGAGCCTGACGCAAAGCGGGCACACACTTTTTCATTTTTGGCTCAAAGCCGAAAATGGTGCACACTCACGCATCGCTCAGAGGCCTGGAATGTACTCGCCTGCCATGCGAAGCCTCCTGAGCCACACCGGTAGCGCTTCCTGCCCCAACGCAGCCTCCAACTCCCAGACCGCACTGTGGAAGGGGTGGGGCGTGGTCGGGGCGCTTGCACGAGCAGGAAGGAGCTGCGGAGCTGAAGCAGGAGGTTTGCGAGAGCATTCCTCCCAAGCCTTCTCACGCAAAAACCCCAACCCAGCAGCGTGAAAACGTAAGGTGCAAAAAGGGCTTTAATTGGGCATTACAATATTCATTGCTACTCTTTGGCCCTTTCCGCATCCTACCTCTTCTTGGCGTTGGGGTGCACTGCTCGCACGAGCAGCCTCTTGTGAGAGGCCCTCGTGTCCAGGTTTCTTCAGCAATACACGAGCTTCCTGTTCATGCGAGAGCCCCACCTCTTCCTTTCGCAGGAAATGCGACCGGCCTCTTCCTTTCACAAGAAATGCGACCGGCCAGGTTCCCGAGGCTCTGCATGCCAGGTTAGTGTGCGTGGGGCCCAGGAGCAATAAGCGAAGGTGCGCGATCGTTGCCTGCCAGCCCCGGAGCCTCGAGCGATTGAGAGGGCATCATGCAGATCACTTCTCGAAATCACGCAAAGCTCCAGGCCCTCTTTCACATGGCAGATGCTGTGCGAAAAGGGCCTTTGGCAGGATCATAGCATATGCATACACTACACTGCACACACAGTCATATCTAGATGGGAATCAACAGAGCTGCCTATGTTTTTTGCACGCTTCTTGAAGTCATGGCTTTGAGTAGTGTCTTGCTGAGCTGAGGTGTCAGTTGTTTCAAAATTTAACTTTACACTGCTTAGTATAAGACAATATCCAGAAGGGCAGCCATATTAGCCTATAAGAGGGGAAAAAAGGACTATGGGAACTTGATCATTTATAAAATTTATTATGAACTAAGATTTCGTGAAGAGCCATCATGGTGTAGTGGTTTGAGCTTAGACTGTGACTGTGGAGACCAGGGCCATTTCCACACCAGAGTATTATAGCGCTATGATTCCACTTTCAACCTCCTATAAAATCCTGTGGTTTGCAGTTTCCCAGGATTCCATAGGAGGCTGAAATCATAGCGCTATAACAGTCTAGTAAGGAAATGGCCCAGGGTTGAAATCCCCACATGGCCATGGAAACCCACTGGATGACTTTTCACACGTTGTGTTATCTCAGTACCAGAGGAGGGTAATGGTGAATCACCTCTCAACAAATCTTGCCATGAAAACTTCATGATAGGTTTGCCTTAGGATCCCCATAAGTTGGGAATGATTCAAAGGCACACAGCAACACAGGATTTCATGGGCTAGAGTCCTAGCTCCTTTTCATAAGCACTATTCTTAATTGATAATAACAAATATTGGTGAATTACTTACAACAGAGTCAAGTATCAGCAGTAACCAAAAGACACATATTTTTCAGTGTCACAACTGCAGTTTGTATAATTCTTTTTCCACATAAATCTCTCCAGTAAGGTTTTTAAAAAGTAGAATCACCAGAGAACCAAATACAAAAAAGTGTTGCAGGTGAGATAGAGGGTTTACGAGTAGAAAGATATATATGAAAAGTCAACACAAAAATAAAATCAGGAAAATGTACATAAAATATAATATTTGAGAGACCTCATTCAGACAATTTTTCTTTCCTGACTTACTTGCAAGGGTGTTAAGGATTTAACTGCAGTTCAAATGTGTGCCCTGAATATACACTTCAATTATCATTCTGGTACACGTGAAGAAATCTGAAATTTTCTAAAATAGTTAACTGTTGTTTTAGTTGACTCAAGGTTGACTCAACTACTTTTCCATTTAATTTGCAATGTAAACTAATATCAGAAGAGGGCAGACTCACTCTGCTTTTGTCATTTGTAAAACATTGCTAAACACCATTGGAAAAGAAAATTTAATTTTCTACGGTCAAGGAACTTGTGCATTTTGCCTAAAGGTAGAGATAATATTTTAGCAACAACTGGATTTTATACTATTTTAAAATAAAGGAACAATATTTTCTTTATCTTCTTTCCAATAGCCAGAATCTCAGGTACCTGAAATTATCTCAGATCCTTGTAGACTCTAATTTTAATTTTTGCAGCATTATCACACCTTCTGTCTAAAGACTTTATGATCTGAACATTTGCCAGTCTCCCTCTCACCATTTTTCTTTGTTTAACATCTTGTCTGATAAAGAAATCTGGGGAACTCAAAAGCTTACACAGTGTTTTGTGACATTTCAGCTAAGCTACTAAAAGGTATTGTTACTCCACTGGAGAAACCCTATCCCAGGGTCTACAATTTTGGTATTAAAATATGATTCTGTGTGCCAGAAAGGTCCCCTGAAGGGACACGTAGGCAGCAACGGTCAAAAGACTGAAAACCAGGTCAGGCCAGTAAAATCCCCAGTCACGTAGCCCCAGGAAACCTCAAGATGTGTAAACGCACAATAAACAAAGGGTCCTCAGCCCCAGGAAGCCAACTTGAGGGGATTGGCATGTCTGCCCCAAGTTGAGCAAATATTTCATCAGGCGAGGACCGTTCACATGAAGTCACACCACAAAACACAGCCGAAGATCCTGAGACTTTGGCAACACCTTGCAATCCCATCACACAAAGGAAATTACCATGGTGGAGCTTTGTTATCGCTCCAACACTCATTGTTCTCCCCGGGAAAGGATTAGTCCTCCAGGTACTTTTTCCCCTACAAATAATCCCTATTTTTGAGTGGTTCTTTGGATCACCCCTGGTCATCCCAGCAGACCGTTGCTCCATCCGTTGAGTGATCCCCTCAGCCCTCTCCATGCTGGGCCCCACTTCTCTGCTGTTTTCCCTGACCAAGGACTTCAGGATAAAGGTGCAGTATCACCCTAGCTACACCCCTTCAATATTCCCCCTTGCAGTTTCCTCTGCTTTGCTTCTTAATAGGTCATGAGTGAGTGTGTGAGTGATTGCGTTGCTGCGTGAGATTTTCCTTCAATAAAATCATTTATTGGACATTTTTGTTTGGTTTTCGGCTTGGCCTGACCCCGTAAAAACTGGGTAAAAAGACCCCGCTAGGTTACCCTGCCTCTTGCATTGCTATAGCTCATGCTCTGGCTAGTTTCCATTCCCCATCACATGGAGCATACTGAGATGTCCCCCAAGGGACCCCAGAAATCAGGGTAACAGTATTACCCAATTATGTATTTTGCAAAAGTAACCTTTGAATCAGAGAGTCAGTGCAGGGTAGTTATTTGAGCACTGGACTGGAGACCACAGTGTGATTCCCTACTTGCCCATGGAAATCCACTGGGTGACCTTGGGTGCATCACATGCTCTCAGCCCCAGAAAACCCCGTAATAGGTTCACCATAAGTAAAAAACCACTTTGAAGGCACACAACATAAACAATTTTTGTCTCTAGTCCTCCTGTGAATATTCTGGACAAAACAATACACTTATAAAGAAATGCCATATCAATCACTTTGACTTAAATGATATGCAGATGTTGTATAGTGTGAGCAGATGTACCCAGGTCACTGATTTTCAAACTATCTGATGTGATGAACTAGTAATATTTTTTTCTAATACTTCATTTTCTAATATATCATATTTTGCCATATTATTATCAAATTCACATAGTTTTCTTCAGACTTGCTGGAGACTGGATCATGGAGTGATACCTGTCTCATATCCTCCAACTGTCCTGATCTGGCTGGTGAAAGTCCCAATTAATAATCAGTTGTCCCCTCCCCCCACTTTTTTTTGGCTGCTTTTAAAATGTCCTAGTTTCTCTCCTCCTTCCTTTGTATTCAGCTTACTTGCAATTGGTACTCACTGAGTCAAAGTGCAAAATACAATTGTTATGTAAATAACAAGTCAGCAATTCCAATTGCTAGTCTTAAACTATAATTAATGATAACTTAGCAATCAACACGTATATGAACCTCCTTGACTGAATTTTAGTTAGGACTAGTCATTAGAATTAGTCCTTTCTTTGCTTTTTAAATTTATTTACCTGTGTATGAACTTAAACACTTAGTAAGATGGCTCTGTCTAATGTGTAATCATTTAGAATGGGATGGGAATTGTGTAGACCTCCAATGTTGTTGGACTGCAACTCCCAGAAGCCCTAGCTAGCATAACCACTCAAGAGGAATGCTGATATTTAAAGTACAGTACCATCTGCAAGGCTTCATGATTCCCATTCTGATTTAGGAGGTGTCTGGATATCCTACCCTAATTTGATGCACATTGTGCAACTGTCTCATAAAGTGACTGTAAGTTGTAAGCAAAGTTTAATTACAGAGCTTTTGACGGTAAAAGGGTTCAGTGATGCAATCTGCAGGTTTTGCTCCAAGTTGTCTGCTGACAGAGAGAGAGTACAATAAGAGGAATTAAATAAGTACTGGAATTGCATAAGTGTATTAGTATATGCTTGGTCTCTTATTCTATCTGGGAGGTGAAGAGGAGTGCATTTTCTCCCCAAATTCCCCAAAGGATATAGGGTATGGGAAGCACTTTAATCTTGTTTTTGCTCATGCCTTTTTGAAGCGATCTGGAGCTTGATTAAATTCTCCAGGCTTGAAATATGTATGCAAGAACAGCTTTTGTGATGTTTTCAGAAGTAAATGCGTTTGTTTTAGGTATGAGGCAGTCAATATTTACTTTTTTAAAAGCGGGAATTTATGGGATTTTGTAGGCATCAAAATTGGAATTCAAGGGATTGGAATTCAAGGGATTTTGTAAACATCAAAATGTTGTAATTTACTTTCTTAAAAATAGGGAAAGTTGCATCACCTTTCATGAAGCAGATTTCAGATTCTGGAACCTTCTTCATCATCCGACCCATAAAAAACTGACTTCCAAAATCCTCTGAGCGAACATAGGCACCGTATTTTAGTAATCCAACCTCAAAGGGAGTGAACTCCATCCATTCTTCAAAGGGAAAATACCAAATACAGGCTCAGATTAAAGTTTCATTTTGTGAAATTTAGATTTGTAGTTTATGGTTTATAGTTCAGCTCTGAGGCTAGCTTCTTTATCAGAGCAAACACATTTCTTTATTCCTACTATTTAATATTTGTCACTTCATTGTCTGCTCCAAATCCTCACAAAATAAGGTACACATAATAAAACAAACAAACAAGAAAAACCAAAGGCATAATGTCTAAGTACAAGTTAAGCAAAACTAGATAGAATCCCCGTGAAATATGATTTCAGTTGAGGAAATGCAGTAGTAAAAACTAACTTTTGAAAGGCCTTCTTCAGTGCCAGTTAATATTAACTGGAAGAGAATTCTACAGCTTTAAAGCCAGCACTGAGAACACCCCAACTCAAGCAGTCACTAATGTAACTCATGTTACTTGTAGAAATATAAGCAAAACATCCAACATATATCAAAAGACCAGCAGTTTGAGCTGAGCCCACAAATAGTGTAACTGATATAAAAATGGTGTTAGAATTAAAACTTTCTGCCTCACACTTCCACCACCACCAGGCTTATGGATGCTCCCACTGGAATATGGGCTGAAGTCATGGCTTCAGAAGGAAGTGGCTTCCGGCAGAAATGGAAGCATCTGGGAATGGTTCATGATGAACAAAAATAAAGGGAGGCCTCAAATAGAGGAAGGAGAAAGTAATTTCCCCCCTTGTTTATCCCCTCTTCAGTAGAATAGAGACATATAAAGCAAGGCAGCAAAGCTATATGGGTCATAATAGTGTCTCAACTTCCATCCCAAAGAGCTTCAATTCAATGAGTGGATTGTGGATTTCCCTGTATCTACCTAATCAAACACCTTCTGCCAGAACTAAAAAGGTAGGTAACTCTTCCCTAGTTAGTCTAGATGAGTGGTGGGAGCATAACACTAATCAGAGGCTGCATTGAGACTACCACCAGTCCTGCATCCTAAAGATCTTGAACCTATTAAAGAGATGGGATTTTTACTAGATTCTTTCAGTGAGGGATGTGGAGCAGACTGTAAATCACATGCTAGAAGAATGCCTCTAGTGCAATAAAGAGGTGGCAGCAGGAGAAATGTTTTCCCTCTTTCATTTTTTTGCCTAACATTCAAATTAGGTGGCCATACAGTTTCTCCTACAACTGACCTCATGATAGGGAAGGAAATGTATCTTATTAATTCCCTTACATTGTCTGTGTTGAGCATTGTGTAAATCATTGGCCATTGGAGAAAGGACTTTCCTTCTAGGATTTACTGCAGCAAGAACAGGCAAACATTACTGGATTAGCTTAGAATCTCATGTGCATCCTACTATGAATATGCATTACTTTGATTGTTAGCATTTATTAGATGCCCTTTTTTAAAAAAATCAAACATTCCATGGGTATACGGTTCTACATCCCTCCTGCCCCTGGAAGGCAGCATCCAAATTTCAATGTCCGTTTACTGTCTGAAGCTGAGAGAGCTGGAAATGACCAAGGCAGAAGAGAAATGATGTTGCCTTCCCACAACTCAGGGAGGCCAACATCATCAGGGTTTTTTCCCATAGGTACAGGGCTACAAGTGTTCTTCCTGATCACCTCTTGGCCTCCCTCCTCTCACCCACTAGCCTGTCAATGGTGGCAGAGCATTCCAGGTGCTTGGGAGATGCCTAGGGAGGGGAGGATGTTAGACGCTGCACAAGGAAATAGGAAAGAAGGTATTTCCTTCCATTACATCCAGAAACAGATATATATATGCACAACCCCAGGTAATTTGTGCCTATGTTACCAAGAAGATTCTAGCTCAAGCATCTTAGAACAATTAATGTATGTGAAAGAAGTGTCTGTTGTAGGAGGTATGTCAACTCATAACAGGAAATCTTTCCATTTTCAAACCAAATGCAATGTGGATAATGTTACCTTTAAATTCTGGCAAGCTGTACTTGTCCCTGGTGTTGAGAACCATGTATATAGGCAGAGGATTCTGGCCATGACTCAGGGCACACCTCTGCCCTGAAAGTGTGCTGCTTTTCTGTTAAAAAATAAAAGTTAGACAACACCAGTTTATTAAAATGACAGAGATGTAACCCTATGGAGATGTACATTCATGAGGGAAGGGATGGTGAACAGAAACAGCTTGGTTTCTAAACTATAATTTCAGCCAGATCCACTTACATCTGATCCACCTATAGAGTCTGAATCTGTGTTAGCAATTCATATTCTCCACCTGCAAACTGGATTGTTAGTACATTTAAAAGTTGTTGAGGAAAGCAGAAACAGGCTTGGTCTCCATTTTATTTGGTCCAACTCTTTCGGCCCTTTGCTTCATTCTTTCAATGAAATGAGCCAACAACACCTTTTAATTAGGTTTTAACTTGGGCCATTTCCACACGACACTCTTCCATGTCATCACACTGCAATCCTGGCTCCAGAAGGGAGTGTGTCAGCAACATTCCTCTCCACATCTGCTCACTGCATGTGGAAGGGAGCGTGATGGTGCCACTTCTTCCTTCTGCAGCACAGCCAGGTGCTTTCAACTGCTGTGCTACAGAAGGAAGTGTTGTGACTGTGCTTCTGTGGCTTCCACATGACCAGGAGGGACAGGAGCATCACGTGATTGCAGGCGCAAAATGGATTTTTTCCGCTTTGCAAAAATGCATGAGCACAATACTTGGGGATGGGATGGCAGTGGGCGGAAGCACAACCTGCTGACTTCTGCCTTCCTGTCCCAGAAGCGACACAGCCTTGTTGTGCAGAAATGGCCTTAGTTATACTTTCTGAGAAGAGACTTTTCTAGGGCATTTTCCCGCGTTTCCTTTTCAATCCACCCCCCCATTCCTCTTGTGCTGCCTATAAAAATACTGGTGAAGATTATGACATCCCCAAGAAGAAAACAATCCCTATGCCACCCATATATTAGGAAGGAAACTTTGGTTAACCAAATTCAGCCAGTTTTGGTTAATATATTGCCCTCTCCACTCCACTGGCCTGACAGGGACCAAGAGCCAAGTACAATGCTACAATTCTGCCATGATAATAATATTCTAAAGAATCCTAGTGTTTGTAGTTTGGTGAGGCATCAGAGCTCTCTGCCTGAAAATTCTACATACTTGTAAATACTTCTCCCTAAACTAAAAATCCCAGGATTCCATAGTATGTTGCCATGGCACTTAAAGTGGAATTGTAGCACTATAATTGTTTAGTGTGAATGGGCCCCAGCTGCCAGCTGTTCCACTTGGTGATTATGTAAACTTATTATGAAACCTGCGTACATGAGTCACCACCTGAATTTGCTTTTTTCCCTTTTCCCTTCCAGTTGTAAGTTTTGTTTTGTTTTGAAATTCTGCCTCATGTAAGCCATTATTTTTAATTACAGACTATTTTCATTACTGTATAATAAAAGTGGTACATAAAGAAAAGATTGGAATTTGTATTCATAGCCTAAAGGAAAGTCCGCATATTTCAGAAAACAGAGATATGTCTTACCCCACTGCCTAATGCTCTGTCAATAAGTAGTCCCCAAAGATCTGTAATGCATGTTTTGTAGCCTTGCTTTTGCCGCTGCTCCAATATCTCGCTGTATTCTTTTAGGTTTTCTACAGAAAAGAGGTTCACCTTGCTTTTCGTCATATTCTTGCGAGCGTCTGCAATTGCTCCTGAGAGGTCTTGTTGTGACCAGTTAGGATGTTGGTAGAGATTTGATAGGGTCCTAAGGGGGAAATAGTGGTTTAAAATCAAGACATGTTGAATGTTATCAGTGTTGGGTAAAAGTCAGCAATTTAGATTATGAAAGGTAAGATATTCATGAAAAAGTTTGATTCTTCAAAAGAATTCTAGTACACCACTGAGAATATAATTTCAGCATCTTAACCAAAATATCAGAGTCTGAAAGCAATATGTTACTTGTAATAAGACTTTGGCAATTAATTATTTTTTGCTGTAACAAGCTTGAAAAGTGTTACTTTTTTGCCAGCAACAGCCAGGATTGTTATTCATTACCTTTCAGAGTAACATAATGAGGTTTCTCTTTCAGTCATTACCAGTTGTGTTATCTCTCAGGCCATTTCCGCACTAGACTGTTATAGCGTTATGATTCCACTTTCAACATCCTATGGAATCCTGGGGTTTGCAGTTTTGGGAGGGGCCTGCTGGCCCCTCTCAAAACTCCAAACCCCAGGATTCCATAGGATGTTGAAAGTGGAATCATAGCACTATAACAGTCTAGTGCAGAATAGCTTCAGTCTGGTAATGGGAGGGAGAGGAGGAAAGGCCACACAAATGGCAACCCATGTGATTCTTCTTTGTCAAGTGTTGTGCAGCTAGCAAGGCTCAGAGGAGCAACAGCAAGGGACTGAATGGATAGGGAGAGATAAGAAGCTACACTGAGCACATGACTTGTACCAGAGACTGAAACAACCCTGGTTCCTCCACCCCAATTGCTTTGGAAAAGATGGCGTGTTCTTTGGATCACTGTTAGCTTTCCCCTGAAGAATAATGTTACATTTTCATTTTCAGCATGGTTATAAACAAGAATTTAGAGTTTAGACTAAACTACATTAGTAGTTTTATATATAATTGTGATATAGAAGCAGAGGTGGACAGTTGCATGAGGCCAAGGGCCAATTTCATTCACTGGAGACTGGACCAGTGCATCCAAGTGCACTGGGAATGACATCAAATGTGGCTAAATTCCAGCCAAAAAAATATTTTAAGATAGGAGGATACTGGGAGCGAGCAATTGCAAACTGTTGTTTATGTACAGTTTGAGTGGGTTTTGTGTAGAAAATTGTCCAAAAAAATCATGCTCAATTTTTATAATGGGGGTGGTGTCAGGGCCACAAAAGTGGTCTTAGAGCTACACGGCCCACATTTTCCTCACTCCTGTGTGAAACAGTCAACTTCTGCAGATCTGTATCATATATCTCACTGACATTTCAAAGTTTAGCTACATATTCATCATTCTTCTTATAAGGTACATTTTCTCTTACTAAGGCCCTTTCCACACGGGGTAAAAAAAACGGCTTAGGGCGACCTCATCCGGAGGTCGTCCACACCGTGGAGCGCGCTAGAGTGGTTTGAATAGTGGAGGTTCCACACCTCAAACCGCGCTAGCGCGGCCGCAAGGGGTGGCGCGGCGCGTTTTTTAAAAACCACATTTTATGTGGTTTTTATGAAACGTGAGCGCGCTAACCTGTTGCAGCGCCCTGTGTGAAGCTGCAGGGACGCGCTAGCGCGTCCCTGCAGAGCTGCCCGGGGGCGGGCTTCCGGCTGGCGCGCTGCCCTGATTGGTGGAGCACCGCTGGAAGTCGCCGGCCGCCATTTTGGGCGCCGCTGAACGCCGCCGAAACTCGCCAGCGTGTGGAGCGGCAAATGCGCGCTCCCCGCAGGGACGGAGCAACCCGTTTTCAGGTAAGATCCGTCCCTGCGTGCGCTGCCCTGTTCCCCCGTCCCCCGTGTGGAAAGGGCCTAAGTGTCAGTCCTCTAATAAAAGACATGTTTCCAATACATTCTTGCTGCCACTGTCAAAAAGAGAAAGAGCAGACGGTGTGGATGCATACCGGATGGGGTATTCTTACCAGACTGGCTACTCCAAATAGCAGCACAGGACATGCACTTGGACTCATTGTGTTAATGTGAATGGTGAGAAAGAGGAGAAATGGGCATTTCTCTACATACCTGAGGCCAAGGCCCTTTCCGCACAAGGCTGGTGAATCAGTTCGTGCCATTTCTTACCAGATTTTCTGGGCTTGAAACAAGGTGGACTTTCCCTCATTTCCGTTCGCACAGCTACTGCGTATGTTCCATTCTGATTCAGAGGAGTTCGAGTTCATGAATCCACACTACCTCCACCATGGCCACTCCCGCTACTCCCCTCACCCCACCCCATCAGCTGTGATTGGCCCCCTTTTTTTGGCATGACTTAGTACGTCATTGCGTACATGCATACATGTGTATGCGCATAAGTCCATACTACCCCCTGGCCCCTCCCATGAGCCCTTCCCTGACCACCAATTTGCATTGGCACGAATGTACATGTTTGCACCACTGTGAAAGTACGAATTGGATCCATCTGGAAAACTGGAAAACTGATTTCTTCCGGTTTTCAAATAGCACACTTTACCACCACATGGGGTGCATTTAGTCAGAATTATGTGCGGAATGAAGGTAAATAAGCTGAACCTAGTCCACTCCAACATGCAGAAGACCTCCGTGGCAAGACGCATTGGCCCGCCTTAATAACTGCGTACAGAAAGGGCCCAAGTCAGCAAGAAATTTTAAGTTGTGGAAGAAGGAAGGAAATTAGATAAGGAAGAGGACTGAATGGGCGACTACTTCTGTTCACCTACCCAAATTAGCAGTGTGCAGTGCCCATGGCAGCCATATGGTCTCCTATGCTGTGTTGCAGCAGGTAGGAGAGAAATGGAAGCAACAAAGTATATTCAGAATTGTAATGATCAAAGATGGGCAGGACCAAAGAGCATTTTCTTTGTATTTTTCAATGGCACAGTAGTAATGGTAACATGTTAGTAACAATCCAGTCACTTAACCCATTTCTGCATGACACTGCTATCCTGCAATGGGGACACATTGCTGGCAGTCTGCATATCATGCTTTCACACGACATCGTTGCAGTCCCGCTGCCAATGCGTTCCCACCCATCGTGAGATATTCCATTAATGGAAAAAAATCCATTAATGGCCCACAATTACATGACACTCCCATTGCCGCTGGCCATGAGGAATGGGTGGAAGTGCAATGTAGGCACTTCCTTCCCCAGTGCGGCACAGAAAAGGGGCCAGCTGCACTGCAGAAGGAAGGAACGTGTCACTCACACTCCCATCCACAGGCAGCCAGGTGGGTGCGGAGGGGAGCGTTGCGGACATGCTCTCATCCTGGAAAAGGCACTGCTGGGATGACACCAGGATGACATTGGAAAAGGGCAAGGTGCGGTAATGGCCTTACTTTCTGGCCTGCAGTAACAATAACAAATAATGACCTATCGGATGATCAGACTCAGATTAATGAGTAACATAACTCCATCCTTTAAAAAAAATAACATTCCAAGTTCTAGAAAGAAGTCAACAGTGTTGAAAATAGGAAGAACATTCTACTATCTCAATAAGCAAGTAGACAGCAAAAAAAGGGGGGGCAAAAGAATAACATATTTTTCAGGTGGTTAAGTTTCTCTTTGTGACATATAATTATGTGCTTGATATGCCTTGGATCATTTAGCATTTTCTGGATAAATATTTTGTGTATTTCTATGATAAGACCTTAAGAAGTGCATAAGAGGAACAAAAAACAAACAAAAATTACAAAGGCCAGAGAATGAGAGGCTTTCAATTTAGTGATCTGCTTCCATGACAAGTCATATGTATTTACATTTGAATAATTTAGATTTGATTTCTACACTTCCTCCCATCAGGTAGTGGTAAAGCCTCTCTGTCCTGTTTGGGTAGGTTAGATGGAAGAGATATGTGTCTGCATGCAGCCAACCAGTCAGCTTGAGAAATAAGTGTTCCTCATATTCACCCACAGGAAGTTTTATGGCATCAAAATACAGTATTTTTATCTCATTGTCTTTTAACATTTATTTCTAATGTTAAAACACACTGTATTTATTTTTTTTACTTCCGAACACATATTTAGCATCATGACTGAGTTACACATAAGTCAAGTAAGGCATGGATTTTATTAACTGTTGAATTATTACCTGGAACAGCTCATGGTCTGAGCAGGATGGACACCTGGCCTGGCCATTGTGCTGATACCTTGAACTTCCTCAGTTTATTGGGAGTATAATCCCAATTATATTCCCAAAAAATAGTTTAGAAAAAGAGCAGAACAATTAAAATGTACATACACAGTTCAGATTAGTAACTGCCTAACCCCCCCACCAAAAAAACCCCTCAGAAAGTAATTATTTAGAATCTAGAAATGTCTCAAATAATATCTCATTATACTACTATTACCATGTGGAGCCAGAAGATCCAGTGATATATGAAATGCAGTCTAAGAGATCCAACTTCTGAAGACCAAATAGGTTGCCATGTAAAGCTGTGTACGCTCTGGCACCGCCCCCTGTTGTCATGACTGCCACGACTGGCACCTGTTCAATACAAAACAGAACAAAATCAAATGCTAGGCTCTAGAGAGTGCTTGCCCCAGCCCTAGGATGAGAAGATACCAATCATACATCTTTCCACGGATGAGATATTATTTTTAGTGATGGACAGTCTTTTTTTCTAATCTAGCACTAAGGCCATTTCCTCACTACATTGTTAAGTGCTATTATGCTACTTTCAACATCCTGTGGAATTCTGGGATTTGTAGTTTACTGAGGTCAAAGAGCTCTCTGGCTGAGAATTCTAAGTGCCCCTCCCTAAATTGCAAACCCCAGGATTCCATAAGCTGTTGGAAGTGGAATAATAGCACTATAACAGTGTAGTATGGAAATGTCCTATGATTCCACTTTAGCTGTCATGGCTGCATCCTGTGGAATCCTGGGGTTTGTAGTTTGGTGAGACCTTACATCTCTTTAACTGAGAATTCTAAATACAGCTTCCTACATTGCAAAACCTTGGATTCCACAAGATGTTGCCATGGCAGTTAAATGAAATCATAGCACTATAACTGTGCAGTTTGAAAGGGCCTCATAACTAGGTTTAAATGGAGCCTGTCTATAGTTCTATTACCTTCAAGAGAAAACCTGCTTCACTTTGGGAAGCACACTTGTTGATCCATGGACAGGGGCTGGGGAGGTATTTTACTTGCACTTCAGCCAAAACTATGCACCCCTATCACATCCTGAAATACTATACATGTCTAATCAAAAATAAGGCCCACTAAACACGATGACACTTTGACCCATTCCGCACTGGACTGCTATAGCGCTATGATTCCCCTTGCAACATCCTATGGAATCCTGCGGTTTGCAGTTTCGGGAGGGGCCACCCGGCCCCTCCCGAAACTGCAAACCCCAGGATTCCATAGGATGTTGCAAAGAGAATCATAGCGCTGTAACAATCCAGTGGGGAAATGCCTTCGTCCCAATTGAGTGTATTTAATAGTACAGCCTTAATTCGCATACTGAATATTTACCAGAACCCTGTGCTATATACCTCATGTTCCTGCAAATCCTTCTGTAAGCGAAGAGCTTTCTTCAGTGCAACTGCAACAATTTTCTTCCGTTTCTGTATGACTATTTCTTCATCCACACATAAGTCATACCCCAAACGCACATCTAGGTATTTTGGCCTTGCACGTGAAAACAAAACAAAATAAAAATGGCAATGTACTGCATTTTTTATTATTTAGTCAAGAGCCCAATCCAGAACTATCTGATACTATTTAATAAAGGACAGACACATCCATATTGCTATAGACAATAACTCAAGATGGATATGTAACATGCATTTTAAGAAGGGAAATAACTATATAATGAACAATCATCAAACGTATTGTTCTATTTTCATATTTAGTGCATGTTTAGTATGAAAGCCTCATATTTTATTGTTTGTAATACACTTAACATGTTGTTACCATAATAATTACTAATAATTAATAGTTTTATCTTGGGCTTTGATCCAGTCTATACCCAGCTGAGGCCATTTCTGCATTATACTGTTCTAGTGCTATTATTCCACTTTCAACATCCTATGGAATCCTGGGGTTTGGGGTTTAGGGGGGAGCATTCAGAGTTCTCAGCCAGAGTGCTCTTTGGCCTCAGTAAACTACAAACCCCAGAATTGCACAGGATGTTGAAAGAGGAATAATAGCACTATGGTCATTTCTGCACTAGGCTGTTATAGCGTGATCATTCCACTTTCAACATCCTGGGCTCCTCTCTAAACTGCAAACCCCAGGATTCCATGGAACGAAAGTGGAATAATTACACTATAACAGTGCAGCGAGGAAATGGCCTATAACAGTGTAGTGTGGAGATGATCTGAATGTGCATCCTTTTTGGTCGATCAACAACAGCTCCTCAGAAAAGCCAGAGGCTGGACGGAGGTGGCAATAAGGTAAATTTAACCCTACCAGTCTTGGCAAAATTATCTCTCTGGAGCTACTTTTTAAAAAAAAAACAAAAAACTCATCAAGGGAAACCTCCACTAGCTTTAATGGAAGCTTCCCATGAAATGCAACTTTTGGCTGTGCAGGCTTCCCCAGATTATTACTCATATAACAGGAAAAAAAGATGCCTATTAATTACATTTATGTTTTCACATAATAACTTTATGTATAGTTTGTCATCCTTGTATTTTATTTTACTCATGTTACTTGTTTTTGTATTTTGCCTTTATGTCATTTTCTCAGATTTTCTACTGAATGATGGTAAATACATTTCTATAATAAATGTCATAAATAAAATAGTTAAGTATTCCAGTTACATCTAAATGTCTGTACTTTTCTTTCAAAAAAAAAAGTCTCCAATACTTCACAATTTTATAGCTATGGAGATCATGGAAGGAACTATATTTTGTAAATGCATATGATTTGTAAAAAGACTCATGCATTTAAACCATATATTCAGTAAACGCATAGAAGGGGACAACAGTAGGCTCCCTAGTGTTAGCATTCACTGAATAATTGAACTGAGGTCTTACATGTACAACAGTATGAACAAGGGCTCTACCCACGCACTCATAAGCCTAGTTTCCAAGTCACCTGCTCAGAGACCTTACGCAGACTGCTGACCCCATCACTATAACCATGTACACTCATGTGTACAACTTCCAACAGTGTTAGTTTTAGTATTTGTTATTGTTGTTGTTGTTGGTTGGAATCCTGTTGAGAAGGTATGAATGCATAAGCAGTGAATCCCATCCTGATCCCGCCCCCAGGCCCCGCTTAATAGGCAGTGGCTGCTATGATCAGTGTTCCCCTGTCTATCAGGAAGCAGCTGACTGACATTCACACACCCTCCCATGAGCAGTTATGACAAGCAGAAGCAGGATCCCTGTCACAATTATCCCTTGTGCTGGAGATTGCTCATGGGTGACATCAGTCAACTTCTTCCTGATCAATAGAGGAATAGACCCTTGTCAGTCACAGTGGCTGCTGTCTACTAAGTGGAGACTGGGGGAATTCATGGTCACTGTGTATCCTCTAAACTTGGGCCACATATGAATTATGAATATGGAAAAAGTCACAAGTGAGGTTACTCATTTGAGATTGCCCAACAAGATTTTGGCCATCATCATCATTGTCATCTTCACTATCATCTTCTTCTTCATCATCATCATCACCATCATTATTATCATTATGATCATGTAGAGCAACTTTTGTACGCTTGTCAAAGCAACAGCAATCTATTCTTACCAGTCTTTTATTTTTAGATGTAGATCAATCACATTGTCCTTAAAGTAAAAGCAATATGAAATATTGTTAGTAACCTGTCATTAATTCATTAATCTGAAAGAGATTTTTTGTTATTGCTTAATTTTCCTCTCTGGAATCCCTAGAGGAAGACAGATACTTCCATCCCACTTCTGTAGGTGTAAAAACCTGTATTCTGATTGGCCTGCAAGACTAGCAAGAATAGACCTTAGTAATGTAGACACACTAACTTGTTCCACATAGCATCAGCTGCAATAGGTACTTAATAATAATAATGAAATATTTATTCCTGATACTAGTACAACACAGGGTTGACCTGAGACAGACACGCAGGAAGAAATGGTTCTTCATCCTACTCAGGTAGAAAAGCTAACAGGATAAAGTTATGTACACAAACACACACAGAGAGATGGAAAGAGATTATTTGTTATTTCCTTTTCATTAAGTTCCTTTTTGTTAACTTTTCTATTTCCTTTTCATTAACTTCTCTACATTCAGAAGTTGCAGGGCTAGGTTCTCAGATTATTTATCCTACATTTCCTGCATTTACTCTAGAAGAATAATAAGCTGGGAGTTGTAGCAGCAATACAGCTTCTCACATATCCAGCACTCTCATTCAGAATGGACATCTTCAGGATCATAAAGGTGTGTGTGTGTATGCCTTCAGTTCACCTGCCAATTTAAGGCAACCTCATGAGTTTCATAGTATTTTCTGAGGCAAGGAATACTCAGAGATGGTTTTGCCAGTTCTTTCTTTGAAATATAGCCTATAATACTTTGTATTTGTTGGCAGTCTCACATCCAAGTTCTAACCAGGCTTGACCCTGCTTAGCTCCCAAGATCAGACAGGAAATAATGGCAGCTCAATCATAAAGATCAGGGCATTGACAAACCAATGTTTAAGCACAAGAATTGCTAGTGATTGTGATGTAATTACACTAATAATATCAGCATACACTGAGTCTTTTATGCTGGTAGCAAACCCTTTCACTTGATCTGGCACAGCAACCCATTCAAAAAGGCCTGATGAAATGCGGTCCAAGTCCTGTCTTTCTTGCTCCCTCTGCCCATCTATTTTATGTGAGCTTTAAAAACTCATGAGAAGAAAGAGAAATCTACATAACTCCCTAAAGTACAACATAGAATGATGGGGTAGTACAAATAATCATGAAAAAATAAGACACACTGAAATCAGAATCAGGAGTGGCGCCTGCTTACAGTGTTCTAAAGACTCTCTGGCAATTCACAAGCTAACAAGCAATATGTATGACCTGCTTGCCACAATAATTCTTTCTACATGTCTGCATACCGTCAGAGAACGTAGCACTATCCCTGTTCTGCTTAGGAAGGCCCCTTCTTGGGAAATCCCATAACTCAGTGGAAAGGAAACACTCATATTGACATCCTCACATGTCTCCTTCAGATATTGGAAATAACTGGTTACAATTAACTTGTTATGCCTAATTCGTTAAACTTTTCAGTGATGATTATGTTGAAAAACCCGCCAGGGGCAGTACCATCAATAGGAAAAACATCACAGCCAACACGAGGCAGCAGGCTAACAGTCTTTATTGCGGGCAATAGATCAAGTAGCAGACTATTAAGTTACAGCGCAGCGAGCCATCTCCTCGTCCAGAGCAGAAAGGAAAGGAAACAAGAAAAAGGCACAGCCTGTTCAAAAGCCGTGTTTTTAAGTATACATATTCAATAACAAGGCGTTCCCTTAACCATAACAATGTTGCGGCTACACGCAGCAGAAGACCTTGAATACGTTTAGGTTTCACATGGGCAGCTAGACTAAACAACTACAAGCAGCTTTGCGTTCTCACCCTCTAGTGGTGGGAAAATATGAAGCCAGGAGTAACAACAGGTCCCATCATGCTTCTCAACCTGGGACACTCCCCTACTCCTTGCGAAATGTTTTCAGCTACCTTGCTTTGGAGACTCCATCAACCCCAGTTTGCTAACGTGCTGACTAAATGCATTAGCAGGAAGTGGCTTGGTAAACACTTCAGCCACGTTTTCTTCTGAAGACACATAGGTAAGGGACACTTTTCCTTCTTGTACATATTGTTTCACATTGTGAAATTTGATGTCAATGTGTTTTGATCGTGAAGACACCCGGTCAGACACTGCCATTTGAATGCAGGCTTGTGAATCACAACATATTTGTATTGGTAATGGCACAGACACATGCAGGTCTTGTAGCAACTGCAAGAACCAAACCAACTCAGTACAGAGCGCAGATAGGCTCACAAACTCTGCCTCTGCAGTTGATAAAGCAAGACAAGACTGTTTTTTAGCCTTCCAGTCGATTGCTACATCACTGTATTTGACAAGAAAACCAGTTGTGCTTTTGCGGTCCACAGTATCCTCAGCGAAATCACTGTCTGATGAACAGACAAGGTTTGGCATCTGATCAGGACAAATGCTTAGGCAATAATCAAGGGAACCCTTTAGGTACCTGAGTACCCTTTTCACACCCTGCCAATGATACTGGGTTGGCTTAGCACACGCTCTGCCCAGAATGTTGACACTTAAAGCAATATCAGGCCGGCTAGTACCAGCTAAGTACAAAAGGCTCCCAATGACAGACTGATATAGGTGTATATCAGGAAATAATTCCTCACAGGTATTTTTCAAAAAACCTGGCACCATTGGAGTTTGTACCGGCTTGCAGTCAGACATTTGACACAATTCTGACAATTTTACAATCTTTTGTTTCTGACACAGCAGAATACCTTTTTCAGTTCTCTGTACTTCAATTCCAAGAAAGCTCTGTACTGGGCCTAGGTTTTTCACCTGAAACCTTTTCCCCAGCTCTTTCTCAAACACTTGCACTTGTTTTTCTGTAGCACTGACCAAGCATAGATCATCCACATATGCAAGGAGAATTTCCAAACTCTCCCCTTTCCCTCGAACATATACACAGGGATCAGCAAGGCAAGGATCTTGCAAGAACCCGCGTGCCACTAGGCGCGCTTTATATTTCATTTGCCCATCAGCAGTGGGTTTCAACTTGTAGACCCATTTGCTGTCAATTGGCTTCACACCCTTGGGCAAATTACAAAGAGAATACACATCATGCTGAATAATGGAATCCATTTCACTCTGCATTGCATCCCACCAGGGTTCTGCCTGTTGCTCAGGCATTTTCACAACATCAGCAAAGCACTGAGGCTCACAGTTTACAGCGCACACACGAACTGCGAGAGACTCAGGGGAAAAACGTTTAGGTGGAATGCCTTTCGTTTTTCTTTGAGACCGTCTGGGGATGGGACGATCCTGCAAAGGTTCGTCCCTGTCCTCAGCACTGCGAGACCTTTTCACTGAGCCCTCGCGTTCTCTCTCCCCTGTGCAAGACCTTCGCACATCACTTACAGCTCTTCTCCTCCACGCGCCTCTCTCCTCTTCTGTTTCAACCCTTGAGGAACTGGGAGCGGAGGCTGGGAGTGGAGCAGAGACTGAAGGCTGCAGTGGCTGAGAAACTGGCAGGCCAGCCACAGGGAGAAACACTTCAGACGCTGCCTGAACACGCGACCAATTAGCATGTTCCTCAAAAGAGGCATTCCTAGACACCACACAGGAATTGCCACCAGCGTAAAAACGATACCCCTTGCAGTTGGGCTCATAGCCAACAAAACGCATACGCTGGGCCTTAGGCTCCCCCTTCCTTCTTTGCCCCTTGGGGATGTGCACCCAAGCAAAACTCCCAAAGACTCTCAGATGTGCAATGGAAGGTTGTTTACCAAACAAACACTCATAGGGAGTAGTATTAACCACAGAACTCCACAGCCTGTTGTGTATGTAACAGGCAGTCAGAATTGCCTCACCCCAAAAACTCAGAGGCAGATCTGCATCAAGCAGCAAACTATGCATTCGAGTCTGCAGAACTCCTGCATCACAGCCAACACGAGGCAGCAGGCTAACAGTCTTTATTGCGGCAATAGATCAAGTAGCAGACTATTAAGTTACAGCGCAGCGAGCCATCTCCTCGTCCAGAGCAGAAAGGAAAGGAAACAAGAAAAAGGCACAGCCTGTTCAAAAGCCGTGTTTTTAAGTATACATATTCAATAACAAGGCGTTCCCTTAACCATAACAATGTTGCGGCTACAGGCAGCAGAAGACCTTGAATACGTTTAGGTTTCACATGGGCAGCTAGACTAAACAACTACAAGCAGCTTTGCGTTCTCACCCTCTAGTGGTGGGAAAATATGAAGCCAGGAGTAACAACAGGTCCCATCATGTTTCTCAACCTGTGACAGATTAACTTATTGCTGTACTTAACTATGTAGCAGGGACATGAAGGCCCCTTTTGCACGGCATTTCCGAAGCGAAAGGGCCCCTTGAGCGTCGCGTAAATGTGAGGAGCAGTCCACACAACGCACTCACATTTGCGTGACGCTCAAGAGCCTGACGTGGACTGTGCACGCATTTTTTTCATTTTCGGCTTGAAGCCGAAAATGCTGCGCGGTCGCACATCGCTCCGGGACCTTGCGTGCACTTACCTTGTGTGCAGAGCCTCGGGAGCTGGGCCAGTTGCGCTTCCTCTCTCAGTGCAGCCTGGAAGGTTCCAGGCTGCACTGTGAAAGGAAGAAGCGGGGCTCTCACGCAAAGCAGCTGCGGAGCCGAAGCAGCAGGGACGCAAGAGCCTTCCTCCAAAGGCTTCTCGCAGGAACCCCGCACCCCAGCACCGCGAAAGGGTAAGGTGCAAAAAGAGTTTAAGAAATCTTGTCAGTGAATTGTGAAGGTGCATAACAGAATACTAGCAAGAGTGCCCACTGTGAATTTGTGCCCCATTCACAAATGTGATGTGCATCAGACCCAATGAATATCTGTTCCATTGTGCAACAAACCTCTTGTGTTTCAGTTCCATTGTACAACAATCTCTTTGCCAGCTCTGCTATATTATAGCATTAACAGCAGCCCTCTGCTGGGTACGGACATTACAAAGCTGTTGTTGTTGTGTGCCTGCAATTGATGATGAAAAGGCAAACCTATCACAGGGTTTTCTGGAGCTGAGAGTGTGTGATGCTCCCAAAGTCATCCAGTGGGTTTCCATGGCCAAGTACGGAATCAAATCTTGGTCTCTAAGGTCATAATCCAACATTCAAACCAGTATACCATGCTGGCTCCCCTCAATTCTAATTCTCACATGTGTGAGTTCACTTACAACAATAAAAATCCTCAACATAATTCTGGCTATGATCATCAAAATACACAGCATGTGATTTCTGACCAATTATTACTATTCACCACTTTAATGATTTTCTCAGTGAAAAAAAATGTATTTTTTCCAATTTTAGCCAATCTTAGACATTTTGATTTTGTAAAAACTTATAAAAAATGAACAATATAACTAATTGGTTAATTGATTTTCAGAGATTTCTTCTAATGTTTTAACACCAACTAATTAATTTTGTTTAACCATTACACTAAAGTGACATTTGAAATCTCTAGTCTCCTTTGACAAATCCTTGATAGAACTGGGAAACAACCATACCTCAAAACCTATAAAGCAGCTTCTTCTATTTATACTACGATATTAACATATATATGGATGTGTAAGGACTGAAACATCTGTCTACATTTGTTAGCAACATAGAGTTGTACGTGTCTAAATTCATTAATACCAATGTACTGAAGAACTATTAGCTTTGTGGTGGACAATAACTGTTGCCTTATTTATAATAATATGAGTTTCTTTGTCTGTGTATTCCATCATCAAATAATATTTACCTGGTTTATAACTAGTTTCTTCTTCATTTCATGTAAATCCAGAGGTAAAATGAAGCAGGCTTTTTCATCTGCATTTTCATTAGAAAACTAAAAGAGATGGAATAAAATTTCAGAAACTTTTTAGTATTCAAATGTTTTCCATATAATTATTCAAATAGACTAAGACTGCAATCTAGTACACACATATCAAAGAATAAACCCAACTGAATTTTATTCTTTTTATTTATAGGATTATACTGTAATTTGTCTTATCAGCACATAGCATGAGCTTCTGAAAGCACTACTAACTTTGAGCTATTATAGAAGCTGTTCATACTGCAAACACTTGGAAATATCTTAGGCCCTTTCCGCATGGCATTTACCATGTGAAACAGCGCCTGAAGTGTCACACGATTGTGAGGAGCAATCTGCATGACGCACTCACAATCGTGCGATGCTCCAGGGGCCAGCAAGCACCAACCACGCACCTTTTCATTTTTAGCTGGAAGCCAAAAATGGTGTGCAATTGCACATTGCTCCTGGGATCTGCACGCATTTACCTGGCATGCGGAGCCTCCGGAGCCATGCCAGTCGCACTTCCTATCCCAGCACAGCCTGGGAAAGTCCCAGGCTGCGCTGCAGAAGGAAGAGGCGGGGCTCTCACGCAAGCAGGCAGCTCGTGCGGAGCTGAAGCAGCCAGGATGTGAGAGCCTCTTGCCGGGGGCTGCTCACACGATCCCCACACCCCAGCGCCAGAAAAAGGCAAGGTGCGGAAAGGGCCTTAGATTCCTGATGCACAAACTTTCGATACTCAAGATCTTATCAACAGTGAATAAGCACATTAAGATGAAAAAAGTAACCCACACCTAAAGGACAATTATTTCTGTACTGATTCAATAAATCCTAAGTCTGGCTGAGAGCAAAGACCATTGTGCCAATTTGCTAGCAAGTTTTATAATTTGGTAACAAAAGCCTTCATTCCATTTACAAAGTCAAATAATTCAATCTCTACACATATTGATGTATGTTAATGTTCTCTAGGGAATATTTTAATTTCCTAGATGTTCTGCAAGGAGCTTTAGGCTATCATATTCAGACAAACATTTCTCACAACAAAAAAAAACTCCTCTAGTGTAAAATTCCCAAATTAGACTTCTTTGGTAAATTATCTCATTTATTCCAATTTGGCAAGAGGGATTGACAGAGAAATCTGGGAATTCTGTGGGTATTTCAAAATCATTTTTTTTAAAAAAAAAGAAAAGAAAGGACAATGGGAAGGGGTTAAACAGAATAAGTAATGACTTGTTTTTTTTTTCTTTTAAATTGGTTTAGCCTGTATATGAATTATGGAACTTACATAAACACATGGGTTCCTACACAGAAAACCTGTAGACTTTCCTGCAAGGATTTTTTGTGTAAAACTTCTAATATTTTGAAAATTAGTACATTTTGCATAAAAATGCATATTTTCTGAGTAAAAATATGATTTCTGGATAGGAAAACACAAAAGTGTGAGTGAGTGTGAACAGAAACCCTCATATTCTTATAGAGGTGGGGGAAAAATTGCTGAAATTATTCATTCGTCCATAAAGGAACAACATAAACAAAGATGAAAACTCTTTTGGTTTTACAGTGAACCATCCACTTTTGCAGGGGTTAGGGGCGTAAGACCTCCACTCCCCATGAAAGTGGAAAAATGAAAATAGAAATAAAAATCACAAAAGCACTTTTTTAAAAACCTGAGAACACTTCTCTAGGAAATGGTCTCTTCTTTTCCAGCAGAAGTCGACCATAGAATCACACTGAATGACCTAGAGGTTCCTAGAGAGAACATTTTTTCCCTGTGGCAGTAGCAAATAGGGTTTTTCTAAATAAATACAACAAAATAAATAAAATAAAATAACCTGTGAATAATCAAATCTGCAAGTGCTGATCCTGTAACAGTGGAGGGCCCACTGTACCTTACTTCCCAGTTTAAAGACATAATTTAAAAAACATACACAGTCTTTCCCATGTGACTTCTTTGGTAGCTCAAGTTCCAGAGCAGATTCCTTATATTTGATATAGTGGAACACAAAAGGTTCAACAGCATGCAATTCAGAGTCCAACAGAAATTCTTGAGATTCTTCGTAGGAACCCTGCACAGTAAACTTTAAGGTTTTCTCTGTAACAATGCAAACAGACAATATTATTACTGTTGTTGATGATATTATTATTACTATTATTACTATTATTACTATTATTATTATTATTACTGCTACTACTACTATTGCAACCATATATTTTACGTACATTAACAAGGGCTGAGAATTTCATTTCATTTTTATTTTGATAAGAATGTTTACAAAATTCAAAACCTTCTTCATATTTGTTATGAGAAAAAAATTAAGATTTTTTTCCCGAAAAGATGAATGTAGGAAAAACTGAAACTTGCAAAATCAGGCCAAGGGCTTTGAAAGTTTAACTCTTCAAAGGTTGTGTTTGAATCTTCACAAATTCCACTGTATTAGTGCTAAATTAGGCTCTCTCTCTTTTTCAGGATAAGCTCCTTAGCGTGAACATGTATATAGAATACAGGTACAGCATGATCGTTTTCATGCTGAAAATAGGAGCTCCTGCAGGATTTTGCTCATGCCAAGAAGAGAGGATTTTGTTTGATTTCACATATGAATGTGAAATCTAAAAAATTCAAATAGGAAAGCAAAGAAAGAGAACTGACAATTCTTCCCAATGTAGATGAACCAAGCACTACTGCGCAGTTCAGTCTGGCAACCAACATAGAGATTTCAAATTTTATCCTCCCTCAAAAGGCATAAAATATTAAGAACTAAAAATCATAAAAAGCATCGAGTATTTATCTTTTGACTGGAGAAATCTACCACACATGTATAGGAAAATGATCATTTGGATCAGGGAAAGCTCACGCTCACCTTCCAAGGGCCCTGGCACTGCCAAATTTGCTGCTGTATTGCTGAAGTTTGCAAGCACAATATCAAAGAAAGAGACACATTTCCTTTTGAAAACAAGATGCATTCGGAACATGCACCTCATTTTAAAGCAGAATCACACCTGTGGCAACCTCTTGGAGGTGCTGTTTTAATTTTTAAAAGACCTCTTTTATTGGTGAGCTCTGTTTTTGTTGCTTTGCCAGCAAAATTCATTACACATCAGTAAGCCGTGGCCCTGAGATATTCAAAGGTCTGTCATCTACTATAGTTTAGGAAGGGGCCTTTAGAATTTAATTTAATTTAATTTAATTTAATTTAATTTTACTATATACTTAAATTTAGATTCATTTGGTCAATGAATCCTAATATATATATCATATTTCTACTGTAAAAAAGTAGAGGAGAATCAGCACAACATATTAAAACAACAAAATAACATGTAATCATAAAGGTCCAAAAATGTGTTTTTCCTTTTTAAAAAAGTTTTAGGATAAAACCTTTCAAATGATATATTTAAAACCAGTATTTTTAAAGAAAAGATAAATAATAACCTCTTGATTCCTTTTTTGTCATCTTTGCTCCGTTCACCTGTACTTCCAAGCAAGAGATTTCACGAGACTATAAAAAAAATTGACATAAAAAAGACAAAAAGAGGAATAAAAAAGAAAAAGGTGAAATCTATCTGACCATGATGCCAGTGACATAACAGGTATTTATTTGGCAACTTTTACAAGACTAGAACCAGCCAAGAATATGAAAATAAATCCAAGGGCCAAAGTCATTTGTTTATTTTAATAATAGGATGTGAACATAAATTTTCAGGAGCATAGGGAATGCCAGGCCTAGGAGATTCTGTTTATTTATCTAATATATAAAACTCAAACTTTGTTTGTCTGTGTTAGGTGAAGACTTCATATGATTGGCTGTGTCAGATGAAGACCTCATATGATTGGCTGCCTAAGAAGATCAGATGAAGACCTCATATGACTGGCTGCCTAAGAAGATTCTATGGAATCCTGGGGTTTACAGTTTAGGCAGGGGCCTTTAGAATTCTCAGCAAGAGAGCTCTTGGATCTGGGTGGTTGCTATGGAGATGAGGCCTAGCAGCAAGGAGGAGGGCAGCATATTCCCTTAGGAACCCAACCTCTGTATGTTAGTAACTCTGAATACAGATTGGATTTGGAAGTATGGGGAAAAGTTACAAGCACTGAACAAGATACAAGATCTCAAATCTTTCTAAGTATTACTTATCAAAAATAAAATCCTGGGCAACGCTGGGTATATATGCGAGTTCTAAGGCCCTTTCCACAACTTACCTTTGTTCGGTGCTGGGGCGTGGGGATCACGCGAGCAGCCTTTTGCGAGAGGCTTTCGCATCCCCACTGCTTCGGCTCTGCAGGAGCTGCCTGCCAGGTGGCAGGCAGCATGAGGGCTCCTCCTCTTCCTTCGGCAGCTCAACCAGGTATTTTCCCAGGCTGTGCTGGGGGAGGAAGCGTGAGGGTCATGTCTCCAGAGTTCCGCACACAAGGTAAGTGCGCGTGGGGCACTTGGAGCAGTGCGTGATTGTGCACCATTTTCGGCTACAAGCCGAAAATGAAATAGTGTGCGATTGATGCCTGCCAGCCCCGGCAGCATCATGCGATTGCGGCGACATCTTCTGAAACACTCCTCGCAATCGCACAACGCTCCGGAGGCCCTTTCACACGGCAAATGCCATGCAAAAAGGGCCTAAATGCGTTCTAAACTTATCTAACTCTCTCTTGTTATATTTTTACTGCTGTTTTATTATTTTACTTTATTGTTTGTACTGTAAGACTGTATGGTTGCCTAATTCAAACCAAATGAACACACAGCACACACATATATATGTATAGCAATTAGTATATACATGTACATACTTATTGTTCACCACCCTAGCATCTGGTTGATGAAGATGTGTTTATAAATCTTTCCAGATACACAGTGAAATCCTAAATCAAAGCTGGGCTGACTGTAGCATGTTAGGATTAGAGAGTTAGGATCAAGTGCAGCCTTTTTATCCTGGCAGAAAGTTCATGCGATGTTAACCCAAATTAATAATAATGAGCAAAAATGCTAGGGCTGCAGTTTTTGTTGCTGATAACTTCAAGTCATTTCTGACTTACAACAACCCATAGGCATTTTCCGCAGTACACTGTTATAATGCTATTATTCCACTTTCAGCATCCTATGGAATCCTGGGGTTTGCAGTTTAGGGAGGGGCATTTAGAATTCTCAGCCAGAGAGCTCTTTGGCCTTAGTAAACTGCAAACCCCAAAAATCAACAGGATATTGGAAGGGGAACAATAGCACTATAAAAATATAGGGTAGAAATTACCTAGGATGAATGTGTCATAGGATTTTCTGGGGTCTGAGAATTTGTGATGCACCCAGGGTCACCTAGTAGGTTTCCGTGGCTGAGCAAGAAATCAGATCCTGGTTTCCAGGGTCATTGTCCAATGCTCACACCACTACACCACACTGGCTCACAGTAGTTAGCAACTAATGCATGATTTTGCAAAAAAGAAATAAAAAAAATTGACCTTACCACTAGTACATCATTAGTAACAATATGCTCATGACGAACTGGGCTGTGAAAGAAAAAATATTTGACTTGTTATAACTTTTCTTCAGTAATTTACTGAACTGTGTTAACTTATTAGGTTCAATAATTATACAGTGTGGTAACAATCCGATATTCAAAACAATTAAAAATCAATTAATGGATATCTATTCTTAAGTGTGCAACACAAACACTTTGTAAGAATACAAATATGAGTTCCAGATTAAATCAACTGACATGAAACACAGTTCGAATGAAATGTCTTATTTTGCTTATAAGGACACGTTGGTTTCATGAACACTAAAATAAAATAAAATAAAATAAAATAAAATAAAATAAAATAAAATAAACAGCGGCCGCCCAGCTCCATTCCTTCCACCCGCCGGCCTTCTTGTTCTTGGACGGCGATGATGGCGGACAGCTGGCCTCGAGGCCGGCCACATGGCCGGCCGCAAGGCCTTTGTTCACAGTGGTTGGCGGCCGCCCCAGCGGCCGCCCAGGTAAGAGGGTCGTCTTTTGGCTCGCCGGGGGGCGGAGGTCCGCGCGAGGCTGGGGCGGCCGATGGGGACTAGCCTCTGGGTTGTGAGTGGGGCTATGCCCCGGGTGAGCTTCAGTTGGGACGCTGCTCCACTGCTCCGCCGCTGGGCCGACCATGTGGTTGGCCTGAGGATCCTTGGTGCAAGGGGGCGTCTGGGAACTAGTGGGAGACAGTTACTGTGGCCATACCACCCTAACGCACCCGATCTCGGCTGGCCTCGGATGCTAAGCAGGGTCGGGCCTGGTTAGGACTTGGGTGGGAGGCCGCTGGGAATACTGGGTGCTCTAGGCTTCCATCTAATACTTGGGATATATTAGACTGGGAACGTGTGTCATTTCCTTCACTTTCCTTCACTTTCTGCTATCTTTAGCAGCCAGTGGGCTTTGGGGTGACCAGACAGTAGGGGTTCATGGTAGGGCTGGAGGCAACTTCTCCGGTACGCCGGGCTGGGCTGGGCGGAGGGGTGCCAACGGGTCAGAGAGTGACCCCACTGTCCATGTACGCCTATGGCCATACCACCCTGAACACGCCCGATCTCCGTCTAATCTCGGAAGCTAAGCAGGGTTGGGCCTGGTTAGTACTTGGATGAGAGACCACCTGGGAATACCGGGTGCTGTAGGCCTAGCATCTTTCCTTCCTCCACCCCCACCTCTCGCTGGCTCTCTCGCCCTCTACCTCCATTGCAAAAAAAAAACAAAAAACCAGTATGGCTTTGAGCATTATGGAACTTGAATTGCCATGGGGCCAGGTAAATTAATTCTCCCACTGTTAGAGGTAGTGGGAGTGATGCCTGATACTCTGAATGGCCACGGTAAGGCTTCCATCGCTAGGTGAAGAGATATGAGTTACGTACAGAGGTTTGGGGCTGCAATGTGGCTCATAAAAAACAAAGGCATTGGCTATTAACTTGAATCATTGACATTTAACGAGTTCTGCTAACACTGGGCATTTTCCTCTTTTAGCTTATGACTTTCCGGTCTACAGTTACTGGAATGCTGATAGGGATGGGGGAGTATGAGAGTTGTAGTTCGAATAAACAACCTCTCCAAGTTCCACTGTAGATTGAGGTATACTTACTCCCCAACTTGATGCCCCCGATGTTATTAGACTGCAATTCCTATTATCCCCAAATAAAAGGTGCACATCTGTAGAGGGTTGTGAGCACCTCTCTCTCCTTTTTAAACTAATACTTGTTTGAAGGGAGAAGTTTTTATGGATTGTGGGGTTATTTGAGCAATCAAATTCATCGTTGTTTGTTCCTAACTCTATCTCTCTTAGTTTTCAGTGTTAACTGCTCCCAAATAAGCTATTGGAGTAAGGAAGACAGAACCACAGACCAACACGGCTACCCGTGTGGCCTAGGAGCCAGTTCTTCCCACCTTGATGTCTGGTGCAAGAGGATGTGACTGGCGGGGAGCGTGATTTTAAAACTGCAGTGGGAGTGGAGTTAAACCAGAAGTAATTCAAGACTGCAAAGGCCCTTTAGTCATTTTAAGTTGGCTTGGAGGAGCTGATATATTCTCCATGGTGTGGAAGTCCAGGGAGCTGGACTCTAGTCCTTCAAGTTGCCGGCATTTCCACAACATCCTACATCCATAGATTGTTGGGGTTGTGTGCCTTCGGTTTGTTTTGGCTTGCAGCGACCGGGGTGAGTGAACCTTGGCGGTGGAAGCCTGGTCTTCCATTGTCCCAGTCCCGTGCTCACAGAGGTTGTAGTGTTGGGCTGTGGGTGTGGAGATCAGGGCTTGACTTGCCATTAAGCCATGGAGGCCCATTGGGTGACCATGGCTGACCATCTCTCTTAGCCCTTATAGGGCAGGGGCAAATCCCCCTAAAATCCTAAAATCCTAAAATCTATAATCCTGAAAATCGGGGGCGGTTTGAGGACACGCAGGAGCAACCTGCAGATATGAAAATGGGTGGTTCATAAATACACCAAAAGAACCGAGATTTCTTTATGATTTTCCTTCGTCGTAACCTCTTCATATAGAGCATTACGGTTCCAGTTCTGGGAGAGGCTGTACTAACCCTCCAAACACCACTTTTGTATTAGATCCCTTCTGGTAGCAATAGTTTAATAACAGGACAGTATGTTAATTTATTTTGAAACCATACGCCATGCATTTTCTCCTTCTTAGCTTTTCCATTGTTCACAATGTGTTCCTTGTTAACTCTCTACTGACAGACTTCAGTAAGCATATTAGCTGTCCTTTCATTGCAAGTAATTTATAACACTTGAAGAACTTATCTCAGAGCGAAAGAGCGAGTTCTGGGGGTTAGATTATACCCTATTATTGCTTTATATTGTTACCTATATCGGCCCAATTCCTGTCTAGTTCTCAGCTGTCTACTTGAAATCAGCTGTATCCACCTTACATTTCCTTCACGAAGCGGTGGAAATAGATAATTGGTTCTTGCTGGTGAAGTATGATGACACAAGAACAAGGCCTTGCGTAATGTTCAAGGCAGATCTGTGAAATGCTGCTACAAAATGATAGGAATTAGTCAAGCGTTTGCTAATTCCAGTTTTTTGTTTTTGCTTCTCATGAATAGTCTAAGCTGCAGAACAATTTGTTACTAGTACTTTGGCTTTGGTCGACTTAACTTGTCAAGCGTAGTTTTATTGATAGTTTTATTACAGTCCTCCTTACACATCTGCAGGTTCGACCTTTGTGAATCTGATTAATGCAAGTTGTGTGGGTGCCTTCTCCCGGTCTCCCCCTCCCACTGGCTTGCCTGGGCTCCAGTTACAGTACTGGACATGACAGATTGGAAAATTAAGGTTACAACATTTCATATCCTTTTGACGAGGATTACCTATGAGAGAATAAATTATTGGGCGCTGGTGGTTATATATTAGTCATTTATATTTCTCGGTGTTCAAGGAATGCCTCACATCAGTTTGAAAATGCTGAACTTTCTTATCTGCCTTTTCCCAGGACAATACAAACAATCTTGTTTGGTTACTTGTAGGTGTTTGGAGGCAGAATTAGTATAACATGGAGGGTCTAGTGCTCCTCTGCATGTGAGGCTCTGTCCTCACCCAGTAGCTTTCGGTGCAATTTTGGCGCATTGAGGGTGAGTTGGTGGTTCAGAGCAAGGGGGCAGGCCTGGGACTTGACCTGGGGTGAGGAGCAGTTAACGCCTTCACATAAAAGATTGGAGTCGGATTGGGCCAAGCGGGACATGGGGGTTATGTGGCGCAAATTTTGATGCCGCTTTACGCTCTGTCAGGGAGCTGAGGGCTTACATCGTATTAAATCTGATAAACATTCATTTCGTGCAGGCCGCGCTTCCATTGCAGCTCCGATGGTAGATGGAAATGGAGGACCACGGCGTGCTGGGGCGTTGTCAGGCCGGCTCAGCAGTTACACTGTCAGGCCGACTCACCAGTTACAATGTGTTTGGTTTCATTTCAGATCATTCTGTCCTGAATGTGAGGAGACGAGTGCAGAGCTGTGGTCACAGTTTCATCTTTTGGGCAGAGCGGCAGGCTCGTGATGGCCAATCTGGCACGCGTGTGGCATTTGGTGACAAAGCCTCGCTCCGATGGAGTGGCAAGAGAGGCCTTCACTAGTATGGCTTGTTGCCTACGCTGTTTGGGGAGAGCCGTGGGCCTCCGCTGATGTGTTGGTCATTCACCTGGGTGGTAAGGACCTTGGTAAAGGCTTAATCTTTTGGATGAGCGGCGGGCTCATGATTGCCATGTGGCACGCATTGAGATACAGTGGCCGGGCCTCGCTCCAATGGATGGGCAAGAGAGGCCTTTGTTGGCATGGCTTGTTGCCTACGCTGATTGGGGAGAGCCGTTGGCCTCTGCCGATGTGCTGGTTATTCACCTGGGTGGTAACGACCTGGGGCTTTTAAAAGGACAGGCCTTGATCATATAGGCCATTCGCGATATGTGGCTTTTCTAAATACTAGGTCTGGTGTTCGCATTACTTAGTCTGCAAGATTTAAAATTACAAATTAATTAAAATAAGAAAAATTAAACTAAAATTAAATTAAACATGATTGAATAAATAAAGAAGTGAATAAACTGCAGTTCTCTCTGTAGGCGAGTGAACAAGGAAACCTCCAATGTTGGTGACAGGGCTTGGGTTGATACATTCATCACTGTGACATTGGCTTTGCTAAACCTGAGCTGTATAGATCACAGTGGGGTTCACTGGGACCTGAGGGCAATGAAATCTTTCCGTGGCATTTGCAGCAGGAGCTGGTAGCCATCCCGTGTGGGGGTGGGGGGATAAGGACTAGCGGACGCTTGCCCTTATCCATGGCCGGTAAGGGGTCTATGGGTTCGGTGTGTACCTATGGCACCCTTTGGTGTAGGATAATGTCTATCCTTGAGGAGGGCCCGGGACTAGCCCTCACTGGCTTGTGCCCGGGGGACTCGGTCTCGGGCTCACCTTCCAGACAAAGGCTGGCCAAAGTCTTGATCCACCTTCTGCGATTGGCTTTGGGGCCTGGTATCCGCCCTACGGGCTAGGGAAAAATGGCGGGAGCTGACTCTTGCCCTAGTCCACCCATGCTGTTGACCCCCCCTTTTAGGATAGAAGTTCAAGATCAAGTTCAAGTTCAAGTTAATTACCATTGTATGTTAATTAGGCATATTAATAAATTGCCCTAGTTCAACCCAAGCGCTGTGTGTGGTCTCCTCATTTCGTGGGTTGGGCCTCAAATAGAGCAGAAACACTGGCAACTGCAAGCCAGGTTTTGAAATATTAACAGGGAGCGGGATTGAATTAAGCTTTTGAGATGTTAAAGCAGGAGTGAGCAAAATGCAGCCCTCCAGATGTTGTATTGTACCTCCACTGAGCCCTAGACAATGTAGCCAGTCATGAGTAGGCTAGAAGTTGCAGCTTCCAAACAATGGAGAATTGCACTTTGCCCACCCCTGTGCTGGAGGTTCAGCTTATTGGGGGACAAATGATGAGATTAATCCAGTCTTGGAAGTGAGGTTAGTCCACACCAACAGCTACATTCTTGCAGGTACCAAGAGAGAGGCCACTTTAACTTATTCTTTCCTTAGGACCTACATATATCTAGGAAGGCTGGCATTTCATGTAGCTCTCATCATAGCCAGCTCCCAGGAATTCCCAGTTCTGAGACACTAAAAATGCTTCTGAGTGCCCACACCAAATCTCTTCCTATTCACTATCACATTTAGCAAAATCCCTGATGAATTGCCGCCAGCCTAACTCCTGGATGGAACCAGCATATCTGAAAGACCAGCTCCACTATAGAAGTCTGCCTGGGATCTGAGCTGTCCAGCAGAGATCCTATTTCATGTCCCATCACCTTTCTCTGGATCACTCCACTCCACTAGCTGGCTCCACACTTGCTGAGCTTCCAGTGGGGCAGCCAAACCATATTATTCCATTTTGTTGTTATAGAGTGATAGAGTCATAGAATCATAGAGTTGGAAGAGACCACAGGGGCCCTCCAGTCCAACTCCCTGCTGTGCAGGAACCCACATCAAAGCATTCCTGACAGATGGCCATTCAGCCTCTGCTTAAAAACCTCCAAAGAAGGAGACTCCATCACACTCTGAGGCAGCATATTCCACTGCCGAGCAGTTGGTAGTGGGTGGTGTTGTTGTTTCTATCCTGATTTTTTCTCCTGTTTGGGACTCAAAGAGGTTTACAACAAATTAAAAAGCACATGGTTAAAACACATAGGCCCTTTGGTTTTTAAAATTTGTTATTATAACTGTCTTCAATCTGTCTTTAGAGAACACTTGGAAATGTATTTCAGTAACGCCTCTCTAGAAGCCCTGGTAGATGGAAAAGATTTAATTAATAGTATGTATGTGTGTGTTTGAATAAACAAATAAATAAATAGTGAACAGGCCTCCAACACCAATGTACTTGTAATTCAGACTCTCCCCCCCATAGTGAAACAGAAGTAAAACAAGCAAACAAAAACAAAACAAACATAGAATCAAAATGCTTTGGCTAATCTAACTGAAGGCAAAAAGACTATTCATTTGGGGCAAATGCAACCATCTTACTTTACATACTACGCAAATTGTCTATGGGTACTACCTCCAAGAATGAAGGCACAACACAACAACACTATCCTTGCACCAGTATCAGTATGGTGTGAGGATACATGCAATCTTCGATGGCATCTATCCAATATCCAGAGACCCTTGCAAAGCTGCTTCTACCTTTCCCGATGGGTGGCAAAACATGCTTTTCTAGTATTGGATATTCTTTAATGTGTTGTACTGCTATGAATGGACTTACATGCTTTCCAGGCTAAATTCTACCTCCAGGTTTTCTTGAATCTATAAAAGGACAAATACAATTTTTTGTTGTGAGAGGGATGAAAAAGATACACATTATCTCATTGTTGATAAGAAAGAATATCTTAGCACATCAAGAAACTCCATCATGAAAATGGCCAATTATCCTTATGGGGGGGGGGTAATTTGGGATTCCTTCTGCAAAATTTACACAAAAAACTAATTCTTTTGCAAAAAAAAAATGTACAGGAAACTATGTATTTTTGCACAAAAATGTTGGGTTTTTTTTCACAAAAATTTTTTTTTGCACAAAACAAAATTTCCCAAAAAAGGCACCAAATTGCCAAAAAATTTTTTTTAAAGTATACAAAATCTCTCCTTATTTTATTCCTTATTTTATTTTATTTTATTTTTATTTTATTTTATTTATTTTATTTTATTTTTATTTTATTTTGCCTCAGCTTCATGGAGGTTACATAGGTCTAATAATACAACAATTTTACAACAGTTTTCACTACTGGGCAGCTTGCTACATGCCGGTTCTAAGGGAAGTAGTCTTCTTCTACTGTGTTTGCAGCATCTCATACTGGGAAGCTAGAATGTGCACCATGCACTTTCACCGTGAACATTCTATACTGCAGTCATTGGTTTCCTAGGAAGTCCTCCTTGCTCAATCCACTCTGAAGCTGTGGCACAGTAGAATGGATCTTTTCCAATTTCTACACACACTCCATTTATCCATAAAAAGTAAAATTTGCTTTCCATTCAACCAAGAAGAAAGGCAGCTGTAAGGAAGCTGTCAGCATCCAGGAGCACTGGCGCCATTTCATTGCTGTTGTGATTCAGCTTGCTTCTCTCTGATATCTTAATTCTTCTGCCAACAATTTATAATCCTTGCTATTTCTTCTTTTTTGTCTTTCTGGTGAAAGTTCAGGAATGTTAGTGCCACTAAACTACAGCACCAGCTTAGATACCTATATGTCCTTTATCATCTACTCCTCACCTCTTCTACATGTAGGATTGACAACAACTGATACTGATAATGTTAGATGCCTACTCCTTTTGCTTCTTTCCCACCATCCCCAGTAACATATTCTAGTAATTTGCTTTGTTAATAATATTCTTAAATGGACCTGTCTTCTTACTTTTGGATCCAGTGGAAATGTGAGGCAAACAGTTTCACCAAGCTGGATTTTATAAACATCAAAAAGAACAGTAAGGAGGTGGTTATCTGTGAAGCAGTTGTCTTCATCATGAACCATCAGTTCCAAAACATTCTGAGAAGAGAGAGGCAAAGTTAAACCATCATATCTTAATTCTGGACTAGAAAGCCCCAAAAACTACAGCATTCATGGAGAACCTACACCCCAAAAAACAGATATGGCATTTTTGGCAAACCATTGGCAGCAATTGGTGAGTGTTTGGATCAATCCTATTAGCGGCCATGTGTATGTGTCTTCAAGGCACTTGTAAACTTACAGTGATCCCATTAATTTCCTAGGCTTTTCTTAGGCGAGGAATACTTAGAGGTGTTTTTAGCCATTCCTTTCTCTGAAATGTAGCCTACAGTATCTGGTATTTATTTCCAGTTTCCCATCCACGTACTAACCAGTGCTAACCACAGTTGACCCTGCTTATCTTCCAAGATCAGATGGGATCTGCTGCCCTTAGGATGTTGACTGCAAAGATATAGAGCTCCCTCCCCTGCTCACCAGAGGTGGAATCCTGATAGTGACATATGACATTAAGTGTGGCTTATAGAAGCATATTACTCCATTTTTTTAATTTTTTTTTTTGGATGGTGCCCAGGGGCTATTCTCTAGCCTTTTGCATCCCATCCCTATCTATCAAGCACTGGGAGGAGCTGCTGCTATTGCTGCCACTTACTGGTGAAGAGACTGTTTACCCAGTGCCAAGTAGGAGGAAAAGGAGGGTGCACTCCACCTGTAAGTGCACTCGCATTTTCTCCCTGCTCAGGGCTGAAACCAGCTGCCTCTTTCTCATCTTTGTAACCTGAATTGCTTCTCTCTGCCCACTGGTAACCTGCAGAGGCAGCAGTGTCCCCTCCTGAAGCTTGAGAGGTACTCAGACTGGAGGACGTGGAACTTCATGGCCAGACAGTTATGCTCTACTTGCTCAATATTGGATCTTTGGCCATAACTGCACTACATTGTTATAGTACTATTATTCCACTTTCAACATCCTATGGAATCCTGGGGTTTGCAGTTTAGGGAGGGTCATTTAGAATTCTCAGCCAGAGAGCTGTTTGGCCCCAGTAAACTACAAACCCCAGAATTCCACCGAATGTTAAAAGTGGAATAATAGCACTATAACAGTGGCCCTTTTCGCACGGCATTTGCCATGCAAAAGGGCCCCTGGAGCATCGTACAACTACAAGGAGCGGTCCACATGACGCACTTGCAATCGTGTGATGCTCCAGGGCCTGGCAGGAGCTGAACATGCACTATTTCATTTTTGGCTGTGAGCCAAAAATGGTGCACAATCGCGCATCACTCCAGGGCCCTGAGCGCACTTGCCGTGCGTGTGGTGCTTGCACTGTGGAAGGAAAAGAAGGGGCTCTCACGTGAGCAGGCAGCAGCTGTGGAACTGAAGGAACCGGGATGCAAGAGCCTCTTGCTAGAGGCTGCTTGCGCGATCCCCACACCCCAGCTCCACAAAAAGGTGAGTTGCAGAAGGGGCCAGTGTCAGGCGGAAATGGCTTTTGTCCATGACTCCAGTCCAGCTCACCCTAATTTCTTCCCTGTTTTACTTCTAGCTTATTGTCTGCTGAAGAGAATATACTAGGGCTAAGAAGGCATATTGCTGATACAATGAAGAATAGAAAGTGTTTCCAAAATGTTTGCTGCTGTCCATGCATGTTCTCCCATGACTGCATCTACATGTTGGAAAAATGACAACTTCTACAAATAATTAAGGGCAATTAAGAAAAAGTGGTTCTGGGATTAATCTTCAATAAAATTAGTGCAACTGTGTCCTTCTTGTTGTGTATCTGTGGTTAAACTTATGCTATTCAAGATGTCTGAAGTTCAGCACACGACACAAAAGCCCTTCTTGTCTTTCCTTTCCTCTTATATCTAAAGTGTAAATGGTATACCTAGGAAAAAGTCACTTCAAAAGAATCATGGTATTGGCACATCTCAGCCATGGACAAATTCACTGAATAAAACTCTGTTTATTTTCCCAGGCATTTTAAAACAGTTTTAACTCTCTTCATCCATTGCAGTGGTATGTCTTCTTTCCATTCTATTTTATGTCTAACAATGAATTGTTTGTACTGCTTTACACCCTCCTGGAATGATGGGTATCTCAGTAAATTTCTAAATTAACTAGTTCCTAAACAAACAAGAAACTAATTACCCAATGCCACTCAATGACTTTTATAGATGACTGATATCATTTATCTTAACTATGAATAATGGGCCATTCATTGAGAAACACATATCAATCTGGTCAGATAGGCTTACTGTCATAGATACTGATGAAAGATTGGCTTGATTCACCTCTTGCCTAATTAATTTCTACCTTCTCCAACTATGACCTAGTAAATGTTTCCTCTTTTACTTGTTGTCTTCTAATACCCTGTATCTCAGAGGAATTAAAAAGAAAAACAAGCCTTAGATGAAGTAAGTTTCATAGATGACACATTCAGCATCTCACCTAACTCTGCACATCTTCTGGCAGCTGTGGTGAAATTCCCAAAATCAAACACGTTACATTTAACCGGTGGAAGCTGGTGGCTTCCCTGTCAGTAGGATGAAGGATTTTCTCCAGAATTTAAACCAAATTTTAAGAGACTCCAGGGCAGTGAACCCTACCTTCAAGATGGGTTCAGTATGCTATTAGATCGATTCAAAACAATTTAAAATTTTGATACACTGAAACATAATTTACAATCAAAAATAGTCAAGCAATGTAACAATTTAAAGAAGTTCAAAATAGTTAAAACTATATTTCTGTATAAGTTGGATAAAATCATTAGACTACCCCCAAGATTTTAATAAAATGTTGTATTGTAACTTGGCACCAGAATTATGCCATCAGGAATGGAAGTGCAGGGCATTCTACCAATGGGGCCCACAGCAGACAAGGCCCTATGCCATGTCCTCCCACAGTATACTTCTCCCCCAATAGAGATGGGGGAGCACCAGCTGAATTTCACATCTCGTGAAAAGCTTTGTATGGTTTTTATTATTTACTTAATAGTAAGCTTGGAAAGGCGATTCTAGATTATGCGAAAAGAGGAAGTAATCCTCCCTAATAAATGTGGCTATTAGTGAAAGTGGCTGGCATGGTACACTGCAGTTGCAGATTCGTAATCTAGGGTTATGGATCCAAAACTGCTTTGCATTCACCCATGGTATGTATTCACAGTCCTAAATACTCCTGGAAACCACTTTGAAGGAGTCAGTCCATAAGATGGAAATTGGCAGCATGGGGGTACTTCAGAATAATGTAACTGGCTTTTTCCCATCCCACACCATGGTGCAACAAGCAGAAATTTCTGCTTGCTGCAGACTTCCATAGCATGCAGTGGCTCCCTTGAGTTTAAGGTACATTCCATGGATTGATTCCTTAGGTCTTTTGTAACTACGGCCATTTCTGCACTACACCATTATAGTGCTATTATTCCACTTTCTTTTTTTTCTTTTTTTTTAAATAATTCTATTCACATTTCAACAGATAAAACAAACAATAATTTCTGCAATGTTTACATGTAATGTTTTTCCTTCTTCCTTTCCTTTCTGGATTACAATTATTAATATTCCCTCTATTTGTTATATCTCGTATTGCAATAAAATGTTAATAATCTATAATTTGTTAGTTCCTGCTATATATCTCTATTTTACTTGTTACATGATATTTCATTAACTGTTAACTGTATAATAATTGTTATCATGAAAAATGTATTACCCTCTGTCTACCCCCAACCCAAATCTGTGACAATCTTCCACTCTTATTATTCCACTTTCAACTTCCTATGGAACTCTGGAATTTGCAGTTTAGGGAGGGGCCTCAAAGGCCTCTACCTAAACTGCAAACCCCAGGATTCCAAAGCATGTTGAAAGTGGAATAATAACACTATGATCGCCTAGTGCGGAAATGGCCTATGTTATATAGTCCTGAATGGGGTGTAGGATCTTGGCCAAGTGGTGTTTTTTTTCTTTTTCTTTTCTTTTCTTTTTTTTTAAAGAAAAATACCTCCTATTCACACCAGTGGGAGTAATTGGTTGTTGTTTTCTTTTTGTTTTTGTTTTTAATTATAACTGAATGTCATATATTTATGTAGGAAGAGAAGAATCATACCTGGGTCCTGCTGCTTATTTTTAAGTGAAGAAAAACCTCATATGGAGCATGCTCTATATATTAAGGCAATGTGTAGTTTGACCCACGATTAACCTCCTGTAAATCATTGTTTTCCTTTTTCTTGAAATTGATTTTTGTCTGTATGTTTTGCTTCTTATGCCATTTACCATAATGCTTAAAGGAACTATTTAATGTCAATCCCTTGAGTTTTTTAAAAATATGAATTAATGCCAATATAATGCCTACCACCCAAACTGAAGGAAAGGGAACTTTAAACTATTCCCTTCATGGGAAAGTTTTTTTTCTTTCTTTCTTTCTTTCTTTCTTTCTTTCTTTCTTTCTTTCTTTCTTTCTTTTTTCCTTTTCCTTTTCTTTCTTTCTTTCCTTCTTTCTTTCTTTCTTTCTTTCTTTCTTTTTGGCTGCAAGTAGTTAAAATGCTCAGAATAATGCTGTTGTGTGGAATTAAACATAGGACCTTTTACTAGTGCTGTGTGACTGAATTCCAGAATGAAGTCTCTCTGTTCTGATATAGGCCCTTTTCACACACCAGTCTTGTTGCAAAATGGCCTAGGGAGCATGATGTCCTTGCTATTGCACAATGCTCCCAAGGCCATTGGGGGCGATTGCACACTATATCATTTTCAGCTTGTTACCAAAAATGACGCACGATTGCGTGTCCCTCTTGTGCCCCACATGCACTTACCTTGCATGCAGAGGCTCCAGATGTATGGCCATTGCACTTCCTCTCCCAACACAGCCTGGGAAGGTACCCGGCTGCACTGCGGAATGAAGGGGCAGAGCGCTCACGCTTCCTTCCGGCCAGCACGGAGCTGGTGCAGACGGGAAACAGAGGGGACGCGAGTGCCTCTTGGACGAGGCTTTTCATGCAATCCCCACGCAATGCCAGTGGCACCAGGTAAGGTGCGAAAAGGGCCATATTGATGTGGCCCATTTTATCAAGCTTCTGATATGGATTTCTGTTTTGTCCATTTTTCTCTCTTTCTCCATCTCTCTCTCTCTCCTTCTCTTTTTCTGAATATGTAAACAGTGTTTACACTCACACACACACACGTACATACACTGTATAAACTAAGTACCTTCTCATCAAAACCACATTCTTTTAAAAGAAAATGGTGGCAACCATCAAGAGTTTCTTAATCATTCAAGAAATATTTTGTCAATAAAAGTAAAATAGCGCATTAAATGCTTACGCGCACACACACAAACACATATTTTTTTAAAAAAAATTGGCATTGGAAAAGTTTCAATTATGTAGCATGCACATAGGATGGAATCCTGTTGGACTTTTATGTTTTCCTAAACACATGCAGCTGTACATTTTATCAGTTTTCTTAAGGTGGTTCTGGGCACTTCTCATGCAAGTGTTCCCAGTTTGCTGTTCTCATTGAGTAATGTATGGTCACAACTAGATCATTCTTACGCCGGCTTGGCTGCCTTGGTTGTCTCTGCAATCCCATGGATACCAGCTCTCAATAGGATCTTTGATATAATACATAATGGTTGTTTCATCCATTTTACCTCGACAATTATTTCTGGTTAAAACTTCTTTATAGCCAGTAAGTAGTAACAGTCTAGAGTGTCAGCCTAGGACTCCCTATGTGACCTTGAGCCAGTCACTCTCTTTGAGCCTGGCCACCTCACAGGATTGTTGTGAGGATAAAATGGGAAGGAAGAGAACCATGTATGTTGCCTTGGGCTGACTGCAGGAAAAGTAATTTAAAAAAAAAAATACAAGCAAAACAACAGCCTGAACGTGCCTGAAGAGTTCAGATAAAAATAATTCGTTGTTATGTTTGTGTCTTACTTTGACTTGACTTTGTATCCTGAAGGAGAAGGTTTCATTCCACATTGGATTCTTACAGTCTTTAATGGTCTTGGTCCGGACCCTCTCAAACGAAGCCGTTGGCAGAAACAAGGTTACGTAGCAATCAGATTGGCTAACTGTTTTTAAAAAGGAAAATGAGAGTATCATTTTTTAGGACATATTAAATAACCAAACCCTACTCTTTTTTTCACGTTTGGCTATTTCTGCACTAAACTGTTATAGTACTATTATTCCACTTTCAACATTCTATGGAATCCTGGGGTTTAGTTTAGGGAGGGGCGTCAAAGACCCCTCCCTAAACTACAAGCCCCAAGATTCCATAGAATGTTGAAAATGGAATAATAAAATAATAACAGTGTAGTGCAGAAATGCCTCTGTCAGGATCACAGAGTTGACAACAAGAGAAATATGCAGAAAGCAAGTATCATTGTCTCCCATTGTTGTGGTCAAGCTGGACTAAGTTCTAAATCAGAGATAAGGAACATCCATTGGACTGCAATTGCCTTCATCCTTTGGAACTGATTTTGTTGCCTTAGGATAATGAGTTGCAGCCCAACAACATCTGGAGGCCCACAGATTTTCTACTCTGATTTAGACCTGAAAAAATATCACAAAAGTACAAAGTTCTTTCATTTAAGGTAATGGTAATCTTGCTGTAAGCAAACTGAGTAATTAATTCTCTTACTCAGTTGTAGTCTATATTTCCACATTACACTGTTATAGTGCTATTACTCCACTTTGAACATCCTGTGGAATTCTGAGGTCTGTAGTTTATTGAGGCCAAAAAGCTCTCTGGCTGAGAATTCTAAATGCCCCTCCCTAAACTGCAAACCCGCAGATTCCATAGGATGTTGATGGTAGAATAATAGCACTAGATAAATGTAGTGCAGAAATGACCTATGAGTTTGTAGGACTACTTCTGTAGTGAGGACATGAAAGTACTCTGAAGCTGAGTTGGAAACCTAGGGGAATAATCTGAATTTTTAAAGCAAATGTATCCAGTTTATGGACTGTGATTTGTGGTGTGTTAACACAGTTTAACATCATGGACTGCAAAATATCATATTCCTTTCTTCTTCTTTCTCTCTCTGTGACATAAATGCACAAATAAAGATTGGTATATATGAAAAATATACGGAAAGATTCTGAAATCAATCAGGAAAATGTGTTTAAAATGTATATAATATGAAAAATGAATAAAAATTGCTACTTTGGGAATAGTATGTAGCAAGATAGGGTATGAATTACCTTGCATAAAGGAAGAATAAGGTCTCACAATGTAATACAAAATTTGGATAGAAGACTAGTATAAATGCGACAACAACAACAACAAAAAATTGACAGATTTTCACACCCCTTTTCTAAATTTCCTTTAGCTGAGTTGTTCATCCAAATATAGTTAGAAAAGCTAATTATGGTTCATGTTGTTTTCACAATAAGGAAGACAAACAATGAAGTGCAAAATGATTAGGTCTGTAATTCCTCAGCTCAGACATTAGCCTCTCTTTATAGATGACCCCAAAAGAAAATGTTGCATAGCCACCCTATACCTCCAGGGATAGGGTGGCTTTGTTATTTCTGTGTGAAACATATTTACAATTGATCTTTTAAAGTTATTTTAATTCAATTGGATTAGCCATCCACCAGAGGCACAAAAACCATGTATACTTAGTCTCTTGCCTGTATCTCTCCCCATTCTGTGCCTCCTTTCATGCTACTGTAAACTTGAGAGGAGTCATTGTAGCACCAATGTGATTCTCTGCACCAAAGAGCCGAGATACAAAAGTAATAGGCATCTGATAGTCAAGTTGTTCGCCTTGTGATTTCTTTTGTTTAGCGCAACCCTAGGTCTTTAAAGATCAGCACAGGTTACCTGTGTATGTTGCAGCGGGACTCCAAACTACATCAAATTATATGATTTAATGCTTATATCAAACTACAGATCCCACCACCACCATACAAAAGCTTTTCCTGGTATGACCAGAGATACTTTGGAGCAATGTGTTTTTTAGGAATCAGAGAGGCCTTGATGAAACAGAAAATAAATTAATTATGTTGCAAATTAAGAGGTTTGGAGACAATTAGTTTTTGACAGAACCACAATCTCTTTGAATTTCAGCTAAGGTAATAGTCTTTCTGCATTACACTCTTATAGTGCTATTTTTCCACTTTCAACAGCCTATGAAATCCTGGGGTTTGCAGTTTTGGGAGGGGTCTTTAGAACTCTTTAGAGCTCTTTGGCCTCAGTAAACTACAAACCTCAGAATTCCACAGGATGTTGAAAGTGGAATAATAGCACTGTAACAGTGTAGTGTGGAAAGGCCTTAAGTCATAAATAAGCCTGGGCCTGTTAGATCTAGCCTTATTTATTTCCTCTTTCATTCCTTTCAAGCAGCAATGACAAGGATGGACTGCACAAAGGAGGATTGCCTTTTCAAACTTCATTAAATATGAAAGCCTCAAGATGATGAATCTCAGGGGGGTGGGAAAGCTTTGGAAATTATACTTTGTAGGATTCTGTGGTGTGGTGTGCATGCTTGTTCTTTTACAAAAAGTTTGAAGCAAGTCCTGTAACTTCTCACAAGTCTCTTTAAAACAATAAACAAAATTTTAAAAAGTAAATTATATCCATAAAAAGATTGCTCTTACATGTTTAGACCTGGACTGGGCAACATGTGCCCATGAGCCACATGTAGCCCCTGGGGTAATTTAGTGTTGTTGTTTTTTTAATTCTAATAAAAAACATTAGAATCATAGGCCCTTTCTGCAGCTTACCTTCTCACGCTGCTGGAGTGTGGGCCTTGCATGAAAAGCCTGGGCAGGCAGGCTCTCGCAAGCCTCCTGCTTCCTTGCTGCTTGGGCTCCACAGCTCCTTCCTGCTTGCACAAGAGCCCCACTCCTTCCTTCTGCACTCCAGCCTGGGAGTTGTAGGCTGCACTGAGGAGAGGACACGCAACAGGCCTGGCTCCAGAGGCTCCGCACTGCAGATGAGTGTGGCCCAGGCCTGTGAGCCTTGCACAAGTGCAGCTTATTTTTGGCTAAAAGCCGAAAATAAGAAAATGTGTATTTGCTGCGCTTGTGGGTCTTGAGCATGGCGGAAATGGGAATGCATCATGCAGACCACTCCTGGCATTTTCCCAGGCTGTGCTGGGGGAGGAAGCACAAGCACTGCAGCTCCGGAGGGTCCGTAAACATGGCAAGTGTGTGCAGGGCCCTGGAGCAATGCACAATTGCACACCATTTTCAGCTACAAGCCGAAACGGCACCTGCGGCCCCGGTAGCATCACATGATTGCGAGGACGTCATCTGAAATGCTCCTCGCAATCGCACAATGCTCCAGAGACCCTTTCACATGCGAAAAGGGCCACAGTCTTCCCCAACACAGTGATGTGTTTGAATTAGAATAATTATTTAAAAATGTCTACTTATAGATTTGCAGATACAAAAAATTGTGTCTGCTTTTTTGGCTATCTGTAAGCAGCCACTCGATGAGCATTCCCCATGAGGGCAACTTAAGAGTTGTTGTATAGATTCCCAATAGAAGTTAACTTTCCCATGGATTTGTGAAACCAGCAGGATACTCACATAAATCTGCCTTTCGTACATTTTTTATCTGTATGATTCTTACAGTCAGCAAATAGCAAGGAGAGTCTTCCATCTGCAGAGAAACAATATCTGAATAAGATATTCAACAGACTCAGCTTTCCAAACTAGTAAAACAAATTACAGGTGTTGGTGGTTAAATCTGCTTATAATGTGCTTTCTTTAGGACAGTACTATACAACTGAAAAGACACAGCCCTTCTGCTGAAAACCTCTATCAGGTATTCTCCTCTAGTGACACAGCAGTATCAGACAATATGATTCGATCGTGCCAACCACTGCATGGGCGTATGAGTTCAGAACAGAGCTTGGAAAAGCTTCTTTCTGGGACCATAGCTCACAGAACCCCTGAGCTGGTGTGGCCATACTGGCTAGGGGATTCTGAGAGTTGTAACCCAAAAAGTAACATTTCCAAGTTCTGGTTGGGAAGAAAGAAGATAGCTCTAATGTGAATATCTTCCTGTGCTTACAGAACTGTTTCAAGTTTCTTGATCTCAAATTCACATCCTAAAAAAAATAAATTAAACTAGATGCACAAAGAATTTAAGGGTCCATGTCACGTAGGAGTACACAGACCTCCTTAGTAGTTCAGCATGGGTTAGAACATTCTTGCAGGGTTATTAACATTCCCATTGAATTGGTAAATCAGAATTAATGGGAATCAGAAAATCTGGAGAATAAAAATGAACTTAATTAAAATAATTTAGATGTCTACTTGATGCTAAATCTGATGATGAAACTGCTCCTTTAATTGGAATCAGGCAATGGCAGCATCTCCTCCTTCTCCATGCACTGTTAAAAATCAATTCTGGAGGTCTGAGCATTGGTTATGGGGTGAAGCCAAGACGTGCAGGAACAGAAACAAGGCAAAGAAAGCTCAGTCACTCTGCCACTGCAGCAACAGTTAATGGCCCTTTCCACATCCTACCTTTTCTCGGTGCTGGGGTGCGGTGATCGCACGAGCAGCCTCTTATGAGAGGCTCTCGCTTCCCTGCTTCTTCAGCTCCACACGAGCTTTCCTGTTCGCGTGAGAGCTCTGCCCCTTCCTTTCGGAGTGCAGCCTGGGACCTTCCCAGGCTGCATTGAGAAAGGAAGCATGGCTCCTGAGGCTCCGCACACCAGGTAAGTGCGCATGGGGCCCAGGAGTAATGCACGATCACGCAGCAGCCAAAAATGCAAAGGTGCACGATCGTTGTCTGCTGGCCCCTGGAGCCTTGCGTGATTGTCAGGGCATCATGCAGATTGCTCCTTGTAATCGCACGAGGCTCCAGGCCCTCTTTCGCATGGCAGATGCCATGTGAAAAGGGCCAATATTGGATATCAATATGGTGCCTCAGAGAACGTCCAGATTATATCTTAGTCCTTTTAATAGTACAAATTAAAGTGGATTTAGATAATTGGAAGAAATTAAAATGGTCAGTGCTAACAGTAATACCAACAATTAAGATAACATTTTTTCCTCAAGTGACATCACTCTTGGGGGTAACTTTTCTTTACTATTTCCTGTGTGGAAAATTGTGTGGAAAAGTCAAATATAATAGGCCCTATTATTTAGAAAATAAATATAATAGGCCCTTATATTTGGGAAATGTTTGTGCCAAAATTCTATCCCATCCTCCACACCCAAAGAAGAAAAACAGCAGCTTCCAGTATGAACACATTATTGTTGTTGTTATTGTTGTTGTTGTTGTTATGTGCCTTCACATAGTTCCTGACTTATGGTGACCCTAAGGCGAATCCCTAGTTTTGTGGGGGCTGAGAGTGTGTGATGCACCCAAAGTCACCCCGTGGGTTTCCATGGCCAAGCAGAGAATCAGACTCTGGTCTCCAGGGTTGTAGTCCAACACTCAAATCACTACACCACACTGGTTGTCATGAAAATATATTATAAAGCTACAAATATTGAACCAGGTAGTTCTAGGAACGGAATGCTGTCACTTGGTACAGGAATTTTTAACATATAATTAGTAAGACTTCCTATGGCTATATAAGAATGATGAAAACTTGGAGAATATGCCATTTGGTGGCCATGCTGACTGGATGATGGTGGGAGTTGTTGTCCAATAAAGTAATTTTTTTAAGCTTTTGAGAAGGAAACATCTAGTTTAATAGGTAAGAAATTGATGTCTAATCTATCCAGATCTTGCAATTTTGGATAAATATATACAGTCGGCCCTCCATATCCATGGATTCTGTATCCACAGATTCAACCAACCACAGCTTGAAAATATTTTTAAAAATCTATTAATTTTTTTAACAAATATTAAAAAAAAAATTAAATTGAGCATCCACAAATTTTGGTATCTATGGGTGGAGGCAGGCAGGTCCTGGATCCAAACCCTAGCACATAACAAAGACCCTTTTTGCACCCTCCCCTTTACCAGTGCTGGGCTGCTCAGCTCGCGCACGAATCCTCGGGAGGAACACTGCCGCTTCCCCGCTGCTTCTCTGCTGCTCGGGCTCCGCAGCTCCGTCCTCTCGTGCAACTGCTCCGCCCCTTCCTTCTGCAGTGCAGCCTGGGAGCTGTAGGCTATGCTGGGGGAGGAAGTGCAACCGGTCCGGCTCATCCGACGCACTGCAGGGCAGGTAAGTGCATATGGGCCCCAGGAGCATTGCACGACCGCACAGCATTTTCAGCTTAGAGCCGAAAATAAAAAATGTATGTGTGGTCCGCGTTAGGCTCCTGAGTCATACGGACCACTCCTCCCATTTATGTGATGCTCAAGAGGTCCTCTCGCATAAGAAATGCTGTGCGAAAAGCATACCAGTGTATTACGATTACCAGTAGCAATGTTACTTGTAACTCATTACTTCTAAACTGTGGCATAAATTATGCACATGCATGTACGCACACACACACACACAAACACCTATTCACACATCAGGAGTAAGGAAAGTTTGGCCTGCCTCTGATGCTCCTTATTCCAGAAAAAAATTGACCAAAATATATTTTCTGCTTTCAGAAGCCCCTAAGAGGTCTTTGTATTAATTGTAGCCAACTCAAACTATCACAAAGGTAAAAGTAAAAGTGGATGTCTAGTCAGTTCCAGCTTTGCTGTTGTTGTGTGCATTCAAGTCATTTCTAAGTCACTATCACTGAGTTTTCTGGGGCAGAGAGTATGTGACACATCCAAGGTTACCCAGCAGGTTTCCATAGCCAAGCAGGGAATCAAACCCTGATTTCCAGGGCCACAGTCCAACACTCAAAAGACTACACCATGCCGGGTCTCAGTTCCAGCTTCGCTCCCATGTTTGGGCCTGCTATGGCCTATAACAGCTGTTAGGGGCAAAAAAAATTCTCCCATGCACCCAATATAAATAGCACAAAGATGAAAGGATATATCTGCCTTGTTAAAAGTGTTGAAAGGTGCACTGATCAATTTGAGAGGGAAATAATGTTCTACAAACAAGATACCACCCTGTTTAACTGAGGAGGCAGCAACACAATGAAGATCTTACTCAGTCAATAAGCTCATGTGGCAACCAATCTTCTTCATTAGGAGTATTAGATTTCTTCCAGTTAAAAATAATTAAAAAAATAAGCTCATGTGGCAATAGGTAGTCCTTCAGATATTGTGTTCCCAAGAATTCTAGGGCTTTATAGGTAAAAACTTGTGCTTCAACTTGTGCCCAGAGAGAGAGAAAAGAGAGACAGAGAGAGAGAGGCCTTTTTCACATGGCATTTTGGAAGTGAGAGGGCCCCTTGAGTGTCTCGTAAATGTGAGGAGCAGTCTGCATGACGCACTCACATTTACGCGATGCTCAAGGGCCGGATGCAGAGCAGGCACGCACTTTTTCATTTTTGGCTTAAAGCCGAAAATGGTGTGCTATTGCGCAATGCTCCTGGGCCCCGCACACACTTACCTGGCGTGTGGTGCCTTGGCAGCTGGGCCGGTCACACGTCCTCTCCTCAGTGCAGCCTGCAAGGTCCCAGGCTGCACTGCGAATGGAAGAGGCAGGGTGCTTGCACGAGGAGGAAGGAGCTGCAGAGCTGAAGCAGCAGGGAAGTGGCAGTGTTCCTTCCAAGACTTCTCACACGAAGACCCCAACCCAGCAGCGCAAACAGGTAACGTGCAGAGACAGAGAGGGAGAGTCTTAATTGGCAAAAGACATGTACTGTATATGATGAAATGGAACAAGTTCATACTGGAATTCAATCACACACCACTACACTTCCTATAGGCAGTTTGGCATGCCACCTTATTTTAAGCATTTCAACTATTTTTAACAGCAACATAAGAAATGTGAACTTTCCCTTGAGGGGAACACATTGTGGCCCATCAGTTTTGGCAGAAGGCATTATATTGACATTGTATTAAAGAGAACTCAAGGGCCCTCCTTTAGACATTATAAAAAATGGCATAAGAAGCAAAGCAAATAAAGGAAAAGTAATTTCAAAAAGCATAAGGGGGATATATTTTTTACGGAGGTTAGGCTTAACCAATGAGTCAAATTATGTATTGTATTAATACATAGCATGCCACTTTATATGGGTTTTCTTTTCATTTTTAAATAAGCACCAAGGCACAATCCAGATTAGAACTACAGGATTCAAGCAAGGAGGTTTGATTTTTCACTTCTGAACTCTATCTGGCCTGATGCAGGTTACCTACAGTGTAGCTAGGCTAGCTGCCAGTGATGCGCTCTAAGAATTCATAAATAAATTATCCTGTTTATAGGTCTTATCCAGAGACCCTGCTGCTGTTTTCTGCTTTTGGAGTACCCAAAGGTTTTTGTTTTTGTTTTAAGAGTTCAAAAGCAGTTCTGTGTATTGCAGATTGTAAGAATTCAGTTAGGATATTATAAGGACATGGATTATGATGGTTAGATCCCTTTTTTTTTTAAATGAGAGATGTGTGCCACTGAGAAGTAGTTAAAGGTGTTACAGGTCATGGAGGACAGCTGAGTATCTGTGCGCAAGACCCGATAGAACAGTAGCTCCAAGCTGTGTGATTTTTTTTAGGAAGGTTGCTATCTGACTCACGGCAGATAAATCTGCAACCCCACTTTCCTGACCGTCTCTCTCTCTATATATATATCTATACATTGGCAGATATGTTTAATTGGCATAAAATAGAAATCACATACAATGACTAGATAAGGCCATGTGGAAGAGGACTAACTGAAAAACAGGTTAGAGATGATCTCGAAGCATGACTGAGTTCAACTTAATGGGCCTTGCAAGGAGAATAAAAGGCATCCAGAGAAGAGCAGAATCCCTGTGGTTTGCATATCCTTTGGAAAACCAAGCCATAAAAACTGGCCACCAACTAAGGCCCTTTCCGCAACTCACCTTTTCTCGGTGCTGGGGTGCAGTGCTTGTGCGAGCAGCCTCTTGTGAGAGGCCCTTGTGTCCAGGTTTCTTCAGCTCCACACGAGCTTCCTGCTCACGCGAGAGCCCTGCCTCTTCCTTTCGCAGTGCAGCCTGGGACCTTCTCAGGCTGCACTGAGACAGTAAACATGACTGGCTTGTCTCCCGAGGCTCCACATGCACAGCAAGTGCATGCGGGGCCCCAGAGCGATGCGTGACCATGCACCGTTTTTGGCTTAAAGCCGAAAATGAAAAAGTGCACACGCACTGCCAGGCCCTGGAGCATCGCGCAAATGTGAGTGCATCATGTGGACCACTCCTCACATTTGCGTGATGCTTGAGGGGCCCTTTCGCATGGAAAATGCCATGTGAAAAGGGCCTCTGTTTGACTCCCAATCATTGGAAACTTCAAAGAAAGAGTTTTTGGATTGATTGATAACTCTGGTTCAGGAAAACAGGAAGATTTCAAACAAATCCTCACACCTATCCTTTTCCTTTTTAAAAAAAAAAATATTTTTATTAAGGAAAAAAACCATACCACTACAATACATTAATCTAACTAAAAATCTGAGAACATACAATCTACACATAGACAGCCTACTAAACTTGAGACACACATATATAAAAATAATACACACCAAATACATAATTGAAAAAACAGGAAAAAAAAGAACTCCCCCTTGAGTGAGGTGACAGCACTGTTATATTCTCAAAGAGTATCATGAAGTAAGCCTCCCCATATAGGAAAAGGGAAAACTGATTAATCTGATTATCTCACATCAAGGTCAATCGTAATAACAATACCATTATTAACAAGTAAATCCTCATTGTCTTCAAACATAATATTAATAGTATTCCTTCACATCCTCATTCTGCCAGAAATACCAATCCATATGAAAGCTTCTTCTTTTTCCTCCAACTCCCATCACAACATTACCCAGGGGGGTACCAATCAGTAATTTATATTTAACAGATATAAAAAATAAATTGTATCAATTCTACTTAAACTTTTTTAAAAATACCATATTTCTAAAATATATCATATTCCCTCATAGAATTACAGATAGAAAAATAGATCAAAAGAAAGAAACCCATAGAATCGCTGCTGAATACTCAAGAGTAGACACCATTGGTAAGAATTTCCTTGTTTTGGAGAAATACTGTAATCTATAAGGAGTTGATTACAGTATTTCTCCAAAACAAGGAGATAAGTCCTTCTATAAGAAGGACTTATAGAATTTGCTGTCCTTCTTATTCTCCAATCTATAAGTCATTTTATCCAGCTGTGCAATTTCTTTTTTATTTTTTTATCAAATAAAATCTTAAAGTTCAAACACTTTATCTTCATATTACATATATAAATGTACATTCTTACATATTATACATGGTTTTATCCATATTTTCATAGAACTTACTATCATTTTTCTTAAATCATTTATATTATACCTTATTTCATATGTGTCAAATTTATATCAGCATAAAACAACCTTTCCAACATACACAATACAATGTATATACCTACCTAATAACCTGCCCTTATTTCTACTTATTTCGTAGTCAGTTATAGCCTATATGTCACATTACCAACAAATTTTTCCATTTATTTGGTACTTTAACATTTATCCTCAACCTCAAGTCATATTTTCAATTTTTTAAACAAGATTCTTACCTCTCAAAGTTTCTATCCCAACCTTTTCCAACTCTCAAATTACTTTGATTTAAGTGGTTCTCTTTTCAATATTCATTGTGTTATATTTAACCCACTCACAGTCGTTTTCCCCCATCTAGTTTCCCAGAGAGGGGTAATTAGATTCCATTCAACGTTAAATTGCTTCTTTGGTTTTTCTGTCAGTATCGACATCAATTTATCTATTTCCCATAGTTCATATAGTTTCCACAGCCAATCTTCAATATCTGGAACTTCTTTTTGTTTCTATTTTTGCGCAAATGCTAATCTGGCTGCTGTAAACCTATAAATTACCATTTTTCGCAATGAGTTCCTCTTAAAATACTTAACATCTAACATATTCAACAAATATATTTCCGGATACATTGGGAAGTTAATTTGTAAAGTTCTAGTAATACAGTCGTGTGTACCCTTCCAATATTTCTTTGTTTTCTCACAAGTCCAGCATATGTGGTACAGAGTACCTTTCTCTGAACACTTCCAACATATATTTTTTGTGTTTTTACTTATTTTAGCTATTTGCATTGGCGTATAATACCATCTAAAATATACTTTATAATAGTTTTCTTTTAAACTTATACTTTTGCAAAACTTTTTTACATCTCTCCGTGAGTTTTCCCAACTTTCTAATGGTATTGGGCGTCCAACATTTTGCACCCATTTTATCATGTTATCTTTAACAGTCTCTTGTTCCATCTGGAAGGTTAATCATATTTTATATATTTTACCCACTAGATGATCAATTCTGGGTTTCAACATTTTATCAAATTCTCTTTCTTTCATTTCTGTTCCTAACGTATTGAAATCCATCTTATATCTTCCCTCCAGCTGTCTCTGTAGAAGCCAGTGTGTTGTAATACCATACTTCATCATTTCCTCTTTATTTTTCCAGACTGTTTTATCTCCTTGAATTTTTAATAAATCTTTATATGTCAACCAACTGCTTATCTGGGACTTTTCTCTTCTATGAAATCTTCATGTGTTGACATCCACAGCGGTAATTTTGTATACAATTTATTTCTATATCATAACCATGTTTTCAATAGCGATTTTCTTATAAAGTGGTTATTGAAATCTTTGTTTATTTTCGCTTTTTCATACCACAAATATGCATGCCAACCAAAGAAGAGATCCGCCCCTTCCAAGATTAATAATCTCTTGTTCTCTAATCTAATCCAATCTATAACCCAACTAAGACAGCTGGCGTGAAAACATAATTTTAAATCAGGCAGTCCCAGTCCCCCTCTTTCAGTCATATCTTTCAATACAGTCCATTTTATTCGTGGTTTTTTACCATTCCGAAAAAATTTCGATAGATCTTTTCTCCACTGATTAAATGGTATGTCGTTCATTATTACTGGGAGGTTTTGAAACAAAAAAAATCATTCTAGGTAAGATATTCATCTTGATTGTTGCAATTCTTCCCATCCATGATAGCTCCAATTTTGACCATTTTTTTAGATCATCTTTTATCTCAGACCAAACTTTTTTGTAGTGGTTATCCTATAAATCTGTATTACTATTAGTAATATTAATTCCTAAATATTTTACTTTCTTTGATATTTTAAATTGGGATAATTGCTTAATTCTTTCTTCTTCTTGTTTTGAGATATTCTTGGTTATCATTGTAGTCTTCTCTGCATTAACTTTAAATCTGGCAACTTTTCCAAATTCTTGGAAGGTTTAAATGAACTTTCTTATACTTTGGATGGGGTCATCTAACATAATTACTAAATCATCAGGAAATGCTCTTAATTTATACATTTGGTTTTGGATTCGAACCCCTTTTATTTCTATATCTTGCCTTATCTTAATATTCAGTATTTCTATCATTATTACAAAGATTAGGGGTGACAAAGGGCATCCTTGTCTGGTTCCTTTCTTAATGTCAAACCTTCCTGTTTTTTCTCCATTAATCAAGATACATACTGATTGATTATTATACACCATTTTTGTCCATTCAATGAATTTTTCCCTTATATTTATTTTTTTCCAATACTTCCATTATAAATCTCCATCTTACATTGTCAAATGCTTTCTCGGCACCAACAAAAATCAAACCTAGCTTTTTCTCATTATGTTTGTGGTAATATTCAATTATATTCAATATTATCCTTACATTATCTTTTATTGATCTTCCCGGTAGAAAACTGTTTTGGTCCTTATGTATCCAAATGTTTAAGATCTTTTTCAGTCTCTCAGCGAGGATAGACGCAAATATTTTATAATCTGTGTTTAGGAGGGGTATTGGTCTATAATTCTTGACCTCTTGTTGATCCTTCCCTTCTTTGGGTATCAGAATGATTGTTGCTTCTCCCCAAGAATCTGGTCTATTATTAATTTCCAATCCATTAAACAGCTTTTGCAAGGGTTCAACTAGTTGATCTTGGAACATTTTATAATATCTTGCCGTCTGGGCCCAGGGCTTTTCCAATCTTTAACTTCTTAATTACATTTAAAATTTCAACCTTTGTAATGGGTTTATTTAGCTCTGACTTCTGTTCTTCCTGAATTTGTGTTAAATTAATATCTTCTAAATACTTTCTGATATCTTTTATCTGTTTTTCTGAGACATCTTACTCTTCAATTAGTTTCTTATAATAATCAAAAAATATTGTCTTTACTTTCTCTGGATGCTGATGCAGTTTATCGCCTTCTTTAATTTCCAAGATCAGTCTTTTCTCTTTTTCTTTTTTTTAATCTAAATGCTAACCATTTTCTCACTTTATTAGCATGTTCAAAAAATTTTTGACATGTATATTTTAGTTTCTTCTCCATTTCTAACGTATCTTCTATTGATATTTGTTTCTGTAATATCTTAATCTCTTTTTATCAATTTCTTATTTTTGGGATCTTTTTTCAACTCTTCCTCTTTCTAAGTTCTTCCAAGATTTTCTGGTATTTCTGTTTCTTTATTTTCTTCTTATATGCTTCTTGTTGTAGTAGAAGACCTCTTATCACCACCTTTCCTGCATCCCAAACTATTTTATCCGGAGTTCCTTTTCCTGCATTTTCTTTGAAAAAGTAAGTTATTTCTTGCTTCACCTTTTCTATTACATTTTCATCTCTTATAAGATCATCTTTTACAGTCCATCGGTATTCATTTTCCCCCTCTTGCAATGTCATCATAATGGGATTATGGTCTGACAGTAATCTTGGCAGGATCTCCATTTTCTTAATTCTTCTACACAAAGTTTTTGATGTCAAAATCATGTCAATCCTTGACCAGGTCTTATGGACTTCTGAAACATACATATATTCTTTTGCATTTCCATACAGGTGTCACCACGCATCTGTTAATGATACTGTAGCCATAAGATCATAAAATGATTTAGGGAGTTTTCGTTATGGCATTTTCCCTTTTTCCTTTAATGTCCAGTCTAGATTGGGGTTTATCACCCCATTCCCATCCCCCATTACTATTACTTCTTCATAATCTTGTTCTAGTATCTTTTTTGTTAATATTTCATAGTAGGAGGCTTTATTCTCCAGCAGGCCATAAACTCCTACTATTAAAATCTTATTATAGATTATCTCAACTTCAACTCCAATTAGTGTGCCTTTACCATCTTTAAATATTTCTTTGGCTCTGTATTTTTTGTTCACATAGATTGTAATTCCTTTTTTTTTCTTATTTATTGATTATGAGAAATCTTGTCCTAACTTCTGGTTTTTCAAGTACTTCAAGTCTTTATCTCTTATATGCATTTCTTGTAGACAGGTTACATCTGGTTTTATTTTTTCTAGGTGGTGGAAGATTCTTTTCCTCTTTATAGCTGCATTCATTCCTCTAACATTCCAGGGAACAATTTTCATGACGTCCCCCCCCTTTTTTTTTTACTCCAGCTCTTCTTCTTTCTCTTCTTCCTTTAGCTCTTCTTCATCTTCTTCTTGGTCTAAATTCCTTTCTTTTCCTTATTGTATTTCCCTCATTTCCTTCTCCGTGTCTCTACTTAATCTTCTTTGTTGGCTTGTTAGAGTTTCTTCCAGCTCTGGTTGCATTGTTTCTTGTTCTTTCGATCTTTCTGTTTCTCTCGCTGCTTGGTTTTCTTCTTCTTGATGATTTTTCCTTAATTCATCTTTATACCTCTTTAAAAAGTCTTATACTTTCTGGATCGTGTTCAAAGTGAATCTTTTCTGTTTAAATGTAAAAGTAACTCCTTCAATTTTACACCAGCGATATGTTACTCTTCTTCTTTTTAACATTTCTGTCAAAAAATAATAGTCTTTCCTTTTTTTCAGAATTTGTGAGGGAACATCTTTAAAAATCTGTAATTCCTTATCTTCTATTATCAACTTACTGGAGTAGCTTTGCTGGATCACCAAATCCTTCACTCTCTCTCTTAGAAAATATATTACAATGTCACACGATACATTCCTTTTTATAGTGTTGCAGGAGCCCAGAGAACACAGAGACCACAGAGCAAGGGCCCAATGTGGGGCTCGTGCGCCAAGCCCCCCCGCCCGGCAAGGCGACTCAAGAGCAGGCAAAACACTACCTTGGTGTCTCAGCGCCTGCAGCGATCCGAGTCACAGCACCATTTATGTTGCAGGAGCCCAGAGAACACAGAGACCACAGAGCAAGAAAAAGAGTAATTTATTACGCGCGGGCTTTTGGCTGGATGTCTCCAAAAGACCAAAAGCCCTGAATTCAAGTTTCACAGCTCTTTTATAGACAAAGTTCACAGCATACACAAAGATCACAGGCAAAGATCGCAGGCATGTTTCGGTCCGCCCCTCCGGGGTCACAAATACCACATGCTGTTACTAGCTAATTACCCCCGCACTCAGACCCCAGAAAGTGCTTATCTACAATCTGCAATTACCGCAGCCAGTCAATAAACGACACCTTGGCTACGTGATCAACATCCTAGCTACGTGATACATTGGCTCTCGTGACCTTTTTACCCTTCTTAAATCTTTCCCCGTTCCTCTGACCTAAGCCCCCAGCTTCTACTTTATTTCTACTTTATTATTTCTAATTCATACCTATATCAATAGCAATGAATGAATTAATTCTAATCATCTTATCTATCTCTAAATCTAATTGTTCCACGTTCCATCCAATATATTCTGCCAATGGTGATATCACTTGATTGTATAGTTCTTCTCCTTGGATCTCTCCCAGGACTCTTATTTTTATACATTTCTCTCTGAATTTTACATCTACACTTCTATTTTGCATTTCCACATTCTCAAGCCTCTTTTCCAGTACCAGTGTCTTTTTCTAATTTTGTGGTTCTATCTTGTAATTTGTCTAATTTCTTGTTCATATTCTTCATTTCTGTAGTTATCCTTTCCAACCTTTGTCCGACATTTCCCATTTCTTGCTTTATTTCCTTAATATAATTCGCTACTCCCTTTATATCTTTTTTAAAATCATCTCTCAATTTTCTTATTTCTTCAATAATTGTAGGTGTAAACTCACTTGATTTCGGTTGCCCCTCAAGAGCTGGCCTTGTCTGTAATTGTTGTTTTACTGACACTGCTTTCCTTGTTCCAGAAGCCATTGTATCAAATTTTTCTTTCTTTCTTTTTCTTCTTTTTTTTAACAATAATAAAATAATATGTGTATCTACAATCAATTAATTAGTTAATTAGACCATCTTACTTAACTTAACTTAACTTAACTTAACTTATAACTTATTCCTTCAACACAATACTTTATACATTTTACAATTAATTGTCTCCTATAATTATTAATAAACAACAACCAAAATCAATTAATATTTAAATATACTTAAACTTCTCAATTCGTTATTTTCTCTTAAATATTTCTAAAAATCCAGTAATCTTTTACTCAGTTAATATTATTCTTATTCTTGTTATCAATGGAGTTGATCAGTTTAATTCATTAACTTTTACTTCTTATTACAATATCATAACTCATATAAATTACCACAGTTAATTCATCAAAATACCCCTCCTATAGATAATATATTGGTTCTATGCTAAAAATTAATATTTCAACACTTAATGAATATATATATATATCAAAACTTAGTGGTTGTCTATTCCTATTTCATTAATATTTATATAGTAATAACACTCTTACAATCAAAGTTTAAGTGCCCAGCAGGTGGAGCTCTTTAGCTATTATTAATTAACACCGAAATTGTTTACAATATCCGGATACTGTAAAGAAGGGGTTAATACATTCTTCATCGCTTTGTTGACCTTGTGATGTTTATTTCTCTTCTTCTGTAGTGCTGCTATTTTGTCCTTGGATTGGTTCCTCCTTCGCTGTTGCTAGGCTCATGCTAGCTATAATTCAGTGTCTTTTAAAAGTCTGTCAGAATCAAGATCAGAATCAATCCAAATCAATTTTAAATATCTGTCTAACTCAATAAACACCAGTCTTTATATGTAGCAACCAAAGTCTCTCTTCTACCCGCGTTTTCCAAAGTAATACTTTTCTAAATGTCTCCTTTTCTTTTTTTTAATTAAACGTCTCTTTGTATTTCCTTTTCGCCTTTCTCCTGTTAGTATTATCTTCGTTATCCCTCAGTCCCGGTCTGGTTTACTCAGTCCTATCCCACTTATTTTCCCACTTATTTATTCATTTATTTATAAAATACTTGGCATCTAACAGTAATCTAGTAATCTAATATCTCAGTCTCCAAATTATTTGTTTTCTTCCCACCCACGTTCCTTCAGTTTTATTTTTTCTGTCATCCAGATTATTCCTGTCATCTTGTCTTTTCCCTTTTCTTTTCTTTCCTTTCCTTTCCTTTCCTTTCTTTTTTTGTCACTAAGTAAGTTGTTATATTAGAGTTTTTAAAGTCAGTCACTCTTTTTACTCTCTTTTAACTTTCCTATTCGTTACCTCCATAGTGGGGATTAGCGGGGAACAGTGCTTTTGTTGAGAATATAACTTAGTCCCATTTCCCCCTTCTGCTCCCTCTTGCCACTTCCCCTCTACCACATGATTTTTCTCTTAGTGGTTTTAAACTTGAGATAGTCTGTATTCCGGGGATCCTTTATCGGATCTCCATCAGTTGTCTGTTCAAAATAGTTGTAGAGTATTTGGTGTGCTGGTTATCTCTTACCGACCACTAAATAGTGAAGTTCTAATACAGCTTGTCTTCTAATGAAGTCTTCTTTTCATTAAAAAGTGGTGGCGAGGATTTTTTTCCTTGGAAGCTCCACAAGGTAATGGCAGCTCGTACAACCTCTTCAGCGCATACCATGTCCCGGCTTTCTGATGCTTCTCCCAGGCGCTCACGCTGGAATTTCGGTCCCTTCCGAGCTCCTCCAAATCCCCTTTTCCAAGGGGATATTGTCCCGTCGTTATTACCACAACTAACGGGCTCCCGACCTCTTGGGGTGGTTGTCACCCCGCAGTTGTGCAGAGTGACAGCCACGCTGCTCGCCACAGCCACCAGAAGTTCCCCATCTGTGCAATTTCAATAGCTTTCACTAACCATTCATCAACCTGGGGATGAAGGCAGATTTCCAGTATCTGGCATAAACAAGTTTGGCTGCCACAATCAGATGCCATGCTAATCTTCTAATACAGAAATCCATCCTATTATCAGAACCAAAAATTCCTAAAGGGAAAAATTCTGGAACTAATTCAATTGTAAGTTTCAAAATTTTCTGCATATTGGCTCATATGGCATACTAGAATCTCTTTGCTCTATTGCATCCCCACCACATATGATAAAAAGAACCCACCTGATCTCCACATTTCCAACAGTGGTTGTTCATATCCTTATTCATTTTTGCTAATCTGTTGGGTGTCAAATGCCACCAATACACCATCTTTAACACATTTTCTTGGAGGGCATGAGATATGGAATATATCATATTGTTTTTCCAAATTATTTCCCACTCTTCCAAGAAGACATCATGGCTTAAATCTTTAGCCCAAGTTATCATACAATTTTGACTGTCTCTCCCTCTAAATTATAGGTTAACAACCTCTTATACAAGCTCAAAAGTAGATGTTTTTCACCTTTTAACATAAGATCTTCCAATTCAGTTTGTCTCAATCCACCCGTTCGGCTTGTAGGCCTTTCTTAAATCTCTCTCTTATTTGCAGACCTATCCTTTTTCTGATCCTTGATTACACTGCCATAAAAATCTTTTACCCCATCTGCCTGATTCTGCCATTTGTCCTTTCCCAAGAAAAAGATCTGCCCTCCTCCCAGGCATGCTTGTAATATATTTATGTTCCCTTTTGGGGGTTTGAGCTAGCTTTTCTCTCTCTCTGACTCTCAAATTTTTCTTTTTCTCTCGCTGACTGGCCAGCTTTCTTTCTCTCTCTCTTTTTGTTTTACCTATATGTCCCCGTGTTTTCCTGAAACAGCAGCCTTCAGGATTATTTGCTGTGTTTTCTCAATTTCTCTTTTTCTTAAGACTCTCAACCTCAGTAGCCCTTGTACGCTTGTGTGAGTGAATGCTTAGTGTGCATGCATGAATATTTTTGCCAATTTTACCAAATAAAAGACCATTTAAAAGGACACTTGACTTTTCTTTCTCATGCAGTTTGACCCTGTAGACACAGGATAAAAGATCTTGCTGTATTGCCCTGCCCTTCATTTTGCCAAGTTGTGCTCTGCTAATTTCCCCAACCTTTGTAAAATCCAGGTATTCTCCTGGGAACCCCCAGAAGCCAGAGTAACAAATCCCTGTCTTAGGATTTCCAGCCAACATAAGCCTCATTCAGACTTTTGATTGATTGCATGTATGGCTCCCATTGAGGATGTAGAGAGGCATTCATTTAAACCTTGCCCTCAAACTTCAGTGAGCCCTCCAGAAATAAGTTAGACCAGTGGCGTCCAACCTTTGGTCCTCCAGGTGTTTGGGACTTCATCTCCCAGAAACCCTGGCTACTTGGTTAACAGTCAAGAATTCTGGGAGCTGAAATCCAAAACACTTGGAGGACCAAAGGGTGGACACCACTGAGTTAGATCTTTGCACATGGAACACAAAGGTCCAGAGGAGGCTCTGTAGAACCCAGTTAATGGACCGGGACACTGACTTTATTAAGGTTTCCTGACACGGAAATTCTGTAACAGCATATAACTGATACAGTATTACAGAATCCTCACGAGACCTTTGTATGTGGGTGTTATCTGGGTTGAGCTTCAGTTTACTGGCATTCACCCAAGCTGTTTCCAGATTCAGAAGGCAGCTGCTCAAAACGTCTACCAGCCACACCTAGAAGTGATGTAAAGATAAAGATGCATGTCTTCTGTTTCTCTAATGTTTCTCTCAGTATCCAGATGAATTGTTCCAATGGTTTCATGCAGTTATCAAACAAGAGGGGAACAAAAGAGAATCTTGTGAAAGGAAGTTACAATGCCACAGACTGACCAAGGGAAGCAGCAAAAAGCTTTGTGGACGAAACAGGTATTCACTAGAATAAGAACATTCCACATAAAAAGATTTGCTTTTCTCCACTCTCTGTTAATCGTTAGGTCCACAGCAAAGGTAGTTCTTTCTGAAAGAACACATGAGTTTTCACATTTTTTAATATTAGACTGGTTATTGTTCTTGTCCTTGCTGGTTTTTATTTTCTTTAATTACCAGTCTTCTGATTTGTTTGTCTTCCTACATTGTTGTGTTTCATTCATTTGTGGCTATTGTTTTAATTTGAATTATAGATTTTATATCATGGTTTCAAGCCAACATACAGACCTCTGATCTTTCAAGATAAAGAGTTGGGGCCCCAAAACACTACATTGTTATAGGGCTATATTCCACTTGGACAGCTATGACAACATGCTATGGAATCCTAGGATCTGTAGTTTATGATGTGGCATTCAGCATTATTAGCCAGAGCCTCGCTAAATTACAAACCCCAGAATACTAGAGAATGTTGCCATGGGAGTTAAAGTGCAGTATAGCACTATAACAGTGTAGTGTGATACAGCCCTTAAAGGGTAAAGGGTTTAATAAGTAGTAAGAAAAGAGAGCCAGCTTGGTGTAATGGTCTGAGTGTTAGACTACAGTCCTGGAGACCAAGGTTCAATTCCCCATTCACGCATGGAAGCCCACTGGGTGACTTTGGGCAAGTCAAACAGTGGTCATTTCCATCCGGCCCCTCCCAAAACTGCAAACCCCAGGATTCCATAGGATGTTGAAAGTGGAATCATACTGCTATTAACAGTCTAGTGCGGAAATGGCCAGTCTCAGCCCCAGAAAACACCATGATAGGTTCACCTTAGGGTGCACCATAAGTCAGAAACAGCTTGATGGCAGGTAAAAACAACAGTAAAGCAAAGAAAAATAAGTAGTACAAGGAGAGTGGGACAGAATCTTCTACATAATACATATACTTAATCATCTGTAAACTGTATACATACTACAAAGTAATTCAACCTTTAAAAATGAAAAAAAAATTGCCAACCGTCTGATCCATAAAGTCATAGAATCATAGAAACATGGCTTTGTGCCCTTCTATGCCTCCAGCAGCCACACTACATTCTTCACTCAGTGATAAATCTTTCTGTGCATATTCTCTAGCAGCGCTACAGAGTCTAAGTCCAAGTTCTTCAACTCAGTCAAAGAACAAGCTTGAAAAATGTTGAGGAAGAAGCCAGCCGGTACTTACCTCAGCAGTTTACTCCAATCTGAATGCTCAGCTGAGAGGCTTCTGATGTGCCAGCTGAGTATCATGTTTCACCATTCCACTACCTTGCTGAACCTGATAGAACTGGTATGGTATGCTCATTTACATTTGGAGATCCGGGTCTTGTAAGCATTCTCTTCTGTTATAGTCCTTCATTTCTCTCTAACTTCATGTTTGCAAAGCTAGAAATATGTTGTATGAAGTTCTGAACTTAAAATACTTTTTCAGAAATACAAGTTGATTCTCCCTTATCCAGAAATCCAAAAGCCTCAAACTCAAAACTTTTTGCCACCGGCTGTCTACTTCCACCTTCAAGGCAATAACTCTGGTACTTCTGCACACCACAGCTGTTGACCTGAAGGCAGAAGCAGGCAACTGGCAGCAAAAAGGCAGAGACAGTGGAAAATGTGAAAAATTGGGAGGCATGGATTCTCACTGAGCACTACACTTAGACTCTTGGCATTTCACAAATCCTCTGTCTCTGTCCAACCTTCTGTCCCATACACAATACAAGTAGCAAACAAATGAGACATGAAGCTATTCTCCCCAAAAAAGTACTTTATTCCAAAATTGGAAAAAATCCAAAACATTTCAGATAAGAGGGCCTCAACCTATAGTGTATTAGGTCCCACTGGAAGTGTAGCTACAGCGGGGGAGGGGGGAACGTGACAGTGTTGCCCCCACAGATAAGGATTACCCCCAATGACATTTTCTTTCAGTCTCTGAATCTCTAGAATTACAGTAGGTGGGACACTGATGATCACTTCCATTTCCTGTGCTGTCATTGCCCTGGTAACTTTGCTTGTCCCTTCTCTTTGGATGCCTAAATTGTATTTCTAAATGCTCATCTGAAGTTTTGAGTTACTGCAATATTATAAATTTGGGAACTGATGGAAAATTTCATTTCAGAAGAGGAAAGTCTTATGGGGGGGCAATGCTCTCATCCCCCCATCTAAACCACCTGTCTGTAGAGGGGTGGAAGAGGGGTGGGGGAGCAATTTTCACAAGTTCCTGATCACTCTGCATTGCCAGTTTTCCTTTGCATCTCCTAACATTCTAGACCATAGATTGTTCAGGCTACACAATTACAGCACTATATTCCACTTTAACTATGTGTGAAAGGAATCCAGGAGTCTTAGGCCCAGACGAGGAAGTTAAGACGGGCCAAGGCATCCTGTCATGGAGGTCGTCTGCACCTTGGATTGGACTAGGTTCGGACTATTTACCTTAGTTCCACACCTAAGTCCAATCCAAAACACCCCCAAGTGGCCCTCCAGCGCGCTATGTGAAGACCAGAAAAAAGCGGCCTTTAAATTTTCCGGAGCGCGCCAATTCGTTCCTGCTCAGTTGTGCAGATGCACAGATTCGCACCAATGTGAGCCTGCGATCAGCGGAGGGAGGGCAGTGGGCGTGGTCAGCTTCAGCAGTTGGTCCAGACCCACAAACAACCGGAAGCCGCCATTTTGTCAGCTTCATCAGTGCAGATCTAAAGACCTCGCACTGCTCCAAACTGCCCTGGAACAAACAGAGGAGCCCTGCGGTAGGGCTTAAGGGAAAGTCCACGTTGCTTCAAGGCCAGAAGAACCGGTAAGTAACGGCATGGAGCAATTCACTGGCCTCGTGCAGAAAGGGCCTGAGTCAACCACAAGCAGAACATGAGTCAGCAATATGATCAGTCAGCAGTATTCTGGGCTGCACCAATAGGAGTATAGTGTTGAGATCCAGGAAAGTAATAATACCACTTTATTCTGCTTTGGTTAGACCTCATCTAGAATACTGTGTCCATTTCTGGGCACTACAATTCAAGAAGGATATTGACAAGCTGGAACATGTCCAGAAGAGGACAATCAAAATGGTGAAGCCATACCCTATGAGGAGTGGCTTAGCGAGCTAAGTATGTTTAGCCTGATGAAAAGAAGATTAAGAAGTGACATGATAGCCGTGTTTAAATATTTGAAGGAATGTCATGTTGCTTGTTTTCTGCTGCTCCAGAGACTAGGACACAAAGCAATGGATTCAAACTACAGGAAAAGAGATTTCACCTAAACATCAGGAAGAACTACCTGATGGTCAGAGCCATTCAACAGTGGAATATGCTGCCTTGGAGTATGGTGGAGTCACCTTCTTTGGAGGCTGGATGGCCATTTGCTGGGGGTGCTTTGAGTATGTGTTCCTGCATGGCAGGAGGTTGGTCTTGATGGCAGTTGTGGTCTCTTCCAACTCTATTGTTATGGCCAAATGCACCCCCCAAAGATTGATATGGTTTAACTGGCAAAAAATTATTTAGTTGGTAAGCTACATTAATTGGCATTGATATAAAATGGATCCTGAGGTGACTGTAAGATCAAGCTGAACAGGGGAAAATTACTGACTGAAAACATGTGATTGTGAGGCAGGTTAGCCAACATCCCCTCTAGGAGGAACCAAAGTCATTGTCAAGCAGATTACCAAGAAACTCCAGAGAAAATTGGCTTAAACTGAAGCTGGAACATCTCTGTGCATACAATGGTCAAAGGAAAGTTCCCACCAAAACAATGATTGTTTCAACCCTGCTCCCTCACACCTGGATGTTTCCCTGCTTTGTCCCCCAGACATCTCCACAATACAAAGCTATTGCTACAGCCATTACCTCTTTGTTACCTAAATAGTAAAACCATTAACTCTGTCCAGACCCTATTGTTTGTGTTGCAACTCTCATTGTCCACTCAGTTGGGAGAATCATTCACACCCAAACCTGCAGGCTAGATTTTGGGTATATAAGTCCTCTGTTTTGAGCAGTCAGACACAGTACTTCTCTTGCTGGTTGCCACACTGTCACTCTGATTCCTGGAAGAGTATTGTCCTTGGGCATTCATCTAAGCCTCATTGCTGCTTTTCTTGCTGCTCTCCAGATCACTAATTATCACCCGAACCCTAAAATTTCTCTATCCACAACTTTCCTCCCTATATCTTTCATCTAGCTCTTGTGTAAATATGTGATTGTTTGGATCTTATGCATGCATGTATGAATCATTCAATAAAATACATTTTAGTTTATTTTAGAATCTTGGTTGGTTCTTTCCTGCTAGGACCCCATAAACATTGATGTAAGATCTTGCTAGGTTACCTTGCTTCTCACAGGCCTCCTAATTTGAGGTAATTAATTCCCCGTTGGCACATGTATGTACTGGCATTGCGGATGGACCCTTGAGTCACCCACATTTTGGAATAACACTATGATTCTATGCTATGGCTGCATCTTATTGGGTCCTGAATTTTATAGTCTGTTGAGACCCTAGAGCTCTCTGGATGAGAATTCTAAATCTCCCCCTGAAAACTCCAGATCCCAGGATTCCATAGGATTTTGGCATGGCCGATAAAGTAGAATCAAATGGGTAATGTGAACGGATAGCCAAGGAACATAGGGGACAGCAAAAAAGCTGAAATGAAAGGAAGCCTCTGCCTCTGACAAAAGAGGATTTTGCTGGATTCAGCAAGAGGGAGTGCATCACACAGCCATTTTTAGGGGAAGCATCTTCCCCCGTCCTCAGAAAATGGCCCACTCCAGAGTTAATTGTTCTATATTATTTTATAAAAGAGGGTAAAAATGTGCTAAAAGCAACCAGGAGAGTACGTCAAAAAACCTAACAGTGGTAGTACTGTTAGTAAGACTAGACTTAGTAAAAAAGAATACCTGGTACCTTGAATTACCGCTCTGTCATTTTTTTAAAAAAATTCATGTATGAGACAAACCCTCATTTCTTCCAGATTGATGGGTGATTCCCAATATGATAAGGCACCCTGTCTTTACTAGACAGCTATGCCTGCCTCTTTATGACACCACCTTTATGTAAATGAGTGAGAGGTTTCAAAGTTTATTTAAAGCCACTTAATAATTTTATGGCACGTGTTTTCTGTGTTACTCTATACACTACATACAACTCAGCTGAGTCAGTGCTTACAAAATTAACCTATACCATTTATTAAGATAACAATAGGAATAAAGTAGCATGTTAGACTTCTTATGCATGTCAAGGTTGATATATTTCCTCAGTGAAATTTTTAGATGATATAACAGATAATTCCCTGCTCAGAAACTGTTCAATTATATCTTTAGATTTTCATGTAAGACACAATTATCATACAACAGTGCTTTGGCTAGACTCCTGAAAAGGATTAACCCCCAGTGTAAGTCACACTCTCTGACCAGATCCCACTAGGGTTCAGGTACTCTTCTGTCTCTCACTAGTCTTCCACTGAGAACTAAACCTTCCAGACCCTTCTCTGACCAACTTAAGAACTCTGTTCCCTAGCTCCTTACTAGTATCTCACTGAAGGAATCCAAATACCCACAGGTACTTGGCTTCATATAAGTTTTCCTCTCAGCCACAAGCCCCTCCCATATACTACTGGGCTGAGTTTCTCTCCTGAAGCGCTATTCTGCTTGCTTAGAAACCTGCTTCCAGGCTGCACTGGCACTTCAGACAGCCACACACTCTGAACTTCATCACAATCAGTGAACAGACTCAGTGTTCTCCAGCAAATACAATGATGCACCATTATCTTCACAAATCACACTCTCACCACACAATTCTCCCACTATTGGGACTGCACTGGAGGAAAGTTTAGAGATGACATTTGCAGGACAGGATAGAACAGCAGTTTGGCCAAGGGTGGGGCTAAGACAGAGAACCAGTGTGGTGTAGTGGTCTGAGCGCTGGTCTGTGACCCTGGAGATCAGGGTTCAATTCCCTGCTCCACCATGGAAACACACTGGGTGACCTCGGGCACGTCACACACTCTCAGCTCCCAGAAAACCCTGTGAGGGTCACCATTCATTGGAAATGACTTGAAAACACACAAGAACAACAATGACGACGACAACAACAACAACAACAGAACTAAGACAAAATTGATTCCGGGTAATCTACATGTTTTTTATGCTTGAAACTGAATTCTCATCCACATATTAATCTGGGAGATGTAAATTAGATTTGCTTAAAGATATTGATCAAACAATATTCTCTCCCATCCTACTATGTAAACACATCAATTCATGAGATAGCTAGAACCTCCATATCACATCCAAAAAGTTAAATGGTAAAGCTTGGCAAAAGTTGCTTCCACTGACTGCAGAGCTCCAAATTCCCCAGCCAGCATGCTTCTGATTAGCTTTAGAATTATAATATGTAATAATGACAGGCTCTTTTGAAATAACCTGGGGTAAGGAGGTAACTCACTGTCAAGATTGCCTCTGGCACTAAGAGGATCGTGCATCTACATGCTCCTCAATTAATAAATAATGTTTTTAAAAAAAATTAATATAAATATTTTAAAACCACCCATTAACTTTACAGATATTGGAGTGGTTTACTAGAGTAAAACAGATAAAGCACGTCATTATAAAAACCACAGAAGGCATCAAACAGAATTCAGCAGGCAAAACTATTCACTGGCACAAAATAAGGTTTGAGGTTGGTGCCAAAGTTATTTCGACACTGTCATTGGTTGCACCGCCTTGGGAAGCATCTTCCCAAAGGTAGAGTGCTAGTTGAGTAAGCTTTCTCCTTTGTTGATACATAATGCATCTGAGATACTTGCAGAACAGCTTTCCTGATTAACTTTACACTATAGGCAGGATGATATACGTAGGAAGAGATGCCATTTCAGTTAATGAACACTGAATGTTTTAAGTAACAAGTAGGACTTTCCATACTTGTCTCTGCTTGTACTTGGCATCCTTCCTGCTGCTTTTCACCTCCTTTCACCTCTTTCCCCTGTCAACTTATATTCTCATCAGTTCTGTCTGCTCTCTCTCTCTCTCTCTCTCTATATATATATTTCTGCTTCCTACTTTGCCTCCTCTCTACCTTCTCTTCTTGCTTTTTTTCTAAATAGACACTCTGTGTAGAGGCATCCCATTCCTAGCCCCAATGCTTTCTCCTGTCCACCTGTCCAAGGCTCAGCCAGTCAAAGAAATGTTTGGCATCCACCATGATCAAGACCTCCAGTGTTTCTCATATTCTAAGACTGGGCTCCTTAAGCCTGGAGAGGGAGCCATACTTCAGTGGGAAATTCAATAGTCTGGTAGTAATTGAATAAAAATTGAATTTTGGGGGATTTCTATTTTGGTGAAGTACTTAGAATTCTCTCCTAGAGAACGCTAGTCCACTTCCTTGAGCTATAGCATTACCACTTTTTTGCAGAGAGTTGTAAGTACCTCACCAAGCTACAAATCACCCAACTTACAGGATCAAGCCATTACAGTTTAGTGTCAAACTGCTGCAACTATATAGGCTGGTATCTTATATCACATTTGTAACAACCACTGGAACCCACTTTAAACTCAAGGGAAACATTTGCTTGTCACTGCAAGGCTTGGAGTGGGACAGGGCTAGCTGCATCATGCTGAAGCACTCAGTTCACCCACCTCACACACAGAGGTGGATCCAGGGTGGGGCAACTGGGGTTGGTCAGGGGGCACACAAAAAAGGAACCCCCCTCGCCTGCCCTGCCACCGCCACTCACTCCTCCCCATCACCGCCAATCACCCTTCTCTCTACTGCTCTCAATTGCCTGCCTCCCAGCTGTCAATCACCCCTCCCCTCCGCTGTCGATCGGCCTTCACCCCTCTGCCAATCGGCCTTCTCCTCACCACCACAGATCACCCTTTCCCCATCATCGATCGCCCCTCCCCCTGCTGCCAATTGCCCTTCTCCCCATTGCCCCCAATTGCCCCTCCCTCTGCTGTGGGTCACCTCTCCCCCCTGCTCATCCCACCCCCTTACCCTGGGCACTGTTGAGCCTCAATCTGCCACTGCTCATACATCATCTCCTTTGGATTTGAGCGCTATTTACAATCATAGCAATAGTGCCATGAATGTTGGACTAGGGAGACCAGGGTTTGAATCCCTGCTTGGCCATGGAAACCCCCTGGGTGACCCTGGGCTCCTCGTTCTTGGCCTTAGAAGAAGACAATGTCAAATTTGGGATTGCCCACCCAGTACCTCCTCCAAGACACTGTCCTTACCCTTTTTCTTCATTTGGTTTCATTTGGCCATTTCTCTGAAGGTTGCCCTCACTTCCCCCCTCCATGGTCAGAATCTTCTCTCTTTTTAATATAAACTAAGGAAATTCACACACACTTCTTCTTGCAGCCACAGCTGTGGAATTCCTCATTCAGTCTACCACATATGCATACACACAGAGAGATGCCCACACACAGAGAAATGGAAATGAAAATAGTCTGAATTTAGAATGGCATTTATTTAATCACAAGTACAGAGGAATAAGCCTCTCAGCTTTCTGCCTTTTTTTCCTTGTGGCAGGGAAGCTTCCTGGTGTAGCATAGATCAGACTAAGGCCATTTCTTCCCTACACTGTTATAGTGCTATAAATCTACTTTCAACATCCTCTGGAATTCTGGGGTTTGCAGTTTCCTGAAGCCAAAGAGCTCTCTGGCTGAGAATCCTAAATGCCCCTCCCTAAACTCCAAACCCCAGGATTCCATAGGATGTTGAAAGTGGAATAATAGCACCATAACAGGATAGTGCAGAAAGGCCCTATGTAACGTAGATGCACTCTAGAGCAGTGGTGTGAAATGTGCTGCCCTGCATGTTGTTGAACTGCAAGCTCTTAGCATTCCCCATTATTGACTAAGTCTGTTGGGACCTGCCGTCCAATAATATCTGGAGGGTCGATCACTTTCTACCCCTGCTTTAGAGGTTTAACTGCAGTTTTTCAGGCTTAGCTGTGAAAGCAGAGCTGAGAAACTACAGGTTACTATAGAATTACCTATTTAGACTGGTCAGTTAATCTGCAATGTCCTTGGTTTAAGCACAGCTTAATATCCTGAACTGTAGACAGGTAGTTGCAATCGTGGTCCTAACTTTTATTCTTAAGAATTTATTCTGTCTCCTTCATGTCCACAGAGCAGCTTAATGAGAAAAAGACCCCTCCTTATACCTTTGTAACTGTGTTTTGCCAGAGAGAATGAAATTTTCCAAACTTGCAACAACTTGAAGAAAACATTTTTTTAAAAGTGTTGGAGAGAGTACTCAGCTCTGCATGGCCATGAGCAGAAGCAGATTCATTTCTCTGGCTCCCTGCCAGAAATTATAGCTTTGCCACTTGCTTTGGTGGCAACTAAAGCAACAGAAATACTATGAATGGTCATTACTCTCTAGGGCCATTTCTGCACTGGGCTGTTATAGTGCAATGATTCCACTTGCAACATCCTATGGAATCCTGGGGTTTGCAGTTTCAGGAGGGGCCATTCTATAAGATGTTGCAAGTGGAATCATCGCGCTATAACAGCCCAGTGCAGAAATGGCTTACGTATCATCCATTTGTCCCTCCCTTACCTAGAAAAAAGGCCTCTGGAATGACCACACAAGAGCCAGGATGATGTAGTGATTTGAGCATTGGTGCTTCACACATTCTCAGATCCCTCAAGTTGGAAACAACTTGAAGGCACACAACAACCACAACCACAACGACAACAATGAAACATCACATTTATTTGGGGGGAAAAGGAAAATTAAAAAAAAATTAAACTTCCCAGCTTGGAAAAGTTCTCTCTTTTTAAAAAAGACTTAAACTAGCATTTCCAAGAGTCCCCCACTGCACACTACCATTTTCTGTTTATTACTATCAGATTTCATGATTTCAGTGTCAAATTGTATGCAGTTTTGAGAAATAAGAGATAATTTTTATTTCTCAAATTTGAACGGTTAACCAAGACAAAAGACAAAAGCAGGGGAAAGAAAATATTTACTCAATACACAGTATTGTATAACAAAATGCCCTGTCAATTTCACTTAAATGATTTTGTGTCTGGGTTTAGGAAAGAACCTGTACACATGCAGTCTGAGTAAGCAGTTCTGATAGTGATGAATTCTTGACATAAATACTGGCTGTGTTGCTTGTGTTATGTACTCTAATGACCACAGTGTATTTCGAAGCCTTGTAAATGGAGGCCACCCAGCTAAACCCAAGTGAAGTTCTCCTACACCCCTTTGAAATGATAGCTTGCGCACTGCAATGCAGAAAAGAAAATCACCACCCAAAAAGTGTATTCACACTGCCAGTTAGAGCAGTTTGATTGCTATTTTAACTGCCACAGCTCCATCTATGGAATTCTGGGGTGTGTAGTTATGTGAAGTACTTAGAATTCTGGCAAGCCAGTGTAGTGGAGAGGTTTGAGTGTTGGACTAGGATTCTGAAGAGTAGAGTTGAAATCCCCACTCAACCCTGGAAACCCATTGGGTGACCAGGGCAAAACATTCTTTCTCAGCCTCAGAGCAAGGCAATGGAAAACCTCCTCTGAGCAAATCTTTCCAAGAAAACCCTGTAATGAGATCATCCTAGGGTTGCCATAGGTCAGAAAAGACATTTAAAAGTTTCTGCTAGAAAGTTCTAATGCTGCAGTTCAGAGAACTGTCTATGAGGCAAGAACCTCATACAATTACGTACCCTAGGATTCCTTAGACAGAGCCATGGCAGTTAAAACATTATCAGACTGCTATAATTGGGCAGAGTGGATACACTCCCAAATTCTGGTTGAATATTTGCAGATATCTACATTTGCAAAACTGCTGCCTGTGTGTTTGGGACCCATAATACAGATTGACTGCTTTTACCTTCTCCTGGCCTAATCCATCTCTGTCAAAAATGGAATAAAATAGTTATGTCCCAAAATTAGACATATTTTTATTGTGTGTGTTTCTTGTCTCTGGTAATTCACCTTTATGTGGAGATGAAGAGATAAAGGTGGCCCCGTAAGACGTTACAAAAAGAACTCCCAGCTACTAATGACTTCAACAAGGAAGAAGGTTGAGCCTGGTACATTGTGTCCCTCTCTCTCTCTCTCTCTCTCTGCAAAACCAAAATTACAGCCTTCTAATTAATTCAGAATAGCAACCACCTCCTATTTAAAACCACAGAAGCATTAGCATTGCTTCTTCATCCATAAGCATACATAGAAAATGTCACAATCTGCCCTTTATCACTATGCAAAAAGCCTGCCCTTTATCACTATTTAATCACCCCATTTTTGACAGCCACATACATGTTTATATATATGTTTCTTCAGAAGTATAACTCATTCAGAGGAATAGAGCTCCCAGTATATTGGTACAGGTTTGTAATCAGTGCGTGGTTTCACTAACCAATGTCAGCTAAACTTAAGGCCCTTTTTGCACAGCATTTGCCATGCGAAAGGACCCCTGGAGCATCATGTGACTGCGACGAGTGGTCTACATGATGCACTTGCAATCGTGCGACACTCCAGGGGCTGGCAGGCACTGATTGCACACTATCCCATTTTCAGCTTTAAGCCAAAAATGGTGTGTGATCACGCATCACTCCAGGGCCCCATGCACACTTACCACGCATGCAGAACTCCGGAGCCGCAGCACTCGCACTTCCTGTCCCAGCACAGCCTGGGAAAATCCCGGGCTGCACTGTGGAAGGAAGAGAGGGCTCTCGCAATACCTGCTCGTCAGCAGGCAGCAGCTGCGGAGTTGAAGCAACGGGGACGCGAGAGCCTCTTGCAAGAGGCTGTTCGCACGATCGCCTCACCCCAACTCCACGAAAAGGTGAGCTGTGGAATTAAAGTACATGCACTAAAGTGTTACATGTTCCTCATACTGATCAAAGATTGGACTCATACTTAGTCATTGCTAAAGTAGACCAAAGCGTGTAAAGTTTGGGGGGGGGGTGCTGTCATTCCCACAATCCTATACCCAGCATGCATAATGAATTCTGGACTCTGGAAGATGTAGTTCAAAAGGCAACATTACCAGTCTCTGGAGTATATCCATTCAGTCTTGTCCCACTTAGTTTATTATTCCTAACTCCTGTCTCTAGACTAAGTCTGGATTTAGCCCATATTTTTAAAATTAAAATATATATTGCTACTATAGAAATGCAAGGACAATAATAAATAGTTATAGCTGCACAATTATAGGTGTACTACTGATGAATTAGGGAATATCTAAGTCCATATCAAAAGAATGAATTATACGAAAATTAAACAGGAAAAAAGATTAATTTTAGAACAAATAGCAGCCATTATATTAAATAATAAAAAATAATAAAAAAATGAATATAACAACAACAACAATAAAAAATGGCAAAAGACTAGAGGCATCACTCTTTGCTGAACTGCCAATTTGAAAATAGCTCAAACTTGAGATTTCTTATAGGTTAAAGTCACTCCTGAAACGAAACTAATATCACATACATTTTTTTTCCCTAGAGAACTGGTAAGGCTGATCAAAAATAAAACATACAGTATTACTGCTTCCTTACCTCCTTTGCACTTCCAAAAGATGCCATTGTGGCCTTGGTACCAGAAAGCTGAGAAATATGATGTGAGAGTGCCATGCTAGTGTTTCGTAATAATGCTTCCAGAAATATGAATGTAAACTGGCTGAAATTCTTGAGCCTATGTTTTGTAAATGCTGCTAGTGCCCCACCCCTTTTGACATTTAAGTAAAGAAATATGAGGATACAAGAGGCAGCATATGAGTTCAGAGCTGCACCTTATGGGTTGGATCCCTATTTCTTCCCTCCAAAGGCTTTCATTTTGCATACGAAGCAGCCAGAGGAGCCTTCAGGCTGAACAGACAAGTGGAAGGGCAGGAAGAAGGTGTTTGGCTTCTTCCTTTCTATCCACTCCACACAAACTGTCTCACATAAACCTTCATTGTTTGGCCCAGATGAAAACATGTCAGGGTGAAAACTATCTGGGAAGTAAAGAATGCATTTTGCAGAGAAAAATGCTGTAACATAAGGATGTGTATCAGACTGAGATGAAGCCAATGTCTGATCAGGCCCTTTCAGGCTGGTTCAGGAGTATCAAGAAATTTGTCCTATTCTGTTCTGTTCTGTTCTGTTCTATTCTATTCTATTCTATTCATTTCCTGCCCAAACTCTTCAGACAGTTTAAAAACAATTAAAACAGATAAAACCTATTTAACCTCCCACACATGTGCATATTTGAATCAACTCAATTAGGGTGGAATGAAGTGTCAGCCGTCATGTTTGCGGTGGTGGAGGTCCCAGAGGCAGCGTATTACCCAATGAGATGGGGGATGTTGGGGTCCACCTGCAATGCCAGCATCTCTTTAGAATTTGGAGAATTATAGCTCAAAGAAGGCCTGTGAGAGGAAGGTAACAGCAGAATCTTTTCACCTGTGTATACCAGTACTAACTGTAGAGAGTTAAACAAAGTTAAACAAATTATTTTATTGGAATTGACAAACATAAGAGAAACCAGACCCTCTTAGGAACCGTATAAGGCTACTGAGAAAGGCTGGATAGAGAGAGATTAAGTGTGGAAAAGGGTGATAGTTACCAGTCTTGAAGAAGGTGGTCACAGCGGAGGGGCTCAGACAGCATCAGAGGGTAGCACAGAGGAACAGCAGCCTGGGGCACCATGTACAAGATACTACATCCAATGTACTACATATGGTTGGGATTGAAGCTAGGATTTTTTGTAGTCTATTCCATACCCTGAAGGACTGTGTTGACAAAGCCATAATGGCTTTCCCATGGGACTGGGACTGAAAAAGTGGTCCAGAATGGGCTGACTGCTTAACTCCAGAGGGACAAAACATTGGCCCTTTTCTCATGGCATTTTCCATGTGAAAGAGGGCCTGGAGCATCGCACGATTGTGAGGAGTGATCTGCATGATGCATTCACAATCACACGATGCTCCAGGGGCTGGCAGGTGCCGATCGCACACCTTTTCATTTTTGGCTAGAAGCCGAAAATGGTGCATGATCACGCATTGCTCCCAGGCCCCGGACACACTTACCTGGCATGCGGAGCCTCCAGAGCTGCGCCGGTCGCACTTCCTGCCCCAGCACAGCCTGGGAAACTCCCAGGCTGTGCTGCGTAAGGAAGAGGCGGAGCTCTTGAATGAGCAGGCAGCTTGTGTGGAGCCGAAGGACCCCGGACGCGAGAGCCCTTTGCCAGAGGCTGCTCACGCGATCCCCACACCCCAGTGCCAGAAGAAGGTGAGGTGCGGAAAGGGCCATTGTCTTAACATTCATTCAGATAGGGTGTACAGGAAAGATCTCCATAGGGTAAGATTGAGGGATGGTCTCTGATTGCTTACCAATCTGGGCAGTTCGTCTTTGATTGTGTTTGAAAATGTCAAGAGGCTGAAGTGGTGAAGCACAAACCCATCAGCATTAGGGTTTTCTGCATAATCCTTTCTGAACTTTCATGACCTCAAACACATCCTTGGTCAGCATGACCCTAATTATAAGTTCAATTGATGAACATCATGTATCTCATAGGAGGGGTGGTAGGGTATGGCAACAAGTGAATTGTGAATCATGGGTTAATGTTGAAACATGTAGATTCAGCAGTGATTCTTGTGCTCATCTTCAAAAAAGGAAAAAACAGAGGACCCAAATAATTATCGCCCAGTCAGCCTGACATCAATACCCAGAAAGATCCTAGAGCAGATCATTAAACAATCAGTTTGTAATTACTTAGAAAACAAGACTGTAGTCACTAAAAGTCAATATGGGTTTCTTAAAAACAAGTCATGCCAGACTAATCTTATCTCTTTTTATGATAGAGTTACAAGCCTGATAGATGAAGGGAATGCTGTGGACGTACCATATCTTGATTTCAGTAAAGCCTTTGACAAAGTTCCCCATGACATTCTTGCAAAGAAACTAGTAAAATGCAGGCTGGACACCACTACTGTTGGGTGGATTTGTAATTGGTTGACTGACCAAACCCAAAGGGTGCTCACCATTGGCTTCTCTTCTTGCTGAAGAAAAGTGATTAGTGGAGTGCCACAGGGTTCTGTTCTGGGCCCAGTGCTATTCAACATCTTCATCAATGACTTGGATGAAGGAATAGAGGGCATGCTGATCAAATTTGCAGATGACACCAAATTTGGAGGGGTTGCTAATACACTAGAAGACAGAATCAAAATTCAAAATGACCTTGACAGATTAGAGAGCTGAGCTAAAGCCAACAAAATGAATTTCAATAGGGAGAAATGTAAAGTCCTACACTTAGGCAGAAAAAAATGGAATGCACAAATATAGCATGGGGGACACGTGGCTGGATAACAGTATGTGTGAAAGGGATCTAGGAGTCTTGGTGGACCACAAGCTGAACATGAGTCAGCAGTGTGATGCAGCAGCCAAGAAAGTAAACACAGTTCTTGGTTGCGTCAATAGGAGTATTGTCGGGATGGCCTCCATATAATAGGGGATTATGGGTTAAGGGGTAGTTAGAATATGTTTGACTGCTATTATTTTCCTAAATGTGTTATAGCAATGTCAGTGCAGGTGTGCATTCCTCAGCATGCAGTTCTCAAAACATTCGCTAGAGAACAGATAGTTACCATAGTGAACTCATGGTCATCTTGACCTGGGAAAGATGCTAATGTGCCTTCACTTATCTCTTGTGTGAAACTGAATTGTTTAATTATAGAGACTGTGAGAATATTTCCTCACTTCAGACTTTTGAAGTCTGTGTATCACTGCTCTGCAACCTTTCAATAAAACTGTTAAGCAAGTTTATAGATATTGTGTACGAGTCTGATCCTGACAAGTATGGTGTCTAGATAGAGGGAGGTAATCGTACCACTCTATTCTGCTTTAGTTAGACCTCACCTGGAATACTGTGTCCAGTTCTGGGCACCTCATTTCAAGAAGGATATTGACAAACTGGAGTGTGTCCAGAGGAAGGTGACCAAAATGGTGAAGGGTCTGGAAGTCATGCCCTATGAGAAGCAGCTTAGGGAGCTGGGAATGTTTAGACTGCAGAAGAGAACGTTAAGAGGGAACATGATAGCCATGTTTAAATATTTGAAGGGAACTCATGTCAAGGAGGGAGAGGGCTTGTTTTTTGCTGCTCCAGAGACTAGGACAGGGAGCAATGGATTCAAGCTGCAGGAAAGGAGATCCCACTTAAACCTCAGGAAGAAATTCCTGATGGTCCGAGCTGCTCGGCAGTAGAATATGCTGCCTTAGAGTGTGGTAGTCTCTATCTTTGGAGATTTTTAAGCAGAGGATAAATGACCATCTGTCAGGAGTGCTTTGATGTGTGTTCCTGCACGGCAGGAGGTTGGACTGGGATGGCCCCTGTGGTCTCTTCCAACTCTATGATTCTATGATTGAGGGTCTGCTTAACGATAATGATACAAACCACATAAAGGAGGCCACAGCTTTTTACTGGTTACAGCTGGAGAGGATCCGCTCCAGCATGGCATGGTATCAAGGCATCAATCGACCGGCCTGCTAACTGCTGGGAACCAATCACTCAACCTGCCTGCTGGGTGTACCTTCACAATGACAGACATGGAACTCCACATGGGTGTAAGGCACTGCACACTTCTCCTACCACCTTTGTGAGTACTGAACACCTGCCTCCAAGGTAGGCATGACCCTTGCAGTCCACACCCCAGTGTTCAATTATGAGACCCTGAACTGGGTCTGACAGGCACCCATGACTCATCTATCCTCACTGGATCTGGGCCCCATGTTAAAAACTGCTGTAAGTTGAGACAAAATTAAATGTACTATAAAGATTCATATATGCTACCAAGCAACAAACCCATGATCAGGAATACAGACGGCAGGAGGTGGGACAAAGCTCTGTGCTGACTGTTGAGGAGACTGTCCTCAGCCCAGCTGTTGACTGGATTCAAGCCTCTGCCTCAGCTTCTCCAGCCCTGCCCAAAAGCCAATAGGAAAACCCAGACTGGCAGGTTTTCCCACCTTCTTCCAGAGCCTGAGAAGCCACAAAGGCCTCTGGGAAGAAGACTCCATTAGTGGAGAAAAATAACTCTTGCTCTGAATCATTGCAACCCACAAGTACCACTCTCTGTAAGTCAGGGAATCCTCTTGTCAGCTGACATAAATCAGAGTAGGTCATTCCTATAAGGCCACTGGAAACCATACTGCAAAATGCAGGGAAGAAGGCAGGAGAAGGAAGCACCCACAATTTCCTCATCACCACATACTATATAAATATCTCCCCTTCCCTGCTGCCCAAAGCAATCTTTTGTGGCTGCAAAAAAAAAAAAAAAAATCCAAGGAATAGCACTGTACCCACCTTTTTATTTGAAATTGTTGATTTATTATAGCATTGGAAAAAAATACATTTGATGTTGGGAAATGAGACTGAACAAATTGGAACAAGGACAGCATTGTCTGAATTGCCAGAAACATAGTACTGTACTTAAGCAATGTTCTAGAGTATGACAGTACCCTGTCTAGTTTCCTTCCATAGTATAATTATCAGTATCTACATACAGTGGGCCTCGGTATCCACTGGGGTTTGGTCCAAAGACCCTTGCCTCTGTAGATACCAAAATTTGTGGATGCTCAAGTCCCATTATGTAGAATGATGCAGTAAAATGGTGTCCCTTATATGAAACGACAAAATCAAAGGTTCTTCTTTTAAATATTTTTTAACTATGGTTGGTTGAATCCACGGATACAGAATCCATAGATACGGAGGGCCCACTGTATCTTGTTAAATATAAATATGACATTTGAAAATGATCTGTTAGTCAGGGCTGTCCAGCAGTGGAATATGTTGCCTCGGAGTGTAGTGGAGTCTCCTTCCTTGGAGGCTTTTAAGCAGAGGCTGGATGGCCATCTGTCGGGAGTGCTTTGAGGGTGTTCCTGCATGGCAGGGAGTCGGACTGGATGGCCCATGTGGTCTCTTCCAACTCTACACTTCTATGATTCTATGAAATATAAATTTTCACTATAATGCATGAAGCCAGAGAAACAAGCCATGTGCTTGTGTTTAACCTGAAGAAAGGAAGAATTCCATGCTGTTTCACCATGGCCTAAGCTCTCAGGACAAAATAATGACAACATAAAATAAATTTCTAAAAATGTAGGTTAATCATTCTTTTTCTAAAGTATACCCCTAAACAAGCCTGCTGCCATCAGCCTCAGTGAAAGATAGTGGCCATTCCCCAGTGCTGAAGTAAGATTCAACTGCCAGTCTAGTTTAGTTTCTGTGCAGTGAATGTGAAGAGATGTCATGTTGTTTTTCATCTCAAACACCAACATCTCTTGGATGTCTAAACACAAGCAAAATTATGAGTGGAGGTGGAGGGATTAGTGGAGATTAGAAAGAAGAGGAAGATGGAGCTTGAAGACAATAGGATGAAAGTAAGGCGAAAAGAGGAAAAGAAAAGTTTTATTCTACCTGTTTGTTTGTAGCAACCAGGAAAGCTGGCGACAACAGCAAAGAGCAGAGGGCACCGCCAAGATGTTTACCTATGGAGTCTTTTCACAACAGAAAGCAACACAGATTACTAGGAGAAACAGCCGTCTGTTTCGGACAGGAAACTTCTGACAGGAAAAGATTGCAAAACTTGAAATTGCAGGCCACAGAACATGATTGTGGAATATTCTCTCCAGAGGATATTGCTCCTCATATTGCAATCTTTTCAGAGTCAGGAAAAAACATTTTTAAGAAGACGCTGTAAGCCACTTTTCCCAGAGTTAAGTCGATAAGAATTTGTTTTAGCAATCTTGAAAGTTTAAAAAACAAACAAACCTAGGCTCTCTTTAGTTTTCAAAGCACACACACATGCACACACACACACAGCCTGGCATCCCATTAGTCACACGCACACTTGTGAGTCAGCCTTATGTTTGCATGTGTCTTTTTTTGGTATTCTATTCTTCCTTCCATGCCAACTATCTGTCACCAAACATCCTGTGGAGCTGTTGCAGCTCTCCCTCCCCACCATCTCATGTCTGGTGGAGAGTGACAGGTGTCTTGGAGAAGCATTTGGTGAGGTCCCCATACCCAGGCAGAAAATGATCCCATCATCAGCTGAGACCTTAGAAGACACCAGCAGACCTCTCAGTGAATGACGTAATCATTTTGTGTCTGGCTTCTCCTATCTCCATAGCTTTCTACCAGCACTCAATGTTCATGGGGGCTGCTGTGGCTCTACACTAAGTCCATGAGTCCATATTCCATGACCAGAATGCTGGCCCATGTATTGGTAGCACTGCCCTATTACATAACCTAGATTTTATCCAGCTTCTAATCATTCAGCCCAGTTTCTGTTTGGGACCATTAGCTGGTGAGATTATGACCTTTCGTTTAAATAGGGGAGGAAAATCTCTAGCTCTTCTGGGAGCCAAGAAGAAAAGCATGGCCCCATTGATAAATGAGCTTCTTACTGTATTTTAATGTTTTGGATAAAGTTATCATAGTGTAAAGTCAAAGGCTTTCACAGCCAGAATCCATAGGTTGTTGTGGGTTTTCTGGGCTGCGAGACCGTGTTCTGTATTTTCTCCTGACATTTCACCTGCATCTGTGGCTGGCATCTTCAGAGGATCTGGTGGCATGGAAGTGAAACAGAGTATATATACTTTTATAGTCCCCCGAGGTGTGAGGGAACAATTTGCATGTGTTACAGTTGCCCTATTGTTAAATGGGATATCCCCCAGGGTTGTAATGTCAGTCTGGGGATATGCATAACAGTGCGTTAAGCACATTAGCAACCCATTGTACTGTTCCCTGTAGAGGGACCTCCAGAGTCTGGGTGGTGTTCACTGGCATGTTTTTGAGTCTTGATTTTAGGGTTCTTCAGTACTGGTAGCCAAATTTTGTTTACTTTCTGAGCTTATTCTTTCCTGTTGAAATTGTCCATGTGTTTATGGATTTCAGTGGCCTCTCTGTGTAGTCTGACATAGTAGCTGTCAGAATGATCCAGAATTTGTGTGCTTTCAAAAAGCATTCTGTGTCCAGGTTGGTTTATAACATGTTCTGCTACTGCTGATTTTTCTGGCTGGATCAGTCTGCAGTGTCTTACATGTTCTTTGATTCATGTTTGGATGCTATGTTTTGTAGTCCCTGTGTAGACCTGCCCACAGCTGCAAGGTATGTGGTAAACTCCTGCAGAAGTTAGAGCAGTGGTTCTCAACCTGTAGGCCCTCAGATGTTTTTGGACTTCAGCTCCCAGAAGCCCTGAGCATTGACCATAGTGGCTGGGGTTTCTGGGAGCTGAAGTCCACAAACATCTGGGGATCCACAGGTTGAGAACCACTGAGTTAGAGGATCTCTCTTGCCCTTTGCTGAATGTAGCATTTGTTGAATTTTCTTGGTCGGTCTGTAGATCGTTTGGAGGTCATGTTTCTTCATCAATTTCCCTATATGGCCAGTGACCCCTTTGATGTATGGTAAAAACACATTCCCTTTGGTTAGCTGCTTATCTTCACGGTGTGGGTTTTTCCGGGTCTTGAGGCTCTTCTGATGTCTGAATCAGAGTAACCATTCAGAGTTATTAACACACAGAGTTTGGGCTCCTGAGGGAATACACTGTCCTCCTCTTTGCTGCTAGGTCTCATCTCCATAGCAGCTGGCCTATTCAGAGCTCTCTGGCTGAGAATTCTAAAGGCCCTCCCTAAACTACAAATCCCAGGATTCCATAGAATCTCCATAGGCAATCAATCATATGAGGTCTTTGCCTGACACAGCCAGTCGTATGAGGTCTTCGCCTGACACAGACAGACAAACTTTGACTTTTGTATATTAGATTGAACTCATGAGGGTGAAGGAATTTCACAAACTTGATACAGAAGCTATTACAGCATTGATTAATCAGTTCATGAGGGCACTAAGATACTTCTCCAATCTCCATAGAATTTTTGCATTTTCAAAGATTTGCTTCATGTTTTTAAAGCACCATGAACATATAAATGCATGAACTGTGTAAGAAATATCTGAAAAGACTCATGAAACAATTTAGCACAGGATCGGCTGAAGCATTAAATGTTTATTTATAATACATTTCTGCAGAACCAGGTGCCTCCGAGAGAGAGGGATGCCCCCACTATGGAATACCTCATATTTTATCCCCCTGCCCCAGTTGTAGGTTTTCCCTCTCCTGGGATTCGATTGGATAGGACCCCAAAGGTATGGCCTATCAGGATCACCTAAGAAGTTACATTTCCCCTTCCCCATATTTACAGTGTATGTGATCACACTTTAATTATGCATTTCCTTCATGCATCTTGTTACATCCCAGATGTCCTATCAGCAGTTTCAAAGTACCCCTTTGTGCTCTGCCGTGTCCCTATAAATCAGTTTACTCCTTACATAGGCCTTGTCTTGTCTTCCTGTGTTGTTATCTGAAACGCGCCAGCCTTCCAAGGTCTTGGGAGGCCCTCCCTCACTCAGCTGCCAATTCTAAAAATCTGTTTTTTTTAAAAAAGCATGTTAACCCTTTAACAGAACAAAGTGGTAAGCTATTCAGCTCAATGAGGGCTTTGCTGACACTGCTTAGTGTTGAACCCAAGAAGCAATGAGGGAATGCTATGGGTCTGTCCACAATACCCACTGAGTTATTAATATTGTGTACCCAGTGCAGAAGCTAAAATAGATTTCATTTCTCTCAACTGTCTGTCATACAGTACATGGGGCAATAACAAAAGGCAAATAGGTAGGCCACCAGAAACATAGAAGGAAGGGAAACAACTGTTAAGCCACACATGTGGAACCTACAATAAAAGCATTACAGTGTGAAGTGCTCCTAACTGAGACACTGTTCCATGTCTTCTACTCCCTCGTTTTCTAGTTATCCCAAAAAACCCACAGTCATTATTCTGTGCCCACAGCACTTTCATTTAATTATGAGTATAGAGCGTGCAGTTAATTTTTTGAAATCACCTATATTACAAAACTGTTTGTAGAATTTATTTGATACCACAATGAGCCAGGTATTTTAGGCAAGCACAATGAAGTTTGTGCTTGGCTTCAAAGTTTTTTGTGCTATGAACTGTAGGGCATAGCTTTTCAGGCTTATATTCTATACACTTGAAGCCATACTTAGTCATAATTAAATTAAAGGTGTTAAACTAGTAAGACTTCAGGATGAGCCCTTTCATTATCTGCCAACATTCTTCAAATTACATTAATAAAAGTGGCTGAAAAACAAGTAGCTGTTGTTATGGCATCAAACTTTTCTTAATACTTAATGTAACCTTGCTGTGTGGATATAGCTATATGCTTAATGCTTCTTCCTAATTGCTGAATATGTGTATGCTGCAGTGACAGGAATGGAAGGAAGCCTGAGTTTTTATAGCAATGTTGAGTTGGGTACAGGAGGAAATGATTCACAAAATGGCAAGGTATTTATGCAGCTCAAAAGGGTTGCATGTTAGTGAGCCATGTCATTTTAAAGAGCTACCTACATAGTTCTGAGCCTTAACAAATGCAGCAGATAGATGAATAATACCATCTCTGTCTAATTTATGAAGACAAGCTGGAGTGGTACTTGGCCAAGATTCAACATCCCATTCTCTTTTGCAGCTGATGTGCTCACTGGAAGAGATAAGAACCTCATTCACTTACAGTGACGGGCAAAAACCCATTGCATTCTATAGAGTATGCTCCCAGGTCCCCCTGACAATAGAGCTTAGTAAAGTTGAAGACATTAAGGAAAAAGGAAGGGCACCTTGCAGTAAAGGAAGTCCTGAGTTTGGAGTAGCTCAGCAGGGCAGCTGATGACCAGGGCTCATAACAGTCTCTCCTTCCTAGAGTCATCACTTGTCAAAGCCAACTGAATGACAAAGAACAATAACAAAAGCCCTTTCTGCATGGGGTAAGTAGTACGGCACGGTGCAACCTCTGACGGAGGTCATCTGCACCTTGGGAGTGGACTGGGTAGGCCTACTTGTCAAAATTCCACACCTCAGTCTGCTCCAGAGTGACCTGAAGTGGTCATGCAGCGTGCTTTTTAAAAACCTGTTTTTATATGTTTTTCAAAAGCACGGAGCGTGCCACTCCATGCCACTCCGTTCCCGTGCTCCAGTGCAGATTTGCAAGCACGCACCAGTGCGAGCCTGCAGATCTGCCAGGGGCGGACTTTAAGCTGGTGAGCTTCAGCGGTTGGTGGGGAGCCTCCACCAACCGGAAGCCGCCATTTTGGACGCCGGAGCAGTGTGGAGCAACGAGCTCGCACTGCTCCTCGTCAGGACGGAACAAAACGGACCCACCAAAAAGCCAGTGAGTAGCGGCAGGGAGCGTTTCCCTCGCCATGTGCGGAAAGGGCCATAGTGCATATATGATTTCAAGGTTCTAATCAATCCTATAATGTCAGTTCCAGAGGTGGGAATTGTGCAGTCCTCCAGATATTGTTGCAATGTACCTTGTACAATCCTTGGCTATCCTGGTTAAGGCTGCTGGAAGTTGTTGCTCAACAATATCTGATGGGGTGCACAATTCCCTCTCCCAAATCTATTCAGTCAGAATTAAGTCCCATTCTTTTTAGCTCATCTTACTTTCCAGTTAGAGGATATAGAATTGAATCATAAGTATAGTTCTGACTCACATAAAAGTGTCACGTGTTCACCTGTCTGTTGCATCTTACTTCTACAGTCATCTTAAAATATGTGGGGTGTTTTAATCCACATAAATCATGCATTTAAGAGTAAATGTTCAAAATGTGTTTCTTTCTCAACACAAAAGTCTTAAAATGCTTTTTTTCCCCCTGAGAACTGCCTCAGAATATCCAGGAAGTGCAAAAGTAATTGGCTAAGTTCTTTAATGTATAGCTCGAGCAAATTTATATCGGAATCTTACCATGGCTGAACTCCTCAAGAATCACTGTTCACTCAGCAGTGAAGAATGTTTCCATTCATAATTATATGTTATAGAAACCAATCAAAGAAATAAAGAGGAGGCAAAGCTTGCCCATTCCCTAGTGCGCCTGAACTGAACAAACTCCCTGGATGGTCCTTTGACCATAAAAAAGGATGAAGCAGGATGAGCGTGTTCTCAGCACAGTTTCCAGCCTTTCCATCTTTTGCTTTCATTTTTCTTGACATCCAATGCTGCACTTTAGAGCACATATTCTTCCTAGGTCCTCAACTCAGCAAGGGTCCCATTGGCATTCTGCAAGGGACAGAGAAAGAAGGAGATAATAGTAGCTGCTCCTTTTGTCCATGGTGTGTGGTTCTGGTTGCTGTCATAGTTGGGTCAGCTGCTGGGAGCCCTGTGCCCACAAACCAGCCTACATGGGATTGTGGTGCAGACATAGAACTTAAAAGAGAAAGCCAAGAGGACAAGATCCCATTTTGGTCTGTATATTAGAGGCCCTTTCCACACCTCGCCAGCATCTCACATTGTCCTGTTGTGATCCCAGCAGTACTGCTACCAGGATGGGAGCAGGATCCAAACACTTGTCTCCGCACCTGGCTGCCTGCCTGAGGAAAGGTAATGTGAGGAATATGTGCCTTCCTTCCTCAGTGCAGCTGGTCACTTCCTGTGCTGTACGGGGGAGGAAGCTCTTGATCATCCTTCCACCCTTTCTGCACGGCTGTTGGCAATGGGAGCATCATGCAGTCGGAGACTATTACCAGATTTTTTCTGGTAATGGTTTACCTTGGGGTTGCAACAGTTGGGGACACCTGGGCAGTGGGACCACAAAAACATCATGGAAAAGCACAACTTGCAGACTGGCAGAAATGTGTTCTCATGTTGGGACAGCATTGTCATGCAGAAATGGCCTAAGTGACTGCACCCCAGCAGAGCCAATTTGGTAGAGTGATTTGAGTGTTGGACTAGAATTCTCAAAACTAAGGTTCAAATCCTCACTTGGCCATTGATCTTTGGAAAAGGTAGATCTCCTCTGAACTGCCTTGACAAGAAATTGCCATGATAAGGTTGCTGTAAGAATCAATAAGAAAACATCCTGGTATCTGTCCTCAGTGCCAGGATATAGTTTTTTCTTTGGCTGAAATCCTTGGTGGCAGGAACAGGGATACTCAGTGGTGGCCAGAACACTGAAGATGTTAACAACAATGCAGTGTTTCTTGGGACAGCAGCAACTTTGGAGACACCAGCAATTGAGGGAGTGGCGTTGTTGGGCCATGCAGGAAGTCAGAGCCAGCTTAAGGGCTTTTTGAGTCTGTGGCAAAAAACATATGGAGCTTACACCCTCATCAGCTGCCAGCTGCTTTAGAATTGGAAATAAGTTTACAGGACAGGGAGTGAAAGCATCCCTTCTTTCATCAGTTACTTTAATTTCTGTGGGGGCAGTGACTTTCCACCAGTAAAGGTGAGGACATCTACCCTGTATTAGTTTTTCTGTAAACTCGGGCATACCACCTAAGAAACAAGGGTGAGCAGGGTGCAAGCCAGAGCATTATCTGCTCCTCTCCCTCCATCCTAGTCCCAACATTGCAAAGTGTTTGAAAGGTTCTGAACTGAGAACTGAGTTCAGAACTCAGTTCAGAACTGAGCAGTCGAACACTTTTTGAAAGGTATCTTTCCCTATTTTGGTAGCCACTGCTACTGGAGAGGGAGGGGAAGGGAATTCAGAAACATGTAAGTCATAGCCCTTTCCGTATCTTACCTTTTCGCAGAGGTGGGGGGTGGCGTTTGCGCGAGCAGCCTCTTGCACAAGGCACTCACTTCATTTCTCCTTCCTTACCGCAGCTGGCTTGCCAGTCGCGCGAGCGCCTCGCGAACACCCCGCCCCTTCCTACCGCAGCGCAACCTGGAAATTGCAGGCTAGTGCTGAGGCAGGAAGCGCGACTGGCCCGGCTCCTGAAGTACTGCAGTGCAGGTAAGTGCACGCGGAACCTGGGAGCCTTGCGTGACTGCGCACCATTTTCGGCTTGAAACCGAAAATGAAAAGGTACGTGTGCTGAGTGTTAGGCTCGTGAGCATCGTGTAAATGGGAGTGCATCATAAGGACCACCGCTTCCATTTACGTGACGCTCAAGGGGCCCTCTCGCAAAAGAAACTGCGCACAAAAAGGGCCATAGAAACCAAGCAGCACAAGTTCATTAACCAACAGGACTCATGTTCTGAGATGCTTATGCACCTAGTTCTCATGTTCTGAGATGCTTTGTTTTTGGTTTGCTAATATCTATTGCAGCCTGTTTTGTTTCAAGTACAAACAGCAACAGGGCAATCTCCCTTGCTTGCCTCCAGGAAGAAAGGTTCCAGTCTATGGTACACAGAACAAGCCTTGACCGCAACCTTTCCTAGAATAGCCTGCGAAATTCTGGAACATACTGCAGTGAACACTTAATTCTGTTTCATAATCTCCTCTCCAGTCTTACCCTGTAGCAGCTGACAAAATGGGCCAAATCCATGCTGGGATAAGAAAGGTAGGTGCACCTAATCCCTGAGGAAGGGATCCCCGTGATAGATGCTGGGGCTGGAGGTTCCCAGGAAAACATCTAAGTTGGGGTCTGTAAGGCCAGCCACATCTCCAGCGGTAGCTGACACCCAAGCGGGCTCCCAAACTCTACCATACCAGGGGTTCACCACCATGTGAGTTTGTCTGGGTAATTGGTTGGCTGTGAGTCAGTTGGTTTTGTTCTAAAACTTATAGGTACAACCACTAAAACTGTGGCTGTTATAGTCCATCCAAGATATCTGTCTCTGCTGTGTTTATTCTCACCTTCTATTACTCCATTCCATTGCAATAGGTGCAAAACAGCCAACTATTCTGCTTCATCTTAATGCTGTTTTTAGGATCTTATTTTACTATTTTAAATAATCTATTTTGTTAGGTACCTTGAGTGTTTCTTGAGCAAAAAGAATGAAATATAAACACGGTAAGTAAAGTTCCTGAATATATGGGGACCACAAGGAAGGGTAATTTCTCACTGGCCCTACAGGTCCCAGCATCCATCTGCTTCTGCCCATCAGTTCCTGACTTCTCTGCATTGAGCACTTCAACATGCGCAGAACATGCTGTCTGATCAGGGATCCTACATTATCAGGGGCCTGTAAAGATTTTCCTCAATCACATGTTCTCAAGTAAAAACAAGTTGAGCCACTTTCCAGGCAATGCTGCTTCAGTGATTGGGGACTATGGAGTGGGCAGGGGGAAGAGGCACATGGGCATGGAGAGGGGCACAGCTCCATGGGTGAGATACCTCTTTTTGCCAAAAGGTCAAATTAAGAGAGAAGTTTTCAAAGGCTGCATTCTGTGAGGGAAGGCAAAAAGGTGGAACCCAAAGATACCAGCATATTTTAGTGGAAACTGCTTACTTCCAATAGCTGAGTGAATGTCTTACTGTTCTTACACCAGTAACTAAGCATTTCAGCCTTTTAGAATGTGGAAAAACATGGTAAAACATGGTAAAACTAGGAAACCATCAAGTGGTGGTGTTATGGGGAAAGGGGAAAGATCACCTATGACCCAAGGAGATGTAGACTTGGAATCAGTGTGTCTGGCTTCAAACTGGCAAGTAATCAGATATTTCAAGGTATAGAATGAATTAATAATGAAATATTCCAAATGTGAGCATACACGGAGGAAGAAAAGCAGCACTAACAGTAGAGAAGGTGACATAAGTTTGTTCTTGTTTATTCATGATCTTTTTCTTGAATATCTGCTAATAATTTTTCAGATGACTATATACAAATTAAAATACAGGAAACAAATACTTAAGATAGAATGCAGACAAATAGAAGATAAGTGGATTTTTATAGATTAAAAAATGTTAAATACCCTTAGTTTTTTGTCAACAGCAATGAAGGGCATTAAGTAAGACATTGAATCTAAAATTTTAAGGAACAGGTAAAAAATAATTGAACCATCCAGAAATAATTTAAACCTTGTGTTTGTAACTGTGTATGCTGCCTAATGTACTTCAAAATTTCACAATTCTCAAGAATGGCATTTTAATCTGACTAGTATCAAACAGAAAGAGAAATAATATTTCAAAATGACTTCAGAAAGACATACTTTGACTAAGGCCCTTTTCACATGGCATTTTTCATGTGAAAGGGCCTCTGGAGCATCATGCCATTGCGTGGACCATTTCAGATGATGTCCTCGCAATTGCGCTACACTGCCAGGGCCAGCAGGCGCCGATCGCACACTATATCATTTTTTTACTTTTAGCCAAAAATGGTGCACAATCACGCATCACTTCGGGGCCCCACACGCACTTACTGTCCGTGCAGAGCTCCAGAGCCGTGGCCCTTGAGCTTCTTCCTCCAGCACAGCCTGGGAAAATACCCAGCTGTGCTGCGGAAGGAAGAGACGGAGCCCCCATGCTGCCTGCCAGCCAGCAGGTACATCCTGCAGAGCAGAAGCAGCAGGGACACGAGAGCCTCATGGAAGAGGCTGCTTGCGTGAACCCTGAGCAACCGCGCCGGACGCAGGTAAGTTGCAAAAAGGGCCTAAGATGCAGTTGATCTCATTGAACGCCATAGCCAGAATCCTTTTGGTTAGTCCTAACTGATGTAGACCCATTGAATCAGTTGCTGACATTCAGGTTAGTCCCGTTGATCTAGAGGTGTCCTCTAGTGAAGACAAACAATAGGATGTATGCCCATATTATGAATTATGAATTAGGAAGCACACATCTATATAGGCAAATGACAGGAAACCATTTGGTAATCAGGAATTCAATGCACAGGAATCTAGAGTGGGGTATATGCCATTATCCAAACTTTCAGGGCCTTCAATACACAGAGGGACCACCCTCTGCCAAGAGTGAAATAGCACACTGTAATTGCTGCAGTTCTACACAGTAACAGTAATAAAACCAGGAGTAAATTTTAGTAGCTAAGTTCAGATAACTCCAGTTTTTTCCTATCAAGTCCTTTGGGCCAGTTATTAGACCTCTCCCTGTCCTTCCCCTGTCCCCTATAATAAGTGTGTGAGAGTGAGTGAGTGAGTGATATTCATGATGTTTGATACCCCTCAACCTGTTTTTTCCGTTCTACAGCCTTGTGCAAAACCTGAAAGATGGTACTGGCATTATTTTGGACATTGTAATTTGTTAAATTCAGCAGCTTGTTGAAATCTTCCTCCTGCAGTGAGAATTGTCTTGTGGAATACGGAGAAAAAGCACTGGAGACATCAACATTGCCTAGTGACATTTCACCAGCATTACGTTCAACACCTGCAGAAGAAGATAGAAATATCAATGTAATGGCCAGGCCATCTCTGAAGCCCAGGACAATTTTCCCCAACCACATGATCAGCAATGGTGGGAGCTGAAGTCCAATCCATATGATAGGTACTAGTGTTAGGGGTTGCTAGTTTTGCATAGGATGGCACATTGGGCAGGACAGCAATGCCACCTTAATCTAAATTCATTTCTACAGGTTGACTTTCTTATCTACCTCCAGCATGTTCAGATAATAGAATGCTGGCTTGGATGTGGGGAACCCCTGTTCAGACCTCACCTACAAAGTTCTCTCAATGGACTTGCACCAGCCTCTATCTTTCAGCTAGGACTTCATGCAGGACTTCTCAGGGGAAGGGCAAGTTACAAGCAGGGCAAATAAGTAAATTACATTTTACAAAAATGTTACTCTTATTTTAGGACACAGATTTAGAAGATTATTGGATTGATTGGCTGGTTTCTTCATTTGAACTGAAGTTGGCATGCACAGGCTTCCCCTAGCAGTCTTGCATCTAGGCACCAACAAAGTCACTGTTTGGAATTAAAATCACTCAATATTCTGGGCATTGTAGTCCAAAACAGTGACTTTTCCAAGCACTGTGACACCAACTTGCTTCTCCTGAGCAAAGCTGTTGTACCATGGTACTTCACAATTTCTCATCCAAACCTACTGATTCAGAAGCATAAGCAATTTTCACTTTTGATTCTGTTAATCAACTCTATTTGGCAAAAGACAGAAGAGAATTCTTCCTGTCACAGATCAAACAATATTGCATTAAATTTTTACAACTTTGCAATTATTGAGATTGTTTTAATTTATGAATTACAATGCCCTAGAAACAAGGTATACAGAAGGGAATTTTCTTAAAGTTCTCCTTAACTGTGGGAAAAGGAAAGACCAGACGTATCTGGAAAACAAAATAAACAGTATGAAGGATAACAATGGCACTGAATTCGGATCACAATATTGTTGGAAGATTGAAGGCAGCAGCAAGAGGATCTAGGGTTGGGGAGATGGCTGAAGTATAGTTGCAGGAGTATACATCTGATCCAGTATCAGGTCCCTCCCTCGAAGGCCCCTCTCTAAACCTCAAACCCCAGGATTCCATAGGATGTTGAAAGTAATAGCACTATAACAGTGTAGTGCGGAAATGGCCCTAGTGTCATATACAGCAATCAGTTATGATTTTGGTTGAAAGGAGACTCCATGACTACATAAGTCTCAACTGATCAGTATATATAAGACTTGGACAAGATTCGATAGAGGATCAAGTATAATCCTATATATGCCAAGCCAAAGTCTCCTCCATGTGTACAATTTATTCCACCTCTCTCTATAACTACACACAGGCCCTTTCCGCATCCTACCTTTTCTCGGCGCTGGAATGCAGTGCTTGCATGAGCAGCCTCTTGTGAGAGGCCCTCATGTCCAGGTTTCTTCAGCTCCACACAAGCTTCCTGCTCGCATGAGAGCCCTGCCTCTTCCTTTCGCAGTGCAGCCTGGGACCTTCCCAGGCTGCACTGAGACAGGAAGCGTGACCAGCCCAGTTCCCGAGGCTCCGCATGCAAGGTAAGTGTGCGTGGGGCCTGGGAGCAATGCACGACTGTGCACCATTTTCAGCTTGAAGCTGAAAATGAAAAAGCGTGCAAGTGGTGCCTGCCAGGCCATGGAGCATTGCGCAAATGTGAGTGTGTCATGTGGACCACTCCTCACATTTGTGCAATGCTTGAGGGGCCCTTTTGCATGAAAATGCTGTGCAAAAAGGGCCTTGGACAGGATCCTAAGTGAGAGAAAACTTTCTTAATCACTGACCACAAATTATAGATGGTTGAACTGGGACTTGAGAACTCTAGGTTCTAAGCCTTGCTGACTAGGGTTATCAGATCTCAGGACCTGGCCTTGAGTTTCCAGTTTTGTGGCACATCTGCAGGCAGGAGATGAGGGTGCAAATTCTCTAGTTTTGAGGGGCACAGAGCCAGGCAAGAGGAAAGGGCTGTGTACTAATCTCCAGTTCACCTAGTAGAGCAGTAGCCTGCTACAATTTCTAAGGCAACCCATGAATTTCATGAACTCTGTGAGCAAGTGTGGTTGGCAGTTAATGCTCAATGACATCACCAGGGGCCATCTGTAGGTTCCAGGTTTTGGACCAGAAACCTCAGAGCCTGGAACAATCCTTAAGTGACAACCCAGCCACTGTCCCATGAATTTCAGTGGATGACTTGGGCCAGTTGCTGTCTCTCAGGTCCTTTCCACAGGGCGGTACTCTTGCGCATCATCTCATTATAATCCCGGTGGTGCTTTTACCATGATAGGAGTGCATTCCCAGCACTCCTCTCTGCGCCCAACTAGCTGCCTGTGGAAGAGAGTGCAAGGAACACACCTCTTCCTTCCATACTGCCAGCCTTCTTCCCATGCTGCAGTGGGGAAGGAAGCGTGTGATTGCGCTTCTGGCCCTTCTGCACAGCCAGCTGCAATGGAAGGCTCAGGCGATCAGAGGTCATTGACAGAATTTTTTTGTCAATAATATACCCTGTGATTGCACTGGCTTGCGATGCGAGAAGGGTGGGACCATGATGACGTCATGTGGAAACATCATCGCAGTCTCGCTCCTCTCACATCTAGGAGGACACCATCCTGTGGAAAGGGCCTCAGTCCACCCTTCCTCTTGGGGTTGTTCTGAGGATAAAATGGATAGGAGAAGAGCAAAGTGTATTATTCTGAGCTCACTGGATGAAAAAGATCAGATATTAATATAACCAATACATAACAGAGCTAGTGTATTGCAATTGTAAGCATTCTTAGGCCATTTCCACACTACGCTGTTACAGTGTGATTATTCCACTTTGAATATTCCATGGAATTCTGGGGTTTGTAGTTTACTGAGGCCAAAGAGCTCTCTAGCTGAGAATTCTAAATGCCCCTCCCTAAACTGCAACCCCAAGGATTCCATAGGGTGTTGAAAGTGGAATAATGGCATTATAACGGAGTAGCGAAGAAATGGCCTTACTAGGAAACAAGTTCCTCTATAGTCCATCAGATTTGCTTCCAGATAGACTTATTTAAGACAGATTTGTAAGGTTCCAGCAAAAAATACATTTAACTTCCACTGAAATGAATAGAGCTTGCATCTAAATAAAGGCATATAACATTAAGGAGAAATATATTCACTTCTGTTTTGTACAAACTTCCATTTACTCACCAGGTGCGAGGTATCTCTGGAATGTGTCATTTACTAGTGGGAAATAAATGACTGTGGGAGCTTTTACATTGCCTGTATCTTCAAATACATAACACTCCTTTAGGTTTTTCTTTTCTTCATCATCCAACAGAGTTTTGGGGAATTGAATTCCTTGCTCTGAGAAGTATGTGGAGGCCTGTTCCAGAGGCTAGGGGTTGCAAAAATGTAACAATTTTAGTTAGTACAGGGAAGGAAAGAAAGAAATTTCAGTATTTTGCCTTAGGGTCTCCCTAATTCAGAAATGACTTGAAGACACATGGTAACAACATCAATTTTCGAGTAAGCTGTTTGTTTGAAAGTATAATGTGACCATATTCAGAGGCAAAGTAGAATATTAATTCATGGGACAGGAAACTACAGCAAGGCCTCCTTATCCGGCTATTTTACTTATGGTCTCTCTTTTTTGTCACCACAAGAGCTAAGAGTAAATTTGGCCTAACTCTGAAATTCAATAGCGTTTCAAAACCTGGCTGGTTTAAAATGTTGAACTTTATCAAATTCAGATCCCAACAAACAAAACATTAAGGGAAATGCATATTCCTTATAGTCAACCCTCTCACAATGAAATTTCCTCAAAGAAATGTACCTTAACATTTCAACTTGCAAATTGAGCTTGTGTTTATTTCCCACTGACTGATCATAAAATGAAGAATGCTAAATGCAAAATAGACCAGTGAGGAAAATCATATGGTATGAAAACAGATATATAATTCTGGGGTTTGTAGTTTCCTGAGGCCAAAGGGCTCTCTGGCTGAGAATTCTAAATGCCCCTCCCTAAACTGCAAACTACAGGATTCCATTAGATGTTGAAAGTGGAATAATAGCATTATAACGCTGTAGTGCAGAAATGGCCCTAATTCAAGAGAATTAAATAAACTGTGGATTTCACCCCAATAGTATTTTACTTCAGTTGGGAATCCTTCAAAAACGAAACTGAAACTAGGAATAAAGTCGCCCAACCTTGGTTTGTGATCCTCCAGTATAATTGAAGTGCAGAATGATGTCCACTTTTCTTTGTGGCCTCAGAAGTGGAGGGCAACTAGTATCAAAGAAGAAAGCAGTGTCTACCAGTTCCAGGTGGTCTGTAGGATCCCTCAGTTCATTGGGAGACTCATCCAGCACAGTATCTATAAAACAAAACTTTTGTCAAAAAAGGGAAACAGTAGCAGAAGGCTCACAACATCCAGAAACAGCAGCTTTTTTCCCTTTTTACTAGAACATGTTTGTTTGATCTTGTTTTCTGTTTTTTGACATTATTGCCTGGAAGGCTGATTCCAATGTTTGTCAGCCAGCAGTTTAAAAGTAGCTTGTGTGAGAACCATTGCTGGAAGCAGACAATGATTCTGGAGATAACTGAGGTAGGACAGCACAGTGGACTCACATATGTGTTAGTCCTACTCTGATTTTCTGTACAATCTCTGTCTTACATTTTTGCATGGTACAGAATCACATGTGCAATATGTTCATGCACAAGTTCTGTGGAGAAGAGACACTATTGAGATTGGAGGCAGGAAGCTGATGTATGGTGGAAGTCCAGATGCTTGACCATTTCTATTCCAGACCCTTTTCACACCTTACCTTTCGCGGTGCTGGAGTGTGGGACTCGTACAAGCAGCCTCTGGAGAGAGGTTCTTGCTTCCCTGCTTCTTCGGCTCCGCATGAGCTTCCTGCTCGCGCAAGAGCCCCGCCTCTTCCTTTCGCAGTGCAGCCTGGGACCTCCCAGGGTGCACTGAGATAGGAAGCGTGACTGGCCTGGCTCCCGAGGCTCTGCACGCAAGGTAAGTGCGTGCAGGGCCCCAGAGCAATGTGCAACTGCGCAGCATTTTCAATTTCAAGCTGAAAATGAAAAAATGCATGCGCGGTCTGCGTCAAGCCCTTGAGCGCCGTGCAAATGTGAGTGTGTCATGTGGACCACTCCTCATATGTGCGCAATGCTCAAGGGGCCCTGCAAATCAGAAATGCCATGCAAAAAGGGCTCCAGACTTTTCTTTCCTTTTCTTTTTTCCAAACTCAGTTTAATCAAGTCTCCAGCTGGCTGCATTCAAATTGATGGCACACTTACTGTGCCTTGTTTTTGTTTGTTTTTTAAACCACAACTTTTTGTTTATCTACACCAATACCTGGTAAACTACATTTACTGTGTACAAACTGCTCAGAATGAGTTGACAGCTGCAATGAATGGCACCTGAAGGGCAAGAGGGTGGGGCAATGTGGGAATACCAGCGTACTGTGTTCTGCAGAGCATAGCACAACAGGCTTTCACAAGGGCCCTTTCCGCAGTTTACCTGATTCCAGCGTGGATGCACAGGGATCACATGAGCAGCCTCTTCCAAGAGGCACTCGCATCCCCTCTGCTCCTGCTCTGCAGCAGCTTCCTGCTGGCCGGCAGGCAGCATGAGGGCTCTGCCTCTTCCTTCCACAATGCAGCCAGGTACTTTCCCAGGCTGCGCTGAGGGGGGAAGCGCAAGGACTGCATCTCTGGAGGCTCCGCACTCAAGGTAAGTGCATGTGGGGCCCCGGAGCGACGTGTGATCGTGCATCATTTTTGGCTAGAAGCCGAAAATGATATATTGCATGATCAGCGCCTGCTGGCCCCGGCAGCATTGTGCGTTTGTGAGGACATCATGTGGAACAGTCCTTGCAATTGCACAATGCTCTGGAGGCTCTTTTGCATGAGAAATGCCATGCAAAAGGGGCCAAGATCATACATGCTTCATCCAGTTTTGCTACTAAAGCGCTGTCTGTTGCTCCAGGCTAGCAGCTGGTTTCACCTCTGCACAAAGGAGCAGTGGCTGCAGCCCACATGTGCACCGATGTCCCAGACAGAGGGAAGGACTCCTCTGGCTTTAATCACTGTGGAGGAGATTTTTTGCTGGTGAAGGGAGCAGGTGCTGCTTACTTCTTTGCATTCCATGCAGAGGTTTGAAAAGTTATTACCTTGAGTTGCAACACCCAGAGTCCCCTTAGGAAGTATAACTACTGCATGGAAGTATAAACTACTATTTAGTTTACTGAGCCAAAGAGCTCTCTGACTAAGAATTCTAAATGCCTCTCCCTAAACTGCAAACCCCAGGATTCCACAGCAAATTGAAAGTGTAACAATAGCACTATTAACAGTGTAGTGCAGAAATGGTCTAAGGCTATGCTATGACAAGATTTGATCTCCAGGCCAAAATTAAATAATGCATTACTATACCTTTCCATTTAGAAAACTGTTGATTCTGCATATATTCATTATGCATTTGGAACCCTCTTAAGAAATTGTGATACTTTGACACTGCTGGACGATCTGTTAAAATATCCCTCAGAGCATTGGAAAGACCTCCTGCAGGTGTCAACATGCGCGTTGGTATCTCATGGGGCCTGTCTGGTAAATCAGGCACTTCCTCTGCAGAAAGACAAAAAGAAGTGATCCTTGTCCATGAACTGGGTGATATTCAATCGCTCCTCTAGATGTACTGAAAAATAAACTAAACAGGCTCATTAAACACTGATTTTAAAAAAAAAGCTGGTGAAAATCTTTCAGTGGATGGTATGAATTTAAAATGAGATCCTTATATAATCTAGACTGATTTTGTATATTCTTTTAGTGGTGTATTTTTAAATTGAATTTTACTTTTTTGATGCTTTTATTCATTGTATTCATACTGTATTTACATTTATTCTATTTATTTGTAAACTACCTTGACTCCTTCTAGTGATCAGGCTGAGGTAATGCTTACTTTGGCTTTATAACAGATACCTGAATCACCTTATGAATTCTGCAGTTCTGCTTTTACCAAGCACTTCAGTTGCAAAGCTCACATTTAGCTATTTCTTTTTTTTTAATAATAATTTTATTGTAATTCCAACGTATAAAACATACATACTTCCTTGTACATTTACGTAACTGTTACAGTTTCCTCCCACTCCTCACCGGATTACTTAAACTGTTATATCATTGTCATGTTATATTTATGCATCACAATAAATTGATTACATTATCAAGATAGTTCCTGCATTTCAAACCCAGTTTACATACTCCATAATATTTCTCTGTTTATCTCCTTTTATTTAACCTGTTATCATGGATAATGAATTATTACTTGATAAAACCCCCTTCATATCTAATACATTTCACCATTCTTTAAAGATACCATCATCTGATTTTCTTTTTAATCTCTGACCAACTATGTCTGCATTGCAATTTTCAATTAATGTTGCCCACCATTGCTCTACTGTAGGTATCTGTTCAATTTTCCATAACCTTGCATATTCAATACGATTATGAATACTGTCATAATCATGTAAAGTAAAATTCTCCAGTACTTTTTTGCAACAGATCCATCTAACATATAAGTCATATTTAACAAATACAATTCAGGTATCTTATCAAGTTGGATTCTTAATATTTTACATATCATATTGTGAATGTCATTCCAGTATTTTTTTGCCTTGGTACATGCCCACCACATATGATAAAGTGTACCAGCATTTTCTTGGCATTTCCAACATTGCCCTGTTCCAGTATCGTATATTTTCTTTAATTTTTCTGGTGTCATGTACCATCTATGGAAAAGTTTGTAGTAGTTCTCTTTTAAATTCTGAGCTATGGTAAATTTCTGTGTCCGTTGCCAACTCTGTTCCCAGTGTGCTAATTGTATAGAATGTCCTATATTTTCAGCCCACTGCATCATTGCCAATTTAACTGTTTTTTCCTCCCTTTCCTGTTGTAGAATTGCATGATACAAATGTGCTAATAAATGAGGAGGATTTTCACGCATTAGCTTCAATATTCTGCCTTGCTCCTTTTGTTCTATTCCGTAAGTTTTGAAGTCCATTTGAAATCTCTCAGTTAATTGTCTATAAGGAAACCAATTTAATTTTATGCCTTCAGCTTCCAACTTTTCTCTTGTTTTCATCTTAAAAGTGTTCAAATTTGTCTTTTCCAATACGTCCTCATAAGTCAGCCACTTATCTGATTCTGTCCATCTTCCAAAAAATCCCTCTTGAGGAGAAACCCACATAGGTAGCTGCCCAATGTACATTTAGTTATTTCCCGATAACAATACATCAGGCCACTTAGTACAGTGGTTCTCAACCTGTGGGTCCCCAGATGTTCATGGACTTCAGCTCCCAGAAGCCCTGAGCATTGACCATAGTGGCTGGGACTTCTGGGAGCTGAAGTCCACAAACATCTGGGGGCCCACAGGTTGAGAACCACTGACTTAGTATCTTGTTACACTGCAGTGATTCAGAACATACATTACAACTTACCAATTTCAGTGATAGTATCTCGGGTCCATCTGTTCCAGAAATCTTCTGAATTATCAGCTGCATGCCAGGCATCCAATAGATTTTTGGAAAATACACTGCTCCACATCCCTTAAAAGAGAAGTGGGGAGTGGGAGAGAGAGCAAGAAAAAGATGAATGTGTTCCCTTCTGTACTTTTGTTCATCTTCAGAAGTAAAGGCGTGCAAATTCTGTAAAACTCTTAATTTAAACTTCCTTCTAAGTAGTGTTATTGTATGGTCTCAGGTTGGTGGTCACTCATAACAGCAGAGTTACTAGGAATCTGCGTTAGCTGTCAGTAATATCTGCTTCCACTTACTTCAGTAGTGGAAGCTCTGCTGTCTCAGGGCATCAGCTTCTGAGGGACTTGTTTCTGTTTACAGGAGAAGATGCAGCATTGAGGTAGGGTGTATATACTGCATATGAAGGGGGAGCCCCTAGGTTAAATCCCCAAATCTCTTAAATTAAATCCATGGCTTTCATCAGTGGGGTAAAGAGGAGCTACATAAGGTACTGAACTTATTTTGGAGATAGGATTTAGTACCTTTGCTAGTTTCTTTAAAGTTTGAACTGAAACCCAGAATGGAGCCACTGGATCACAGCCACAGAAATATGCCACTGCCTGGCATCTCAAGGAAGGACTGGGGAAAATTCTACCCAGAACTCCTGGAAAACCATGGGCAATCCATGTAGAAAGGAGATGGCCAACTTCCAAGTGTCCAGGAAGTAATTTTTCACCCATTAGAAACCACCACAGTACATCTGGCCAAAAAGGTCACAAAGAAGGAAGGAAGGAAGGAAGGAAGGAAGGAAGGAAGGAAGGAAGGAAGGAAGGAAGGAAGGAAGGAAGGAAGAAGAGGTTTTGCTTTTCATGTTTTGGATTTTAAAGGCCCCGTCTTCCATTTTGCTACAAAACCACCAATCCTGGAAGCCTCTTGGAGTGGAAATAAAACCTTTTTGGTGAAATAAATTGTGGTCCTAGGGTAGGAAGTGTAAAAGGGGCTCCTGGAGGCCTTTGGGCCACAAAAACTACTTCAGGAGCTTCACACAACTAGTAGGGAGCACTTTGCCCACCTGCATTGTACACAGTCCTGAGCTAGATGGACTAATGGCCCAATCAGTATAAGGAAAATCCCCATGCTCCTATTTACATTTTAACTACTCCGTTTCCCATGAAATGTTACAGAAGCACAGGTAGCTGTTGGAGGAAGTAGTCTTTCAGACTGTCATGTATTTTCCTGTGCCATAGGACTACCGAGTATATATGAAACACTATAACAAACATTATTAAACCTTGTAGTAGTAGTAGGAGTGCCATTACTACTGTTTCCAGATTTGAAATATATCTCACTCTTTCAATGTATTTTTAATAACTCAGAGCAGCTTACTAAAAAGGCTAAAGACTCAGTGCAATCCAAATCTACACATGCAGTGACTGGAGAGAGAGAAATTAGCTGAATGAAGTACTTTTTAAAATGAAAAATTATCCAAAATTATCCAAGTGAAGGAAGAATAGTGAAATTTCCATCCAGCCCAAGTAATGAAAGCTGTAATTCCAAATGTGGTCACTACTGATTTGTAACAAAGAATTACAATCCTGGCAATTTTATTTTTGATCTCTTGCCTAGTAATTCCCAGCAAGGAATTCACCTCCCCCATTCTCTAAAATAGGGATGGGACAAATTCAGAATTTTCTGAATCCAAATCCCTAGAAGGTTCTGGAGAACCACAAATCTCACGAATCTCGAATATTTTGAATTCTTTTTTTTAAAAAGGTTTAAAAAGTGATCGTCCACTCTGCACGTCCCTGCAGGCCACCTCTTAAATGCCTATACCAGTGGTGGCAGAGGGTGTGCAGAGAAGGGGTGATCACCTCCTCTGCACACCTCTGCCAACTGGTGCCAACATGTCCACTTGGGCGGTGGTGGTGGCATGCAGAGAGTGGGCAATCACCCTCTTTTCACACTCCTGCCACAGCGAGTGGAGGCCCCAGGATGTGCAGGGAGGCAGTGATCGCCAGCCCTACACACTGCTGCAGGTCTGATCCTGAGTGCCACACAAGCGCTATCCCCGGGGCATACACAGACACAGCAATCGCCAGCCCTACACACTGCTGCAGGCCTGATCCCAGGCGCCTGTGCAAGCAGTGGCTCCGGGGCATGCACGGATGCGGTGATCACCAGCCCTACATACCCTTGTGGGCCTGATCCTGGACAGCTGTGTGAGCTCAGGCTCTGATGTGCCCTGCACACTGCTGCCACATGGAGAGCCAAAGTGTGAGGGGGAGAATGGGGGGGCAGCGGGCACTTCCAGATTCAAAAGATTAGGTTTGGCCAGGGGATTTGGATCTGCGAATCTTGAATCCTTACCAAGGATTCGAGGATTCAGTTGGCCCATCCCTACTCTAAAGGTACCAGATCCTGTCTGATCTTGGAAGATAAGCAGGGTCAGCTCTGGTTAGTACTTGGATCAAAGGCTGCCAATGAATACTTGGTATTATAGGCTATATTTCAGAGGGAGGAACTGGCAAACCCACCTTTGAGTATCCTTTGCCTAAGAAATCTCTACGAAATTCATGCAGTCACCATAAGTCAACAGGCAGCTTAAAGGCACATGCACACTCATACGCTTAACCACCATGTTTTAAGCATGGTGCATACCATTCAGTCTTTGCTTTCCCCTCTTGGGATTTCATTGAAATGAAACTCAAAACTGTAGTGAAAACATAATAGAAACACTATATCAAGCCCATTAAAATGATGTTGAATATACCACAAAGCTATGTTTCTATCAAGATGAGCTTGTCCCCCAGATGTAAAAAGTCACCTTGCATAAAGCAGATCCTTGATTCTGGGAGTTTCTTCATTAGATGCCCCATGAAAAACTCACTTCCAAAATCTTCAGCACGAACAAAGGCTCCATATTTTGGGAATCCCACCTCATAGGGTGTAAACTCCACCCATTCTGCAAAGAAATCCATAAAATGACATTTTTAATGTCACAATTTCAACATTCAAAGACATAAAGGTAAAAGTGTTAAAAGTTTTATGATAGAGGATCTGACTCCTCCTTTGTATTTTGTTTAGTCTCATAGTAACCCACTAAGATGTATCAGTCAGAAAGGATTAGGGTTTATCTCATAATTTTCCAACTGATTCCTGCTTCTTACATCTGTTGCAAGAGTGTGGAGAGAAGGATACTTCTGGGTATACATTGAAATATTTTAATGAGCCCAATACATTGTGAACAGAGTTCTTTCTTGGTAGCTTTATGATGTGTTTTTCCTAACGTGTAGAACTTCTACTGGTACCTTCCTGCTCCCTTCCTCTTTTACATTGTTACACATTTTTGCTGTACGTGCACTGCAATGCCAACCAGATCTACCACCATCAAAAGAGCATCTTAACTTGAATTTCCAGGCTTGAGACTAAGTAAACTGGATCTCATAAAGAACCCAAAGGGGAAAAAAGACCAAAACTAATGTCAAGAAATTCAAATGTTGACAAAAAAAAAAAAAACTAATCAGAGGAATGATGTGTTCTCTGGCCTGCTCTAACATGGATTTTCTTTTCTCATTTCTCCTTTGTCCCTGTTGTTCGTTGTCATTCTTACTGTCTTTTGGCTGCAGGTTTATTATTTTGTTCATTTTGAAATGACATCAAAAATGAAAGAAATTCAGACTTTCTCAAATGTCCCGCATAATCATTATTGACATTCTGGCCTTAATCACATTTTTGTATGCTGCAGCCTAAAAGGGACCCACTAGCTGATGTAGTTAACTGTTGTTAAGTCGTCTTGATTTATGATGACCCTATGGATGAGAGATCCCTAAGGCACTCTGTCATCAACTGCCCTGCTCAGGTCTTGCAGATTCAGGGACATGTCTTCCTTGATTGAACCTATCCATCTATAATGAGGCCTTCCTCTTTTCCTACCACCTTCTGTCTTACCAAGCATTCTTGCCTTTTCTAATGACTCATGTATTCTCATGATATGTCCAAAGTATGACAGTCTCAGTTTAGTCATCTTAGCATCCCAGGAGAGTTCAGGCTTGATTTGTTTTAGGACCAATTCATTGGTCTTTTTGGCCATCCAAGGTATCTGTAAAACTCTTTTCCAGCATCACATTTTGAATGAGTTGATTTTCTTCCTACCAGCTTTCTTCGTTGTCCAACCTTCACAACGACTTATTCCAGAGGTTCGTTTGATTTAGGGTACATCAAGATTGGTTAAAATCCTGAAAATCCTAGATTTTGTTCCTGTCCGCTCTGATTTTATTTTGGCGATCTATACATATTTTGCTGATCATAGAATATTTTCTGTCAGGTGCCAGTTCTGTCATAGATGTTTTCTACCAGCTTCCCAGGTCAGTTTATTTTAACCCAATATAAAATATAAAATACAAAATCTGGGACTTCTCAATCCATCTGGATTGATACATAGTTGTATCAAATAATTGGGAATAGGGAACATTTTATTTCATTGGGAGATTGCAAGAATTTGCCCAAAATTTCAAATTTCTACATATTTGAGATGGAAAAGAAAACTTGAAATTTAAAATGAAGCTACTTGGGGAGAAATTGAAAATGACAAATGTGCCCATTTAGGCATAAGTCATTTAATGCATTATTTTTAAAACTCTGGGATTGAATCCTTGGATACTGACATGTGTTAGTGCTAAACAGGGATATTACCTCTTTTTCTCCCTTATAAACTCTTTATCTTTTAACACCTGTATGACTTAAATGTACAGCATAATCTTCTTTGTCTTCAAATAACTGTACCTGCTGAATTTGGCTCGTGCAAATAGGGGAGAATGTTTTGAGCTTGTTTTCAAAGAATTTATCAAAACCTGAAGATTTCTTTATATATGGAGAAGACTTGAGCTTTAAAGTGGGGGCAGGGGGGTGGCTGATTTTTCTATCCCTATGGATTTTCCCATTCTTCTGGATACCATGGACTGCCTAAAAGACAAATAAATGGCTCCATGGGCAAATTAAGCTTAAACTCTCAGTAAAAGACAAAATTACTAAATTGAGGCAGTCATACTCTAGACACATTATGAGACAATATGACTCACTGGGAAAAGGCAATAAGGCTCAGTAAAGTGAAAGTCAGCAGGAAAATATTAAGACCATGCTACACATGGATTGATTCAATTCAAGGAGACTCGGTCCTGATTTTACAAGGTAAAAGTAGGGCTGTTGATGACCAGGACTCATGGAAGTCTCTCATTCATAGGGTTGCCACAAGCCAAACCTGACTTGATGACAAATGACAACATGTAGGGAACAGTGAAATGAAATTGCACAACAGTGAACCAGTGAATATATTGGCCTTGTTCTTGAGTTAGCACTGGATCCTCTTTCAGTACAAGGGGATGAATTATCCCCTTTCTATCAGTACTGACATATGTAGATATATATACCCAGCCATATAATCTGACATATTATGGCATTATAAATATGAAGCACTTGGAACAATTTTACCTCTAAAATCTTTTGTGGCAACCTTATCCTTAACATTGAGAGCCACATAGATTGGCAGAGGATTCTGACCTCTGTTCACTGCCCGTTGTTGGTCTGAGAGTTTATGGTTGTTGTTCTGAAGGAGGGAAAAAAGACTGATTAACTGGGGAAAAAACAAATATATATATATACAGAAAGAAAGATTAATATAAGGTAAAATTGGACTATTGCACTAGGACTAGCATTGCACCAGCATGATGCAGTGATTTGAGCATTAGACTATGACCCTGAAGACCAGAGTTCGATTCCCCACTCAGCCATGGAAACCCATAGGGTGGCCTTGGGTGTATCACACACACTCAGCCCCAGAAAACCCCATGATAGGCACACAACGACAACAAGACCAGTCAGCTGGCCTTGAACTAATTCCATGGCCTCACTTCCATCCAAGGGAACCATATCCAAGGGACAAACTGCTTGTGACACTGTGCACCTTTTTAAAAAAAAAAGAAGAAGAAAGAAGGAAAAAAGAAAGAAAAAGAAAGTGGATTGTGCATAATGCTGGCATATTTATGTATTTATTTTCACGAAAAGGGAATTAAGAAAGAATTCCAATCTATATGAGAGCTATGGCACACAAGAAGGATAGAAATAACTATTTCCTCCTTCCAGCACCTGCTTGAAATTCCACCCACCTCTTGCTCTACCAGCAGCTATTGAACCCGAAAGATGCTTCAGCACGTGACTTGGGATTAAATAGTAAGTAGGAGGTAATTTCCAGTTGAGAAACAGTGTAGAGGATTAACAACATAGAAATTAATCCTCTCCTCCCAGGGGTTCCATAGTCTCAGTGCAGACTGAAGTATCATTATCCTACACTTTGTGTTGCTTTAAAAAAAGAAAAAGGTTTAAAAGAAGACTTATCTTCTAAAATGGGGTTAGCAACATTTGGCTCTTCAGATATTGTTGGGCTGCTACTCCCATCATCCTTCACCAGTGGCTATGCTGGCTAGGATTGGTGGAAGTTGCAGCTCAGCAACATCTGAAGGTCCATATGATGCTTAATCCAGTAAAAAAAAAGTCCCCTCCTTTTAAGTCTTTTTAAAAAATCCAAAAACCCAAAGATCAGATAAATGAGGCTTTAGTTTAGATTGAGACCTTGGAATCCTAGGGAGGTGAATATTAATTTATATGGAGGGCTACACTTTGTCCATGCATGTTTTAAAGTATAAAAAGTAGTTTGAATCTAATAGTTGTTAAAATGTAGCACAAAATTAATTGTGATAAAAGTAATTGTGATCAATTAAATCTATTATTTTCAATCTATTATTTTTTTTTAAAAAAAAAGGTTCCTTGCATTCTCACTGAAGATAATATTCTTGGTATTACATTGATATCATATATACATTGCACTAGTGCTAGCATCCTGTTGGTGGCATAGACATACACAGGCATAATTTAAACTTATGCCAGTGTATGTCTGTTTTTGGCCACTGTGGAGTTCAGTATTCTTTTTCTACCCTGCAGTGACCAAAACACCCCTCTGGATTTACTGTGGAGCTGCTGAAGTCTTCCCCACCTGCCACAACACCCATATCCTTTGAACACATGAGGACTGATTTTATCCGCTGCTGAGATCTTCAGAGACAGCCATGTTTAAATATTTGAAGGGATGTCATGTTGAGGAGGGAGTGGGCTTGTTCTCTGCTGCTCCAGAGACTAGGACAAGGAGCAATGGATTCAAGCTGCAGGAAAGAAGATTCCACTTGAACCTCAGGAAGAACTTCCTGACAGTCAGAGCTGTCTGGCAGTGGAATATGCAGCCTCAGAGTGTGGTAGAGTCTCCTTCTTTGGAGTTTTTTAAGCAGAGGCTGGATGGCTATCTGTTGGGAATGCTTTGATGGGTGTTCCTGCATAGCAGGGGGTTGGACTTGATGGCCCCTGGGTCTCTTCCAGCTTTATGATTCTGTGATTCTATGAGAACCCAGAGGGCCTCAGCAAATGATGTAATTACTTCACATATGGTTACAGGGAAATAGCCAGATGCTTCTGTGATCCCTCCTGCTCTTCACCAGGCACAGAATGGATGGTGAGGAGAGCTTCCATGCCTCCACAATAGGTCCAGGTGGTGGTCAATGGCTCAATGTTAGCTAGTTTCACATGCAGAACTACTACACTACACAGAGTCATGCGGGATTTATAGCTAGACCAAGAAGAAAAAAAAATGAACAAAGTCGGTAATTAGCCAAGATGATCTGGAAGACTGGCTCTTCTGAAATAAATGTGAGAATAGACTACTGCTGTTTTTAAAATTAAGTAGACTTACATATCCTAAGGTGACACAGGAGAAAATGAGTGATTTTAAAGCATCCTACTTTTATCTCTGAGGGCCAAACTTGGCATTCATGTGCAAACACCAGGGACTCTTTCAAACTGCACAATTATAATACTTTGATTCTGATGCAACTGCCATGTGTGTATCCTGGAGTTTCTAGTTTTGCAAAGCACTAGATTTCTTGGCTGAGAATTCTAGGCACCTCTCCTTAAACTGCAAATCCCAGAATCCCATACAATGCTTGCCATGGCAATTACAAGTGGAATTATAAGACTATAATTGTGTGGTGTGAAAGAGGTCCAGAGGTCATCAAAAAGCTAAAAAGCAATACAGATGGGGAAGAATTTAGAAAGAGAGGCAGATACTATTCCTAGAGGGAAAATCACATATAGAATACCCCATCATTCAGCATAGCTTCAATCATGAGTCCCCAGAGATCAATAAAAGATGTCTTATATCCTGCTATGGTCCTCTGGCATAGCTCCTTATGGTAGGCTTTCAGACTTTGCAGCGAAAAGGCACTCATTTTAGATTTGGCTGCTTGCTTCCGAGCATTCTTGATTATCTCTCCCAGATCTTTATATGACCAATCAGGATCTTCATACAAATCTGTCATGGTCCTAGGAAGGAGAAGAAATATTATAGTATAGATGAGAGAGAGAGAGAGAGAGAGGGTCCAGAACTTCAGTGCTGTATTTATTGTATGCATACCCTGTGTTGAATTTCAGGCTGACACTAATACTAAAATTATTGATCCCAGCTGGCTGAAAGTTCGTGGGATCAGACAATTTACTGATCCTGTGGCTTAGGTACGTTAATGGGGGAAATAGCATCTATATTAATAGGACTTGCATTAATGTTTTGATTCATGCCCTGTCCTTCCTGATAAAAGCTCAGAGTGGCTAACATTCTATCTAAAACAGTTTAAAATAGCAGTTTAAAAACATCTAAAATCAACTATAACAACCGTTTTCTAAAATATAATAAGAGCAATAAAATGGACAACAGTAAAAAACAATTGTTTTCTTATTTCCAGAAACCTTTACAGTTGGCACCTGAAAGGCCTTAGTCTTTCAAGACTTGACAATAGGGTTTCCAGGCTCAATATGGAATAGGCCAACTGTGTCTTTAATAGTTGGCAAATCCTAGTTCAGTAGGGATTAGTATAAAGCTCTACCAAGAAGAATTACACAGTGTTGCCTCCCTTACCCCCACAAAAAAAACCATTAGATGTTGCACACACACCCTGCCACACAGCCTCCTCTCAACAAATCTGAGGTGGAAGAAGAGCAGGACACAGCAGCTAATCTTTGTAGAAAAGAACCAGAATAAATGACAGCAAAAACCTTACTCCCTTACCATGTTGTACCTGATGAGCCAGTAATATATGAAACACAATCCAAAAGCTTCAGTCTCTGGAGACCCCAAAGGGTGCCGTACATAGCTGCCAAAGCTCTCATCCCAGTTCCTGTAGTTGTTATAGCAACCACGGGCACCTGTTTATCAGAGAAGTATTGTCATGAAACTATGCTGAGATCATTGTCTCCCCTTCAAAAAAAAAGGCCTAGAAAAATCCTTGTGACATGTCAGCAATAGGGGCATAGCTCATCAGATGCATGAAGATATGAATGTGAGAGGCGTTGTCATGCCCTGCGTAACTCACAATGCACAAACTCCACTCTGAGATAGACAGCAGTGTTCATTTGTGATAAGCAAACAGCACAGCACAGTTCTTCCGAAGTTGCTGAGACTGAGGAATACATGGCATTCATAGGTTTTATACCTTCCCATGCACATTTAGGGGCATACAGCTGTGATTCGAGAGGATCATCAACTAAACATCACCTCACAATGTTTGACAATCCCCATAGTCCCAGTTGTTTACCCCTCTTTCATCCTTGGAGCAATAAGATGTTTCCTGTCATTCATCTCTGAGCATTTCCAGTTCTCACAACACCTTTTGGTGCTTTCCTTTTCTCCTTCTCTGATCTCCCCTCTCTCCTGGATTACACAGTAACATTGAGCAATAAAGCAATTAACCATTTGATACTTTCAAATACACACACCACACACACACACTTCAAACACATTGGCTATCCTGCATATCACAATATACAGCCCAGTAATACATTATGACAGGAGCCATGCATCTTGACAGACATGTATGCCACCTTGAGTTCCTTGGAGGAAAAACATGGTATGAATTTCAATAATAAAAATGATAAGAATATTATGATACATATATATATTGGTATATCTTTTAGACAAACATATATGAGGCCAGATAAAGACAGCAAAGGAGTAGAAAACATGGGGATATGTCTGCTTCCAGGATTTTGGTAATTGATTAAGGTCATGGTTTTCAAACCAGAGAAAAGTGGAGTTTCATCAAAACGTCCCAGATAGGCTCAGTAAAGACAAAAAGAGAGCTCATTAAAGCTTTCAAATTAGATTTTAAAAATAACATATCTCTCAACATTTCACAAATGGAAGCTGGGACACATGTAGCCAAGCAGCATCAGAGTGTGGTCAAGATGGCAAAAGGTATTAATGAGAATGAACAAACAAGCCACATAAGTGTGCTTTCATCTGAGCCTACTAGGAAAGGCAAGATCCTGCCCCTCCTGTCCTTTCCCCCACTGAGTTAGCTATATGCAAACTACTTTTGCAGTTTCAACTCAGTCTCCAGCAACCGAAGTAAGCTGAGAACAAAGCAGGAGGAGCAGAGACAACTAGGATATTTTAAAAGCAGCTGAAAAAGTGGGATGTCAGAGGATTAATCAGGACTGTCCCTCTTAGAGTAGGAAAGTGGGAGGGTGTGAACTAATTCCAGTTTTAGTAAATGGATTATGATTTGTTTATTGCAGTATTTTTGTTTTAATAGTTATAATTGTAAGATGTTTTGGGAACATATTCAAACCTGAAAAGTGAAAGTCTCTTAAATAAAATAAGATTTCCATCAAATTGCATTTGCAAGAAAGACATAAAGGTGCACGTGTTGTAATAGGTCAACTGCACAACACCCAAACCGATACCCAGATCTGTCAGAAATAAGCTGTCTTGTGCTGTTTATGTTATGTCCCACTTACTTCATGATCTTTCAGGCCTGGTTCTAACTGAAGGATATTTTCCAGTGTAGCAGCAACCACTTTCTTTCTTTTTGTGAGGAAATTCTTTTCATCTGAGCACAGATCATATCCCAGACGCACGTCAATATCTTTTGGCCTTTTACATAGCAGCCCTTGAGTCCTAAAACCAGAAGAAATGTATACAGGTATGTTATATTTATGCGATGCAGTCTACCTAACAACTAGGGATGGGACAAATCCAGAATTTTCTGAATCCAGATCTGGATCCTTGGAAGGTTCTGCAAATCCACGAATCTCACTAATCTCGAATCTTTTGAATACTCCCCATGGGTGGGGCAGAAGAACAGTGGGGAGTGCAAGATCGCTTTCCCCACAACCTTCTGCCACCAGCCCCAGGCAGGATTGCACTGGAAGCAGGCAGCCAAAGAGCAGGGAGCACGAGATCATGTTCCCCACCACCTCCTCCCCCCGCCATGGGTCCAATCGTAGTGGCAGCAGGCAGGAAAAGAGTAAGGAGCACAGGATCATGCTCCTGGTCACCTCTTCTCCCTGCTGTGGGTCCGATTGCGGTAGCAGCAGGTGGGAAAAGAGTGGGGAGTGCAGGATCATGCTCCCCCACCTCCCCCTGCCACCATGGGCCCAATTAAGGTGGTGGCAGGCAGGAATAGAGCGGGGAGTGTGGGATCGTGCTCCTCACCGTCTCCTTCCCACGACCCCAGCCTGATCGTGCTGGTGAGGGACAGGAGGAGGTGTTGATTCGAAAGATTTAATTCACCTATTTTGGCCCAAGGATTTGGATCCGTTAATTTTGAATCCTTGCCCAGGATTTGAGGATTCAGTTGGCCCATCCCTACTAAAAACCATCCCACCAGTACCAGCAACAGGGAACATGTGCTTTCAGATTAAAGCTTCCTAATGGGTATGTTTTTCTCATGAATGAGAAGTGAAATCAATTCTAGATTAAGAATCTAGTTGAAAAGAGCTTGATGAATAAAATTAGTTGATTACAGTCTGTACTTTTATTGCAAAACAGAAGAGGAAACCAATTTTACCAGTAGATGATTGGCTCCAAAGTGTCTGGAAAACTTGGTGATGCTAAAATTACAATCAAAGTGCGATCCTATATGTATCTACCTAGATGCATGCCTCACTGAATTCAGTGGGACTTATTCTCAGGCTTGAGAATTGTGTACAGGCTTGTATCCTCAGAACATATGGAAAAATAGACAATCTATATTCATAAATGACTGAAGTCATCTTTTGTTATATTGAAACAGAACTGTATCACAAGAAGAAATCCCATCAAAAATTCTAAATATAATACCAAACAAATTTTCTGGCTGTACCCTCCTTTCTGGTAGAATATGACCTGTGTATTTTATTTTCATGAAAATGAAAATGAGTTGTCAGGTCTCATATAAAATAATTCAGCTACTGTTTCATCTGTTCAGGTTTGTTTAATATTTACAAAAATAATCATATGATGATTTTGGCCCATTCCGCACCTTACCTTTTTTCAGCGCTGGGGTGCAGGGATCGCGAGAGCAGCCTCCAGTAAGAGGCTCTCATGTCCCCACTGCTTCAGCTCCACATGAGCTGCCTGCTCCCGAGCAGGCAGCGCGAGAGCCCCTCCTTTTCCTTCCACAATGCAGCCTGCGAGTTTCCCAGGCTGAACTGGGGCAGGAAGCACGACCGCTGCAGCTTTGGAGGCTCTGCAAACATGTCAAGTGCGCACAGGGCCCTGGAGCAATGCGTGATTGTACACCATTTTCAGCTGAAAGCTGAAAATGAAAAAGTGCAGGAGCAGCACCTGCTCTACCCTGGAGCGTCGCACGATTGTGAGTGCATCATGCAGATCGCTCCTCACAATCGTGCAACACTCCAGGCATCCTTTTGCATGGCAAATGCTGTACGAAAAGGGCCATAATTCTGTTCTTCTCAAACAAGGAAAAGAAAACAGTTAAATGAAAAACATCCACCTCTTTTAAAAAATGATCAAGACTTTATCTGTTCAGTTCAGAAAAATTCATGTCTGCAATCGTGTTTACACCCATTAGGAGCTACAACCAATTATGAAAAGTAGGTATAATCAATTGTGCATTTGTTTGCCATATTCACACTTCACAATTCTTACGTGATTTTGAATAAGGATTGGGACTAGAATCAAAAGAGAACGGTAAGTGTCTGTGAATGTGTAGCAGAATTCAGAAAAGGTGTCTCTTACCAATCTTTTGACTTCACACTCAAATCAAATGTTTTGTTCTGAAAAGAAAAACAAGAAAACATATTGTTTAACAGTGCCATGGGATGTTAAATACTTTCCATTTCAGATGGTATTTTATATTTTGCTGTCAGAACTGAAGGACATGATGTCATTTCTTTCTATTTCATGTACCACCACATCAGGCAAGCTTGGTGAGGACATGGGAGGGAGCCTTGTCAGTTGCTGCTCCCAGATTGTGGAATTTTCTGCCATAGGAAGCAAGGTTGGTCCCCTCTCTGCTCTCTTTTCACTGTCATGGAGACTTTTCTGTTCATTTAGACCTTTGAGCTTTGACTGTGTTATTCAGAAAGTCTTTTCATTGGGGTGTGTTGTATTTTGGTGGCCTTTTAAAGTAATATTTTTAATATGATATGATAGTTTGTTCTTTAAAACTTTTCTGTTATCCATGGTTTTTGTTTGTTTGTATTTTGTTTTCATATGAGAGAATGGCAGGGTACAAAGCAAGCAAACAAACATGTACAGAAGCTGACTCAACAGGCAGTTGAATCTAAGACTAGATCACATCTTCCGTTGGACCTGAGGACAACCATCATAAGCTTAGAGCATACAGGCTTTGTCCATATTGTAAAATTGTGTCCTTTTATCTTCTCTTCACCTCACTTCCTCTTTGCATCTGCTGTCTGAGAGGACTACCTCGTTCTGCCTAATGGTGAGCTGACTTCAAATACACTTAAGCAGATTTAAATCTGAAAGCCTAGCGGAATAATAATAAATAATGATCCAAGGAATTCAAGAAATAATTACCTTCATATTGTATAGATTATAAATTGGAGTTGGCAATACAGAACATCTGCTAAACCCTGGGCTTGGACCTGGGGTAGTGTAGTTCCTGAATTAAAGATCTAATCTTTATTCAAAGCAGGTGCATGAAATAAATATGAGGTGGGTATTTTTATCATCATTCAGTAAACACAACACAAGGTCTGGGTGTATATACCTGTCAGCAGGGCAATAAGACAGGATGAAGAGGGTCTGTTGGTGTACAATTCACCTCACTGTCCAACTATCTCCCTGACTGAACTTCTGGAGTTGGTCTCAGAAGTGGTGTTAAAATCTCCCAAACCTATTGTATTGGCAGATTTTAACATCCATGCTGAAGCACCCTCATCAGGCCAACTCAGGATTCCATGGCAACTGTGGGCCTGTCTTAATATCTGGTCCTACATATGTTGCTGGCCATGATCTTGATCTGTTTTTATTTTTATTTTTCTGGTCAGGATGATGGTGATCTAGGGTAGAACCTGGTTGCTGTTGACATATCACTACCTGATATGATTTAGATTTTCTGTGACTCCTAACCTCTGCAGGGGCAGTAAGCCTATTAAAATGGCCCACCCCCAGAGACTAATGGATCCAGAAGGATTCTGGAATGTTCTGGGGGATTTTCCAGCTGCTAGAGTTGGTGATTCTGTTGATGTCCCTGTTGATCTGTGGAATAAAGAGATGACCCAGGCAATTGACATGTTGCTCCTAAGCAGCTTTTGCTTGGGTGCAGAGCACAGGCTCCTTGGTATTCTGAGGAGCTCAGGGCAATGAAGCATTTCTGTAGATGAATAAACCCATGATGGAGAAAGACTCAGGATGAATCCAACTGAGCACAGGTTAAGGTCCACTTTAGAACCTACTTTGCAACAGTCAGGTCAGCAAAGAAACTATTCTTTGCTGCCTCTATTACATCAACTCAGTCTCGTCCAGCACAGCTGTTCCTGGTACAGAAAGGGCTATTACATCCTCGACCTCAGATTGCTGAGAAAGAACTCTCAGAAAAGCTCTGTGATAAATTTACTAAATACTTTGTGGAGAAAATTGCTTGGATTTGTTCTGATTTGGACTCCACATTGAAAGTACAGTCAGAGGAGGTAACTGAGGCACATTGGTGGATGAGTTTCAGGTTGTTCAACATGATGATGCAGACAAGTTGCTTGGAGAGGTGAGGCCAACCACTCATCTGGTAGACTCATGTCTGTCCTGGTTAATTAAACTTGCCAGAGGAGGACTGGCAAATTGGGAGGTGGAGGCTGTAAATGCTTCTTTAAAAGAGAATGATGTTCCAACCTCTCTAAAAGAAGCAACTGTAAGACCTTTGTTGAAAAAAAAATGTATTGGACCCTATCTTCCTAGGTAACTATTGGCCAATCTCTAATCTCTCCTTTCTAAGCAAGGTCCTAGATCAAGTGGTAGCAACACAAATCCAAGTTTTCTTGGATGAAATGCATTACCTGGATCCATCCCAGTCCAGGTTTGGGCCTGGTTGTAGCCTTGGCTGCCTTGGTGGATGACCTACACTGGGAAGTGGACAAGGGGAATGCATCCCTGTTGGTCTGCCTGAGTCTTTTAGCAGCATTTGATACCATCAACCCTGGTATCCTACCAGGTCATTTGGCTGATACAGGACACAAGGCCTTGCCTTGAAGTGGTTCTAGTCTTTCTTGGCTGAATGTTTCCAGAGAGTGATACTGAGGGACTGAAGTTCATCGTTTTAGCTATTATCCTGTGGTGTTCCACAGGGATCAATACTGTCACTTATGCTTTTTAACATCCACATGAAGCACCTGGGAGAGGTCATCCAGAGCTTTGCAGCTGGGTGTCATCAGTATGCTGATGGTACCAATAACTATCTCTCTTTTATAAATGATGCCAAGGAGACTGTGGTAGTACTGAATCATTGTCTGGATGCAGTAAAGGACTGGGTGTGGGTGAACAGACTGAGGTTTAATCAAGACAAGATGGAAGTGCTGTTGATCAGTAGAAAAACCAACCTGGTATTGGGATCACAGCCTGCGCTGGATGAGATTGTTCTTCCTCTGAAAGATCAGATCTATAGCTTTGGGGTACCCTTGGATCCAGCGTTATTCCTGGAAAGCCAGGTTGCTATGGTGGCCAGGATTACCTTTGCTGAGCTTTGGCTGGTGCACCAGCTGCATCCTTTGTTATGGAAGGCAGGTCTGGCCACTACAGTTCATACATTACTTACCTCCTGATTAGGCTACTGTAATGTGCTCCATGTGAGGCTACCCTTGAAAAGTTTTCAGAAGCTGCAGCTAGTGTAAAGTGCAGCTGCCAGATTGATCTGGGCATGCATTTTAGAGACCATATGATACTGCTCTTGCAAGAAGTGCACTGGCTTCCAATTTGTTTCTGTGCTCAATTCAAGGTACTGATGTTGACCTACAAAGCCCTAAACAGCTTGGGGGAAGGATATCTGAAAAAGTGCCTCCTCCCATGTGAGCACACCAGAAATTTGAGATCTCCAGAGGAGGCCCTATTTATTGCATGTTCCAACCATTTGTGAACTTAGGTTGGTGGGTACAGATAACAGGGCTTTCTGTGTAGGAGCACCTCAACTGTGGAACTCCCTATGCAAGGAAGTTAGACTGACCCCATCTCTTTTAAGTTTCCAGCAGGCAACCATGACAGTGCTGTTCTACATGGCATTCACTGTTGGAAAATGCTGTTTTAACCATTTTAAAACTGGACTGTAAGATTGTTTTAGACTGCTTTTACAAGCTTTTAAAGAGTTTTTTAATGTGTTTTTAAAAATGTTTTAAAACTCTGAATTGTTTTAATTGGGAGCCCTTGTGGGTGGCAGATGATATAGAAATACATTAAACAAACAAACAAACAAAACTCTACAGCATAGTTTCAGTCATAAGACAAATATTCATGAACTGAACTGATGCAATAACGTGTAGAAGAATTAATTTCTCAGTGCACCACATTTGCTGCTGAATAATGTTAGAAATACTAGTGTGCTTGAGTTCATGGCTGAATATAAATGAAAAAGTGGGTCAAACTAGTTGTTAAATGGATTGCATATTCTATACCATTAACCTGTTTGCTCTTCCAAAATAGGATTTCCTCAGAGATAAATGTCTCAGTAGTCAGACTTGTAAATTAAACTATGTTACCTTCCAATGACAAATCACAAGACAATGCACACTAAATGTAAAATATGTAGGTGAGGAAAATAATATGCTACTACAAACAGTAATCTTTCAACACTTGAGTGACTCCCTCTGGAAAAAAGCCATGCTAAGCATATCATCTAGTTTCACGCAATGAAACTTTTGGAAAGTATTGCTAGAAATAAACAACAAGATGGCGTATGGTCAACACATGGTTGCCTTTCTGTTATAAATGATGGCATGAATAGCTTCTGCATAACCTCATGAATTGAAAAAGTGTCAGTGTGGGATTCCTCCCGCCTCTCCCCCGGCAACCCAAAGAAAGCAACAGCTGATTCTCACCGGTGGTATTGTCACTTTTTCTTCTACAGGAAGTGAGATCAAGTGAACAGTTGCTTTCTCATTCGTCTCTGTGGAAACCTGTAAATAAAATGAAATTAACACTAGGAAAAGGTTTTACAAAGCAATCCATGTTTCCTATCTGATGCTTCTGGTGCAAGAACCAGGAACCCACAGTTCTAACTGTAGCTGTTATGTGTGATAAACCACCAAGGTAAAAGGTTGGACTAAACACGAGAGAGTCTCTGTTGGCAGTGAAAGAAAAAAAATTGAATTATTCTATCCATGCTCGGAGGTGGATCTGGAAACTGTTCCAAACTCTTGAAAATTTTTAATTTTCAAAAAGCCTTCTCCAGGATCTAGTATCCACATCATTCCAGACTGACTTTTTGTTCTCTCAGTTTGTTTAATCTGGGAGATTGCTGGTGCATTCCCTAATCACTTCAGTTCTGCCCCCTGGTGGCCTGTACCTCAGCCCTAATATTTCATCCCTCCCTCAGCATCTCACTTGCTGACAAAGTGGGCCTGTCGGTCTTCATAATGATAGTACTATGATTCCACTTTAATGTTCATGGGTATAGCCTATGATTTGTAATTTGGTGCATCACTAGCACTCTCTGGGAGGTAATTTTAAATACCTCTCGCTAAACTGCAGATCCCAGAATTTTTTAAGATGGAAGCATGGCAGTTAAAGTGGAATCACAAAGCTGTAACTGTGCAGCATGCAATGTCTCAGGCCCTTTTCGCATGGCATTTCTGATACGAAAAGGCCCCTTGAGCATCGCGTAAATGTGAGGAGCGGTCCACACTCACTCACATTTGTGCGATGCTCAAGGGCCTGATCCGGACCACGCACGCATTTTTTCATTTCTGGCAGTCACGCATCGCTCCAGGGCCCCGCACACACTTACCTTGCATGTGGAGCATCGAGAGCCAGGCCGGTCGCGCCTCCTGTCCAGTGCAGCCTGGAAAGGTCCCAGGCTGCACTGCGAAAGGAAGAGGTGGGGCTCGCGCGCAAGCAGGAAGCTCGTGCAGAGCCGAAGAAGCAGGGAAGTGAGAGCCTTTCTCCGGAGGCTGCTCACGCGAGCCCCATACCTCAGTACCGCGAAAAGGTAAGGTGCGAAAAGGGTCTACCTCTCTTTATAGTGGGGATGGACAAAGTGACTCTGGAGAAGAGTACAGGCCTGCCCATCACAGGTTGTGCTTGTGACTCCCCAGCCCTCTCAGTCTCCCTCCAACCCCTTTTTTTCAGGCAAAAAATGTAGGTGAATTGTATTTCTTAGAAGACTCCAGCCACAACTCACAATTTAAATCAAATGCAGGGGAGACTCCTTTGTGTAATCTCAAAAAATAACTTTTTTCACCAAAAAAAAAAAGTGACTTCTGATCATCTCCCACCCCTATTTTATTTTATTTTGGTGCTGTCTGTGTCATGCCAAAGAGTCCCATGAGCAAAAAATAAAAACACAAATGGCCGTAGACCGACTAATGTTCCCTTTCTCTGTTTTGTAGAAGTAGCCAACATACCGGACAGAGCTGTCTCCTTCGCAGTTCAAGGTCCAGTTCTGATTGGTTATATTTGACATAGTGAAATTTAGCAGGAGAAGCTGGCCAAAGGCAGGAACGCAGTGTGAGATTCTTAGCTTCTTCATAGGACCTACTCACTGAAAGAGTGAATTTACTTTCTATAGAAAGACAAAAAGGCAGACAGGGATCACTATGCCATCAAATCATAATCCCTATAAAAACACTGGGTATGAACAATTCTGTTAAATATTTTGTACCAACTGCTACAGTAGAAGCATAGCATCATAGAGCTGGAACAGACCACAAGGGCCATTAAGTTCAACCCCTCGCCCCGCCCCTGCCATGCAGGAATTCTCTATCAAGATATTCCTGACGGATGGCCATCCAGCCATTGTTTACTGGGAATAAAATGACCCTTTCTGCTCAAGGAAGGGCTCACATATACAAAAGCAAATGCAATTTTCACAGTTTTTCTTCCTTTTGCCCATAGCTTTCTGTGCCATCTCCCATACAGTTCTGGAGGGTCCCTAAGTACAGATTTTTTCAATGTGCAAAAAGAAGGAGGAACTAATAAAAACAACATCTCCTCCCACAAAATCATCTGAAGGGATTTTTTTTAGACACATTTCAGCCTAGGATTGAAAAGAATATTCATAACTATGTATTTCTATAATTCATAGTGCTTATAGTTATTCAGGAAACCCCACCAGGAAGGATTATAGACCAGTAAGAATTTTGTGTGCAATTTTCTCCTGGTATTTGAATGTCTTGAAATATTGTAGAAGAACTATTATGTGGAGAAAAATACTTCGTATTTTTTAAAAAATGAGTTTCCTTTGCAGAAAACACTGTTTCCCGTATAGGAAATTCTCTCCAGTTTTTTCCAGTTTTGGGGGGGTTTTGTGCAAAAAAAATTGTGTTGTTTTTCTCTGCAGAATAAGTGCTCCACACAAATTTGAAATGTTCAAAGACAGAGAATACTGGGGAGGAATATTTATTTTCTCACACAGCAGGGAGAAAACTACCATAATTATTCATCTTCACATGCATATTTGCAAGATTGTGATCCTGGAGTTTATTTATTTATTTTAATATATTTTTATCACATCCTTTATCAGAAGAGGATGTAAGTAAACCACTAAAGCATTTTTAGAAATTCCAGATTAAAACAATAAAATAGCTTACATAAGATTTAAAATATATTAAAGAAGACAATCAGTTAAAACAGTTTAAAAGGCTACAAAAACTAAAATCCATGTACATGTACATTTGAGTTAAATTAAATGCAAAAGGCATTAATAAAAATCCAAGTCTTGACTTGGCACCAGAAAGAAACCAATATTGGTGCCAATCATGTCTCCAAGAGAGGACATTCCACAGTTAGGGTGTAACAGGTGAGAATGCCTTCTTTAATCTTCTCCCACACTCTGTTGTGCCCACAGAGAGGGACGGTCATCTCCTATGGACTTCAGTCTTTGGGCAGGTCTAGAGAGTTCCCTTGGATGTCACTTCTGAGGGAACAATATCCACAAACTCTCTCCATCCAGTGAAGCTCAGAAGACATTGCATGACCACAGATCAACTCCATAAACATTGAACAAAAGAGTAGGTCACAGAGAAGCAGACAAGACAGAGGTTGCCAACGATTTACAACCCAAATAAAAAGTGCACATAAAATAACCTACCTGATTTAACTCGTCCCTTGTCCACTTGAACTTCCAAACAGGCAACTTCACGAGACTGTAGAGTTAAAGTGAATCGTAATAAATGTTCGACTACATGATAAATATTTTTATACCTTAGCTGGCTTTTTTGTCCATTCAAGCTGCTTTAAGATGAATACAGTACAAAGGAAATAAACCTGACCTTGTAGAGGCTTAACCCTTACATTAGCTTTTCTCAACCTCTTCACTCCGGAGGAACCCTTGAAATAATGTTGTGGTCTCAGGGAACCACTAAATAAAATTTATTATACCTACAGCTCAAAATAAATATTCATTCTTTTCAGTTACATTCCCTCATTGAACCTGTGGTCATCTCCTGTGGAATCCTAGCATTTCAGGGAAACCTGATTGAGAAACCCTGCTCTATATTTATTTCCTGTGCTAGAATTCAGATCTGGAAGATGCAAAGCAATAATAAAACAGATTGCCTTTAAGTATGTCGGTGGGGGGATTACTCACTGAATACCCAACACCAGACCCCTGTATCTTAGTGTTAAACAAGGCTCTCTATGTATACGTTCAGATATATTTAGCCACGGTTAATCTCCATTTAGAAATTAAACATTACATGAGGTTCAACCTCACTTTTATACATAGTGAATCTGCAACTTTTATCTTCCTTGGGAATGCTGCAGGTACTAGAGCAGGGAAATCTCCATTAGTAACCATCCCTGTTTAAATACTCGTGAGAAGGAATGAAATGAAAGCATTCTCAGCCCAGTCCCAAGAGCCACTCCCACTTCTGCCATTCTCCCGTTCCTCAAGGGCAATAAACAAATAAATGTTGGAGCAGCAGAAGGTTGTGCAGCACTACAAGTCCCAGAATCCCTAGTGACATTATTCCAACTGAGAAATATACTTTCTTTTCAGTGGGAATAACATATGGAGTAGCTTCAGTTTCTAACTGAGGGTTTTGATCCTTTTAGTTCCCAACAAGAACGTGTGTGTGTGTGTATTTTTTTTTTCCTCCAGAGCCTTCAGAACACTTTTCCATTGCCATCATTATCTCCTGCTGCCCTGAAATGAAAATGTTCTCCTCTTGTGACAATGGGTGATAGTAATGGGTACTTTGTGATCACCTCCAAGCTTTGTAAATATTCTGTTAGAACACTCACAAAAGCGAGGCAAACAGATGAATTGGCAGGCTGTTCCATCTTCTTTAATCTCTTTATCTCTCTGCTTATGACACTGTCTTTAGCTCTTTCGCTGACAAACTGTACAGGTATACCTCAGTTAACAAAGTGGATGTATCCCAGGCAACTACAGAAATGGATGGGGATCATTCTAACAACTAGAAAACCACCCACACCATCTCTCCAGCTTCAGATTTGGGAGGAAGACTGAGTACTGTTAGGCCCTTTCTGCACCTTATGTTCTTCCGGCGCTGAAGTGCAGGGATCGCACGAGCAGCCTCCAATGAGAGGCTCTCACATCTGCGGTCCTTCGGCTCTGCACGAGCTGCCTGCTCACATAAGAACCCCGCCTCTTCCTTCCGCAGTGCAACCTGGGACTTTCCCAGGCTGTGCTAGGGCACAAAGCACGACCAGCATGGCTCTGGAGGCTCCGCACACCAGGTAAGTGCGCATGGAGCCTGGGAGCAATGTGCGATCTCGCACCATTTTTGGCTTCTAGCCGAAAATGAAAAGGTGCGCGATCGGCGCCTGCCCGTCCCTGGAGCATCGCACAATTGTGAGCGCATCATGCAGATCGCTCTCCACAATTGCACGACGCTTCAGGCCCTCTTTCACATGGAAAATGCTGTGCGAAAAGGGCCTTAGTTACAGCTGTGTGATAGCTGAGAAATTTACTTTGTTTGGACTCAGTGTCTATGTTGGATGGGGATTCCGGGATTTGTAGCCCCAACACATACTTTTTCCAAACTCTTATCTGTGTAGGCAAGGTGCCTGGAGCAAATCACCTACTCAAGGCTCAACCAAAAACCTTGTCTCCCACCATGCTGGTCTTTTCTGTTCCAAAGTAGGAAATGCCAGCAGGATGGGGCTTGCTGGGATGCCATTGTGTGTGGCCACCTAACAGGTGACAGTTTACAACTATTTGCCAGTGCATGTAGAAGGCAGTACAATCTATGGGCTGCTAATGTTAGTCACAGTGAATCTTGCATTTACAATGATTTCCCAATATCTATTTTTATTAGGGATGGGCCAACCAAATCCTCGAATTCTCAGCAAAGATTTGAGATTCACGAATTTGAACCCCTGTGCAAAAATAGGTGAACCAAATCTTTCAAATCCACCAACCAAAAAGTAGTTTTTTTAAAAAAAAAGTTCTGCTTAAAAAAAGTTGTTTTTAAAAAAATTAAAAAGTTGCTTTTTAAAGCCTTTTTTTAAAAAAGGATTCAAAAGATTCGAGATCCATGAGATTCATGGATTTCCAGAACCTTCCAGGAATTCGGATCCCAATTCAGATTTGGAAAATTCTGGATTCATCCCATCTCTAATTTTTATCCTATGATAAGGTGACACAATGGAGTGCACACATTTTTTTTACCACTTGGGGGCAACCTTGATCAAATTGCAGAAGAGCTAACATGACCCAGAAATGTAGGGTTGTAGGAATTTTGTTTTGCTTTGTTTTGGTAATGGTGGTGTGAAGTGAGAGAATTCTGAAAGTTTTCCTATATAATGGTAACTTTTCCAGGCTTTGACCTGATGTGCATGAAAGCCTTAGTCAAGTTTGCCTGTCCCAATCTAGGCTTCCCCAGCATAGCTTGAGTAACTTCAGGAAACATGTGGGTGAGCTTAGTTTCAACTAGTCATATGATAGAAAGGTTGTTTGGGTGTAAAGAATCTGAGTGTCCTTACATTAGGGATGTCAGCTTCACTAGCTATACAGAGAAGGAAAGATAATAGAAGAATATTATTATTACCACTAAGACTCCATTGGTAAAAATCTTTTCTGGAGCATCAGGACTGCAAGGAGAAAAAAGATAAGAATAAAATCACTAAGACTTTCACTAGCAAGACTAGATTATTTATCTATCTATCTATCTATCTATCTATCTTGTTACTGTGCTTGCTTCTCCATGGCTCAGTTTCATGTGAGTTTCCATAAGATCTGTGGCTTAGTTGCCCCAGACAGATGTTGATATGACTGGTTCAGAAGTGACATGGTTGCCATTGCACTAATACGTGGGCCTCTTTGTCTTTAGAAACCAAGATCTCCTATCCAGAGAGAACAGAAACAAGATCTTAGGGGAAAACAGGAGGTAGAGGTCAGGAAAGAAGGAGCCATCCCAAATTGCTCCTTCCAGAGGGTATGCTGGTGTGAAGGGGTTGAGGAAAACCTAGGGGAAGAACTAACAGGCAGCCTTGCAAGAAGCATGGAGGTTTCCATTATAACCATGATCGGTAGCAACAGAAACTCCATAAAAGCAGATTATGAAACAAAAATCTTCTTCTCCAGGAACAGCAACACTAGGGAGGGGATTCAGGTGAATGCCTGGTATATGCCAAAGGTCCAGCCCATGGCCTATATGGCAACCTATGTCCTTCCTGGCTCTTACAAACAGCATACATATGATTGATCACAGCAATCCTAAAGAAAGGGTAATGTGCTGCCCTGTAGTGGTGGCTAAATGGCAATTTCCATCAGACCTGGGCAGCATAGACATAGATGATGAGATGATGGGAACTGCAGTCTTACAGCATTTCATGAACCATAAGTCTCCCACTCTTCTTTAGCTGGAACTGTGGATTAGCAACTGAATTGTAGATATCATGTTGCCTAAGATACAGACAAGTTCCCTGATTTACCAATTTCTTACATACATGACAGCTTCAATATGTCTACAAGTCATCCAAACTACTATGGTTTCTTTGGTCACTTCAGTGGAAACAGAGGCTCAGGAATGATATACAGGATTGTGATCTCACTGAATTAAATGAGGGTGCTAGTTGTATGGGAAATTCATGTGTAAAAAACACATATGAGGTGCTGGATCTGGAAGATCATATAGAAAAATAGCATATTTTTAGTCCCAGTTCTGGGGTGAAAGTTGGGATATAATTAAAGGAAGGAGGAGAAGGAGGAGGGGAAGGGGGAGGGGGAGGAAAAGTAGCAGCAACTGCAATTATGTGAGGATTTCCCCCCATATCTCCTGTTCTTTGCACATGGAACTGCACATGAAAGTGTGCTTAGTGATGAGATTCCTCTTGTCTGTAGTCAATTCAGCATCAAATGGAACAGTTCATAATCAGTGTTGCTACAGTTTACTCCTGAACTTAGTGTATTATACCAGCAAACTATATCTAAGGCATTCAGTAAGTGCTTTCTCAGTGTCATTTGGTTAGCTGCTGATATGTCTCATTGACTAAAAATGGCTGAGATTTATTCTGCTACCATTGTTGCTCCGTGAACTGAATCTGAATATACATTGCCAATGATACCACCAGGTAAGGTATTAAGAACAATTTTGTATTGTTTTTGTATTGGCTTTGTGCCAGTCTATGCTGTGTGTTTTGGCATCAGTTTTATTAACGGCATGTGTATCACCTATCAACTTATCGTGACACCATGAATTTTGTAGGATTTTCTTAGGCAAGAAATAGTGTGGATCCTCTGGATCTGTGGGCTCCAGATCTGTGATTTCTACCAACTGCAGATCATCACATCCTATACATAAAATGACAGTGACCATGAATGCAGTGAAGTGTCTATACACACATCACTGTCATTTGATAATATGTGATGTGATCATTTGACTTGATGACCCTCGTGGTCTCTTCCGGCTCTCTGATTCTCTGATTGTCTATGAATCTGTGATTTGCATCATTTGGCATCCACGGAGATCCTGGAATCAAAACACCACAGATCTGTAGGGCCCACTGTACTTGGAGGTGGTTTTGCCAGTTCCTTCCTCTGAAATTTAGTCTACAGCACCAGGTATTCATTTGTGGCCTCCTATCCAAATATTAACCAGAGATGAACCTGCTTAGCTTCCAAGATCAGACAGGATCTGGTGTCTTCAATGGTATACTTAACAACAATTGCTCTTACCTGCTCTCTAGTGTGAATTCAACTTCTAGTTCCTCCTGACCCTAAAAGTTCAAACAAAAACAACAATGTGGATGAAAGTCCACATTTTCCTCTTAATAGTAATACCTTTTACATATGAATCATGTGACAAGAGTTCCACATATAGAAAGTCAACAGGGTGAACATACCTCAGGTCTCAGGCTTGAAGCTGCACAGCTCTCCTGAAATCTGCATGTTGAATATGAATATCTGAACCAGAGAAGGCTATAAATGCAATCCACCACAAGTATAGAATCATAGAATCATAGAAATGTAGAGTTGGAAGAGATCACAAGGGCCATCCAGTCCAACCCCCTGCCATCCAGGAAAACCCTCAAAGCCCTCCCGACAAGTGGCCATCCAGCATACTCTTCAAGTTTTGACAGATATCTATCTATCTATCTATCTATCTATCTATCTATCTATCTATCTGTATATCTAGGTTTCTCTGGCTCACAATTAGTGCCTGAATGACCAGGACCAAACCTGGGAGCCATGTGACCTAAGGGGCAAAGATGGTAGTATGGCATCACAGTCCTTTCAGGATATGGCTATTATAAAATTATGATGTTGTGTGATTTGAAGCAATGAAAAATAATGTATTATCGGTTAGTGTATAGCCTAAGGTAGTTAAAGTATAAACACATTGGCCCTGCTGTCCTCCATTGTTTTCCTCCTCATGTGTGGAAAATAAAGAGGAGAGTCTCCTCTTTGCATGGAGGCTCTCCATGTGCAACTCTGAAAAGCAAGGATTGTCATTCTAAACAATCTTTTAAAAGCATTGGGCTGTTATCACCATGAACTGGCCTGGCTTCGGTAGATACTAGATATTGTTTAGATATCACAATTCGGCCACATTTTGCCACCCTCAGCCAGGTGTTTGTGAGGCCCCCGAACAAGCGTGGAGCTAGGCATGGCTATTAATTGCTGAACATTCCTTTCTCCACCTAGGCAAGCCAGACTCAGCCAGATCTTGCTTTAGGAGATCTCCCTAGACAAACACCTCATTACAGATGCACGCTAACACAAAGAGCCCCCTGCCCCTAGCAGGCACCCTGACGAGCTAGAAGCTTACTGCCCGAGCGAGCTGCATCTGCATGCTGGCCATTCTATTGTCGATTTGGACTTAATCATGTTAAATTCTGACCTTTCAGAGACATTGGCCCTTTTCACACGGGGTAATTAAAATGGTGTAGTGCAACCTCTAACGGAGGTCGTCTACACCGTGGGGTGCACTGGGTTGTTTATAATTTTGAGGTTCTACACCTCAAACCGCTCTGAAGTGACCAGAAGTGGTGGCGCTGTGTGTTTTTTAGAAACCTCTTTTCAAGAGGTTTTTAAGAGGCACGGAGCATGCAGCCTCGTACAACTCCGTCGCAGCGCCCCGGTGTAGACTTGCAGGCGCACGCAAGTGCATGCCTGCAGATCTGCTGGGGGCGGGCTTCCGGCTGGCGAGCTTCTCCGGTTGGTGGAGAGCCTCTGCCAGCCATAAGCTGCCATTTTGGATGCCGCAGGACGCCGCAGGAGTGTGGAGCAGCGAATTCACACTGCTCTGCGTGGCGACGGATTTACCTGGCTGCTGGTAAGCTCCGTTTCAGCCGTTTCCCCCGTTTCTCCCTCACATGTGGAAAGGGCCATTGTCTCGCGCCCAAACCTCATTTGTTTTCTCCCAAGCACAGACTAGCCTACGGTCATACTTTTCCTATAAAAACCCCAGTTCCAAGAGCTTCCTGGGATTGCTCCCGAGTTCCAGACCGCCCTGCTGCTGCTTTGCCCGGCGAGCTCCCCTCAGCGAACCATGCTGAGCTTCTTCTCTCCATCTGCAATTCCTTCAGGACTATGAGAAAGGTGTCATATCACCCATTTCCCCCGAAAAACTCTTATTTCTTATTTCCTAGTTAGCTGTGTGGTTGTGTTGTCTTAAATGTTTGTCTGTTGTTAATAAAACATCAATTTTTGCTATTTTAAAACTGTCTGACTGCTTATCTGACCTGACCCCGTATACATAGGGTTACAAGATGCCCGCTAAGTTACCCTGCCTCTCATTAGCTTAAAGTGAGTGCTCCAGTTAATTTCCCCATCTTTGCGTAATTGGTGTTTTGGTTATCCCAGGACCCCTAGCTAACAGAGTAACAGGGCCTTTTTTGATAAAGCTCCAAAGCCTCTTTCAGTATTATGTGGCAACATGGGTGTTTTCCAACCAGCAATGCATGAGTCCAAATTAAAAAAATAGTTATCACACTTTGCTTCCATTAAACAGAAGGGAAAAATTACTCTCCCACTAACATAAATCTAATTAATTTCAATGTGATTTGAAACCATACGTACATTTGCCAGGGTAGACATAGTTACTGGAGTAGTTACTGAGTGCTTAAATTTAGAGTGTACATACTAACTTAAACAAGGGGTCTTTAAAGGCCCCACTGCTCATAATTCACCTGTCATATGTCAGATGCACTAATGTAATTAAAGCAAACATGATTCCCATATACAATAGGATTACTCACTGCTGGAAAGAAAATTTTACTGAAAACAGAGAAATGTAGTTTCCTATCTAATGTCACAACCCACTTTTAAATTTCATTACACACCTTTGGATTGAGCTGAAAGCTCAGGTGAACTGTTTCTCCAAGCTGGATTTTAGACACATCAAAGAAAACAGTGAGAAGATGGTCATCTGCAGTATGCTTATCTTCATCACAGACCTTAAGCTCCAGAATGTTCTAGGGAAAGGAAAGCAAGATACAAACTTTAGAACTGGAACTGATTCTGATAGCAGTGTGCCCTCGCCACACTGAAAGATTTTAGTAAACCAGCATTTTTTAAATGTTTCAAGTAACAAGAGAATGAATGCTTTCCCCCTTATAACTATGGAATGTCCATATGAATTACGTGCAGGTATTTTACTTCATTTTGTTTACTAATCCTGAATACATTTCTGAATACATATGCAACACTGTACTTATTGGTCTCATACCACAACACTTAGCATTCATGTGTTTCTACTGAATAGTATTTGCCTACAGCAAAAACAAATGACAGCAGCAAGGTGTGAGTTATCATACTAGATCTCACATAAAGCTTAACTAAACAACTACAAACCTTTTTCTCCACACTCCTGCATAATCCTGGTCTGGCTATTATTTTCTTAAAGCAAAACTAAAAACGAAAGCACAGTTTTCCTACCCAGATGACAAATTTGCAAGGAATATGAAGGAGACATTGGCCATTTGCACACTAGACTGTTATAGCGCTATTATTCCCCTTTCAACATCCTACAGAATCCTGGGGTTTGCAGTTTAGGGAGGGGCCTCAAAGGCCTCTCCCTAAACTGCAAACCCCAGGATTCCATAGGATGTTGAAAGTGGAATAATAGCGCTATAACAGTTAAAAGCGGAAATGGCCATTGAAAGAATTTAGATAAGGGTAGTATAGCTTTTTTCAGATTTTGATTAGTTTT